>JAUIMM010000372.1:5087500-5687500 GCA_031769625.1 Taudactylus pleione | reverse complement strand
TAGCTAGAATCTGATTGGTTGCCATGGGCAACATCTCTACTTCTAAAAACTCTCACTTTAGTAAATTTACCCCTAAAGCTGGGCATCCACCATACAATTTTCTGTCAGATATCTGTCCAATCTGGCTGGTCGGAATGAAAACCTGGTAATATATGGGAGCAAATGACAATCGGCCATTTGTTTAAAAACACTGGAAAATAGCCAAAAATGGTTGTTCAGACAAATTTGTTAAAACACACAAATGTAACCATTTTAAAAAAAAATTTTTTTCCTTTTTTCAGTGTTTTAAACCATATGATCGACTGTCATTTGCTCCCATACATTACCAGGTTTTCATTCCAACCAGCCAGATTGGACAGATATCTGACAGAAAATTGTATAGTGGATGCCCAGCATTAGAGTCTATAACAATCTTGAAATGGATGGCACCACAAGGGGGGAGGGGTCTTAAAACTGCAGCCAAAGAGAAGTGGAAGTTTTCCCAGTTATTTTCCAAACAAGTAAGGACAGAAATGGATTTCTATCTCAGGAGCTGACTTAAAACAATACATAGAATTAACTTTTGTATAAGGGAGGTAATTTCCTAAACCAAGGACTAATAAGACCTTCCAAATACTTCTTTTTCAATTTATATGTTATAGCTGTAATTAATGCATGTCACGGCTATGACTGCTTCCTCAGGCAGTTGTGAATTTAGAGTCAAGCTCCATTGGGGCAAAGATTGACGTGAATGATTAAATAATCTCTGTAAAGCGCTGTGTAATATATTCGTGCTATATAAATAACGGTTTATAAATAAAACAGACACCCTTTCTACTTCAGTATAGAGGTGAGGACGGAAAGACAAACCTGCAAATAACACCACCTAGACCACTGCTTGCTGTATGTAATAATAGAAAAGATTTACTCATTTAGATATCCTTCACTCAAAACAAAGACCATTTTTATGGTTAGTGCCCCTATAAAAAGCACTCACATGGACACAGTCTAGTACATTACAGCACAGTATGATACATTTGAAAACAAGCTCTTGGGATACTTTGCTGCTTGGCAGATGCATCGCTGCATGGTATGTGGAGATCATTCCAGGCAACTGCACTACAATTTCCTACTGAATAATGAATAATGAGAATTGCATACAGAACAAGGCCCTTTGCATCTGGTCAAAACAAAATCCAACAACACTGTGTCTATTGTCTAAAAATTGGGAAAGTCTCTACAAATCAAGGATTTTGCATAAGTACAATTAAAACTAGTAATAAATACAGGAAATACAGGTAGACAAAAATTGAAAGCCAATGAAAACAGGGCATTAAGCTATCTGGTTGGTTTTCCTTAAGTTATTTCTGCTTTAAATCTATGGGCTAAATGCCGGAATCGCGCCAGTTCCTGCAACTCGCACACTATTACATAAAGGCCATAGAGTTCTTTAAGTTGGTGCCATTGTGCACTCATGCTGAGATACTGAATATCCCGAGTACTATCACAATACTTGATAAATAGCTTCTCCCTTCATATATATGGCAATTAGGATTATGGCCCTCATTCAGAGCCGTACGCTATTTGCGTTCGTTCGTTCAAAAACAAGGGGTGGCTATGCAAATGATCCGTTCGCACATTGCAGTCTGTTCACACCTCTAAGTCTGATCGAGCGAGCAAAACATACGCTCTTTTATTTCTTAAAAACGCCCCCTGGCCGCTCGCACCATACGTCATGTCCGCTATTTATTAGATTAATCGAGTACATCGAACAGGATATGAACTGCTCGCTATTCTTGTGGTTGGTTTTTTCAACCGCTATTTTGCGAGCAGTTCTGAGTTAAAAAAAACCAAGTGACGTGGTCATTGACGCTGCTATATTAATTATGCACAACCATAAAACGCCCGTTTTGACCTTTAAGCACGCCTGCGAACGGATCTCCACTCCCCGTTTTCAAGCACCTTCCCCTGTTACCACCCACATACGCCTCATTCTGTCACTCAAAATAGCAGGCACTCGCTTTATTGCGTACAAATGATTTTTGGCCGCACTGACTGGTTCGCGCATGCGTACTAAAAACCGTACGCATGCGCAGATGTGCGAACATCGCTCGGAACGAGCGTACTGCCGCTAGCGAGTGGCTCTGAATGAGGGCCTATGTCCCTTTAACAAATTGGCCCTATAATTAACAGTTATAATTACAATGTAGTCTATCATAACTGAATAGTGGTTTCCTGTTCTCTGGAAAGGTCCTGTTTTAATGATTGTAGTATACAATAAAATATGTCAGCAGTTGGCTATATTACATTGTTTGTTCACATGACCCATTATGTCACAGGCCCATTGTTCCACTCCCATTACTAACTTATCAAGCCAGGTAAATTCAACAGAGAAATTAGTGGGCAAGATGGAAATACAGCATTTCTCGTGTGAAATGCATCATGGAGGAATTTTGTCATTCATGTGAAGCGACAGATGCAGAAAGTAACTATAGCTGAGATCATGGTAGTAATCCAAGCAGAAATATCCTTTCACCAATCAAAACGCAGCATTAAGATAGAAGCCAGAAACTTCTAACAAATAGTAAACAACACTTCAGTTGGAGGTTCTCTGCAAACCACCTGCAGGTAGACAGTCTGACACAGCCATTGACGTTGCATGGTGACCAGTTGTGAGGATGGCCAAAAAATACTGCTTAACCTTGAGCAATCTATATCTTGCGTGTAACATCGTAAGCAGACCCATGGTTTATATCACTGCCTGTTTTTGTATTTGATTGTTCATTTGCTATGGCATAAATTATGATTTTTAAATCCAGTGTATTCAACATATGATTACTTCCAGGGCAGTTTTGCATTGAACGGTAAACCAGGTCACCTTATTACTTGCAGATAGCACAGATTTATTGTTTCAACTCATGGTGTGCAGGAGACTGTTCCCATGACAACGTCTGCTGTTTATTTTCATTTTCCTCCCTCAAACCAGTCAGCACAGAAACATCAAAGCTGAACTGAGATTGCTGAGTCTGCTCATCCACAGCTATTTTCATTTCAAATGTGAGATCAAGCTTGCAGAATAATTGACATTATATTTAGATATTATGTAGATTAGGAACTAGAAGTTTGAGAGTATGCAGTACAAGGGATAGAAATCATGGTGCAAGGTTAGATGAATAATGTCTAACAGAATCACCTGTTTAACTTAGTGTAGAATGTTGTGGTGTTTATAGCACTATGGGGGAGATGTACTAAGCCTTGGAGAGTGATAAAGTGAAATAAAGTACCAACCAATCAGCTCCTAACTGCCATTTTTCAAACACAGCCTGTAAATGACAGGAGCTGATTGATTGGTACTTTATCACCCTCCAAGACCAAAGGAATATGCTAGCACTATATACTGTAAGTAAATGTAAATAAATAATAGACTGTCTGGTGGAAGTATACTCCAAAACTTATATAATATCTGTTCTTTTCATTGATGTTATATACTGTACTCCAGTAAAGAAGTGTAACCCCCCTTCAGTGTGCGGTGTGACATAAGGTGCATTTGGAGTGGTACACCTCCTATTGCCTCAGGCTATCTCTCCAGGGTGTGGGCAATACCTGAGAAGGGGGTCCCTGCCCATGCAGGCATTATAACAGTCACACATATATACAGCTATGGACATATGCAGCAACAGTTCTTGTTGAATAACTTGGGCACCAGACCTTCTCTTATAAAAATAAACCACTTTATTTCTCTCCTCCTGCACATGACTTTAAAGAACACAAATATGGTTACTGCAGCGTCTCCTCTCCCTCCAGCTCATATACTTGGCATGTCAGATGGTGTATGACCATATTATGGATATGGTTACATTACATCACACTTTTCTTCGCCAGCACAGTCTTTAAGCACAGTTACAACGAATGCTTTGCATTTTCCACACACAGGTCCACCTGGCCCTACGATGGCTGGTGCCTGTAGTCCCACAGCTTCACACACATCTCACATAACTTATTTTGCACACTGGGCCTGATTCAGAGTTGGAAATAGAGTGAGATATCTCTCTCAACTGTGAACCTGAACAAACCATATTGCAATGCAAGGGGTGTAAAACTGTAAATACATAATTTTTTTTACATGTGGGATAAATACTGGCTGCTTTTGCATGTAGCCCACAAATACTGCACAGTTTTAATATTACTCTACAATTTAGATGTCAGTTTGGAAACACTCCTCCCAAATCTAAATCTCCCTGCGCATTTTAAATCTGCCCCACCTGCAGTGCAGCATGGTTTCACCAAGATGATCAGTTGAGAGAGATATCTCACTCTGGACCTGATTCAGAGGCGCTCGCAAAAAACGAGCACTCGCTTTGAATCAGGACAGGCGCAGGTTTTTTTAGGAGCGGCCTCCTGGCCGCTCGCATAGCTGTTGGTGACCACCCACAGCTATAGTGAGCGGCCATGATGATGGTCGCGATGGTCAAGACCATCGCAATCATCGGGCTTGCGACGAGAGACCTTCTCGTGGCTGCAAGCCCCAGAGAGTTTCTGGCTCAAATCGAGCTGGAAGCTCTCCCACTGACATCACTGGTGATGTCAGTGGGGCCGCCCACAAACGGTAGGCGTTCGCATGGGAACGCCTCCGTTTGTGAAGCCACCCCCCTGCCACACCTACAAAATGGGGCGAGCTGTCGATCAACATCGACAGCCGCCCCTTTTGTAGTGAGTCCCGGAGCGAGTGCTTTTTGCACTCGTTCCGGGGCTCGCACATGCGCAGTGCGCACACCACACGTGCGCACTGGGCCACCATCGACCCGCTTGCGAGCGCAATGCGCTTGCGAGCGGGTCTGAATCAGGCCCTCTATTCCCAAGTCTGAATCAGGCCCTCTGCCTCTTCTTTGTCTCTTCTAAGACGATATACAGAGTGTCTCATACCCAGTCTGTCTCTCTCTGCTCCCCTTCTCTTTCACATGGGACAGCAATATACAGACTTTTCCATTGCAGCTATAACACTCTCAGCTGCAGCCCATCCCTATCCTACAGGAATAGCTCCTATAGCCACACTGCTACCACAGTGACCCCCACCCCCCTTTAATGGCTGCGGGGGGGCTTTTATGCATAAGGGACTCCTCTGGTACCTAAACAGTAAATTTTCTGGGAAATTCCTCTTCCCCATATCTCCAACACATATACTTGCATCTCTTACCCCTCATGGGTGCTAAACACTTAACTGGGCTGCTCACTCTGCCAGGGCCGGATTATGGGGAGGGCGACAGTGGCGGTCGTCCCGGGGCCTCCACACATAGGGGGCCCCCACACAGTGTCCTCGGCCCCAATCCCCAAGATGAACAGTTTTTTGTTGTTTTTCTTTCATCAGAGCCGCCTGCCGCGGTCTGCGATTAAGCCCCGCCCCCGATATTTGGCCCCACCCCCTTCTGCTGCTAAAGACCAGTATGCTTTTCCCTGCCTCTGAAGAAGTAAGTAATGTATATATGTCTCTGTGTGTGTCTATATATATATATATATATGTGTGTGTCATATATATATGTATATATATGTGTGTGTGTCTCTATATATATATATATTATATATGTGCGTGTGTGTGTGTGCTGTGTCATATATATATATATATATATATATATATAGAGGCCCCCACACGTTTGCCGCCCAGGGGCCCCCACAGTCCTTAATCCGGCCCTGCACGCTGCAACCTTCCAGCTCTTTCTCTGTGGTCTCTCACAGAATTTGTCTCAGTGATCTCACTCCAGACCTCTGTCTCCTTGGGCGTTAGATGGGCATCGTGGCAGCCACCACGGCCCCGCCAATCTTCCCCCGCCAGGGGAGCATGAGGGCTACATTTTTGCTTCCAACTCTGACTCTCCCCAAAGATGTCTGCTCTCTCCCAACTTCTCCTTCTCAATTTCTTTGTTCTCTCCCCCCTCCTTTCTCTGCTCTGCCAGCTACACACCCAGTCTTCCCACCCCTGCGTGTCTATCTCTTCAGCCCCTCCTTTACCTGAAACATACATGCCTACTCTCCCGGGAATCGCGGGAGGCTCCCGATTTTTCGGGTAACCCCCCGCGATCCCGGAAGAGTAGGCATATCTCCCGCATCCCGCCCACTTCCTAGTGAAGTGGGCAGGATGGGGAGATTTTACCTGAGATTATCGGGTCCGTTGGGAAGGGGCGGGGCTAAATTAGGCAAATCGCGTCATTTAGCCCCGCCCCCTCCTCACGGACCCGCAATCACGGGGGTTTTCTGTAAAGGGGGCGGGGCCTTATGCCGTCTATCGTCTGGCCCCGCCCCCCGAAGAGGAGAGCAGCAGGTCCCCTCCTGCTGCTCCCGGAAAGCTGCCCACCAAAGTAGGTAAGTATGACCTGAAAACTGATCCACAGGGTCTCAGGAATGTAGTATCTGCAACAGGCAGTAATCTTTAACACTGAGAGGGGTGTATTTACAAATGCCATCCCCTATAGGGTGTTACATTAGCACACTGTGGACCTGATTCAGACCCGCTCCCTAGATGTGGCCGCTCGCTCTCAGCATATGGAAAGTGATGACAAGGCAGCCGCTCGCACGGCAAGGCATAAGCACGCCCACTGTGTCTTGGCGAGCATTCTCTTTGTGTTTACAGATGCCCACCAGCCTGTCTTTACCCGCCCACTAGCGTACGTCATCTCCAGGAAGTATATACAACCATCGGTACATCGGGTTCCATCGGATCTAACCGCAGCACTTGCGGTTGACTGTACCCTACCGCAAGCACTGCGAGCACTTCAGTGTATTATTCAAGCAGGTGACATGTAATATGACACTGCCTGTTAATTATGCACGCCCCAGAAACGGCGTGAAAACACTCTGGCATGCCTACGTCTGCAACTCCACTCCCCCATTACTACTGGCCTGCCCCTGTTATCACCCACAAACGCCTCTCCTGTCACTCAAACCACTGGGCTGTCTTTGCAGGGCGAGTGAGCACATTCAGATCATTCGTACTCAATGCGAACTACACTCATGCGCACATTAGTGAACATCGTCTGCAACGAGCGACCGGTTGCTATCGGGCGGGTGTGAATCAGGTCCAGTGTTTGCTCCAAAGTGCGTGTGGTGCCATATTTAAATATATAAAAATAAAGAAAATGGCACTCCAATGGATAATACAAACAGCTAAAGCCGCGTATCCACTTGCAGATATAAATGAGCGATTGAATGATTATAACATCGTAATTGTTCAATCGCTCATTAATCATGCATAAATCGGCAAGTATAATGTCAGAAACGACCAGCGATGCGCACTCCCGCTGTTCGTTTAAGACATCAATCATCGCCTGAACATGACGGTCAATCTGCCATTAACGACAGATTGGCCATGTTCAGGGACGAGGGAGGGTGCCTGCACTGAACGACATATTGTTCAGTGTAGGCACTACAGGGGATGTTGTTATCGAACTGTTGTTCCACTATCTGCAAAAGGATGTGTTTATTAAGACATAGGAGCTCAGTCAGACCTGTTCGCTAGCAAGCATCCGCTTGTTGCTGCTGATGTTCGCTAATCTGCGCATGCGTATCTCTGTGCGCGTGCGCGAACTACTCATAGCAATCGGCAACCGCTCGCTCGCCATGTAAAGACAGCCCAGTGCAATGAGTGACAGGAGAGGCCGTTTGTGGGTGGTAACAGGGGCAGGACAGTAAAAACGGGGGAGTGGAGGTGTGAACGCAGGCGTGACTGAGTGTTTCAACGCCGTTTCAGAGGCATGCTTAATTAAGAGGCAGCTTCATAGTACACGTCACCAGCCTTTTTGTTACACTAAAATCCTTGCAGTGCTTGCGGTAAGGTAGAGGCAACCACAAGCGCTGCGATCGCTTCTGATGGTCCTCGATGTTCCAATGTTTTAATACACTTCCTGGAGATGATGTGCACTAATGGGCGTATCAACATACGTTAATGGGCGTACATACACAAAGTGATCGCTTGCCAAGACATAGTGGGCGTGCTTATGCCTTGCTGAGCGATAGACTGCCATGCCGTCACTTTGCCAAATTTGCATACGCAGGGAGCGAGCGGCCGCATCTAGCGAACGGGTCTGAATCAGGTCCATAGGTCCAAGACAAATAAACAGCGATGTTTCGGGCAGCCTAGTGCCCTTTCTCATTATATACATACATAAAAACATCCTCTCACAGACGCAACATTGGCGACGAGCATTGAAACAAATAATATTGTATCACTTCCAAAACTATGGACGGCAGTTAAGCAGGGTACACACTATATGATGTGTGTACCCAGCGACACTACACGATACGGTGTACGGCGGCACAATATATCATTACATTCTGCATGTAGCAGCATGGCGTCATTCATTGCATCATCCCATCTGCTGTGCAGAACAGCAGATGGGACAATGCAATTAACAACCATCGCGAATGGATCGGGCGTACACACTGCACGTTCTGCGATGAAACAATATATCATATAACAGATCGTATTGTATATACCCAACTTTAGAGAAGATTACATGTGATGGCAGTTAGATGTTTACAGAGATGGCGGTTGGTAGTTACAGGAGCCTCCAGAAGCATCTGAATGTCAGTGAGAGTTACATAGTACATTCAGCAGTGTGGAGGTACAGCTTGCTGAGCCTGTGAAGGAGTATAGTGAGGGCTGCCTGCAGGGGCATCTTAAGAGATGAGGGGGCCCGTGTGCATTCCCCTACCGGGGCCTCTCTCCCTGGCGGCCGGCAACCGACTGACGCGGCTGGCAGGCCACCGCAGCATCAGTAGACTCTGGGCACTAGAGTGTGCCCAGAGTCTACTGCACATGCAGGGGCGCCGACAGGGGGGGGAGCGGGTACAGATTACCCGGTCCCGGGCAAAGCAGGGGGCCTGGACCGCCTGCAGCACTTTACTAATTCACCGTGGGCGGCGGCAGTGTAGCCGCTCTGTCTATGTGACTGTCTGTTAGTGTCACAGTGTTTGACAGTCTCTTATAAATGCAGGCTGCAGCCGCGCCGCTGCGGAGCTGGTGTCTGCTGAGAGAAAGCCTCGTGAGACGATGAGGCGGCGGGCGGAGGCTGGGAGGCGAGGGATTGAATAGAGGCAGGTGAATGCGGACATCATTGTTTTTTGTGTGCCATAGACATTGAGTTGAAATAAGGGTGTGAGACTGACTGACTGTCACTCACTGTCTGTGAAGGGAAAAGCCGAGTGTGCCCCTGACTGCTAGGCTCAGGCAGTGAATCTGCTGTGCAAGTGGACTTTGACACTGTACTGCAAACATGGTGATGGATGCATAATGTGTGTATATATAATACATCATATTTATATGATGGGTATATCTAAATGTGTGTAATATATATTATATGTGTGTGTAAAATATATATATATATATATATATATATATATATATATATATTACCTTTTGTTATATATATATATACATACAAACACACACACACACAATATATATATATATATGTATATATATATATACACACACACACACTATATATATATATATATATATATATATATATATATTTATTTATTTAAATAATATACATACATAACACAATGGTTTCAATACCGCTGCAGTTTACTGGGTGCCCTTCACTTTTACAGCATGCTGCTGAAATAGATAAATACAGTAGGATGGCTACACTCTGGAATAGATTAGTAACGCTGTTCCTGACAAAGGTGCAATAAAGCTGTAACACATTGAAATCTTGCAACACTGCAATGCAGGGGTGTATCTAGGGGTCCGAGCGCCCCTGGCAAACTAAGGGATTGGCGCCCCCCCCCCAATGACTGCTTCTACTAAAAAAAAAAAAAAGAGAAAAAAAGACACACTGGGAGTAGTTTAATTCACACATGTGAAGAAATAGGGAGAGTATAATTTTTATTTCTTTGTAATATATATATATATATATATATATATATATATATATTTTTTTTTTATAAAACTTACTCCATTGCAAACCACTATAAATACATTTATTT
Source organism: Taudactylus pleione (assembly GCA_031769625.1). Classification (NCBI taxonomy): domain Eukaryota; kingdom Metazoa; phylum Chordata; class Amphibia; order Anura; family Myobatrachidae; genus Taudactylus; species Taudactylus pleione. Next base: position 5,677,537 of record JAUIMM010000372.1, on the reverse strand, counting down.
ATGCAAAAAAACACAGGAAAAGCCTAAAAACATTGAATCAAAACAAAGGCCCTCATTCAGAGCCGCTCGCTAGCGGCAGTACGCTCGTTCCGAGCGATGTTTGCACATCTGCGCATGCGTACGGTTTTTAGTACGCATGCGCGAACCAGTCAGTGCGACCGAAAATCGTTTGTACGCTATATAGCGAGTGCCTGCTATTTTGAGTGACAGAATGAGGCGTATGTGGGTGGTAACAGGGGAAGGTGCTTGAAAACGGGGGAGTGGAATTCGGACGCAGGCGTGCTTAAAGGTCAAAACGGGCGTTTTAAGGGAGTGCATAATTAATACAGCAGCGTCATTGACCACGTCACTTGTTTTTTTTTAACTCAGAACTGCTCGCAAAATAGCGGTTGAAAAAACCAACCACAAGAATAGCGAGCAGTTCATACGCTGTACGATGTATTCGATTAATCTAATAAATAGCGGACATGACGTATGGTGCGAGCGGCCAGGGGGCGTTTTTATCAAATAAACGAGCGTATGTTTTGCTCGCTTGTTCAGACTTAGAGGTGTGAACAGACTGCAATTTGCGAACGGATCATTTGAATAGCCACCCCTTGTTTTTGAACGAACGACCGCAAATAGAGAACGGCTCTGAATCAGACCCAAAATGCATTATGGGTAACATAATTTACATATATTCAAATTGGGCTATCTATACTGCATTACGCTTTTTAACAACTGATACCTACACTCCATCTTTAATTTACTAGGATGATAGATCTTTCATATTTTCCCACATAAGAATGAAGACAGTCCATATAGATCATGTCTTATCCCCAACACGGGGTTAGCCACCACCTAAAAAGAACATAGCCAGTCCCCCAAAAAGAGGAAAACATAAATTTATTACACTTACACTGGGGGTAGTTCAATTTACATGCCTGTAGAAATAGGGAGACAATATATATTTTTTTCCAGTTATAACACTTACTACATGAAAAGCACTGTTTATTAATTTCTATAAGTCAACAACACAGGAAAAGAGGGCATCAATAACAAACAAGATGCATTGTGGGCAAGATAATTTGCATATATGCAAATTACCTTGCGAATAGAGCCTTGTGATTGATGTGGTGCTTGCACTCTTTTCCTGCACAGTTGACATATTGGAATTAGTGAGTGGTGATTGGTATGTGTTGGGTATTGTGGGGGATGAAATATATTAGGGATAAAAATAAAAAAAAATTACTCTCCCTAATTTTAAATGTTTCTGATATAAAGGGACATATAAGAAGGCTAATACATAGTAACAATGAATGGAGAACACTGGTAAGAGCAGAGGAGACAGAAGGAGGCCAGTGATCTTTGCTGCAGCTGACTGCAGGACACTGCTAAGAGCTGAGGAGACAGGAGATCACATGCTAGTGATGTCGTATATATATATATATATATACATACATATATGATGCACACAAAATATTGGGATCCTGTGGGATGCGCTCTGCAACTGATGACAGCTGGGATGCACTGCAGCCAAAAAAAATCCTGTCCTGTCTCCCCCTCCTATAGCCAGCGGAAATGTCATGCGCTGCGTATGGCTGCCACTACAAAACAACAGCCGGAGACTGTGCACCCGAGAAGGGGAAACAAGGGCAAACCCCCCAATTCCAGCCGCATGCTGCCAGAAGCCTCCTCTGTTTCCCTGAGGCTGGGTTAGTTGTCTCTTTGTGTAGTGTGCTGCTGCTGCCGCCAGTGTATGTGTGTCCCAGCACACAAGTAAAAGTGGGATTGGGATCCTCCAGCAGCACACAGATAACTAGTCAGAATGAAGAGGCCATAAATACCCTAGAGCAGAGGTTCCCAAACTTTTTTGAACCAAGGCGCCCTAGAGTAACAGCATGGTTTTCACGGCACCCCTAAGCCAAAAGTTTGTTATTGAGGAGATCAGAAAAAAAAAAAATTAAAAGTAGTAAAGTGAAGTAAACTGTGCATACCTGTCATACTTAGGGTCAGTTATGTGATGGTGGACAAGTATGCGCTTTTGTTTGTCCACATATTTACATTACATTGAACATAAATAATTTGATATGGTGCTGGGCCACCAACCTGAGGCACCCCAGCAAGTGTCCCGAGGCACCCCAGAGTGTCATGGCACCCAGTTTGGGAACCACTGCCCTAGAGGAATGTAAAAATTCTGATAGATTAATTAATTCACTCTCCCTCTCTCTCCCCCTACACCCCTCCATGGGGGGCCCTGGGAGGTTGCTGTACCGGGGCCCAGGATTTCTCTTGGCAGCCCTGTGCACATGCGCATCTTGCTGGGGAAATGGCGCAGACGCCATTTTTCCAGCAATTTCATCACTGCGAATGCGCACGACACCGGAAAAATTTTCCGCATTTTGAACAGCATTGAGACACCCGACGCGGGACCTCGGAGAGGTAAGTTTTACATAATATGGGTGCAGGGTGTGGGATGGGGGCCCCCTGGACCCAAGGGCCCGTGTGCACCGCACACCCTGCACCCATTATAGATACACCCCTGACTGCTTAAGTACTGCAATTTCTGAGCTACATGAGAATCAGTTGCAATAAGGCGATGGCATTATTTACTGGACCTACAGTCAGGTGCATAAATATTGGGACATTGACAGAATTTTCATATTTTGGCCTCTATTCACCACCACAATGGCTTTGAAATGAAACAAACAAGATGTGCTTTAACTGCAGACTTTCAGATTTAATTTGAGGGTAATTACATCCAAATCAGGTGAACGGTGTAGGAATTACAATGGTTTCTATATGTGCCTTCCACTTTTTAAGGGGCCAAAAGTAATGGGACTATCAACTCAAAAGTTATTTCATGGACAGCTGTGGGCTATTCCCTCGTTATTTCATTATCAATTAAGCAGGTAAAGGGTCTGGAGTTGATTCTAGGTGTGACATTTGCATTTGGAATCAGTTGCTGTCGACTCTCAATATTAGATCCACAGAGCTGTCACTATCAGTGAAGCAAGCCATCATTAGGCTGAAAAATCAAAACAAACCCATCAGAGAGATAGCAAAAACATTTGGTGTGGCCAAATCAACTGTTTGGAACATTCTTAAAAAGAAAGAACGCACCAGAGAGCTCAGCAACACCAAAAGACCCGGAAGACCACGGAAAACAACTGTGGTGGATGACAGAAGAATTATTTCCCTGGTGAAGAAAAACCCCTTCACAACAGTTGGCCAAATCAAGAACACTCTCCAGGAGGTAGGTGTATATGTGTCAAAGTCAACAATCAAGAGAATACTTCACAAGAGTGAATATAGAGGGTTCACCACAAGATGTAAACCATTGGTGAGCCACAAAAACAGGAAGACCAGATTAGAGTTTGCCACACAACATCTAAAAAAGCCATTACAGTTCTGGAACAACATCCTATGGACAGATGAGACAAAGATCAACTTGTACCAGAGTGATGGGAAGAGGAGAGTATGGAGAAGGAAAGGAACTGCTCATGATCCAAAACATACCACCTCATCAGTGAAGCATGGTGGTGGTAGTGTCATGGCGTGGGTATGTATGGCTGCCAATGGAACTGGTTCCCTTGTATTTATTGATGATGTGACTGCTGACAAAAGCAGCAGAATGAATTCTGAAGTGTTTCGGGCAATATTATAAGCTCATAATCAGTCAAATGCTTCAGAACTCATTGGATGGTGCTTCACAGTGCAGATGGACAATGACCCGAAGCATACTGCAAAAGCAACCAAAGAGTTTTTTAAGGCTAAAAACTGGACTGTTATGCAATGGCCAAGTCAATCCCCTGACCTGAATCCGATTGAGCATGCATTTCACTTGATGATGACAAAACTGAAGGGAAAATGCCCCAAGAACAAGCAGGAACTGAAGACATTTGCAGTAGAGGCCTGGCAGAGCATCACCAGGGATGAAACCCAGCGTCTGGTGATGTCTATGCGATCCAGACTTCAGGCTGTAATTGCCTGCAAAGGATTTGCAACAAAGTATTAAAAAGTGAAAGTTAGATTTAGGATTGTTTAGTTTGTCCCATTACTTTTGGACCCTTAAAAAGTGGGAGGCACATATAGAAACCATTGTAATTCCTACACCATTCACCTGATTTGGATGCAATTACCCTCAAATTAAATCTGAAAGTCTGCAGTTAAAGCACATCTTGTTTGTTTCATTTCAAAGCCAGTGTGGTGGTGAATAGAGGCCAAAATATGAAAATTCTGTCAATGTCCCAATATTTATGCACCTAACTGTATATCCAGTTTTGATTAGATATTCAGGGCAGAGACACATATATAGAAAGACACATTACATGGCATTGCCCACCGAGTCCAAGCTCCAGAAAGTAACACATTCTAGAGTTTAGTAAATATGGGAATGTCTGAAAATGGTAGATTTTGTTTTTTTGTCCGCACCTTCCCTTTAGTACATCCCACCAACAACCTGTAAAATGACAGTTACAAGCTGACAGTTACAAGCTGACTATCATCAGTCCACCAGGGGAATGCAGTGGTAGGGGCCCATGCTTAAGGGGTGTGGTCATACCCCAGAGTTGCTTGACTAACCAATAGGCAAATCTGGTTGCAGCTTCTATAGAAAGGAGCCAAGCACCCATGTTGATCAGTGGTACTACTCCACCAGGTAACTGACCATATAATTGAGTAACAATGTATGATTTGAGGTCTGGAACCTGAAACCTAGAGTATGGGGGTGGGCCCTCAGGCCTGTACCCCTGTGGGCCAGTTGAACCCTGCCTATCATAATCTCGACGCCGGAATGCTGAAGGATGCCAGCCCAAACATCCATGGCACCCTTAGAGTTAGGTGGGGGAGGGTTAGGTTTAGGGAGTGTAGCGGGGTTAATGTTAGGTTTTTGGGGGGAGAGGATAGAGTTAGCACCCCTAGGGGGGAGGGTTAGGGTTAGGCACCCTCTCGGGAGGGTAAGGTTATGGTGCAGTAAGGGGGGGTTAGGGTTAGGCACTAGTAAGGGAGGGTTGGGGGGGGGGGAGGGGTAGGATAGGGTACTTACTTGCCCTGTCGGGATCTTCACCCTTCGGGCTGCCAGCATAGGGATATAAATCGGCATATTTACCTACAGCAACACGGTATACTCCACTACTTGGCAATCAACCACCAAGTTATTTTTACATAGCAATTTGAGGTTTCAGTGGGACATTAGCTGGACGTGAAGAAAGAGGTAAAAGATAAATAGTTCGATTGGGTCTTTCAATGACCCTTTCAATTTTGTTGGTGGACAAGATGTTTTTTTTTCTGTGATTTCAGAGAACATAAATAGAAATCAGGAAAGGTGATCTCCAAAAATGGACCATTTATATTCAAAGTTCAAGTGGGAGGTAACACCTGCACTCAAAAACAAGGTGCAGCTAGATTCAAAATAGGTGATCACCTCACTATACAGACATAAATGGAATACAAAGCAAACCCCTCACTCCTTCAATTAGGAAATGGAGATATGCCCAATATTAGGTAGTAACAGTCATAGGTAGTTTCCACCAGAACTTTCAAGGTTCTTTTTTGCCAATTTTCTAACCGTGTAAAGAATGGCTTATGTGTCCTGCTGGGCTTTCTGAAAGCTTGGGGCCTGGGCCACTGGTGCTTGTGTCCAGGGGCGCCGAGAGGGGAGGGGGGAGCGGGTACTGTTTATCCAGGCCCAGGCTTCCTGAGGGGCCCGGTGCCCCCCCCTCCCTTCTCTCTCCCACACAGCAGCACGGCACACAGCATGTGCTGAGCTGCAGTGGGAGACTGCTCGTGGCTGCTGAGCAGCAGTCTCCTATGCCTGTGGGGGGGGGGGGGGGTGATCACACTGATCGCGCCCCCCTGGCTTTGTGCCGGGCTGAGGGGCGTGCAAAAGTGTTTATTTTAACTTTTTTCAAGGGGGCCACGATTAGGCCATGACCCCCACTGTACCTGGGCCCGGCAGAGCTCTCTACGGCCCTGCTTGTGTGCCTGGGCCCATGACCTGTTGGAATATGTGTATTATAAGCAGTGGTATGGCAGAGTAGTTGTACACACCAGGGATTGAAGCCTTCCTAAAGGAGAAGGCAGATGGGCTTTCCCTGCCATGGCCACCTTGTCCTGTAAGATTAATTATTTACCAATTCCTAATGGAGTCAGGCTGAGCACCCGTGAATGCCCTGCACTCAGTATTCTGGGGCAGTTATAAGTAGTTGTTCTGGGTGGTGGGAGGGTAACTGAAGTTCCCATCTGATCACCTGTTTCTGTAGACAATGATGTGCGATCATCAGCCCTTCTGCTACTTCCTGCTCAGAGGGGACTGATTGGTCTAATCTGAGCTGCATGCTACACTCTGCTGGAGGAGGGAAGGGGGAATAAAGATGTGACAATCTATGGCCATTGGGTAGAGGGATAAAGTTTATCGGTATAAATGGACATTTGGGAGGGAGGGGGATAATAAGGTTTCAAAAATAGTATTAAATAGGTTTTTAAATAGATTTTTTTTACCTAATTCTGTAATAAAAAAAACTTCAATTTCTAAAGCATTTTTGGGGACAAATTAGTCAATTAAGTGGTTATAACAAATTTTGGGTAGATTTTCTATGTTGTGTAAGGAGTTGTAAACAAACCAATGCTTTCTGAAAAGGGGGTTACGTAATAGCACGATTCCGTCAATCTCGGCTGCAAAACCAGTCTAGTTTTGTCATTTAAATTATTGGCCTTTAAATCTACAGCCGAGATCGCCGGAATCACACTGCTTCTGAAACCTTGGACACTATTACATAATCCCTAAAATTTTCTGAAAAATGTTATCAGTGCTACAACTCCTAAAATAGGCTCAGCACAGGGATGAGAAAAGACTCAGCAGCCAAGGTGTTAAATTGCAGTTTCACAGTTTTTAGATACACCTTCCTGAGTCAAAGTAAAATCATTGGTGTCATTACATGACTTACCCTGCAGGAAGAACAGTCATAGTAAGAACCAATTTGGTCTCTCTCAAATGGTTTATGAATAAATCAGTGAAAGCCTATATATTTCTATAGCTGGGCATACACGTCCAGCTAAAATGCCTGTCAGACCGACAGACATTTTATCTGGCAGCCTGCCAGCCCGCAGATATCCGCGGCAGACACTGTGAGATATCTTACAGTGTATTAGCCCGATATCTGTGCTCCGCCCCCGGGGGAGGAGACAGTTCCCTGTTTCTTCCATGGGAAGGAACACAGGAAATATCGGTCTGTCGGCCGCGGCTAGGCATACACTGCCCGATGCGGCCGACAGTTTACCTCATAAATATCGCATCGGATGGGCATGCTGGACAATCTGGCTTGCCCGACCGAGCAATATTTAACACTCGGTCGCCCGCACACACGCTAAATTATAGGGGCGATCCGCGGATATCGGGCGGATCGCCCCGATAATTGTAGCGTGTATGGCCAGCTTTAGTCTTCTCTGCCGGAGAAAGGGTTAACTCAGCCTTCTGCCACTAAATATAATAAGAGGGATACCAATGATTTCTCTTGCAGTCCCTCTAATTTTATTAGTTACCACTTCCTCATCTACAGATTGATAAATTTACCTGGAAAAACAATCAAAAGTGCCATTATATGCAATATGGAGTGTGAGGGGAGGCCCCAGATCTACTAGCACCCTGCGCGGGAAATTTTGGATTGCCCCCCCTGATCCAACTTTATCCATAATTAATCATATTAATAACCAAAATAAAAAAAAAAATTCTAGTTTTTAATTAACCAAATTATTCCACAGAAGAGAAACAAAAGAGATACCAAGGAGTCCACCTCCCACTAACAGAGATAAAAAAAAAACGCACACATTGTCCCTCACAGGGAAAAAACCATTGTCCCCCACGAGGAAAAAAACCCCACAAAATAGCCTGCAAAGAGGAAAAAAAAAACAGACACAGATTGGGCCCCACAGGAAATAAACATACACATTGACCTACACAAAAAAATGAAACCCAGAGATTCAATAATTGCTCCCACAGGGAAAATAAAATAACATACATTGATTAATAGCCCTCACAGCCAGAAAATAAATAATGCAAACAGTGATTCCTCCCAGCCCCCTACTGAGTGACCTCACCTGCTGGGCTGTCACAGATAGCTGCAGAGCTAATTGCAGGAGACCAGTTTCCAGTCGCTTCAGAAAATCCAGACCAGTTTGTGTTTCCCTCCAGAGAGTCTAGACCAGGCCTGTGGGTTGGAACTTGGTCCCACTCTCTCCTTCATCCGGGCTCTCAGCACCTCATCACCGTCCTCAGCCCCTCATCACTGTCCTCACCCCTCAGCCCCTCATCACCATCCTCACCTTCTTAACACCATCCCCAGCCTCTCATCACCATCCTCAGTCCCTCATCACCATCCTCAGTCTCTCATCGTCTTGCTAAGCAATCAGCCTCTCATCACCATCCACAGCCCAAAAGCATCTCATCACCTTGCTCGGCCCTCAGCCCCCATCACCTTCTCCAGCCAGCCCCCATTATATTCCTCAGCCCCCATCAACTTCCTCAGCCCCATTACCATCCAGCCCCATCACCTTTCTCAGCCAGCCCCCTATCACCTTCCTCTGCCCACCTTCCTCAGGCCCCAGAACTTTCCTCAGCAAGCCCCAACAACTTCCTCAGCTCTCATCCCTCATCACCATTCAGCCCCCATCCTAAACCATCCCACAACCCAAACACTTTCCTCAGCCAGCCCCATCACCTTCCTACACCAGCCCCACCACCATCTTCAGCCCTAATCATCATCCTCAGCTCATCACCATCTTCCTCAGCTATCAGTCACCATCACCTTGCTCCTCCCTCAGCCCTCATGACCATCCAGCCCCCATCACCTTCCTCAACCATCCCATAGCCCAATCACTTTCCTCAGCCAGCCCCACCACCATCCTCAGCCCTCATCAACATCCTCATCCTCAACTCATCACCATCTTCAGCTCATCACCTTCCTCAGCCAGCCCCATCAACTTCCTCAGCTCAGCCCCCATCATCTCCCTTAGCCCCCATCACCTTTCTCTGCCCTCATGACCTTCCAGCCTCATCACCGTCCTCAGCCATTCCACAGCCCAATCACTTTCCTCAGCCAGCCCCCATCACCTTCCTCAGCCAGCCCCACCACCATCCTCAGCCCTCATCATCATCCTCAGCTCATCACCATCTTCAGCTCATCACCATCCTCAGCTCATCAGCATCCTCAGCTCATCACCTCCCTCAGCCACTCATCACCATCCTCAGCCACCATCACCTTCCTCAGCCCCCATAATCTTCCTCAGCCAGCCCCCATCACCTTCTTCATTCCTCAGCCCCCATCACTTTCCTCAGCTCTCAGTCCCCATCACTCCATCACAGACAGATCCCAACTTCCCCAGTCTGGAGTCCTCATGCTGAGGTTCACTCCATCTCCAGAGTCCTCAGTCTTTACTCCCGCAGGTCCCACCTGTCGCCTGCTGGAGTCAGCAGTGCACCATGTGAACAGACTACTCCCTGGCCCTGCCGCTACATTAGCGTGTGTCCTCTCCTCTATCCTGTGTCGCAGAACAGCAGACTGCTTGGACAGGGACGGTGTGTAACATCACACGCCACTAAGGGGTCACGCAACCACCCGGGCCACACAGCGCTGCCAGATCCAGACCTAGTCTGTCACTCTGTAGTGATTGTGAAATACTCAGTGTGTGTATACTAAGTACCAGGCAGCCGGGAAATCAGTGGGATGGGCAGCGGGCAATTGGTGCGCCCACAATGGGTGGCACCCTTGCTCGGCTGTTGAGGAATATACCCAATGCCAGCCCTTGGAGTCGGGGTGTTGCCGGTTATCACAAATATACTACTAAAGTGCCTTTAATCTGGAGTATTCAAGAAGGTAGCATAAAAGCATACAAACACACTACCTGTAAGATGGTATTGCATGTATTGGTAAAGTAATAGCTCAGTTTTTTTTATTGTTTTAAGGATTTTTACACTGGACATGTTGATGAATTATATGTTTTCACAGAAACATTGTTAGCACTTAAAGTGGATCAATATATAACAGCTCTACAAATGAAGAAGAGTGCAGATGCAGAAATTGGCTGGAAACTGGAAATGATTTCTCAGGAAAAAATAGACCGCATAATAAATGATGATCAGTATTTTTTAACCAGAACATTTCACCCTTAGTTGAAAAATGTAATGTTATTTAAACAGACTGGAAAATGACCAATTTTTCTGCTAAGGCACTTCCTCACTGTGGTGCGGAGACTATTTTGGCGCAGTTAGGTTCTTCACTGTTCGACTATAGGTATGTGCAGTATACACAAGTAAAAACACCATTAGTTTCTTTATATCCTAAGACTAGAAACCACATTACCCATTACCTATATACCTTATCCATGTTGTGTGTGTAAATAGGATTCCAAATTATTCTGGATATAGTGGTTTCCTCTTTTTTGTGGTTAATTTCATTATACACTGAGAACCCCATTTTGGGACTGTATACCCTTTTTTATGTTTGATTTTTATATTTTTATATTATTATATTTTTATGAATGTCCTCCATTTGGATGTTCATTGTTAATATGTAGCATAAGGATATATTCAGTAGTCTGGAAAATAAATTCTTTAAAAGTGAGTATTTGTCTCCTTGGAGATGGACATTTTTCTTTCTGGAGTGGCTAGAAGCATTATACCCATACATACGAAGTGGTGGACAATTACGGGGTGAAAAGAAACCTTTTGGGGAACTTCGATACCTGATCCCAGGTGAGTCTATTCCCAGAGGGGAACAAGCATTGAAAAATATCTACTTATCTATGTTGAACACAGAGGGATTTATAGATACTGTGATAGGATCATTGGTAAAGTGGTCGGTGGCAGGTACATTTGTCCCAGATTCCTGTCTTATGTGTTTTAAACCCCCAGGAGAAAGTCTGCAGTGTAGCAGGCTTGAGTTTCGGCTTTTTGAAAAGCCGGTTTGGGACCTGGGGGTTGTGGGTGAGAGGAGAGGGAGGGCTCCACCCACGGCCACTCCAGGTTTTGGTTCTCGCAGCCTGGTAACAGACTTGTTAGGGTTTCCACCTGAGAGTGGCCAATATAAGCCTAGTGTGTTGAGGGCTGATTGTCTCACCTGGGAGAGCAGACAGGGAGTTTGCTCAGAGACACTTGAAAACCTAACTGTAAGTGTTGTGCTGTGCCCTTGTTGCTGGTGAGGGCATTAGGCCCTGCCAGGTTCTGGTAGTGAGGGAACTACCTGTGAAGTTAGTGCCCCGACAGGGCTAGGATTTTTGTTTATGTTTTCTTTATGTTGTTTCTGACATTGTACAATAAAGACTGGCGCCGACCAGCTTGTACTTGCATCCAGTCTGGCGTACTGTTTCCCAGCTGCTGTGTGTGAAAGGAAGGAGTCCTCTACCCAGGAGAGGGACCCCCTAACCTGTGTCACAATATGGTGGAGAATGCGGGCAACCACACACACTGAAGTTGCGGCAAGAGGAAAACTTTCCGTTTAAAAATTAAAGGGACAGACACCCAATTTGTGAGTGTGGAAATAACACTGTGTCCTTGGAGTCCCATAGAGGAGGCGTCAGCCAATGCTCAGAGAGGCAAGGTTCAGCTTCCAACCTACACCCCAGGACAAAATGGAGGACATTATTAAGGCCTTGCTCCAAGCTACAGCAGCTCAGCAGGAGACAAACAAACTTCAGCAGGAGACGAACAAACTTCAGCAGGAATCTACCTGGACTCAGCAGGAATCCACCAGGGTGCAACTGTTGGCCTTGTAGACAGCCCAGAGGCAACAACAGGTCGCCATCGAGGAAACCCGCCAGGCCTTAGCGGAAAACAGCCAGGCCATAAAAGAGGTGTTACAGCACCTGGAACAGGCTCAACAGGCACACCAGAGGGTATACAACCGCAATGCTCGGTTACGCAGCTTTGCTCCTGGGGACAGAGTGTTAGTATTGGTTCCCACTGTGGAAAATAAACTTTTGGCTAAATGGCAAGGGCCCTTTGAAATCTTAGAAAGAGTGGGGCAGGTCAATTACAAAGTTTACCAGCCGGGGAAAAGAAAGCCAGAACAGATATACCATATAAATCTGTTAAAGCCCTGGAAAGATAGAACGGTACTGTCGGCCGTCCAAGCCCCTCCAGTAAATCCAGGGCCCTTAGTTCCCGAAGTGACAGTGGCAAAAACCCTGTCGGCAATTCAACAACAAGAGGTCAAGGAGTTTCTGATCAGAAATAGGGTGCTGTTCTCTGACGTACCTGGGAAAACCTCGGTCATTAAACATGACATCATCACTGACCCAGGGGTTAAAGTTAATCTAAGGCCCTATAGGTTGCCAGAAGCACAAAGAGAATTGGTGTCGAAAGAAATTAAAAATATGCTAGAGTTAGGGGTTATTGAAGAATCACATAGTGAATGGTCAAGTCCCATTGTGTTGATTCCAAAGCCCGACGGGAGTGTGCGTTTCTGCAATGACTTCCGAAAGTTGAACAGTGTTTCAAAATTCGATGCCTACCCGATGCCAAGAGTGGATGAATTGATTGAGAGACTAGGGATGGCAAGGTATTTAAGCACTCTTGACCTAACCAAAGGGTATTGGCAAGTACCGTTAACCGAGAGCGCCAAACAAAAGACAGCTTTTTCAGCGCCAGAGGGCTTGTTTCAGTACAAGATGTTGCCCTTCGGGCTACATGGGGCACCTGCTACCTTCCAAAGAATGATGGACAGGATTCTAAGGCCCCATAGACGGTATGCGGCTGCTTATCTGGATGACGTGGTCATTCATAGTCCTGAATGGCAGTCTCACTTACCCAGGGTACAAGCAGTTTTGGACTCCATTTATAAGGCAGGTTTGACAGCCAACCCAAAAAAGTGTTGTCTAGGCATGGAGGAAGTAAAATATCTGGGATACACCATTGGCAAAGGCCTGATAAAGCCTCAGCTCAATAAGGTTGATGCCATACAAAACTGGCCACGGCCTCTGAATAAGAAGCAGGTGAGAGCCTTCTTGGGAATTACGGGGTACTACAGGAGGTTTATACCCAACTTTGCCACCATGGCAGTCCCACTGACTGACCTGACCAAAGGCAAACATAAAGTCATGGTAGAATGGAGTCCAGAGGCAGAAAAAGCTTTTCAGGAGTTGAAAGTAGCGTTGTGTTCCCAACCAGTCCTGATGACTCCTAATTTTGACAGGGAATTCATAGTACAAACCGATGCATCAGAAGTAGGTATAGGAGCGGTCCTGTCCCAGAACAAGGAGGGTGAGGAACACCCTATTTTCTATCTAAGCAGAAAGTTGAATGTACATGAGAGAAACTATGCCACAGTGGAGAAGGAGGCGTTGGCCATAAAGTGGGCGTTAGAGGCTCTCAGGTACAACTTGGTTGGAAGAAAGTTCAAATTGATCATTGACCATGCCCCTTTGAAGTGGATGTCTGAAAATAAAGACAGTAATGCGAGAATTACGAGATGGTTCTTGGCGTTACAAACTTTTAAATTTTCAGTGGAACACAGGCCAGGAAGCCAGCTGGCCAATGCTGACGCGTTGTCACGCATTCATTGTTTGGGGGCTTCAATTGTTCCGCCCCACAGGTTGAAACAAAGGGGGGGGATATGTGATAGGATCATTGGTAAAGTGGTCGGTGGCAGGTACATTTGTCCCAGATTCCTGTCTTATGTGTTTTAAACCCCCAGGAGAAAGTCTGCAGTGTAGCAGGCTTGAGTTTCGGCTTTTTGAAAAGCCGGTTTGGGACCTGGGGGTTGTGGGTGAGAGGAGAGGGAGGGCTCCACCCACGGCCACTCCAGGTTTTGGTTCTCGCAGCCTGGTAACAGGCTTGTAAGGGTTTCCACCTGAGAGTGGTCAATATAAGCCTAGTGTGCTGAGGGCTGATTGTCTCACCTGGGAGAGCAGACAGGGAGTTTGCTCAGAGACACTTGAAAACCTAACTGTAAATGTTGTGCTGTGCCCTTGTTGCTGGTGAGGGCATTAGGCCCTGCCAGGTTCTGGTACTGAGGGAACTACCTGTAAAGTTAGTGCCCCGACAGGGCTAGGATTTTTGTTTATGTTTTCTTTATGTTGTTTCTGACATTGTACAATAAAGGCTGGCGCCTACCAGCTTGTACTTGCATCCAGTCTGGCGTACTGTTTCCCAGCTGCTGTGTGTGAAAGGAAGGAGTCCTCTACCCAGGAGAGGGACCCCCTAACCTAACTGTGTCACAATACCTTTTTGTGAATGCATCTCACCTATTGTAGGTGAGTGGTTCCCAGGCTTGTCACTATTTATCAGAGAACCATTCATAATTGGAATATAACTGCATATTATCTTTCTCTCCCCTGTTGAGAATGTTATATCATCTACGAACGGATAAAGAAGAGGTGTTAACTGAGGGACAGCGCTCTTTGGACCACTCATATTTCTTTGTTTGTTGTATTTGGAGGAGTGGTGCTCCTGAGTGTGGACTGAGCTGTAGTCCCTGGGGCGCAGGTTGTTTAGACTGTTTATTTCCACTGTCAGATATATATTCTTTCCATACTTCTAGTGCGTTACATATCATTGTCATGTATGCACAGCAAGCTTTCTATTCATACTGGTCAAGCCAACTATATATTTAAATATATTTATACACACACCCCTTAGGTGTGAAGATGCTATGGGTAGCCTTCCAGGTGGATAGACATGTCCTTTCGGCAAAGCTGGTCACGCCCTTCTACGGCGCTGCGTGCGGCACATTCTACTGCCATTTATTATCTCCCTGAAGTGCCTTTTCAAAAGTATGCAAGCACAAAGTACGCTATATTACCACCGCTAGTGAGGGGCATTAGTGCTACCATTCTCTGGTGCATTTACCGCTATCATGCCCAGCGCAGTACAAAGCCCAGCAACACCTCAAGCTCCAGGCTGCTCTTATCTATAGATCTGTATACCTTATTATTATTATTATTACTACCAGTTATTTATATAGCGCACACATATTCCACAGCACTTTACAGAGAAGATCTGGCCATTCATATCAGTCCCTGCTCAGTGGAGCTTACAATCTGTATTTCCTACCACATGTACACACACACACACACACATTAGGGTTAATTTTTGGTGGGAGCTTATTAACCTACCAGTATATTTTGGACTGTGGGAGGAAACCGGTGTAAATGGAGGAAACCCACGCAAGCACAGGGAGAATATACAAACTCCACACAGTTAGGGCCGTGGTGGGAAACGAACCCACGACCTGTGCTGTTTTTATGTAACACAGTTATTGGTGCTGGTGGCGGTTAGTCTACACCTGGTACAGCTTAACCAGTTCTTACATTTATTAAATCAGGGAGAGCCCTTACACAGGGATGTCACAAGTGTAATGGGCAGCACAGCACGTGAGGCAGTAACGCTAACCATTGCACCGTCTGTACTGCCCACTACACTTGTGACATCCCTGTGGCTATATTAGATAGCTGAGATATCATAACGGACCACCGCACATACATGTAGGGAACTAATGGAGAGTGAGATAAGCTGACGCATAACTAGTCCTGCACGTATTAATTAATATTATAGCATCTAAGAGACCTCCTTCGAATCATATGATGGTTGCTGAATAGAGCGGAGGCTAACAGCAGATCACACCATATATGATTCATGTGTTAATAATTCACAATCGTGATACAGTTTTGCAATATATTTGAGTGCAGAAATGTTGCAGTTTTGTTACCAAAAATCATAAGCAACAAATACTATCAGTGTGAGAACGTCAGAATCCAAGATAAAATTATGAGGGGAATTCAATTAGAGGCGAAAAGCCATATTCGCCTGTTTTTTAGTGAAAAATTCGCCTAAAATAAATTCGCCAAATTCAATTCCAGGACAATTTCGCCTAAGTGGAAACAATTCTCCAAAAATTATTCTCCAATCAATAGCTGGTGAAAACAAATGCAAAATCTTTATTTTGGGGTGCAAACATGGGGAAACAACTCAGACCCCTTGGGACAGCCCCCAAAGGACAAATACGCAAAAAAACCCAGAAACTAAAACCTAAGAACGCCCCAAAAAAGACATGTCATTTTTGGGGTGTAAATTTAAAAAGTGGGGGGATAAACATTAAAAGTAGCGAAAAATACTTCTTGGGGGTCCACAAGTATGGGTAAGGTGTTTTTGGGATTGCAGGTGCATGCAGCAGGTGGATTTTTCACGGTTTTTAAAACTTCACTTTAGAGACATAAGAATATGCTAGCACCCATTTTCAAGCTCCCCAAATTTGTCTGGACTACTTATTTTCACCAAAAAATACAGCTTTATGCCATTCTTCACCACTTTTACAAAGACGCTAATAGCAGCCAATTTACACAACTTAAGTACGCAAAATTGTTTTATTAGGGCTATTAGTACACATCTATATTGATTCCCTGTGTTAGTGCATCTTTTTCTGGGGTACAGACTGATTTCCCCAATTCTTTCAGTACTTTTCACCTGTTCCGCATTCGCCTATTTCCGTGTTCGCCTGTTTTGCAATTGAATTAGGCGAAAAGCGGGGACGAGCACGGAATAAATTCGCCTCTGAAACAGGCGAATGAAGCGAACAGTCGGACAGGCGAAAACTTCGCCTCTAATTGAATATGGCTCTATATGCCTAGATATTGATATCCCATCAGCTAAACATAGCCCTGAGGATACAGAAATTGCTGGTTTTGGGAGGCAACTATCTCCCCTATACTCCATGAAAATAAGTGGACAAAAGTACTATATGACACATACTCCCAACCCAATAACAATTACTTAAGTGTAGCTTATTGTAATATGGACATTGTGTAGTAATATTAACCCTAAATAAAGAATATACCCAATAAACTACACTAATAAGTATTAGGTATCTTCAAATACGTGTAAACGACCGACGGCAGGTGGTATTTTAATCACTTTATTTTCTCTATCTACATACACACTTCTTTAAATTCTTTATTTTAATTTATGTCGCCCTTATTTCTGGACTTAGCTGAAATTTTTTTTAAAGAATAAAATAAAAGTTATATTTTATATCAATTCAGAGGAATCATTATAATTAGTATACTGTGACCCCACTAGTGCTCCAGATAAAATCTTATCCTTTTCTTCTGTTTGTCTCAATCGATATTCACTATAAGATTAATAGGTGGCACCTTCACATGTGTGTAAGGACCATTTTAAAGCAAGATAGGTGAAGTTTGTGGGTCCGAAAGAATCAATAAGTATTAGGATACTCATATATATATATACATATACATATATATAGATTGGTGCGGGATTACTTTGCCTGTTTTTTCCAAATTCCCGATTGTATTAAAAAAGTGAAAAGTACTTCCAAATTGAGCCGATGGTGATATAATTTCTATTGTTCAAAATTGCCGAATTTGCGGCATTAAACCACCCAATTTCAACCTGAAAAAATGAATAAATCACCCGACTTTAATGATAGTAAATTTCTGATTTGCAAATAAGTGATATTATCACCCGAAAATGCAAAACTGGACAAACACGGATCTTAGTAAATTTACTCTTTAGTGGAAACGCAGTGTATTTGTAAAAAATATTGCCACTGTTATTGGAAACACAGTGTATTCGTAAAAAATATTGTCACACTGTAAGTGGAAAATGCAGTGTATTCGTGAAAAATATTGTCACACTGTAAATTAAAAAATGCAGTGTATTCGTAAAAAATATTGTGACACTGGAAGTGGAAAACGCAGTGTATTCGTAAAAAATATTGTGACACTGGAAGTGGAAAACGCAGTGTATTCGTAAAAAATATTGTGACACTAAGTGGTAGCGCAGTGTGTTATTCTTTTCTTATTCATAAAAAATCTTGTGACACTGTAAGTGGAAATTTCACAATTTTGCAATTTAATAACACAATGTTAGCAATAAAAAAAAACGTAACTTTTCACTTCTCTCCTCAATCATGAATAAATTATTAGTCTACATGCCAACTACCAGACCACAACAAAGTGCTAAATAACGTGCATAATATATTAAACATAATGACATCACAAACGCCTCAGCTAAGATTCACATAAACATATTTTCAAAAGGTGAAAATAGATATGGGTTAAAAAAATTGAATAAAGCAGCCAAAACTGCGTTCTCTTATATAGTGTCCCTACTCCCTACTCATGGCCCCTCTACCTGAATTTCAGAGAGTCAAAGGGGCAACTCCATGCAACCGTATTCCAGAGTGCAGCTGCTCCTCCTGTAGCCCAGGTCAGAAGATGTGTAGGGGGTGCGGTGATATGGACTAAAATGGAGGTCACATCCACTAAAGTAGACAATGAATCCCCAATATAACGGGGAGTGCAGCTGTAATTTTATACACAACACAGGATGGGATGACGATATTGGCTTGGGTGCTGGTATAATCTGGGGTGATGGTATAGGCTGGGGTAACAATATAAACTGAGGTTATAGGCTAGGGTGATGCCTGGGCATAAGACCAGAAAAGCCACATCTTGGGTGTGGAATTATTTTAACCCAGGGCTTGACAAATTTTTCTAAAATCTAGGAGCCAGGATTAAAGTGTAGGAGGCAGACAGCCGTCCCCCCAAAAAAATGACAGGAGTGAGTGAGGAGCACAGCTCTGTGTGTTATGCAACTGTTATAACCACTATACTAGTCGACAAAATGTACGCAGTTGAATGGATATAGCAAAATGGAGGCTCCCTCACTGCTCAGCTCCCCCAGGGCCACATTCCTGAGCACCTACCCCCCAGGCAACCAACCCCCACAGCCACACTACTGAGGGGGTACCCCCAGGCAAACCACCACTCTGCAGCGACATTGCTGTGTAGCTTCTCCCCGGGCAACCCCCCCCTACGGTCAATTACCGAGCAGCTAGCCCCCCCAATGGCCACATAACTAGGGGGTACCCGCCGGCAAACGACTCCTCCGCAGCCATGCCGCCCCCTCATGGTCATACCACTATCCCTCTGAAGCCACTCCGCAATCCCTGGCCACAAATAGACCCTCTTAAAGGAGAGTTCTATGCAGCTGGAGTTAGGATACAGTAGACAGCCGAGACGTACAGGAGGATAAGCACAGACTGGGACAGACAGCAGGAGTCAGCGCAGGCCCGGGACAGAGAGGAGTCAGTGCAGAATGGGACATACAGGAGAAGCCAGCGCAGGCCAGGATGGACAGACACAGCAGTCACCGCTGGCGACACTCAGCACATGCACTCCTGCACATGAAATGACCACTGCAATACTACAGACACTAATCTGCACTGGGGCTGATGAGGGTCTGCTTCCGCCCTTCCTGCAAAATCTGGTAGCATGGCGACCTTGCCCCCAGGAATTGTCAAGCCTTGTTTTAACCCAAATAGTGGCAACAGTTGTGAAGGCATCTGTACCATTTGTAAAGTCAAAATTAGAAGAGATAGGGACCCTAACCATCTAGGAACCTCTACCCTGTTACATCATCTGCAGCGCATCCATCAAAAATGTTTTTGCAAAATTCAGAAACTTTGGCTAAAAAAGTAAAAAAGTAACAAGCAGTCCAGCGTCAGCTAGCTCCCTTCTCTCTGCTAGATCTAAACACCTGCCATCTTCACCACCAACACCCTCATCAACAATATCCTCAATCATGAAGCGATTGGTTTGTTTGGCCCCCACAAAACAAGTAACCAATGGGCAGCTGACATTGCTGCAATGATCTCTTTGTGCACAAACTGGCTTTACAGAGGCAATATGTTGTCACATCATCATCATCCAATTCCACACCCTCATCAGTATATACATCATCTTCACACAATATTAATTTGTCCCCGCTGGAATCCACTATTACAGGTGCCTCTGTAATTTTTGCATGTAATTGACAGTAAAGGTCCTTCTCGCAGAATTTGTAGTTCATTTTGATGGACATCATCTTTTCCACATTTTGGGAAAGTAGCCTCATAGGCCGATCACTGACAAGGTTCTCAGAAAACTTTTTCTGAGTACACACCGGAGGGTGGTCAGCTTATGTAAAGCAAAACAGGTTTGTGCAAGGGCCTCCAAATTACCATTTTTTCCTGCCAGTAGTCAAATGGTCTGTCTGACATGCCTATTTGGATGCTATCATGATTTTTTTTTTAAATATGACCGTATCAGATGGAGTCATGGTAGAGGTATCATTAATTGTAGGCAATTCTGACTCGACCAGATGTCAAAAGTTAAAACTTGGTTGTGTTGACTCACCTGCATCACCAGTGGGTGTTTTGAAAGTTTAGTTTTTTCTCGGCAGATGCACTTGCTGGAGAAACTGAAGGAGAAGCCATCATGGCATCACGAGCCACTTGAGCTGACAGTTTGCTTACCAACAGCTCTTTACATCTCTTTAGATCAGTGCCTGTTGGGAAGAAACAACGTCTTCATCCCTTCTGGGATGAAAATCCACTCCCAGCAGCAGCAGGCATGGCGCTCAAGGATTCTCAAGAAACACACAACGTAAGACTTAAACCTTACATTTTAAATCTTGCATTTGCTCTGTTCCATTTGTCCACATACAGATGTGCCCAGCTATCACGTGGCATCACAGCGTTATCTCTCACGCCACGCATGGCACGCCACACACCATGCCATGAGTCGCGCTACAAAGAAAGTTTAGTAATGAAAAAAGTCATTACGTGTAATACAACTTTTTGCCCACCAGATGTCAATTTTCCTAAACTACATAGCGCATGTGTCTGATTTCATTACGTGTAATACAACATTTTGCCCACAAGGTGCACTTTTCCTAAACTACATAGCGCATGCGTGTGATTTCCAATGTACCGTAGGGTATGTTCTGTATCACCGCCCGATGATTGGTTGACAGAAGCGGTGATTCGGTACACTATATAGTATTACAGCGTTTTCCACATGGAATCAGGAATGTACGGTATAATAAAGCGGTAGAAGAATGTCTAATAAAGTTTGAAATCATTAAGCTCTGTATTAGCCACTGACTGTGCGGTTGAAATCATACTTGCGCAAAATTAAATACTGTCGGCACTGTCCCAGACATTGACATTGTAGTGGTTTAATTACTTTACAAACTACAGAACTCTAGTAATGGGTGAAGCGTGTGGCCTAGCGGTCTAATGCCTAGTCTCACTGCTTCTCCCCTCTTCTTGTTCCGTGGGTTCGAGACCTTGAAAATATGTTTTTTTTTTATTATTTTTAAAATCTTCACTTTAAATATTCAATACAGTACATGTGGAGCGCATGCCCAGTGCTTCGGGAGTCAAACAGTGAAATTTGGATCTTTATTACTGTACATACAGTACTGTACCTTAGAACGCAAACTTGCGTCAATGCCGGCGCTGACCCAGACTTGGACATTATAGTGATTTTTTTATGATCATCAACTGGTAGTGGGCTCTGTTAAAGAGAGTGGGCTCTGTATTACAAACTGACTCTGCGTTTAAACTGCAAAATTGTGTCCATGTCAGCGCATGCCCAGTGGAGGGGTTACAATGACAATGCATTACTTAAGTTGCCCACCCTCCAGTGTGCACTCTGAAAGAGTTTCAGTGCAGCTGGCAACCTTGTCAGTGATCGGCGTAGGAGGTTACTTCCCCAAAATGTGGAAAAGATGATGTTCATTAAAATTAATTACAAATTCCACGAGGAAGACCACTACCAACAATTACATAAAAAAATTACAGAGGCGCATATGGTGGATTCCAGTAGGGAAAAATTTATATTGTGTTAATAAGAGGATGAAGAGGATGTACACACTGATGGGGATGACGAGGATGATGACAACTAGTAAATGTAAAGCCAGTCACTAAAATGATTGGTTTGTTAAACTGTGAATGTCCTGTTTCGTATACAACATAAGGACTATTCCATCTTGCACCTTTTTCCTTTCCATTATGTGATGGTTGGGGCATTGGTGCCTGACATTTTAAATTAATGTTATGGTTGGTTTAGGAACCAATGATTTGTTTTTAAATTAATTTATTATCAATATTACAGCAATCAATTGTTTTATTACTTTTTTAATTAAATTATTATTAATTATTCAGCCTGGGGTTGCACCAATGAATTGTTTTTTAATTTATTTATTATAAATTTTACAGCCAGGGGCTGCACCAATGAATTTCTTTTTATTATTAATTATTCAGGCCGGGGCTTCACAAATGAATTGTTTTTTAATTTATTTATTATCAATTTTACAGTCAGGGATTGCACTAACTAGTATCAACTATCAATTCCTCAATCCTCAAGGGTATCCCAACCATCATCTTTGCACAGTCCTCAACTCTATTAATAATTATATCAACTAGTTTTGAGCCAGCAAGCTGGATGCAACTTTTTGGCCCTTTAACTAATAAAAAAATCAATATTGTGAGCTATGAGGTGGTCAAAATTGACTAGAAATAAGTGGAAATAAATGTTATTGAGGTTATTGATACTGTAGGAACAAAAAAAGGCCCATTTTATGTGATTTTAGCTGTTTTTTTTTTTTTTAAGAAAAAAATCCAGATCCAAAACCAAAATCTGAAAACAAAATACCAAGGTGAGGTTTTGGCAAAACCAATCCAAATCCAAAACCAGGGGAGATCCAGATCCAGAACCAAAACACGGGGGTCCGTGCCCATCTCTAGTTTATATCAATTATTCCACTGTTCTGAAGAGACCAAGGATCCCGTATTCAGGGCTGATGCCTTGTTTCTAGGTGGTCTAGAAAAAACTTTTCATTGCTGCTCCTAATCCTCCAATGCACTCTTCCAACCCATGTACAACACTCGCATGTTTACCAAAATCTATGACAATTAGGGAAGTGCGCCGACCCCTGTGTTTTAGTTTGGATCTGGATTTGGTTTTGCAAAACCGCACTTGCGTGTTTTGGTTTTGGATCTGTATTTTCTTTCAAAAATTTATAAAAACTGCTAAAAATCACATAATTTGGGCTTTATTTGTTCCTACAGTATTATTAACCTCGATAACATTAATTTACACTAATTTGCAGTCAATTTTGACCACCTCACAGCTCACAATATTGTTTTCATCCAGTTTAGGCCCAAAAGTTGCACCAAGCTAGCTGGCTGACTAAGCTTAGCGGCAGCAGTGGGCGGCAGAAACACGTGGCAGTTCAACCCCCAACATGGCACATAAGGAAACATATGTTTTCATTAATCAAGAGGCCTGAGAGAGATGGAGTATGTATGTAGTTAAAGGCTGGGAAAGAAGGGGTTGATTCATAGTAAATTTTAATAATTTTTTTTTATTTTGAAGCTAATTTATGAGGGAGGAGGGGAGAGCATGGGTGAACAATATGTTCCATGTTTTGCCCACAAAATTAACTTGGTGGTTCAGAATATTTTTTAAACTTAAAGGGACATGTGGGAAATGCTTTCTGTGGCCATTAATATTTCTGAACATTTTCGGCATTCAGCAACCGCATGTCAAAGATTGAAGCAGCTGTGGCAGTTCAACTTCCAACATGGCACATCAAGAAATAGATGTTTTTATTATTTAAGAGGCATGAGGGACTTGGAGTATGTATGTAATTGAAGGCAGGAACGGAAAAGTTGATTAGTAGTAAATTTTATTTCATTTTTTGATTCTGAAGCAAATTTATGAGGGAGGAGGGAAGGCATTTATAAAAAATATTTTATTCATTCACATAAGTCCTTACCACTGATTCTCAGTGGTTCCAAGTTTTTTAAAAGAATCAAAGGGGCATGCAGGAGATGATGTCTGTCGCAACACACAAAACAGAAGCTCCAAACAAGAAGGGGGCAGAGGGATTTTAAAGTCTGGTACTAAACATTTCTTATCATTGTGCTTCTTGGATTATGTATGGGAAGGCTGGGTGGGGAGGAGGGAGAACATCTCCAGATACCATCACAAAATAGCCTCTCCATTTGGTGTTTGAGTTGCATCTGACCAAACATGGCTGTTATGATCAAGGAAATCCAAGGCCACCAGGTTGGTATCTAAAAATCAAGGCTTAAAATGGCATAAGAGTATTTTGCAAGTATGCCTATTTGTGATTTTAGTTGAAATAAATACAGTATGAAACAAAAATAAAATAAAAAAAGAAGCATTAGAGCAGCGGCACAAAAGCTCGGCAGTTTAAAAAAATATAGGACATTACTTCCGATCATGATTGAGGATATTGTTGATGAAGGTGTTGAGGGTGAAGATGCCAAGTACTTGGATCAAGCAGAGAGAAAGGAGCTAGCTGATGCTGGACTGCTTGTTGTTTCTTTCTTAGCCAGTTTCTCAATTTTGCAAACACTTTTGATGGATGCGATGTAGATGACTCTGGCATGACAATGGGTACAGATGGCTTGACAATTGTTGTCCAGGTTTAGGTAGAAATGATTCCACACATAAGAAGTGGATTTTTTTGTTTTATCCCCAGGCATGACAATGGGCTTTTCCTTATCATGGGCAACAACTGTTTCCACTGGGGCCTGATTTACAAAAACATCCTCATCAACAAAATCCTCATCATCAACATCCTTATTAGTGTCAGCTACACAAATATCCTCCTCATCCTGGTGCACTTCCACAGAAGCATCCTCAAATTCTATGTTGACTTGTGCTGCTCATCCCCACATTTGTAGAGGATGCACAAGTGGTGGAAGGATGCTCCTCTTTGAGTACAGTATTGGAAAGGTCAGGCTCACACATGGCACCAGCCAACACATATCCTCAGGGATTTGTGACATTTCTGAGCACACAGTTGGTTCCTGTGCCTTAACGATTTTCATTTTTTTTAAAACGTCTACAGGGAGAAGGGCTTACATCATCGTCATAAGAGGCAGAGCCACCAGTCATAAATAAAGGTCAAGGCTTTCCTTGCCACTTCGTGTGGTGAAAGGCATATTACCAATTTTATGTCTTTCTGCAGCTAACTTTCCCTTTGATGTTTTTTTCTTTACCAATGGAAATTATTGGTTCTTTGATTTTAGATGTCCTGACTTAAGCCCTGTATGCCCTTGGGCATCAGATGATGTAGATGGACTAGTATCGTCATGACTGGTGGCACTGGCAGCAGCTCCAGCCCTAGTATGTGGTTCCTGCTCTCCTCTCAACTGATTGTTCTCCATATCAACAAACACAAATTAAGTGGGTTATACACATGTCAATTTGTACCAATTTTAAGTATTACACTGAAATATCAATGACTTACAGTGTCACAAGATTTGTTTATGAATAAGAAAAGAATAACACTGCACTACCACTTAGTGTCATAAGATTTTTTATGAGTAAAACACTGCGCTACCGCTTAGTGTCACAATATTTTTTATGAGTAAAATACTGCGCTACCACTTAGTGTCACAATATTTTTTATGAGTAAAATACTACGCTACCACTTAGTGTCACAATATTTTTTATGAATAAGAAAAGAATAACACAGCGCTCCGACTTATAGTGTCACAAGATTTTTTATGAGTAAAACACTGCGCTACCACTTACAGAGTCATAAGATTTTTTATGAATAAGAAAAGAATAACACACTGCACTACCACTTAGTGTCACAAAAAAATTCATGAGTTAAACACTGCGCTACTACTTACAGTGTCACAAGATTTTTTTAAAGTAAAACACTGCGATACCACTTACAGTGTCACAAGATATTTTTAAGAGTACTGTAAAACACTGCGCTAATTTTATATTTCACTTTTATTTTTTTTACACTGGGGAAAAGCACACCTGGACAAGGCAGCAGCCCCTTGATGAACAACACAGCACCCCGGACAGACCACTTGCAGAGTCACAAATACATGAATGATAAACTGCGGTCTGGTTGGCAGTGTCATTGAACAATAATAGCGTAACTAGTTACTAACTAGTACCTACCTAGCTAGCGCACACACAAAAAAAAAAATGGAAAAAAAATAAGATTTTAATTTTAACTTTTATTTTTTATACACTGGGGAAGAGCACCCCGGGATTGACAGAGCACCCCTGGATGACACAGCACCCCTTTATGAACTGCAGCCCTAGCCCCTTGATGGACAGGATGACACAGCAGCACCCATTTATGTACTGTAGCCTAATCCCCTTTATGGACAACACAGCAGCAGTCCTTTATGTACTGCAGCCCCTGCCCCTTGATTGACAGGACAACAGTGAGTGACACAGCAGCGCACCCCCACTTTATGTACTGCAGCCCCAGCCTGACAACACTGCACCCTTGAACAAATAGTGACAACTCACTGACAACAACACACAGAAGAATAGAGCACATATGCTATGTACACTCTCCACAGCCAGAGATGAAAATGGCACCAATCACCGGGACCTTTATGCAATCCAAAACCCGCGAGAATCTGACAGCGGGATGATAACGTTTTGCCTTGTATTAGAATCCAAGTTAGGGCGGTATTCAATTAGTTTCGCACACGCAATTAAATTTTGCATACCGTACTTTGTCTACATCACGTATTTTCACAGCGGAAACTTATAGTGCGCGTACCCGCTATTCGCCCTATTCAATTCCAAAAGACGCGAAAACAGTGACATGCGAAG
Source organism: Taudactylus pleione (assembly GCA_031769625.1). Taxonomy (NCBI): domain Eukaryota; kingdom Metazoa; phylum Chordata; class Amphibia; order Anura; family Myobatrachidae; genus Taudactylus; species Taudactylus pleione. The sequence goes on along the minus strand of JAUIMM010000372.1, from coordinate 5,651,089 downwards.
TCAGAACAGGCGGAAAGTAGTGTCAGAATTGGGAAAATCAGCCTGAACCCCCCAAAAAGATGCAGAAACATTGGGGATCAATGTAGTAGTGCCCGATTACTCCTAATAAAACTGTCTGGGGTACTTAAGTTGGTACAATAGCCTCTAATTAGCGTCTTTGTACAAGTGGTAAAGAATGGCATAAAGCAGTATTTATTGGTGAAAATAAGTAGTCCTGGAATTTGGGGTACATGAAAATGGGTGCAAGCATATTTTAATGTCTCTAAAGGGAAGTTTCAATAAAAGAGAAATTCCTCCCTCATAAAAGCACCTGCAATCCCAAAAACACTTAACCCCTTCTTAGTGCACCCCCAAAACCTTATTTTGCTAGTTTGCGAAGTTGTCCCCCCACTTTGTGCTTTTTCACCCCCAAATTCAAAGTACTTTTTTGGGGTGTTCTTACGTTTTTTCCTGGAATTTTTGGACACAGTTGTCCTTTGGGGGGCTGTCCCAAGGGTTCTGAGTGGGTTCCCCACCTAAGCACCCCAAAATAAAAAAATTGCACTTGTTTTCTCCTGCTATTCAGAGGCAAATCTTTTTCGCCTATTATATTGCATAGACTTTGCACTTACGCGAAAAGCGGGAGGAATTTAATACAGATATAAGTTTACTTTTTTGCAGATCTCGGCTTTTCGCTTCTATTTAATACGGCTCTTAGGCGGGAAACCACGAGCCGGACTCGGATCCCCTATGTTCGAGGTGGGTTCGGTTGTCGGAAAACCGGACCCGATCATCTCTAATGACAATGTGGAGTTATTTTTTCATATGCACATCCGGTCTGTAAATGCATTGTTGCAGAACCAGGACACCGAAAATGCCCATGCACTTTTACCCTCATTTACTGATTCACACCCCACTCAGCAACCATTAGCTTCCCCCTATCTAGCACCAATTAACCCATTCATCTCCAACAATCCATTAAGCAATTCACACTCCCAGCACCCAGTAACAAATTTATCCATGCTGTAAGCAGCCATTAACCTCCCTCTCCCAGGAAACTATTAATCCATTCATCTCAGCACCCATTAACCCATTACCCTTAAGAACCCGTTACACTTAAGAATTCATTAATCAAAGTATACCACCCAGTATTCATTAGCCCATTCCTCTCCAACAATCTATTAATCAATTCACCGTTACAGCACCCAACACATTAATCAACAGTCAGCTCCCATTACCACCTGCTTATCCAGTACCCATTAAGCCATGCACCCCAGCACCCATTAGCACCTCTTTCTGCATCCATTAGCCTCCTCCACATAGCACCCAGTAATCTATTTACACCAAGCACCTATCAACCCACTACCCAGCACCCATTAATATTCATTTTCATCACCAATTAACAAATTCACCCCTTCCCCAGCATCTGTTAAAGCAATCACCCACACCAAGATGTCATTAAAACCTTGCCTGACTCCAGCTCCATTCATCTTCTTCTACAATCTGGGAGTCTGGCCTACTTGCATGATTGGCTGTTTGAGAGGGAAGGGGAGGAGGAGAGAGGGAAAGGGGTGGACGTTTACGTTGCTGCCTACCGTACCAGGCATAATGACACTGACAGTCACGGGGCAGGTATAAATAAAAAATTAGAGCTGAGGAGCAGTGGCCGCAACAGTTTATTTGATCTGCAACTGCCAACAGCAGTTTGTATGATAAGGATTACAGAGACATCCTTAATTTATGTCCAAGGTGGCCTCAGTGAGGCGCCTTCTCAGGTCATGGTGCCCTAGACAGCTGCCCAAAGCTGGCTAATGGAAGCGCCAACCCTGTCCATATTAGACTGAACTGTTCACCTTTGATTATCCTAGACTGATATTTGTTACTAAGTGTAAACTTATCTGACTTATTTGCTTTCATTCAATAATTTGATTACTGTATATACTATTGCGTAATCTTATTTGAGTTATGTATGTTAGTATGATTTTCAGTTCCCGGGAGCTATTTTGATGTTTTGCTATTGATTTTATGCTATTTAATACATTTTATTATCATTAGTTTTGCTTACACTGGTCATTTACACTTTATCTACACTCTCAATAGACAAAACAGAGCCTGATTCAGAGATGTACGCTAATGCCACCTCAGCTGCGATCCCATACGCAACCTGCAAATCCAAGTACATAGACGCAGCATCGGTCGCATTTCATTCGATTATCGCAGTTCTGAGTAACCCTATGGCCAGGGGCTGGCTGGCAACTTTTAGCCTGGGGGGCAAATGCAATCAAGTAGCCCCAGCTTTTTTTACAAGCACATGGCAACAGCAAAGTGGACAGCTGCAGGCATGGTTTATCTTATTACCCCCTCTGTTGCCTCTCATTGTCCTAGCATAACCTTTCCAATGCCCCCTGATTGCCCATCCATGGCTGTCTCACCAAGCCCTCCCTGCATATCTCCCTGATTTCCCCATTCTTAGCTGTTTCATTGAGTCCTCCCTGCATATATCCCTGATTGCCCTCTCTATAGCTATCTCTCATCACCTCTTCCATAGTTATCTCACTAGCAGTTGCTTCCATATAACACTGAGCCCCTCGCAGCACACACTGACCCTCTCAAAGCTCACACTGACCCCTCATTGTCCCCTAACAGCACTCTTTCCACCTCAGAGCACTCACTGTCCCCTAACAGCACTCACTGTCCCCTTCACTATCCACCTCACAGCACTCCTCACTCCCTTCCTTGTCCTACTCGCAGCGCCCCCACTTCAAAGTCCACCTCACAGCACCCCTTGCCCCTTTTTGGTATAATCAGTTCCATTTCCCTGCACTGGGTATAAGACACAATTATCCCTATTGCTATATGCATGTTCATATACGATTTCTCTTGGACACTTAGGGCTGTATTCAATTAGACGCGAAAAGCCGAGATCCGCGAAAAAAGTATCGCCGATTGCATCTTTTCGTCTGTTGTAAATTATCTCCGTATTCGTTTCCACCCGCTTTTCGTGTACACGGAAAGTCAATGCAATGTAATAGGCGAATAAGATCCGCCTCTGAATAGCAGGAGAAAAGAAGTGCAACATTTTTATTTTGGGGTGCAAAAGTGGGGAAACCACTCAGAACCCTTGGGACAGCCCCCAAAGGAGAACTGCATCAAAACAATCCCCAAAAAAAACTTAACGCCCCAAAAAAGTACTTTCAATTTGGAGGCAAAAAAGCACAAAGTGGGGGGACAACGTCAAAAAAAATAGTGAAATAAGGATCTAGGGGGTCAAACGTTTTTGGGATTGCAGGTGCTTTTATGATGGTAGAATTTCACTTTTATTAAAACTTTACTTTAGAGACATTAAAATATGTTTGCACCCATTTTCAGGTACCCCAAATTTGACAGGTCTACTTATTTTCTCCAATAAATACTACATTATGCCATTCTTCACCACTTGTGCAAGGACACTAATTAGAGGCTATCGTACCAACTTAAGTACCCCAAACAGTTTTATTAGGACTAATCGGGCACTACTACATTGATCCCCAATGTTGCTGCATCTTTCTGGGGGGACAGGTTGATTTCCCCAATTCTGACACCACTTTCCACCTGTTCTGACTTCATGGGGCGTGGTTTTCACATCTTTTGGAATTGACTACAGCGAATAGCTGTAGGGGACGCACACGATAAGTTTCCGCGTCCAAATCCAAAAGAGGCGATGTAAGCGAAAAGTTCGGCAGGCGGAACTTTATCTCGGACGTGAAACTAATTGAATACCGCCTATGGAACCCCTCATAAAATACAGTACATGAGGAAGCCCTGAAAAGTATTAGTGTGTATTCATCAACAAATAGCTTTTACTGACTGCTTTGGGGCTCATTTATAGTTGGATGTAAGGCAGGTTTATGGCACGGCTCTCAGATGTAGCAGTACACGTCCACTTACTGCCGCACTTATAGGTGTTGCTGTCACAATCTCCCTGAAATGCTTTTCAAAAGTAGGCAAGTATGCTTTTACCTAGAAGTGCGCTGGGGAGACCATCTAAGCATGCTGTATTTGTGCAAAACCAAGGAACAAACTGTCCTGACTCTTTGAAAAAGGTGCAGAACACCCCAGTGCTGTCAGTAAACTTTAGGAGGGAAATTTCTGTGTAGATGCCTTGCATTCATATTTCCGTCATTAATGAGTCATAGCAAGTGATAAATTCTCTAATCTTACTTTGATAACATTCTTTAAGTATAGAGTATGTTAGTTTAAAAGGGTAGCACAATTTATTTTCATAAACATAACACTTGAAATGTATTAATCCTATTTTCCTGGAGATAATCTGAAAATTGTTACAATTATAAAGTCAAGTTTAATGTTTTAAGTAGCAGCACAAGTTGGCGGAAAACTGTATGTCTCTCTCCATGTATATGCAAATCAGTGAGGTAAGTAAATTACTGGGCATTCATTTTTATCTTATATTTGTAACATATTAAAATATGATGGAGAACTTTGTTACCTCGATCCAAAAAAACAAAATAGAAATCTGCTTAAGTGTGTGTGGAATCATGGGTGGTTTTGCCCATTGCTTACCTCTGGGTGCCAGATCTAGTAATATAGTTACAGGTGTCTGTTTTCATCCCGTTACTCCAGGTGTATTAGGAGTCTGCACTCTAAATAATACAGTCTCAGATCACTAAACATGGATGTTTCTAAATTAATTAATATTACTAAGGTTAGCCTATTGGGCAAACAGGGCCGGTTCTAAAATTAGGCGCACAATTAGGTGTAGTTGCCTAGGGCGCAATGGTCCAGGGGGCACCTAAAACACTGAATGACTATCATAGGGGCTGATTCGAAGTTGGAATCAAAGCATAAAACGTAAGTAACTTTGCACCTAGGCAAAACCATGTTACACTCCGCATGGGGCAGATGTAAAATGTGCAGAGAGATTTAGATTTGGGAGGGACGTGTACAAACTCAGGGCCTGATTCAGACCCAGTCACTCTGACAGGGCGCTCGCTCTGAATCAGGGCTGGGCTTGTTTTTCTAGAACGGCCTCCTGGACGCTCGCACTGCTGTGGGTGACCACCCACCCACGGGCTTGCGATGAGACCCTTGTGGTAGGGTCTCGTGGCCGCAAGCCCCAGAGAGCTTTCGGCTCTAACAGAGCCAGAAGCTCTCCACTGACATCACTTGTGATAGCCTTGTCTCGCACATGCACATGACGGAGCCGGCTCCATTGTGCGCATGCGCTGTGGGCCACCATCGACCCGGTTGCGAGCGCTCAGCGCTTGCGACCGGATCTGAATCAGGCCACAATTCTATATTGCAGTGTAAAAATAAAGCTGTCCAGGAATTTTTAGACTGCTTACAAAAGCAGCCAGTATTTACACTGCAAGAAAAATGTATTTGCACCCCCTGCATTGTATCATGGTGTGCCCAAGTTCAAACTTGTTTTGTTGCTTTGTTCCAAACTCAGCCCCATAATGTCATTCATTTTGAGATTTTAATTTCCCTGCTGAGCTAAAACACTGAGCACCAGCTGCTGACACCAGAGCCGTAGCTAGACTTTTTGGTGCCCTGTGCCAGAAAGATCATTGGCGCCCCCCTCATTCTTCAAAGGGACATAATGCACCCAAAAATGGGCCATGGCCTCATGGGGAAGGGCCAGGGAAGAGATAGGAGAGGCCTGGGGATGAAATAAGAGGAAGCTACAAGCAAAAATAATAATAAACAGAAATTTGACAGGCCCAAACAGCGCCCCCTGACCTGTGGTGCCCTGTGCGATGGCACCCGCCGCACTACCCTAGCAGCAGCCAGTAGCTTCTTACCTGTGACACAGCCCAGACTGGCAGTCACCAGGGAGAAAACACCTCCCCCTGGGACTACCTGTCCTCTTTGTGACTGGCAGGTAGTGCTTCCAATGGAAACTCACTGCAGTCACAGAGTGTAGCCAGTGCAGTCATGGGCAGCAACTGGCTCACTGAGGTGGCGAATTTTACTGGCTGCAGCACCTAAATAAAATCTGCCACTTATGCTACTAAATCGAGGTGCTATTGATTTAATATTGAGGTTGAGGGGGGGGGGGTCCTAAGTGTCAATCTTTCCAGGAGAAAGATTCAACCCCCTCCAAAGACCCCACCCCTTGACTCCCCCATTTAGGGCTGCTACCAGATATTTTCCATGCTGGATTTTCAGTCCAGTCCACCCCTGTCTTTGACTCCTAGTTTCATGAGCAAAACATGCTGCCCTCTCCCCAAGGGTGCAGCACTCGAGGAGGTGAAGCTTAATGTGTTTGAGTGACAACTAATGTACTCATCTTTTGTGCTGGCAATACAAAATATTCATGCATGTGTAAGATCATCAGCACCAAAAGCATTAATGAAAATAAGTAGCTATTGCATAGGATTCTGTTTATCATAGTAATGTGTATTTATATTAGTAATGTTAAAAGCTCACATTAAAAATTGCATATTAAACAGATATCTCAGACAAAACATACCTAAACATATATTCACAATTACTGTGGGAACTTCATGCAATTCCAGCAGGCTGCCTGCCAACAGTACATTGTTTATGAATGATCACATGATCACAAACGAATGCCCTCACAAACCGCTTATTCAGTTATGCCATATTGAGGAAAACACATTTGTATAGCAAATTTGGTGGTTTTATTGACAATTTTCCATTTCCATTAGGTTACTCATGTAAAGTGGTCTGTGCGCCAATCACCACAGGACTCTGGAGACCTGTAGAAGTGTGTCTTTACTACCTGCAAGTCATACTGTATTGTACATACTGTATTTGCATACAACTCAGCATTGTTGTTGCTTATACATGTGCAGAGAGAAAAAATGCAAGATAGCTCAGTAAATGGACTTAGCTTCTACCACTGGTGTGTGTCATACTTGCCCATTCTCCCGGAACCTGCGGGTACTCCCAACCCCCCCCTCCCCGATGAGTAGGCACTAGTAAAGTTGGCAGAAGGGGGAGAATCTTACCTTGAAGCTGCGGTCCAGCAGGGGGGGCCTAATGACACAATTATATGATAACCGCGTCATTTGGCTACGCACCTATCTAAATGTCCGTGTTTCTAGGCATTTTGCAGTGAGGGGGCGGGGCCTAATGATGCAATAGTCCGCTCCCATCCCCATCAATGCCCGCCTAGGGATGGGCATTGGAAGCACGGCATGAAATAGTTGCCGGGCTTCTGACATCAAATCATGCGTTGGCAACTAGCCATCGCATTACAACAAATCAACATTATAACCAATAACCATCGCGATGGTTATAGTACTGACCATAAAGGGGACAGGGCCTGTGGGAAAGGGGGTGAAGCCCCCACCCCCCTGCTCAAGTCACTGTGGGGGCGTGCCCAGCACTCTCCAGGATGCTGGACAGCTCCCAGGCTCCCTCTATGCAGAGAACAGATGCCGTGCGCATGTGCACGGCATCTATTCTTCTACTGCATACACGCCGCTCTGCAATGCAGTGCAGGGGAGTGTGTGCCCCCTCCACAGCCAGCCATCGGATGGGCATCGGAAAGCTGCATCCGATGGCTGGCAACCATCAAATTTCCTGTATTTGATGGAAAAAGTACTTCCATCGAATTGGAAACATCAATAGTTGCTAACCATCGGCTTCCGATGTCCATCCCTATGCCCAGCCTGCATCTAGTGAAGGAGCCTTCTCCCGTGAATCTCCATTTAAATGTCGGCAAGTATGGTGTGTCTGCTCCTAGGAAAATCTAGAAAAACATATTCTGTGCTAAGGGGTGTGTCTAGCACTGTATCTTCATATCATCAATTCATCAACTCACTTACCTACGACCATATTATGCCACACAATAGAACCACCAATTCACATAATGCCAAATAGAACTGGACAGTGCATTTTATATAGTAAATCTACAACTCACTGCATTGCGTTGACCTACTGACCGGCACTGATCTTTGATGGTAGGTTGTGCCTGGGGACACCCTAGACCCTATGTGCGCATGCCTATGTTTTCAACTATGTATCAGCCCATTAATGATTATTATTGTTATTATTGGCAAATTAGATTTAAATTGGGTACACATTGGACAATATATATATCACGAGCGTGCTGGCATGTTTATACCCCTGATATGTCTGTGAAGTTGTTCACAGACATATCACAACTGTTCTGCAGCACAGCAGATGGACACTATATTTGCAGATATATATTGGTGCATCTGGCTTTGTGTACGGGTCAGCCGACCGCTCGTACACTTGCTACAGGGACTGCCGGTGACTGACAGCTCAATTTGGCGGGCATCGAGTGGCTAATCGGTAAGTCTGTATAGCTTACTTGATCAGACGTTGTGTCGTTCCCCCCCATCGGCAGATCCATCGGCTAAGTGTGTACCCATCTTTAGATGACTAAAAGATTACAACATTGTCCCTGTACATTCTGAAGTCCCCTATCTCTCAAATTATAATGCAGACATATAGAAATGATCTCAATTACAATAGTTTGGTGAATTGTAAATCAGAAGGTCCAGGGGCGTATTTATAATGGGTGCAGGGTGTACCGTGCACCCATATTATCTAAAACTTACCTCTCCGAGGTCCTGCGTTGGGTCTTTCAGCGCTCCTCAAAACACTGGAAAATGGCCACTGCGGCTATTTTTCTGGCGTTTTGTGCATGCTCTGTGAGTAAATCGCCGGGAAAATAGCAACCGTGCCATATCCCCGGTGATCTGCGCATGCGCAGTAGACTCTGGACACACGGGCCCTCTCCTCTCTAAAGACTCCCCTGAGAAGGACAACACTGTGATACAGCCTTATGCATTGTCAATTTATATGGTAGCTTTTGCTCAGTTGTTTTTAACCTTCTGCATTTTTACTCCTCTGCAAACAGATTTCCAGCAGGAGGCTGCTTTGAGAAATCTCCCACAAGCTGGAGACATTCTTTGCTTAACAAAGGATAAAAGGTTACAGCTAAAGCAGATATAATTGCGTAATACTTATCACAGCAAATTTTGCCAGTATCAATCAGTGACTAAGGGGCCTATTCATCCGTATGGCCTCCGATGATGAAGTATTAAACTTGCTCTGAAGGATATTTAAGTATCCAACTCACAGCGGGGGATAGATTACACCGGAGCAATTCATCATTGCTCCGGTGCGGGGGCAGCTGCTCCAAAAAGCAGCTGTCCCTTTGGTTAGTATCGCAGCTACAGATGCAGTTGAGTTACTGACCTCCTCCCCGTCATGCCGGCTATGCATGTGTGACCTCGGGTCACGCATGTGCACAGCTGCCGGGGAGGTAGTGAGGAGGTGGTGGAGGGATCCCTCTTCGCATCCCTGGAACTCCTTCCCATAGGTAGGAGCGGGGATACTAGAACAAGAGACGTCTGAAGATGTCGCTTGTTCTCGAAAGCAAACTCCGAAAACTGATTTGCTGAATATCAGGGGTCCTTTCCGGACCCCTGATGATGAATGGCCCGGTAACTAAAATATGCGGAAATTAGCATTTCCGCATGGTTACCGGGCCATTTATTGTTTGATGAATAGACCCCTATGACATTTACAATATCAAGACACAGAGCAAGAGCTTAATTTCTGGTGGATACATAAGGCAATGATTTTCTATACTATTGCTAATAAGCTTATTCACTTCTCAGTTCACTTAAATTGGGCTTGTCTCTATGCATTAATAATTTGTAATTGTATACTATAAAATAAATCAACTAGGTCATTTATTTCATAAATTTTTCTAGTTACTGTACTTGTACCTGTGTCCTACCTGTCATTTTACTGTATCTCCCTATATCAGTGACAAACTTTGGTCAAACAGATCATGAAAGATGTGACCACTGAAGCTTGCAGCAGGTGTTGAAACCCCATAGCAATTACAGGTGACACTGGTAAGTTGCACAATGCACATTAATGGACTGTGTTTTATTGGGACACACTCAGTATCCCGGCGGCAGTGATGTCAGCGCAGATATTACCGGCTCCGCAATCACAACGCCCAGGATACCAAAGGTAGGTAGCGGGTTGGGGGGTTAGGGTGTAGGGTTAGGCACTAGGGAGAGGGTTAGGGTTAGGCACTAAGGGGTTAGGTGTAGGGTGCGGGAAGGGGGAAGTTATGATCAGGCACTAGAGGGGGAGGTTAGGGTTAGGCGCCAAAGAGGGAGGGTTAGGGTAGGGAGTGGGGGAGTGTCGGTATGCTAGTCCTGTTGGGATGCCAGTGTCAGGATTCTGACTGCCGGGATCCCGATTGCCGGCATCCCATACCGATTACGTTTTATTATATATACAAAGTGTTAGTGACTCAAACTGTAGAACATGTCTACAAAAATCAAGGCATGGTAATTTTGTCAAGATTCTCTATAGTCTTTGAGGTTTATCTTTAACACAAATAGGATGATGTTGGTCAGTGTGGCAAAACATAGAACATTTCTTGGCCGAATGTGGCATATGGCAAACATTGAAAATGTTACATAGGAATCGGTATGTTATACCGACAGACGTCAGCCCAGTGGATGAAATACTGATGCCGGAAGGCCGGCATATGTAGATCCCGACAGGGTAAGTATAAAGGCTATCCCTAACCCTCTCCCCCCCTAACCCTAACCCTCCCTTAGGGGTGCCTAACCCTAACCTCCCCCCAGGGGTGCCTAAACCTAACACCCCCTCCCCGTACCCTAAACCTAACCCTCCCAGGGGGTGCCTAACCATAACCTCCCCCCAGGGGTGCCTGACCCTAACCCCCCCCTTCTCCTAGCCTAACCCTCCTGGGGGGTATATGTAGATAAAGAAAAAGAAAAGTACTCTCCTAGGCGGGGCACTAATCTATCATCAAAAGAAATGGGTTTTACAGTAATTTAACCTAATTAAAAACCTTAGCTTTTAATGAAAATGCATAAAGATAAAAAAAATGGGTACTCATAAAACAAAACAACAGTACCACAACATACAAACATGAAGAAACAAAATATAGTACGATCCCGTACTAGACAGGCACTCATTGAGAAAGCCACAAGAGCGGCGAAACGTACGTCTGTTCTGTGTTCTGGAGGGGGTGTAGGTACATCCGAGACCCTCCAAAGCTTGTCACTCGGCTTTCAGCAGCTACAAGGTAACTTTTCCTTTTACAGGAATGGGTTGGTCTCCACTCCTCAGGCACAGTCTGTACTGCAATCGCATCAGGCAGCCCGAGGACAGAGAGCCTAACCGTTTGCCCGGTTCACTGCATCTTGTCTGGGGCTAGGCAGGGCCGTAACTAGGGTAGTGCGACCTGTGCCATGGCACAGGGCACCGCAGGGCAGGGGGCACTGTTTGAGACTGTCAATTTTCTTGTTTATTATTTTTCTCACTTGTAGCTTCCTCTTTTATCCACAGCATCTCCTGGCCTCCCCTATCTCTTCCCCATAAGGCCATGGCCCTTTTTCGGGTGCACTATCTTATGTCCCTATTTAAAAAATGGGTGGGGGGGGCGTCAATGCTCTCTCTGGCACAGGGCACCAAAAAGTCTAGATACGGCTCTGGGGCTAGGAACTGGGTTTCAGACAGCTCGCCCTTAGTTCACTGTGCTCTGCACAAACTCTGGATAGTACAGCACTATTACCCAGCTCTTTTTCCTTCCACCACCATCCTGCATCGACTTTTATGTCACTCTCATTAAGCCTCGGACTGTATACTTTCTGTCTGCAATACACAGTAACAGACAGACATCTTGTAGGACGGCTTAACAGCAGATGCCTCAATTCTCTTTCTTACTTACCTCCTTATTCATTTAGAATCTACCTCTCAATTTTGAGACTAATAACATCTATCTGCTCGGTTTTGGAGGAATGGTGTTACTTTGCTTATTTTAAGTGTGGCTTTCAATCTACTTAATCAATCTGTTTGGATCGGTTACCTTTACCCTAGTACAAACTCCATTATTGTCAGATTCGTGATTACTTATATTGCTGTAGTGACTGCTTATTACTTACTACTAAGGACTTGTTCCTATTGCATTATAAAGATTTTTTAGAATATATTTTCACCAGGGAATGGCGGTGCGACTCTCCACCAATGTTGATGATTAAATTATATGCATTTATCTATTTCATGTTTGACAATTGTTTGACTCAACATTTTGTACTTTAACTATTGAATGTGCTACCTGAAAAACATGACATATTCCTTATGATTTCCTTCTAGGATCTTCTTTTTCAGGATAACTCGATTATAGGGAAGTTTTATGTAAGTGTATTATTTCAACACTGTACAAGACCCAGTTTACCCTACCAGTACGGGATCGTACTATATTTTGTTTCTTCATGTTTGTATGTTGTGGTACTGTTGTTTTGTTATGTGAGTACCCCCTTTTTTATCTTTATGTATTTTCATTAAAAGCTAAGTTTTAATTAGGTCAAATTACTGTGAGACCCATTTCTATTGATGATGGATTAGTGCCCAGCCTAGTAGAGTACTTTTCTTTTTCTTTACCTACATATACTCCATTTACTATCATGGGCGCAGCTCTGTGAATTTATTACATTCATTGTTCTATACATACTATTTATCACAGCAGCATATCCATCATACTTTCATTATTTCTTTATATCCTTTTTGAGGAGGTCCCTGTACCAGTGTTCTAGTCGTGCTCTCTCTTCCCCACCTCCCCCTCATATACTTATACTCCTCCCAGGAGGGTGCCTAACCCTGTCCTCCCGGGAGATGCTAAACCTAACCCCCCCACGGCTATCCGCTCCTTACGCCCGGCTTAGCTACGATTCGGGAATTCGGCGTGGGGCTATTGATAGGCGTCGGTGTTTAGACGCCTATCATTAGTCCCATGCTGGTATTTCACTGTCGGGAAGCTGGCGGTTGGTATTTCGACCGCCGGCTTCCTGACTACATCCTGTAACATATATATGTGGGACTAGCAAGCTTGGACTTCTCATTCATTTTTCTAGGTGATTTTTTCTGATTAAAGATCTAAAGAAAAACAGCTTTTATTTGTGTTTATATTTAGTAATTATTCTATTCACAGCCACATTGTCACATTGCCATTGTTATAAGAGAGCTACAACATTGAATATTTATTCATTTCTTTATATGTATGAACTCAAAAGGCTGTCATGTGTTGCATAGCAGAAGTGTAAATTTGATCACAACATAACAATAGAAACAAGGATTGGAAATAGACAAAAAAGAAATAATACCAGGAGGCGCTGAGCAAGGTGCTAATGAATATTAATTATTATTATTACTAGTTACTTTTATAGCTTTCTATTAAAAATGAATAGTAATTCAATAAATGCTCTTTTGATTGAAATATCTGTTATTAGAGAAGCATCTAAAGCATGAAGCCTTACTAAATACAAAAGGGTCTATTCATCATCACTTAATTTCTGCAAAAGCAGGTGAAAATTAACATTTACATCTACTTTTGTAGAAATTAAGTATCGGGGCCATTCATTATAAAGGTAACGCTGGAGATATCTAATACCTTTCATCCTTCTGGCCTGCTGTCCCCATACACTAGTATGGAGACCAAATTCACCAAGCTCTGAAAATACACTATTTTCTAAAGCTGACTACGGAAACATTCGCTATCTACAGATGGCGTCTGCTCCCATACCCCAGCTCCTTCCATATGGGAAGGAGTCCAAAGTTGTGAAGAGGGTGCCTTCCTTCCACCGGACGTCAGGGCATTGTGCCTAAACTCGTATTAAACTATTCAAGGTCAACAAGGGTTTTGAATACCTGTAACTTCAATCATTTGCAGTTCACAATTATTCGGCCTTGTGCTTTTTTTCTGCAAATGATTGACAGTTACCTCCAATCAGATCACGGACATTGCCAATGAATCAATTCAACTTAAAAGTAAAATTAGGATTTTTTTTAATGATTTATTATTGCTAGCATCGGTCAATAGATCACATTTGCATCATATATTTACAATGATTCAACAGCAAACTATGCAAGTAAAACTGCATGGACTGGTGATAGAACCATAAAGTGGTAAAAAAAATTATGTATGTTATACTAGTACTTGAATTTTGGGTAAAACTTAACTTATCTTTTAAATTATAATAGCCTACATCAACCATTTATTACAATCTTCTTCTCCCTTGTGAAATTTATTATTACCTTATATTGACAAGTCCAAAGTGTTTGTAAGATAAACTATTTCTAACATGAAAAACAAGAATAACATTAGTCTTATATGTTGTCTAGTTCTAATTTCAGAACTACTGTATTTAAATATATTTGCTTTGGATTACATAGAAAGTCTACTTCCCATGACCTTATCTAACTGCACTATAAAAAAAGCCAGACACACACACACACACACACACACAACAGGGAAACTTGATACATGAAAATCAAGTACAGTTCTCTATTAATCTAAAGGTGGGTACACACTATACAGATATATCTGCAGATCGAGTGATCTGTAGATGATGGTTGTTCGTACACACTGAACAACCATCATCTGTGTCTGCCCGCAGGTCCCGGCGACCAGGGGGCATGTCCCGCCCCCCTCCTCGCAGCTGCCGCTGTGTGTGTACGGGCGATCTGCCGACCATCCGTACACACCTGCCGATGGACAGAGACATATCTGTCCATCGGCTGTGCAGCAGAGCCAATGCGATACGTCGCTGAACGCAGACGTTCACCGACATATTGCGGGTACACACTGCCCGACGGGCAGCAGATACGTTGGCTGATCAATTGATCTGCCAATATATCTGTCACTGTGTACCCAGCTTTAGAGATCACAGAGTTACTGTATTGATTTTTTTTTTTTATTCTGTTCTACTAGACCATGGAACACTGGGCCTGATTCAGAGCCGGACGCTATTTGTGCTTTAGAAAAAGGGGCCGGCTATTTAATTTGAGCGCTCGCTCTTTGCGGTCTATTGACGCCTCTAAGTCTGAGCGAGCGAACTAAACATGCGCTCGCTATTTTGTAAAGACGCCCTCTGGCCGCTCGCATCATACGTCATCTCCGCTATTTATTTGATTAATCGAGTACATCGAAAGGCGTCTGAACTGTTCGCAGTGCTTGTGGTTGGATTTTCCTACTGCAATCATGCGAACAGTTCAGGCTAAGAAACAACCAAGTGACATGGTCGATGACGCTGCTTTGTTAATTATGCACACCCTTGAAACGCCCGTTTTGACCATTTGGCACGCCTGCGTTCGCATCTCAACTCCCCGTTTTCAAGCACCTTCCCGTTACCACCCACAAACGCCTCATCCTGCCACTCAAATTAGCAGGCACTCGCAATTTTGCGAACACACGTTTTCCGACTGCACTGACTGGTTGGCGCATGCGCATTACGACCCATACGCATGCGCAGATGTGCGAACATCGCTCGGAGTGAACGAGCGGCCGCTTACGAGCGGCTCTGAATCAGGCCCACTGTCATAATAGCTGTAACTGGACATAGGACATATAAAGCAGAAAACTAATGTAAAAGCAGCACTTTATCATCAAGTATTTGCATTCAAAGCTTGTTAAAGAGTAAGCAAAGTACTGTCAGTTAAGGATCTGTTGTAGCTGACGTCATTCCATTATATTGTCTACATATTCAACAATGATATATTGTCTTTATTTTATTGGTGTTCTTATGGACAGCATAAGCAACACAAAAGTGCAATGTTTTATTCACATGAATCAAAGTACTTTGGTAACAATATGTATTTTCAGTATAATGCTCTTATTTATTTTATAAAGCCAGCATCTAGCGTTGCACTTGCCTTTTAATGCAGTTTAGGGAATCACAAATACTCTACATACTGAGTAATAAATAGGGTTGGTTTTGCTTTATTTTTTAAAAAAAACTATACCCAATTTGGTGCAGAGATTAAGCATTCACAAAGCCATCATGACATATGCCTATAGACAGACAACATGTGAAGCAGAGGAAAAGGGCATTCATAGCCTCAGGGTTGTTCTCTTATCTAAGGAAATGCTGCCTGCCACACTTACCAATAGATTGCAATGGTCTTACCTTTTATTAACCTCTAGGTAACATTGAGTGCCTCAAGTTATTCAGCTCTTGATAGAAACTTGCTTTATGGACAAGTGCACCACCTTTCAGTTATGATGTTCCACACAACCCACATCTGCTAAGGTTTACCACTAGATTAACTATTGCTAGTTTTGTTGCCAAGTTCATTGATGCACAAAAAGAGTTGTTGTTCCTACAGTGGTTATAAAATTATTTCACTTGCGCCTATACTATGTTATGCCATATGGTCAAGGCTATTTTTCAGCAGGAACTTAGTTAACTCATTAACTATGACACAATGTCCTGGGCCAAAATGTATTTTCAATAAGAAAAGTTTTATTTTAAAGTCCCTTTTGAGTGCCTGCTTTTGTAAATACATATATATATATATATATATATATATATATACACACACAAACTATATACAGTATATAAAATTGCTTTTATATATCTCCACTCCCAGTAGCTCCACCCACAGTTGCTGAAACTATTTAAAAAACAAATAGCTCTGTATATACAGATGTGTACTCATACATCTAGCCTCCTTGCGCGTTAAACAGCCCTTCTAATTGTGTCATGTCGTAGTGTGACTCGGTAGTGCTGAGCGTCTTTTATGCAACTTTTTAACCTTCAAATGTGTCTTATTCACACAGTGATGTGAATAGATAGCACAAGCAGCTTCTGTTGATTAAAATGATATGCAGCATGCCTATGTCATATGAGCGACTGTGGGTGTATCTGCATGCGAAACGTTACGTTATAGTGTTACAGCCGCTGACACTGTAACGTAGCGTTTCGCATTCAGATACACCCGCAGACGCACAGAGTATATAGAGATGCTGCAGCAGACATATTTGAAGGTAAAAAGTTGCACAAAAGACGCTCAGCGCTACAGAGGCACACAGAGCTCCCACGTTATGTGTAGCGCGACTTGTAGCGCATGGAGGATAGATGTACGTGGACACATCTGTAGTACTGTTGAAAGGTGACCTTGCCCACACCAGCCAGTATGTAAATCACCATCATTCATTTGCCGATATCTTTTATGTGAATGTACTTGATGTGAAAGATAAAACAATTGTACGTGATCATATAGAGACATTGCAAAATGCAGTGGGAGAAACCAGAAAGATAAATGATCTAGTAAAAGTAAAAGTTGCAGAATGGCATTTAAAAGCCAATAAGTTAAAGTAATCTAAAGGTTGACAACCTTGTAAGTTTGAAAACTGCAGCTTCCATTTAATGCTTGAGATATTTTGAAAAATATTTTAGCAGATAAAGGGGGGAATTCAATTAGCTGTGATAACACGTTGAGCCCCACACTTAACGCGGATATTACCAGCCGGAATCAGGGTTGGACTGGCCCACAGGCAGGGGCGGATTGGCCATTACTTACAGCGGGAAGATTCCCGGTGGGCCGATTGGTGTGTGGGGCCGCTTGTCACCTGTGGCCCCGCCCCCTTAGCACATCCCCACTCTCCCCAGTCACTGCTTTCTTTCTTGACAGGCAGCCCGCCGTCTACCTGTCACAGCTACTAGAGCAGTCTGCGGCTGGTATCGCGGGAAGAGAAGAGGCTCCAAGTCCTGCCCAGCTAACACAGAGCTACGCACGCCACAAACGCCGGACGATGACGTCGCGTAACTCGGAGGCAGAGCGGGTCAGCGTCCGGGACCGACATCAAAAGGTAAGGTCACATCTTCTTAATTCTGGGGGCACATCCACACGGGGGAGGAAGGCACTACACTTCCCAGGCCGTCAGCTGCCCCTGCTAGCCAGACTGTAGACATGGGAGGGACAGGGTTGGAGAAAGTCGGGGCTGGCTGGGAAACAGAACAAGAGTCACTGAGTGACTCTAATTGAAATTTGCAGGCCAGCACTGTCATCGGCACCTGCTGCAGCCACTCTGGCAGCTTGCAGGCCATTTTTTTATTGTTTATTTTGTGAGATGATATGTGTTAGGGGGAGGGGGGTTATCTATTTGAGGGGTGGGGGGTTATTTTGTTCTAGGGGAGATGATCTGTCTGAAGGGGAGGGGGGGTTATTCTGATCTAGGGTCTGATGATCTGCCTGAGGGGGAGGGGGGTTATTCTGATCTATGGGGAAATTATCTGCCTGAGGGGGATGGGGGGTTATTCCATTCTAGGGGGAGATGATCTGCCTGAGGGAGGGGGGGGGGTATTCTGATCTAGGGGGATATGATCTGTCTGAAGGGGAGGGGGGGTTATTCTGATCTAGGGGGAGATGATCTGTCTGAAGGGGCGGGGGGTTATTCTGATCTAGGGGGAGATGATCTGTCTGAAGGGGAGGGGGGGTTATTCTGATCTAGGGGGAGATGATCTGTCTGAAGGGGAGGGGGGATTATTCTGATCTAGGGGGAGATGATCTGTCTGAGGGGGGTTATTTAGTACTAAGGGGAGATGATCTATCTGGGGAGGGGGATATTATGTGCTAGGCCAGCAGGATGGTCCTGGGGAGATGCAGGAGGATGGTGCTGGGGAGCCATAGGATGATGGTATTGCGGAGACACAGAAGGATGGGGCTGGGGATGGTGCTGGAGAGCCACAGTATGATGGTATTGCGGAGACACAGAAGGATGATGCTGGGGAGACGCAGGAGGATGGTGCTGGAGAGCCACAGGATGATGGTATTGCGGAGACAATGAAAGATGGTGCTGGAGAGGTGCAGGATGATGGTGTTGCAGAGGCGTAGGGGGATAGCACCGGAAAGAAGCAGGGAGATAGGTCTGGAGAGACACATAAGGGGGGGATGGGCTGGAAACACACCAAGGTGATGGTGCCGGAGTCACACAAATAGGATGGTAGGATCACTGGTTATGTTGGAAGAAAATACTGGGGGACAGTAATCTTCAGTTAGACAACAACTCTAATGGAACCATATTACTGATAATAATAATATTAACTTCTGTTAATATGTATTATCTGGTTGTACCTCTGTTACATGATGGTGACAATGGCTTTACTACTACACAAACAGGCGGCTTCCAGACCATGTGATTTTCTACATGAATAAGGAATACAGACTCAAGACACTGCCTGTCCAGGAAGGATCAATTTCTTCAGAGGTTCCCTCATTGCAGAGAAATGATATAGGTAAGAAAATACTCATTCACATGCTGTATGTGCTTATTCACTGGAGAGAGTGACTGTGGGCATCCCCATCAGCTCCACGAGCGGTGGGCATGCCCCCAGCATGATGGAATGGGGTTGTCAATTGCGGGCATGGCATTTCACATTAGACCACACCCCTTGTAGCAAGGCCACGCCGCTTTTATGCTTTTTCCAGGGCCTCTTTAAATTCCCAATCCGCCCCTGCCCACAGGAGAAATCCCCGGTGGGCCCCACCTCCTCTTCTAATGTCAGGTTTCAAACAGTTCAAACAGTGCACTTGAATTATACATTGTTACTCCATAAACAATGATTTTACCGTAGTTTTGGTAAAATTTCCTAGAGCTTTATATGGCTTTACTAAAAGCAAATAGCCACGTACATACTGACTTTTTCAAAACTTCCCCAAAAAACTAAAAGATAAATCATCGGACATGTTACATCATCAATTTCTGTCTGGTGGATTACAAAATAGGACAATCAAGTAAAGGGTGACTTACAGAACTGCTATGTACTTCTGAAAAGAAGATAGGTGCACCTTGTGCAAAAAACTCAATAGGGAATAGTTTTTTTCAAAGCAAATATGTTCAATTGACAATAAACAATGAATAATAAATATCACCACCTGATACAAGATTCCTGAATTGGTCTTAGCAAAGTAGATAATATGAATAAAAATTATAAATAAATAAGAATTATAAATAAATAAGAGTAAGTCCAATGTCACCATCAATAATTAATTGGTCCAATTTAAAAAAGTTTCTCCATGATAATATGGTAAACGTCTTCCTTCTATAGTACACTGGTCTGCCCAAAGTCACAAAAGCCACTCTGTTTCCTCTTCAAACACACTAGGGTACCTCTTGTTCCTCAAATATAAAAACAAGGGAAAATCGCAATAGTGTGATAAAGTAATTTTATTTAGAGTGACAATTAAAAGTGATTATGAGGCTGCGTACCAGACAAAAGGGTGTATAAAAACACCATCAAGCATTTGTAGAAATAACTGGGTACCTCCTGGGATCAAGAATCCACCCACTGTGCTTTTTGGTCTGGATCAGCTCCTCCTCAACCATCCACCAACGCGTTTCAGCTTGAAGAAAGCCTTTATCAAGGTGTACTGGGCTAGACCAAATGCTCCTGTTTATATCCCTCCTCCTATCAATTCATTGGTCGACACTGTACCACATGTGGTTAATAGGGGTAAATCTTAATCCTTACAGCAATACAATTTACATAGTGTTTGGTATATAGCAAGTACCAAAAATAACCTTTGTGTTCCCCCATAAGTTGATATTAATGGACAATAAATGCCATCCTTATTCTTTATGATCGCGTGCGTTCCACCGCGATGTGCGCGTGGAACGCACAGACTTACGGGTATTGATAATAAACTTAATCAAAATGATTTTAATATCCAGCTTTTATTCAATTATAGCAAATCAGAAATAATTTTTTTAGATCTTATTATATATATTAAGGAGAATAATATACATACAAAAAATTATAATAAACCTACAGACAGCAATGCATACATTAACATGAGGAGTAATCATCATCCAGTATGGTTAAAAAATATACCGAAAGGCCAAATCAGGCGAGTTAGACGAAACTGTACCGAAAGGGAAGTTTTCTCTGAACAAGTAGAGATTCTACAAAAGAAATTTGTGGCCAAAGCAAAATAAAGTGCAAAAGGGTGTTTTCACATTATGTTAGTATCACCTAAAGCTACTACAGGGCAACTGGAATAGAATTCGTAAAATTCTACTCCAAGCCCTAATTATCACTTATTTTTAGTAATCAGATCGCATTTCCCATAATTGTAATGGGAAATGTGATATGGCCAAAGTTACTAAAAATAGTGAAAAAATACCGGGGAAAGCCCTGTGATAATAACGCCACCTGGAGGTCTCCCCCGGTTACTGGACTCCTGCTCTGCTCTAACATGCAGAGCAGAGCCTGGAGCTGGCCCCAGTGATCAGCTGTGTGGTCTAAACAGACCACACGCTGATACACTGTAAAAAAAAGAAAAAAATTGTAAAAAAACAAAACTTACCTGAGTCCAGGGATCGGAGATCTGGGCTCCCGTGATGTCCTCCCTCCGGTCAGCTTGTTTCCCAGCCTGCACTGGTGCCCGGTCGTCACCTGACCGAGTCCCAGTGCAGTATGGGCTGTCAGCTGACTGGACCCACGGAGGACATCACTGGAGCACCAATGACTGCAGGTAAGTGTAATTAAGGGTGGGGAGGTCGCGGGGGGAATGGGGGGTTGCAGGAGGCGGGGCTTAGCACCAGGGGCAGGGCTTATCGACAGTCGCAAAAAATACCGTGATATGTGTGCGAAGGGGATTCACAGGGACAGAGCTTTATCGCAAGCTCTATCCCTGCAAGGGATTTGTAGTAAATCACTGTGATATTGCCGGAAATCGCAATGAGAATTCAGTCAGTAATATCACACTACAATCTGCATTACAAATGCAGATTGTAGTAAATAGAACCATAAGTACCTACAGAACTGCTATGTAAATCTGCAATTCACAACATATATAGAGTGTATATATATATATATATATATATATATATATATATAGCCACTCAAAAAACTCTCATGATTTAAACTCTCATCCAGATGTTTTCGCATTTTGAAAATACAACTCGATGTAGTAGTGTGAGAGGTTATTGTTAAACTCTCACATTTTCTAAACTCTCGCCCTATTACATTTGGCCCATATAATGAGAATATTGAAAAGATTAAGTATTATCGTGGTACTGCTTCAACCTTTGGCAAAAGCCGGTAGGATGTTTGGCTTTATAAGTAGATGTATAGCTCACACAAAGTGTCAGGTGTACTCCCTTTTTCCTCTTTATAGCCTTTAAGAGCTGAACATATGTACAGCTTAGAGGAGAGAAGGGAATAGCAGTGTAATGACTGTCACATTTTTAAATATCAAAAGTATTAAGTGTTCAGGAAGGCAGAATTTTTAATAATAAGAGGATTTCTAAACTAATAAGATAGACTTTGAAATTAGAGGGAGGAAGACTAAAGCCAAGGAAGACATTTTATAATAGAAAGGGTGATATAATTATATAATTCATGGGGGGCGATTCAAATGTTTTTTAGGTCGTGATAATTAATGAGAGCCCAGTTTTGCTATTCAATTGTTCTGGGCGCTCATTAATTATTGCCCTCTTCACCGCCTATGAGACGAGGTTTAGCCTTGTAAAACAGCTAAACCCGTCTAAAATTCTGGTTAGGGCGCGCTAACTTCGGTTAGTGCGCCACAGTGGCAAACGCAGGATTTCTAGAGGGGGGTTTCCAAATGCTTGACTTTAGAGCGAGTGTGCCCAGTCCATGAAGAGGGCATAATTAGCACTTAACCAGCTTTAATATGTGTCATACATAGTGTATAGCGTGTCATGATAATTCCAGCATATACAGGACCAGTGATCACAGTAAGCCATTATATATGAGCTGAATGTTTTTATTTCAGATGTGGGCTCCATTCCAGAGCATTGGAGCAAGTCCGGGAGTCTGGGGGAGCAGCAGAAGAACCCAGCACTACCCTGGGCATTTATGTATATATTAGCCTCGTTATGCACTGGATAGTGTATTATTATATGGTATGAATAATTAACCATATTGATGGTCTATAGCAGTGCACCCCTAACAGTGCATGTTTTCCAGATCTCCTAGTTGGTGCACAGATGTATGTTAAAAGATCCACAGGCTGGTGTTAATTATTTAATTTGTGATACTGAGAAGCACATGCAGCACTAGTAAAATTCTATATTACTATTTCTATTGTGGTCATGGTGTGGGCTGAGGAGGGGGGTTTCCAGGCAACCGGAAACCACCCCTGCGTTTGCCTATGCTAACTAGGGGGTTTCTCACAGATTTCTGCTTGCACCCTTCTGAGTGTGTGCAGAAATACCGGCGCCGGCGGCTATCGCGCCCTGACACTATCGCGCCTTGACAGAGCAACAACTGAATTGCTCTGTCGGGCGTCTTAAAAAAAAAAGCCGCCGGCAAAACATTTTAATCGCCCCCATGGAATAGACTTTCAGGAGTTGTGATGGGACTCAAAGTACAAACCAAATCTCCCACCCCCTCCACAAAAAAAAATACACATAAAAGAGACAATTTACCTTTAGAGTCTTCTCTATCATCCAACTCTATTTTTCTATATGTTTCTAAGGCAATTACTAACCTGTTGTATAGATGGTTCTTGATGTAATATTAAGTCAGAATATAGTTATGAAGGTAGCAGGCATACTTTCTTCATTCTCCCAGTGAATAGACTGTGGCACCTTGCTCATGAGACATTATCACCACTTTAAATGCTCCTGTAGACTGCTCACAGTAAAATCCAGCAGTCAGGGTTAAAGATTGGGAAGGTGCAAATCTTATGAAATGCCCAAGATCTTTTAGTAAATACAAATCTGAGAAATCAAAGTGTGCTACAGTTAGTTTACACTACCTATCAGCAGGGTTAATTTATTAACACTGCAACTAGGAGCTAAATTAGCACTTAATCACAGCAACCAATCAGATACTCAGGGCCATACTGATCGACTTTTTTTTCACCTCTGCCGGAGAGGAATTTCAAGTGGGCCACAGTATAATTAATTTTTATTTATCTGTCATGTTTTTTGCTGGGACATTAGGCTATGTGTATGTAATTCACCATAAGAAGTTTAGATGCGACAATAGTCTACTAATGATTATTAATAAATGGTTATTATAGATACTTGATGTTTTTCTGTAATTGTATTAGGAAATATCGCATGTGTTCCTCTTAGGTTAAGATCCTTTGGTTATATATGGGATCATTTTATAAGGAGTTAAAACTAATTAATCAA
This sequence comes from Taudactylus pleione, assembly GCA_031769625.1. Taxonomy (NCBI): domain Eukaryota; kingdom Metazoa; phylum Chordata; class Amphibia; order Anura; family Myobatrachidae; genus Taudactylus; species Taudactylus pleione. Next base: position 5,627,163 of record JAUIMM010000372.1, on the reverse strand, counting down.
TTATCCAATGCTTAGAAGTCTGCTGCTATTTGCACAGCAGAATTGTAAAGGGAGAACATTCTGGCTTGAAAAAGGCTACAGTGTAGCCGAAACGCGTTGCTAGTTCTACTGAATTATTTCCTGGATACCATTTCTACATGATCACATTTGCCTTTCATGTGTTATTCTGCTGACCGCTACATTCACTGGAGTGAGATTTCACCTGTAGAGGCTGCTGCTGTGACGGAGACGGACTCTGACTGCAGAACCAACACACGTGGTCTTCCCTCCCTGCTAGCTAACCACCTGATTGTGTCCTGTTCTCATACAGCCGGAGACAGGAGCCGCCTGTCGGTGGTCTTTCCCCAGCCACTACGTCCGACACACAGGCACGGAATTTAGCCTACTCGTGGAGCTGCCTCACATGCGGTCTGACAGCCCAACAGCCTCACTCGCTCATCCGCTGGTTGGAACGGAGACAGGAGTCCCCTACATCTGCTAATTTCTTTGTGGTTCCAACATCCTCCAGTTCCCATTTGAACCCATTGGCAGGTACTTTGCCCGCTCAATTATACATCTCATATCTACAGGAATGCACCTTTAGATCCACAGGGGTTTATATTTATACCGGATTTCTGGAAAATTACCCTTGAATGTGGATCTATGTCTCTACAATTGCTTTAACATTAGTATGCCAAACCTCCTCATTAGGAACATTTTCTATCCATAGTGGTTTTCTCCTTTCCTTTTACAGGCAATAGTGTGTATCTATATGTACTATTCTACAGAATCTTTATTGGTTTTGTTTCCAGGAATAACCATTGATACAATATTTGTATTATTCATCTTGTTTCATTGTAGTTTATGTGTAGCTCAGGAGCCTGATCAACTCCCTAATCTACAGTCAGTGTTTGGACTTGTCATTTTTATCATGTCTCAATTTAGATATACTATATGAGATGATTTTATATGTTATGCTTACGGTGAAATAAATAACCTTTTTACTAATATACCATTGCTTGTGTCCCAGCTTAAATAATAGAGCGCAGTGTATTCCAATTGGGCCACAGTATTCGCTTCTTTAGGCCCTGCCCCTTCATGGGTGGGTAGGGGGATCCAAACATTTGTGCATATTTAAATAGGGGATGGGGCCAAGTGGCGTGAGTATCAAAATCGCTTCATTAGGCTCCGCCCCCTATGCAAGGACCTCGGATTGCCAGTAAAATCCTCCCTGTTTCTGCCCACTTCACTAGGAAGTGGGCGTGATGTGGGAGAAGTGCCTACTGTTCTAGAGGTGCTGGGAGCTATCCTAAAAAATCGGGAGCCTCCTGCAGGTCCCGGGAGAGCATACAAGTATGCTCAGGGCTGATGTAGAGTTAGGAGCAATTATTCCTCAGAATGCAGGCACTATTTGTGTTCACTAATAAAGATGCAAGTGTGTGTACATGCAATGCTGCAACTTCAGTATTGCAGATCGACATTAGTAGCATATGCATTCGGCTTACAACAACCATATGTCCCATACACTCATATGCCCATGTTTATAGATGGCAGATGGCTTTTAGAAATAGGCAGTTGCTATTAGGCATCAATAACATTTCTAACAGAAACAACTTTTAGGGGCAGATAGCAGGGGTGCTTACTGTGGGATTGTAGCTATACCCGTGGCTATACAATTACAGCCTTCCTGAGGTGCAAACAGAAATCTGCGGAAAAGTAGGGCTTTCTGCCCTTACCGCGGCCGCCGTAAGTGCGTTAATCCCACAGCTCCATGCACTTAACACAGAAGCTGTGGGTTAGCGTGCATTAGGCGCTGGCTTACTGCGTGAGGAAATGAGTTTATAAATCGACTAGCTCCAGGCGTTAAAGCTAGAGGCAATAAGCCTGCACTAAGCACCACAGCTAATGGAATCTGCCCCTCAGTTATGTGAAGGAAATTACTATAATACACAAACGAAAGCATAGTCTATGCTATACTCTGTTAACAATTGGACAAACATGTCTATATTGTATGGCCAATCTTAAGATGCATCTCCCTCCCTTCGTCCCATCACTGTGGGCTCAGGCTGGTGTTAGTGCCAGAATCAGACAAATCTGCATACGCGCATATGCGCGCACCCAATTTCCTAGGCTCACGTACAGCGATTTCTGGCACAGTACACATGCCTGGCGCAGTACACATTCTGCACACCTGCTTGTCTGCATTGTTTAACTAGCAATTCACAGATAAAACTTAATTGCTGATTGGTTGCTGTAGTTCAGTGAATGTTTTGTAGCTAAATATAGTGATGGTAAATTAACCTTATTGTCTGGAAATAGGAATATGTTCATCATGCTAATAAAATACAAATATTACTCTCTTTTTGGCACAGTCAGATAGTTGCTGATTTTGTCCAGAAAGGAAACAGGTTAAACCAGTTTATAATCATCATGTATAATGTTATAAGTTTAAGCACTAACCTTGTTGGGATCTTGACTCGGAGATACCTGTCCACAGCAATGGCTAGTAAAGCAAGGATGGAACTCTGTGTCAGAATTAGCATGATACAGGCCACCATAAGGCAGCTGTAAAACTCAGTCTCCAGTCCAATGCTGATTATAATGGCCAAAGGAATAACCAGTGCTCCTACTGCAATATCAGCCACAGCAAGTGATACGATAAAGAAGAAAGTGGTGTCTCGAAGTGCTTGGTTCACAATCACTGCCCAAATCACCAGTATATTTCCAAGCACCGAAACCAAGGCTATCAGGACTTCGATGACAATGTAGACAGCTAGCGAGACTGAGGTGCCCATGCTGCTTCAGTACAGAGAAGGAACATTAATCCTGAACCTGGGAATGAGAATATCATGTTAAGCTACCATAAATCACAGGAACTGTCATTTCCATGAAACTTTGCAGTGTTGAAAAAGAGCTGTCATATGAGAAATATAGAAATGTTCATTGTAAATATGGCTCCAATGTGTCTCATTCGTCCCAGGATGTCTTGATTTTCCTTGCAGCAACTGTGTAACCCAGCACATTTACTACCCTGGACTTTATACTCCCCATATGCCTAGATTAGCATATGATAGCATAACATAATGATAATAGCTTTCTATAGTTGTTTTATGGTGTCTGATTTTTTCTAAGTTTAGGTAGCTTTTTATGGCAAAATATTGTTTAGTTCACTTTCCTGCCCCAATAATCTGTTTAAAGTTATTAAATTGTAGCAGATGTTGGCTGTATCTTAAACATGATCCATATTTGATAGTAAATGTAATATGTTCATACAGCCTAGGCCACATCTGTCCAGGTTTTTCACATATATCCGTTATAGTCTATTATAATTGACAGCATTTGAATATGATTGTAAATGGACAGGTGCATATGAGCACTTGACACAAGCTATGCTATACATCAAAGGTAGGCAACCTGTGGCACTCCAGCTGCTGTGGAACTACACATCAAAGCATATCCTAGCAAAGTTTTGCTATTAAAGGATGCTAAACCTGTGGCAGGGCATGCTGGGATGTGTAGTTCCACAGCAGCTGATGTGCCACGAGTTGCCTACCGTACACGCGCATTATGTGGACCTTATGGTACTGCACACCACATAATAACATGCTTTCTGGAAAAGTTTAGAATGTCATTTTATATATTATAATATTATAAGTAACTTAAAGGAAATGTAAACATAGTATCATAGAACGTACAAAGTGCAGATAATGAGCACGGTTTACAATATAAACACAAATAGGACCTGATTCTGACTCAGATACATGAGTGATACCAGATGCGTCTCCCATTTTTGAGCCAACTACATACGTGTCTGAATAACAGAACATGTTGTGCGCATGTGCCAGACAGTACGTGCCACATCCTGTACAAACAGAGACTAGCATGAAGTATGGATGGTTGCGGTTGCTATAACAATGAATGGGATAGGCTTGCACTTTCAGACACAGATTTGTGACTTAGGGCCTGATCATTAAGGATAGCCATTGCGATCGCAGCTCCGTAATAGTACGCAGGTCTGCTGCGAAAATATGCTAATAAATGCAATCACAATGCTGTCGCACTGCCAGCATAGAGATGTCCACTGCCTCCCACTACCGCTATCTCACATCCGTAATACCTTGCACACCTCCATAAACATCAGTAACATCGAGTACCATCGGCCCCTCATGCAGAATTACAGCAGCCCTGACCTTACTTAGAAATTGCTAACTTCGTTGCATGCAGTGAGTACTCCAACTGAATATGCAATCGCAATGGCTAATTAATGCACGCCCATGCAACGGCGTTCAAACAGTCAGGCACGCCTGCGTTTCTCCAGCCACCCCTCCCCCCATCACCACCCCAAACACTCGCTGTCTGTCAATCACTCTGCGATGGCTCTGCGTAGTCTCTGTGATCGCACTGCGATCTCAGTGGTGCCTTTGCGCACGTGTATATCGCCCATCTGTGTACGCTTTAGCAATAGTGATCCGTAATGAATCAGGCCCTTAGTTCGCACGATTGTTGCATTAACATATGAAAGGGAGTAAAAAGCCAAAGCCATAGAGAAAATCAGCCGCTGAATGTGCGACGCAGAATCAGACCCATAAAGTGTACTGTGTTAGAGAATAGTGACTGAGGGCCTGATTCAGAGATGGACGCTAACGTAATTTTCTCGCAGATCAAGCGATTGTTTGCCATTGCGCATGTGCATGCACCGCACTGTGCGTGCGCTGCGGTCGCAATGCGATCACACACGCACAGAGGAATCCATCGCCAAGTGAGTGACAGACTGCTGGCATTTGGGGGTGGTAATGGGGAGTGGTCACTAATACGCAGGCGCGTCTGTCCGTTGAAACGCCGTTACATGGGCGTGCATAAATTAGCCACTGCAATTGCATACGCAGCTCTGCGTGCCAGAAAAGCTCTAATGGGTGCGGCAGGTCAGACCTGTCGCAAAGGTAAGATGGCCACCGATGTACTTCGATGTTACCGATGTTTAAGTAGGTATGCATCATCGCACACAGGTGAGAAGGCAGCAGTGGGTGTCTTAATGCTCAGGTGATCTTTGCTGACATTTGCATATTTTTGCAACGGTGTTCCGTATGAATACACATTTGTGATCGTATTAACGTCCGTCTCTGAATCAGGCCCTTTGTAAGGTACAAATATTCAAAACAGTGCAATTTCCTTGGAAATTAGGCATAGATGGCAATTATATAGCCTCCTGAAGCTGACATAGAAGATGGGGTCCTTAAAAAGTTGAAGTATCACATAGTATACGATGTGTGCAATCAGGGCCGTAGCTAGGGTAGTGCGGCCGAAGCCATCGCACAGGGCACCACAGGTCAGGGGGCGCTATTTGGGCCTGTCAGTTGTCCTGTTTATTATCAGTCTCACTTGTAGCTTCCTCTAATTTCATCCCCAGCATCTCCAAAAAGTCTAGCTATGGCTCTATGTGTAATGCCAGCTGGACTGCCTGTGGCTCAGCCTCTGTGTAATGCTAATTATGAAATACACAAACAACAGTGTTTGAAGCTGCTCTTTTGTATGTTATCTCTGTGCTACACAGCTAGGCTAACACTTTTTAATTATCACTAATATTTATGGCCCCTGCCTTCCCTGGTACTGATAAAGGAAAACATTTTTCAATAAACAATTTTAAGTAGTGAAAAATTATATATGATTGAGTTTTGTATTCAGGACTAACTGTACCAACATTGATATCTATTTGCGGTCTATAAGAAAATACTGAACATTACTCAAAAAAGAATCGACTCCATAACAATCCAATAAAAATAATTAACATAATAGATATTTTCTAATTAAATAGAATGCAAAGTTAAATTACAGTGAGTACTTTTCGGACAACAGAGAAACTGAAAAGAAAAGTTAAGGGGAATAAGTATTTCTAGAAAAGGGAAGGATGATATTAATTATTGATGAGGTGTAATGAAAAGGAGAGTAGTTCTAAAGTTCAATATTGAGGTATGGAAGGGGTATAATCAATGATCAAGAAGATCTATAGAATATGGGGCTGGGGAGGATTTAACAGGGATGTAGAAGGGAAATGCACAATCTGGACAATCTCAAAGTAAACAAGCAATAAATTAAGAGTGTTATTGCAAGGCGTATGAGTGTGTCAATCAAACACCCAACAAGGACTCCAAAGGCTGCCAGTGAGGTAGTTTTATATACCCAACAGAACCTAAGCAACCACTACTTTAGAAATGCATACTCTATTAGTTCACACTCCAATGTGTCTGTAAATGATTTACAGACATCTATACATAAATATAATTCTATATCCATAACACTGATACATTTGCCAAGGTTTGGTGCGCAAACCACTGGTGTTAATGCATAATCTTTAATGCTCAAGATTTAGTAGTTCCAGTCTGCCATTAGACACTAATTACTTGTAAGAATTTAAACACATTAGCAAATTTATTTCAATATAGGAATATGTTCTTCCTGTTTAGCATTTGCTAAAAATGGTATATGCTGTAGAACATTTGACATTTTGACAAATTGAAAGCTGTATGCAGGGGCTATGCTCTGACCAAACATAATTTAGTCTAAGTAATCCTGAATATACGTCTGTTTCAAAAGGAATTGCTTGCAGGAAATTATCCGTAAATGAAGTATTCTTATTTTTTTCCCGGTTTAATTGTTAAACATAAAATCATGAAAAGGACTTCAGTTAATTCAAAAGTGACTTACAATACATATATATTATGTGAATTGAATCTGGTACAAATGAGATAATAAATATTAAACTCTTGTAAAGTCAGTATGGGCCAGCTATATTCCTATTGAAAAGATATATATATTAAACAATAACCTTTTTTTGAAATGCTGGAAGCAACTGATGCATGCTAATCACATATATGAATAATTAAACAGTAGGCACACAAATAAGTAAGCAGGATAACTAAAATTACAACAATATATAATTAATGCAAATAGGTCAAACTGGATTGATAAAGTCTCAGTGGGGGTGATATGCTGTTTAAAAAATGGAATACATGTAATATTAATCCGAATGTTGTTTGGGAGCAGTCTGTCTTATTTGCTGTGGATATATATATATATATATATATATATATACAGCATATGTGTGTGTATATATATATATATATATATATATATATATCTATATCAGTTATGGTATGGGGGCATTCCAGGGCACATCCAAACAGACTACATTGCAGCCCGGTCAATTAATTGAGATATCAGGCAGCCCAGTGCATGTACAGTTTCTATACAGGTTGCGGTGACGTCACAGACTCCATCTAATCTATATGAGCTGCAGAAAGGATACGAGTTATCTCTTGTTCTCAGCCGCTGCCACCTCGCTCTGTGCTGTCACTGACTACATTATCTCCTATTTCCCACATCTGCCCTGTGTAGAGCAGCAGGGGCCATGGTGCCTCCCGTAGTACACTCTGCAATTCACCCATTGTGTGTGTCCATATACATATACACCACAGTACAGTACCTGCATGAAACCCCCCTTACTCCAGCAAAGGCTCATGTTTCATACACTACCCCTGAGGAATGTACATAATAGATATGTCTTCACGTAACTATCCTTCTGGCTTAAAATATTTTGGTTAGAGCAGTGAGAAATGAGACACGATTTGTCCTATAGAACTCTATTAGATTGTGATATACAACACACCTCGTGATAGGGTATCACAAAAATCCATGTGTGTGTCCGGAAAGAAGATAAGTAAATGAGGACACATCTGTATATTAAAGACAATACAGTATTCATAGGTCAACAAGAGGAGGCTCGGTGAGATCACGTAGGGTGCTAGACATTAACCCAGTACATGCATTACGATTTATCAATGGAACTTGCCCGGTTACACTGTGCGTGTGTGCAGCACAACTTCCCAGCACGAAGTGTAGCAGTAACGTGGTACATTGTGACAAGTAACCAGGAATGTGTCTGAGCACAGAGCTCCTATGAGTATGACATGTGCGGTGCCTCCTCTGTCATAATCTATAGTTTATATGAAATAGGGCCATGCTTATGTATGGGGCACAGCTGCTTTGGCGAAAGAGATAAGAACACTTGCCATCCTAAGGTGTGCAAATTGCATTGTAATGTATCTATATGCAGCGTGTTCTGCAATCAGTGCATATAGTGATTTGAGAGCTTCATTATACATGGGTTAAATACCTTACATAAATAAAATGTATAAGCAAATAATAATTCAGTAGATACTTACCATGTCTCTGTGGCAATCCAGTTCTGCATCTTCAATATCTGGCATATACTGCATTATTTCCTGTGCAGAGCATCACCCCTATTGTCCTTGAAGAAGTCCTGCAATGCCTCCCTGCGCTACAGTCCCAGTACACTGCAGTGTAGGGTGTCATCCAAAATGCACACATTCCTCTCTCCTGGATGCACCTCTGCTTACTCTGCTTTTGCTGCTTTTACCAGTTCCCAACAGTGTTGCAATCAATCAGTAATCACATGATTCTCGGTGCTAGTCTCTAGGGATCTGCTTAAAGGGATAGTGCCCAACTAGATCGGGGGCTTTAACCTGCATAAACAAAGAAGGAGTGGGTATTCATATCACTAACATGATTTCATCCTATCCTCTATTAACCCTTTGCCATGCTGTGTATTTCAGTAAGCCAAAATCAATGATCTCATTCAGAGCTGTATACATTACACCGTTTGATAGCTTGACACTTGTAACGAAATAGAACTCCAAGTGAACACTGGTAGTGACCATAAATCTATTTTACTGCATTCTGTTTATGAGAATTGAATACTGTAGCAATATGATAATCTAAATATATTGCTTGAGAATTAATTTTGCCTAAGAATCCTATTCCTAAGCCAAAGTAATGATTGTACCACAGTCCAATCGTTATAATGCAGAATTGTTTGTTTATCTGTTATTCTATTGTTTATTGTGCATTTGTTCTGGATTTATTTGCACCTGTACATTAATTAAGTAACTTGCACTAGTTTGAATTTGATTGCTTATAGCATTTCTGCCATCTAACAGCAGAGGGGTTAAATGTTAACTCATAAAATATACGGTACATTAAGGTGGGAAAGAAGGTGGGTGCTAGGTACTGAAATTCGGAGATGAAATTTGTCAGAGACACTTCATTGTGAGATAAAAGCTGAAGGCTCAGAAGTGAACATCAGGCTTAGGAAAAATTGTAATCAATTCCTGCTGTCCTGAAATATTAGAAGGTGCTTGGAATGATAATATTGCCTGCGAGAAAGGGATAGCTACAAGTCTTCTAAAGAATTTATTAATATTGTTTGATAAAGAATGTAACATTTCCAGCTTGTCAAAAAATGGGAGAATCCATGGTTTATTGGTGCGTACACACGGGACGATCGACAACTATAACGATATCGTTGTTCAATCTCCCGGATGTGCTGGACGATCGATATCAATCTTCCAGCACACTACCAACTCACCAACGATTATAGCGATCCACGATATAGTAACCTGGTCGATATCGACCAGGTTGGCCTGCATGCATGAGCGATGGTTGATATTGATATCGACCATACATGCCCGCACATTGCAGGTCGTTGGGCAGCGAAAAATGTACGATATGAACGATAACGATATGATCGATATCGTTATCGTTCATATCATCCATTTTAATCGTACCGTGTGTACGCACCTTTTGGGCTTGCATTCTCCAAAGCTACATGAGATGGATTCAGTCTATACTATACTAATCTGTTGAATGAAACTTAATAAATAACAGTTTAATTGTATACATAGTATTATTATTTTTTTTATTATTATTATTATTATTATTATTATTATTATTATCATCATCATTTATTTATTTATATGGCGACACAAGTGTTCTGCAGCGCCTTACAAAGTACATAGGCAAATAGGTTGACTTATACCCCTTTTCCACCTAAATTCCGGGTCTGACCCAGAGTTGGAACAAAGTTCCTATCCGGATCAGACCCGGAATTTTGCCGGCGCTGACTCAGGATATTCCCGAGTCAGCGCCGCTCACACCGCAGTCGGGTCTGCATGGACCCGGCTTTTGCGGAGTGAAAGTGGATGCTTGGAGATGACGTCATCTCCAAGCGCCACTGAAGCCGGACCAATCGGCCGGCTAGCAGCGCACTCCAGGTCTTCGTGACCTGGAGTGCGCTGTTCCCATAGCAGGGTTTCACGGGCTATGCCCGTGTTAAGACCTGCTAGTTACCTGGATTGGATTGCCGGGTCACTCGACCCGGCGATCCAACCCTCTGCCCTTTTACACCAGGGAGCTGCCCGGGTTAACCCTTCAAAAACCCGGGTTTTAGCTCCGGTGTAAAACTGGTATTACAGTGACTAACATCCCTTTTACACCAAAATCCCGGGTCCGACCCTGGAATTTGAACACTGGTCAATCCCGGGTCGAACTCGGCTTCAGACCCCGTTTACACTGCAACTTGACCTGGGTTATTCCCGGGTTTGCCCCGTTCACACTGAACCCGGGTAATCCCTGCTTTTCTCTATAGAAGTCATTAAAAATGGTCTTTTTTAAGGTCTGACAAAGATAGTCACAAAAGGCAACAAAAGAGAGGGGTGGGGACTGATTACAGCATTGCTACAGGCTGCAGTTCTGGCTATGGCAGGCTGTGTATCAGCCTGCTTTTGTGGCTGCTGGTCAGGCTGTGGTGCAGGCTGCAGTTCTGGCTATGGCAGGCTGTGTGCCTGCCTGCTTTTGTGGCTGCTGGTCAGGCTGCTGTGGTGCAGGAGGTTAGGCAGGCAAGCTATGGCTTCATGTGCATCTCTCTGCAGGGCACTGACAAATTACATCATCTGCCGGTGCTCTAGAAGCTCCAATCAGCGTCTTTCAGAGCTAGCCGGGTCAAATAAGCAGGGTAGCACCCGTTCACACTGCTGCATGTGTTCAACCCTGCTCTCAACCCGAGTAAGATTCCCAGGTAAATCAACCCGGAAATTTTTGTGGGAGCCGTTCACACAGAGCATCGACCCGGGTCGACCCGGCAATAACCCGGGTTATTCGATTGGTGTAAAAGGGGTATTACAGTACAATACAATACAGGACATGGATAATATATATTGCTACATTCGCGACCATAACACCCAGATAAGCAACAGAGCAAAGCAACCAAGTGTTAGGTGCCCTAGTGGGGAGTAAGAAGTAGATGAAAGTAGAGTTAGGAGAAGCACAAGAGGGTAGAGGGCCCTGCTCATAGGAGCTTACATTCTAAAGACTTGGATAACACCAGGTAAGATATATTTTGTACATTAAACTACATAGTGTAATTTAATATATACTAACAGGTATGTGAGATAAGTTTACTTTAAGGGTTATGCCGTCAATATTTGCATTCTAAAAGCATGATAAACTGATTTAGTGACTGATGTAGTTGATTTATGCTGCTATTAGCTTTGTGTATTCAATCCATAGGTATAACAGGCTCATTGTTAACGTTTAACATCTACTGTAAACTAATCTTTATCGTAAAGTTTACTTAGCTGTCACATGGAGGAAGCCTTTTAACTGGTAAATATATCACTACATTGCCAGGTAACCTTGTGCTACATTGAGAATAATTTATTTTTAAGTACAGGTTGTTCCCAATAGGAATTATTCTTGTGTGCTTTGACCATAAAACCAGAAAAATGAAACAGCGCTGTCACTAGAGTATTTGTCATTGAACCTTTATATATGTGTATATGCAGTGACAGACTAAAACAATTATTAGCCATTGGCAATGCTCAAGCCAGCTAAACTTTTTATGCTTGATTACTGATTAAGTTATTTAATATTCAAACATGACAACTTTTCAGTTTACATTTTCATTAGTGCACACAACAGGATGACAACATCTAACTCCTGTACAAAAACAATATTAATGCAAAAAAAAAGAATCAAAGGATGCAGAGGAGGAAATAATAAAAGCCCCTGGCTCCTCACACATCACAGCCAAGTGCCACACTCCTAGGGGTATATTTACTAAAGTACATGTTTTTAGTAGTGGAGTTGTTGCCCATAGCAACCAATCAGATTCTACTTATTATTATCTAGCAACTTTGGACCCATTCACTGCTGCTCTGCTATGTATATTAACAGTGGACGACCATAACTCCCCAACTACCAACCAGTGCTAATCTGCCACTTTGCGTATTAGGAAACACATTGGTCACACCATTGAACATTGCACCAGCCCTATGGAGGCGCAGAATGTCATTGTAAACATGTCTGCTGAAATCAGTGCAACTGCTAAAAAGTCACAGTCACTGACATGCTTGCGACACAGAGGCGTAACTAGGGTCTTTGGCGCCCAGGGCAAGATGAAAAATGGCGTCCCCCCCAACTCTGCTCATACGTGCCAAAAAATGGGCATGGCCACATGCCACAAGGGGCGTGGCCAATGAAAAATGGAACCACCATTTCTCATCACTCTAGGAACATTCCTTTCCATTCCATATGCATCTTACCAATATGGTGGTTTCTCACAATGGGAAATTGCTAATGAAATGTATCCTCCCTGGGCAGACTGCATCTTCAGTCGGTATTCACTATTCATGCAGGATATCATGGTCCGGGAGATGCCTGTTTTTGTAGGAATATTACCAAGGTCATCATCAAACAACAGCAGATCAACCAGACTTGTGTCCCCTGTGCCACTTCCTTTCCTTTGCGTCTCTCAGCCACAACATCATCTCCTCCCTGAATCTTTATGCCACACTATCACGTTCCGCATGTGTCTCTTACCATCCCCCTTTACTCTTTGTCTCTCAGCCTCCTTCCTTCACTCTGTATCTCTCAGTCTCCCCCTCTGTGCCCCCCTTCATTCTTTGTCTCTCTGTGATCCCCCTCATTCTGTGACTCTCTGTGATCCCCCTCATTCTGTGACTCTCTGTGCCCTGTCAGGTATGGAGGTACATGGTGTACAGCAGTCAGGTATGGGGGAGTCAGGATGGAGGTGCAGGATGTGCAGTAGTCAGGCATGGAGGTGCCAGGCATGCAGGAGTCAGGGATGGAGGTGCAGGGTGTGCAAGAGTCAGGAATGGAGGTGCAGGGTGTGCATGAGTCAGGAATGGAGGTGCAGGGTATACAGGGGTCAGGGATGGAGGTGCAGGGTTTACAGGTGTCAGGGATGGAGGTGCAGGGTGTACAGGGGTCAGGGATGGAGGTGCAGGGTGTACAGGGGTAAGAGATGGAGGTGCAGAGTGTGCAAAAGTCAGGAATGGAGGTGCAGGGTATACAGGGGTCAGGGATGGAGGTGCAGGGTGTGCAGGAGTCAGGGATGAAGGTGCAGGGTGTACAGGGGTCAGGGATGGAGGTGCAGGGTGTACAGGGGTCAGGGATGGAGGTTCAGGGTGTACAGGGGTCAGGGATGGAGGTGCAGGGTGTACAAGGGTCAGGGATGGAGGTGCAGGGTGTGCAGGAGTCAGGGATGGAGGTGCAGGGTATACAGGGGTCAGGGATGGAGGTGCAGGGTGTACAGAGGTAAGAGATGGAGGTGCAGCCTGTACAAGAGTCAGGGATGGAGGTGCAGGGTATACAGGGGTCAGGGATGGAGGTGCAGGGTGTACAGGGGTCAGGGATGGAGGTGCAGGGTGTACAGGGGTCAGGGATGGAGGTGCAGGGTGTACAGGGGTCAGGGATGGAGGTGCAGGGTGTACAGGGGTAAGAGATGGAGGTGCAGGGTGTACAGGGGTCAGGGATGGAGGTGCAGCGTGTACAGGGGTAAGAGATGGAGGTGCAGCGTGTACAAGAGTCAGGAATGGAGGTGCAGCGTGTGCAGGAGTCAGGGATGGAGGTGCAGCATGTGCAGGAGTCAGGGATGGAGGTGCAGAGTGTGCAGAAGTCAGGGATGGAGGTGCAGGGTGTCATCACAGCCCTCTCATCACAGTCCCTCACAGAACCACTCATCACAGCCCCCCTCATCACAGATCCTCATATCCCCCTCATCACAGCCCCACCATCACAGCCCTCCATCACAGCTCCTCTCACCCCCTCCATCAAAGCCCCCTCCAGTACAGCCCCCTCCATCATAGCCCTCATATCCCCCTCATCACAGCCACTCACAGTACCCACATCAAAGCCCCCTCCAACACAGACCCTCATATCCCCCTCATCACAGTTCCTCCATCTCAGCCCTACATTCACAGCCCCTCTCACCCCCTCATCACAGCCCCTCTCACTTCCCTCATCACAGTCCCCTCCATCACAGTCACAAAATTCTCCTTTTAGTGCCCCCTTTTATAACACAAAATTCCCTATAATGCCCCATTTATCACAGTGCCCCCATATATCACAATGGTCCTATTTAGTGCCCAGGATGTGTTTGGCAGCTCTGAATTTTACTGTCCTGTCTGTCTGTGAGGTGACACACTGGGAGCAAGGGACAGTCTGCAGACTACTTGCCACTATACAAGTGTAGTCTAATGAATTGTAGCCATGGGCATAGTGAGGGTGGTCCTGGTGGAGCTTGTGCTCCGGGCGCCTGCTCCAGCATGGGCGCAGGGGATCAGACACCCAATGGTAGGCAGATCACCTGCAGAGCCTGAAGCACATAGAGAGATCAGTGACTTCAGACAGGGAGCATGGTGCGAGTGGAGCAACGCTTACGGCTCTGGCCAACCCACGCGCCCAGTATGGAGTCATTGATCTCTCCTTGTTTGAGACTCAGCAGATGATACGTTCCCCCCTCCCCATCGGATGTCTGATCTGCGCCCAGTGAAAGTGAGGAGCGACAATAGGAAAAGAGTTGAGGGGGGAGCGCAGTGTTATATATGTGTTTGAAGAGCTGTGTGTGTGTGGAGGGGGGGGTCTGTGAGAGGAGAAAGATCTGTGTGGGGGGGTCTGACTGAGGGGAGGGGGTATTGTGTGAAGGGGAAACTGAATGAGGGGGATCTCGGTAGGTGGGGAGAGCTGTGTGTTTGGGGGTCTGTGTGAGGAGGGGAGATCTGTGTGAAGGGGAACTATGTGCTTGTGGGGAGAGGGTATTGTGTGAAGGGGCAGCTGAAAGAGGGGAGATATCAGTAAGTGGTGAGAGCTGTGTGTTTGGGGGGTCTGTGTGGGGTAGAAATATCTGTGTGAGGGGGATCTGTGTGTGTTTGAGGGGAGGGTGTATTGTGTTGAGGGGGGAGAAAGCTGTATGGGGGGATCTCACTGAGTGAGAAGAGCTGTGTGAGGGACTTAGAAAGGGGGGAGCACTGTGTGTGTTTGAGGGAAGGGGAGCTATGTAAGGAAGAAGAGCTATGGGGGGATAAACAGTACGTGTGAGGAGGGGAAAACTATGTGGTGGGGAGATCTAAATGAGGGTGGGAGATCTGTGTGAGGAATATATATACTGCATGTATTTATATATACATTAATATGGAGCCTTAGGCGATATTTTCCTAGTGCCCAGTGGGGTCTTAATCAAGCTCTGGGACTGAACAGAAGTGAGGAAGGATGGAGCCACCAGCAATAACAACGAGGGAGGAGGAGGCATCCCCTCTCATCATCACACCCGGCTTCTACTCTGAGAACATAGTGGCTGTGTCTCTGCTGCTGAGGGGAGGCCTGAGCCAGGTGCTACTGCTGAGAGCCCAGGTTGCAGTGCCTATCACTGGGAGAAGCCTGAGTGGTGAGTCTGGTGAGGTCATGCCTGACTGCTCTGATGCCACATGCCAATAAGGGCACTACTGTTCCACAATGTGTATAAGCAACAATACTGTGGTATAACGTGAACAAAGGCATTACTGTGTGGCACAATGTGAAGAAGGGACACTACTGTTGCATAATGTGAATAAGGGGCACTATTGTGTGGAATAATGTGAATAAGGGACACTACCAGTGGCAGCTCCAGAGTTGGGGCTGCAGCGCAGTCCAAAATTCAAATAGAGGAGCCACACCAACTGCCAGTGAGTTCCAGCTGGAGATGTTTGGCAGCTTTTGAAAGGGCAGTTGGTGTGGTTCCCCTATTTGAATTTTGGACTGCGCTGCAGCCCTACCTCTGGAGCTGCCACTGGACACTACCGTGGCATAACGTGAATAAGGGGCACTGCTGGGTGGAATAACATGCATTGTGTGTATTACTTTGTAGCATAATGTGAATAAGGGGAACTATGTGTGTATTTTATGAGTGGAATTAGTTTAGTGGGTTGCAATATATCTAACCCTCTAAGCTCCAGTGCTCCAGTTTGAAACTGCCCCTACTGTTTATTTTTTTAATTTGGTGCTGCATGCTGGATACGCTCCCTACCTGGCACACTTGGGTGGGGGGGGAGGGGAGCACGGTAGCACACACATGCTCCGGGCGCCATGGTTACATTTTGCAGACTGTCCCTTGCTACCAGAGTGCCATCTCTCAGACAAGGAAAAGAGAATGCATAAAGAAGCTGAAGCAGTCATCCATCCCCTCCTCGTCCCCCTGCAGAGGTGACCCTCCAGATAGGCACGGTTTTAAACAGTTTTTTCCGTAGAGGTCGTTGTAAAGTTGTGCCTATCTGGGGTTGCTCAAGCTACACCCCTACTGCCTGTGCCACTGATCCCACCCGTATGACAGACAAAACATGGGTTGTACAATGAGACAAAGTAACACAAAACCTGGCAGATTGCTTTAAAACATGCACAAGAGTAAAAATTTCACCCTTCCACGCATTGACTCACAACCTCAAAACACAAAGGCTGTATACAAAAAGCACTCTCTAGATTAAAAACAATTTGAATATATCAACTCAAAACATGTCAAATTACTTAAGGGGCAATTTATTAAGCACAAAAAATGCAATCAATCTTCCCAAAATGGCAGTTTTTGGAGTATTGCCGCATTTAGAGTATCAGGGCTATTAATAAGGTGGTAACACAGATCCCTCTCTTTATGCTCACAAAAGTAGTTCTCATAGGTTTTTATGGGGACTGCAAAAATGCCTCATCTGCCAAACTATCATTTTGTATTATACACAGGTTTTCAAGGTTTTCAATTTTTTTTTTCTTCATCAGGCTGCAGTGAGGAGCTGCACACATCTCTGCTGTGCAGAGAATGGAGTAGAACTGACATTGACCCCTTGGGAGAGTCATCATTTACAAGCTAGTCCCTGGGCCGAGAGGGAGACTCTGGTCCTAGGTGAATGTTACATAGGTATCTTCAATCAAGAAAGAGGTGCCGTTTTATGTTTCTTTACCAACCATGTGACTTTTGCCTATCTCAGCTGGAAGCCATTTCTAGTAGTTGAGGACAGTGTTACTGAAGTGATTGCTAGATTCAGAGTAAATTACAAGTGAATTCAGAGTATCCGAAGTGCATTCAGAGAAATCAAGAAACCTTTTATATCTTTAAGAAACATTGGGCCTAGCTCAGATGTGAATGCAATCGCAGCTGCGACATCGCACAGATTGCAATAGCAAAAACATGCTAATGACACACCCGCTGTCCACTGCATAAAGACGCCCACTGGCAGCATCTCATATCCGCCGCTTATGCACAAAACCAGAAACATTGGAAACATCGAACGCAGGGCCTGATTCAGGTCTGGGCAGTATTGAGATTTTTACACAGTTTTGCGTTTATTGGAAAATGTGCAGTTCAGATCCTGCGATCTCGCTTGCAGATTCCCCAAGCCGCAGCAAGATTGACATGCTGCAGCGTTTGGGGGGTGGAGCGGGAGCGTGCCTGGGCTGCATTCCTGGAAACCGGGGTCTGCATCGGTGGACATAGATTTCATGACCTCACAAGCTGCCAGGCCGGTTTTATGTCGCAAGTTAAAGGGGTTGTATTTAAATAGCAGATACCACCATTTTCTTCACACCGTAAATAGGTAAATTACTGCTGCTAATTGTATCCGGCCCTAGCTTTTAGTGCTCCAGAAGCATTTGCATAGAAAAATCTCCAAAAATGCACAACCCATGCAGTGCTGACTCAAAGCATGGTCTGACAGAGCAGCATGTTACTGATGCTGGTGAGATGAATACAGACTGCAGCAAGTGCTATCCCTTTCTTCTCTGTCATGTTCTACATCTCTATGGAAATAGGCATAATGTGAAGGAAGTGTGGTGCTCCCGCATGCTTCTTAGTATGGGTTTGCACCGGCCACTTTTCGTGTTTTGTGTTTTGGTTTTGGATCTGGATCTTTCTTCGTGTTTTGGATCTGGATTGGTTTTGCCAAAACCACCCTTACATGTTTTGGGTTCTGGGTTTTGTGTTTTGGATCTGTATTTTTTTTTTAAAAAGAATAAAAACAGCTAAAATCACAGAATGTGTTGGTTTTTATGCTCCTATGCTATTATTAACCTCAATAACCTTCATTTCTACTCATTTCCAGTCTATTCTGAACACCTCACACTAGTGTTTTTATGTCCAAAAGGCTATGCTAAGCGACACGAGTTGGCGGCACAAACAAGTGGCCCATCTAGGAGTGGCACTGCAGTGGCAGACAGGATGGCAGTTTGAAAAACTAGGCCCCAAACAGTACATAATGCAAAGAAAAAAAAGAGGTGCAAGATAGAATTGTCCTTGGGCCCTCCCACCCACCCTTATGTTGTATAAACAGGACATGCACACTTTAACAAACCAATCATTTCAGCGCCAGGGTCTGCCACACGACTGTGGCTGAAATGATTGGTTCGTTTGGGCCCCCACAAAACAAGCTGGCAATTAATCTGTCCCTGCACAAACTGGCTCTACGGAGGCAAGATGTCGTCCTCATCCTCATCATCCACCGAGTCCTCACCCTCTTCAGTGTTGTGTACATCCTCATCCTCACAGACTATTAACTCGACCCCGCTGGAATCCACCACCACAGGTCCCTCTGTACGTTCTGGAGGCTGGTCTCCCTGGAAGAGTTGGTAATTCATTTTTATGAACATCATCTTCTCCACATTTTGTGGAAGCAACCTCCTACGCCTTTCGCTGACAAGGTTCCCAGCTGCACTAAACACTTTCGGAGTACACACTGGAGGGGGGAAACTCAGGTAAAATAAAGCCAGTTTGTACAGGGGCCTCCAAATTGCCTCTTTTTCCTGCCAGTACAGGTACGGACTGTCTGACATGCCTACTTGGATGCTGTCAGCGATGTAATCCTCCACCATTCTGTCAATGGTGACAGTATCATATGCAGTGACAGTAGACATGTCAGAAATTGTTGCCAGGTCCTTCAGTCCGGACCAGATGTTCAAACTTGGTCCTGCCTGCCCTGCATCACCGCCAGAGGGTCGCTTAGGATACCTAAGTTTTTTCCTGGCAGCCCCAGTTGCGGGAGAAAATGAAGAAGGAGCTGTTGACGTGTCACATTCCGCTTCAGCTGACAGTGTTTTCACCAGCAGGTCTTTGCACCTCTGCAGGCTTGTGTCGGCCGGAGAGAGAGACACCACATAGGCTTTAAACCTAGGATCGAGCACGGTGGCCAAAATGTAGTGGTCTGATTTCAACAGATTGACCACCCTGGAATCCTAGCAAAGCGAATGAAGGGCTTCATCCACAAGTCCCACATGCCGAGCGGAATCGCTCCATCTTAGCTCCTCCTTCACTTTCTCCAGCTGCTTCTGCAAAAGCCTGAAGGGGTGGAATGACCTGACTCAAGCTGGCAGTGTCTGAACTGACTTCACGTGTGGCAAGTTCGAAGGGCTGGAGAACCTTGCACAACACGGAAATCATTCTCCACTGCGCTTCAGTCAGGTGCATACCCCCTCCTTTGCCTATGTCATAGGTGGATGTATAGGTTTGAATGCCCTTTTGCAGCTCCTCCATCCTCTGAAGCATATAGAGGGTTGAGTTCCACCGCGTCACAACCTCTTGCTTCAGGTGATGGCGGGGCAGGTTCAAGAGTGTTTGCTGGCGCTCCAGTCTTCGGCACGCAGTCGCTGAATGGCGAAAGTGGCCAGAAATTTTTCGGGCCACCCAAAGCGTCTCCTGCGTGCCCCTGTCGCTTTTCAGAAAATTCTGCACCACCAAGTTTATTGTGTGAGCAAAACATGGGACATGCTGGAATTTGCCCAGATGTAATGCCCGCACAATATTGGTGGCATTGTCAGATATCACAATCCCCAGGAGAGTCTAAGTGGGGTAAGCCACTGGGCGATGATCTCCCTCAGTTTCTCTAAGAGGTTGTCGGTCGTGTGCCTCTTACTGAAACCGGTGATACACAGCGTAGCCTGCCTTGGAATGAGCTGGCGTTTCTGAGATGCTGCTACTGGTGACGCTGCTGTTGTTGCTGCGTAAGGTGATACATATACCCAGTGGGCTGTCACAGTCATATAGTCCTAAGTCTGCCCTGTTCCACTTGTCCACATGTCCGTGGTTAAGTGGACATTGTGTACAACGGCATTTTTCAGGACACTGAGGACACTTTTTCTGACGTTTCTGTACAGTCTCGGTATCGCCTGCCTAGTGAAGTGGAATCTGGACGGGATTTGGAACCGGGGACACACTACCTCCATCAATTGTCTAAATCCCACTGCACTAATGGCAGATACCGGACGCACGTCTAACACCAACATAGCAGTCAAGGCCTCAGTTATATGTTTTGCTTCAGGATGACTGCTGTCGTACTTCATCCTCCTCGCTAAGGACTGTTGGAGGGTCAATTGTTTAATAAAAGTAGTGGTGTTCCTACTTCCTCTCTGGGATGATGAACGACTCCCAGCAGCAGAAACAGCAGCAGCGGCAGCAGGAGGCGTAGCAATGCAGGATCCTCCGGAGGAATCCCGGATAGGAGAGTCAGTCATGCCAGTGACATGGCCTGCAGGACTACTTCCGATCCTGACTAAGGAGGAAATTGACGAGGAGAGAGTTGACGGTGTGGTTTGCAGGCGCTTGGATACAACAAGACAACGAGGTTTAGGTGTCCCTGGACTGCTTACGGTCTTAGCCAAAGTTTCTGAACTTGACAGTAACTTTTTATGAACGCGCTGCAGGTGATGGGCTTTTTCATACCACGGACAACAACTGTCTCCCCCGGAGCCTGATTTAAACAAACCACATCACCATCAGAATCCTCCTCGCCAACTTCCTCCTCAGCGCCAGCTACACCAGTATCCTCATCCTGTTGTACTTGAACAGTGACATCTTCAATTTGCATATCAGCAAGTGGACTGTGGGTGCTCCTTTCAGCACTTGCAGGGGGTGTGCAAATGGTGGAAAGAGCCACCTCTTCCCGTCCAGTGCTGGGAAGGTCAGGCATCGCAACCGCCACCACACTTGGACTCTCCTTGGGGATTTGTGATATCTTCTTAGAATGCACAGTTCTTCGCTGTGCTTTTGCCAGCTTAAGCTTAACTCGTTTGATTTTTTTAGCGGGAGGAGGGCTTCCATCGACATGTGAAGCTGAACCACAAGTCATGAACATAGGGAAAGACCTTAGTCGTTCCTTGCCACTCCGTCTCGTAAATGGCATATTGGCAAGTTTACGTTTCTCCTCAGATGATTTAAATGTTTTTTTCAAGGTCATTTTCCAGAACTTTGTCATTTGGGATTGTATGTGCCCTCTACTATGACATTGGGCTTCGGCCTTGGCAGACGACGTTGATGGTATGTTATCGTCTATGTCATGACTAGTGGCAGCAGCTTCAGCACTAGGAGGAAGTGGTTCTTGATCTTTCCCTATTTTATTTTTATCGGAGAAAGTTTGGTCCTCCATTTATATTATATTGATATATACGTGCGGCTAAGGCGCACACAAACGCAGAAAATAATTTTTTATTTTTGTTGGAGACTAGTGCACTTTGTGGGTTACACCACCCTTTAGGAAATGAGCCAGCCGGCTCTTTACTCATGGGACACAGGTGCACGCTTGGCGCTGCTCCTTTGTTGACGCATGTGCAGCTTCAGCCCACACAATTCACAAAGACAGAAAAAAAAAAAAATTTTTTATTCTTTGTGGAGCGCACTTTGGGGGTTACACCACCTTTTAACAGACAGACGAACGCTTGGTGCTGCTGCTTTGAGGATGCACGTACAGTGCAGACAATTCACAAACACAGAAGAAAATGTTTTATTTTTGTTGGAGTGCACTTTAGGGGTTACACCACCCTTTAACAGACAGACGCACGCTTGGCGCTGCTCCTTTGTTGATGCACGTGCAGCCACAGTGCACACAATTCACAAACAGAAAATATTTTTTTATTTTGTTTGGGGGTTACAGCACCCTTTAATGGTCAAGCCAGCCGGCCCTTTACTTATGACACAGGCGCACGCTTGGCACTACTTTGTTGATGCATGTGCGGCTACTGCGCACACAATTCACAAACACCAAAAATTAAATTTTTTTATTTTGTTTGGAGTGCCCTTTGGGGGTTACAGCACCCTTTAACGGACAAGCCAGCTGACTCTTTACTTATGGGACACAGGCACACGCTTGGCGCTGCTCCTTTGTTGATGCACATGCAGCCACAGTGCACACAATTCACAAACACAGAAAATATTTTTTTATTTTGTTTGGAGTGCCCTTTGGGGGTTACAGCACCCTTTAACAGACAAGCCAGCCGGCCCTTTACTTATGGGACACATGTGCACGCTTGGCGCTGCTCCTTTGTTGATGCATGTGCAGCCACAGTGCACACAATTCACAAACACAGAAAATAATTTTTTATTTTGTTTGGAGTGCCCTTTGGGGGTTACAGCACCCTTTAACGGACAAGCCAGCCGGCTCTTTACTTATGGGACACAGGCGCACGCTTGGCGCTGCTCCTTTGTTGATGCATGTGTAGCTACACTCCACACAATTCACAAAGACAGAAAAAAAAGAAGAATTTTTTATTCTTTGTGGAGCGCACTTTGGGGGTTACACCACCTTTTAACAGACAGACGAACGCTTGGCGCTGCTGCTTTGAGGATGCACGTACAGTGCAGACAATTCACAAACACAGAAGAAAATGTTTTATTTTTGTTGGAGTGCACTTTGGGGGTTACACCACCCTTTAACAGACAGACGCACGCTTGGCGCTGCTCCTTTGTTGATGCACGTGCAGCCACTGTGCACACAATTCACAAACACAGAAAATATTTTTTTATTTTGTTTGGGGGTAACAGCACCCTTTAATGGTCAAGCCAGCCGGCCCTTTTTTTATGACACAGGCGCACGCTTGGCACTACTTTGTTGATGCACGTGCGGCTACTGCGCACACAATTCACAAACACAGAAAATATTTTTTTATTTGGTCTGGACTGGAGTGTACTTTGGGGGTTACAGCACCCTTTAACGGTCAAGCCAGCCGGCCCTTTACTTATGACACAGGCGCACGCTTGGCACTACTTTGTTGATACATGTGCGGCTACTGCGCACACAATTTACAAACGCAAAAAATTTTTTTTTTTTATTTTGTTTGGAGTGCACTTTGGGGGTTACAGCACCCTTTAACTGTCAAGTCAGCCGGCCCTTTACCTATGACACAGGCGCACGCTTGGCGCTACTTTGTTGATGCACATACGGCTACTGCGCACACAATTCACAAACACAAAAAAATATATTTTTTAATTTTGTTTGGAGTGCCCTTTGGGGGTTACAGCACCCTTTAACGGACAAGCCAGCTGGCCCTTTACTTATGGGACACATGTGCATGCTTGGCGCTGCTCCTTTGTTGATGCATGTGCAGCCACAGTGCACACAATTCACAAACACAGAAAATATTTTTTTATTTTGTTTGGAGTGCACTTTGGGGGTTACAGCACCCTTTAACGGTCAAGCCAGCCGGCCCTTTACGTATGACACAGGCGCACGCTTGGCACTACTTTGTTGATGCACGTGCGGCTACTGCGCACACAATTCACAAACACAAAAAAATATATATTTTTATTTTGTTTGGAGTGCCCTTTGGGGGTTACAGCACCCTTTAACGGACAAGCCAGCTGGCCCTTTACTTATGGGACACAGGCGCACGCTTGGCGCTGCTCCTTTGTTGATGCACATGCAGCCACAGTACACACAATTCACAAACACAGAAAATATTATTTTATTTTGTTTGGAGTGCCCTTTGGGGGTTACAGCACCCTTTAACAGACAAGCCAGCCGGCCCTTTACTTATGGGACACATGTGCACGCTTGGTGCTGCTCCTTTGTTGATGCACGTGCAGCCACAGTGCACACAATTCACAAACACAGAAAATATTTTTTTATTTTGTTTGAAGTGCACTTTGGGGGTTACAGCACCCTTTAGCGGTCAAGCCAGCCGGCCCTTTACTTATGACACAGGCGCACGCTAGGCACTACTTTGTTGATGTACGTGCGGCTACTGCGCATACAATTCACAAACACAGAAAAAATATTTATTTTTTTTGCACTTGGGGGGAGCACCCCTGATGGACAGAGCACCCCCTGGACAACACTACAGCACCCCTTTAGGACTGGGACACTGCACAGGACTTTGTAGTGGACACAGCCCCTATGGACAACTGACTGCACAACACAGTCCAGCCAGCCCCTATGGACTTTGGAGGAGTGGACACAGCCCCTATGGACAACAGCAGCACAGCACAACACAGCCAGCCCCTGTGGACTTTGGAGGAGTGGACACAGCCCCTATGGACAACAGCAGCACAGTACAACACAGCCAGCCCCTATGGACTTTGGAGGAGTGGACACAGCCCCTATGGACAACAGCAGCACAGCACAGCGCAGCACAGCACAACACTACACTACACAGCCCAGCCAGCCCTAACTCTCACCCTCCCTCTTCACTGTCCACAGCCGAGTGAGAAAATGGCACCGACGCGGGTACCTTATATAGAATCCAAAACCCGTGAGACCCGGAAGGCGGGATGATGACGTTTTGCCTCGATTTCAGATCCGAGACAGGCGGGAAAAGTCGAGCCTGACTCGGATCGGCCTCGGATCGGGGGGGCTCGGGGGGGTTCGGATTTCAGAAATCCGAACCCCCGCTCACCCCTACTTCTTAGTTTACATAGGAGGCACATTGAACCGTGACCCCAACTCTAGTCCTGCTTCACTGGACAACAGCGTGTGTGGTGCCATGAGCTGAAGGGAGGTTTCTGTAATACTTTTGTTTGCACATCCTTCTCTATTGTGTGCTACTTCCATTTCTACCCCTTTATGTTCTCCACATGTGTCTTCCAGGATCAGTCCCAGTATTCTGCTTCTATACTATGACTGCTGATTAATTACCAGATTATTCTGCTTAACAAATAAGATTATAGTAAGCACTGGAGCTTTTAGAGTCAATGGAAGGGGGTGGGAGATAAGCATCCATATGTATGGGGTCACAGCTTGGCCTCCATGAACTTGTGTGCGGTAGCGAGCAATGACTTGTTGCTATGTCACTTGGTAAAACACATACATAAGTGTGAGCATTAATTAGCTTTTTTGTACATTTTGCTGAGTTTACACTGACCAATATTTATCCAAAAATCACTTTCTGTTTTAAGCATCTGCTCCAAATACCATCCTGTCCTGTGAACTGTAATGTGCTTAATAACCCATATCCTGATCTGACTTGTTGTATGGCCCTTATGTACACAATGTACACAATGCCTTACTATCAGTAATTCCACTGTGTGGGATAAAGACCTGTGTCAGCAGATGGAAATGTAAATGACATGAGTTCTGCTGTCCCCTCAATTTGGGTCTCCTCCTCTGTATCTGTACCTTTGTGTATAGCCAAAATACCTATCTCAGGATGGTGATATTATATATATTTACATATATTTACATGGTCCCCCACTGCGCATGCGCACGCCGGAGTCGGCTCCGGCGTGCGCATGTGCGAGACCCGGCCAGCGGCGGGCGTTCCGTCGCTACGGGTCTTGCACCAAAACAGGGCGGCTGTCGATTATGATTGACAGTTCGCTCCGTTTTGGAGGCGGGGAGGGGAGGTGGCTACAGAACGCCTGCCGTTTGTGGGAGGCACGCACCACTGACATCACCAGTGATGTCTATTTAGAGCCGGAAGCTCACTGGGGCTTGCGGGAACGAGACCCTACCACAAGGGTCTCGTCGCAAGCCATCGCGACCATCACCTGGCCGCTCGCAAAAGCTGTGGGTGGTCACCCACAGCAATGCGAGTGGCCAGGAGGCCGAAGCAACAACAACAACAACAAAACAAATGCCCTGATTCAGAGCGAGCGCTCTGAAAGAGTGTCCGGCTCTGAATCAGGGCCTGAGTTCCTGCTTGTTTCTGCTGAAAAATTGCACTGGGGATAACAGATTATAATAATTTAAATCAATGCTTTACTCTTTGAATAATGCATTCTTTTAAGATATAAACATTCTTAAATATTTTTTATTTGCTTTAAAAACTTATATTTTTTTAATGCTTTAGAACTTCTACATACTGCCACAAAGGGGCTCTTCATGAAAAATCCTTATGTTTAGACTGGATTTCTACTGCTTTTATCAGGACATTTTAACAACATCAGTTTGTTATTGGAAAATCACAAATAATCAACGAATATTGGTTTTAAGTTTATGCATATTTAAATTGAAAACACTTAAGCCGTGTATCCACTAGTAGACATGGAAACGACAGCACGATTACGACATTGTAATCGTGCTGTCGTTTCTTTGTCTAGTGATGTGCCTAGACTGAACGTTCACTCGTTCAGTCTAGGCACATCCATTATCCCCGCACATGCTGAACCTGACGTGATAGTCAGGTTGACCAGCATGTACGGGCGATGATAGATGTCGGAAACGTCCATCAGGCACGCGCATCGCTGGCTGTTTCCGACCAAAACATGCCCAATGCATGCACGATGCATGCGCGATTTGCAAGCGATTGCACGATAACGATGTCGTTACCGTGCAATCGCTTGATAACATCGCTAAGTGGATACCCCCCTTTATGCCAAATGCATTTTGCTTTTTGTATATTTGCTAAGTTTACACTGACAAGTTGTCCAAGAAATGACCAGTGTTTATACAAAGTACTCTAAACATCTGCTGGAAACCCCATCCTCTCTTTGAACTGGAATGTGTCTAATAACCCATATCCTGATCTGACCACATCATGTACTACTAGCAGTAATTCCACTTTGTGTGATAAGGACATTACAGCAGAAATAAAGATAAGTGGTTGTCTTCCTCTGAGTTCTGCTGTCTTGGGACATATCCAATTAGGTGCAAATTTACCAAAAATCTTGCACCTTGGTCTGTTGTACTGCCACAGTACATATTCTGTTACATATCTATGGTGATACCAGATTAAATTCATTTAAATAATGCTTTATTCTTTGAGTAAAGCATTTTGTATTGTACACAAATCTGACGACTAGAGGGGCCTGCAGTGGAGGGATTAAAAAGAGCTTTATGAAGCACTCCACTGCATCCTCTTCCATCGAACCTTGTAGGAAGCCTAGGGCCATTGTCATAGGTGTTACTACTGTAGGTGCAGCTGCTACGGGCCACAATTTGCCTCTGGGGCCCGCTGCTCCCCCAACACCCAGTCACACAGCACTGTCTGCAACAGTCAAACTGCTGCTGTGATGCTGCCTGCCCTGCTGGGACGTCCGAAGGTGGAGGCCTTAGCAGGCAGTACCACAGCAGTGGGATTAATGGGCAGCGCTGGGATGTGTACCCAGTGGCGGTTCTAGGGGTGGGCTAACAGGGCCGTCACCCGGGGCGCCGGCCCCTAGAGGGTGCCACTGAGTCCCCAGAAGGCAAAAAAATAATAATCCCATAATAAAAAAAAAAACAGCGCAGGTCCCCCCTGCGTTGCCAGGCGCCCGCTGATATTTGTTATCAGCTGGCACCCGGCTACCTCCCTGCAGCGGCAGCCACAGCTCACTCCAGGGCTCCGGCTCCCGCATAGAGCACTATGGGAGGGACGTCATATACTATATACTACTATAGGGGGTATTATTACTGGGGCACTACTAATGTGGGCACTACTATAGGGGGCACTACTACTGTGGGCATTGTATTAGGGGCACTACTAAGTACTGTGGGCCTTGTGTATAAGGGGCACTAATTTGGGCATTGTGTAAAAGGCACCACTGTCTGTCATAACATGAATAAGGGACTAATGTGTGGCGTAATTTGAATTGGGGATACTGTATTATAAAGGGAATTACTGTGTGTGGCACAATGTTTTATACAGGGCATTACTGCATATGACATAATATGTTATACAGGGCATTACTGCATGTGGCATAATGTGTTATACAGGGCATTACTGCATGTGGCATAATGTGTTATACAGGGCATTACTGCATGTGGCATAATGTGTTTATAAAAGCCATTACTGCATGTGGCATAATGTGTTATACAGGGCATTACTGCATGTGGCATAATGTGTTATATAGGCCATTACTGCATGTGGCATAATGTGTTATACAGGGCATTACTGCGTGTGGCATAATGTGTTATACAGGGTATTACTGCGTGTGGCATAATGTGTTATAAAGGCCATTACTGCCTGTGGCATAATGTGTTATACAGGGCATTACTGTGTGTGGCATAATGTGTTATACAGGGCATTACTGCATGTGGCATAATGTGTTAGACAGGGCATTACTGCATGTGGCATAATGTGTTATACAGGGCATTACTGCATGTGGCATAATGTGTTTATAAAAGGCATTACTGCATGTGGCATAATGTATTTATAAAGGGCATTACTGTGTAAGGCGCATTACTGCACATGGCAATTATTCGCCACAAGGGGAGAGCTTGGGGGAAGCCCAGCACCTTCATAAGTGCTGGGCACGTCCCACAGTGTGATGAATTTGGGGTGTTCTGCAAGGACACGCCCCCTTTCCGGAAGCGCTTGTGCTTTCAGCGCACGCAGAGGAACGTCATCTGCAAAAAGGTGTTGGTTTTTTTTAGAGGGGGGGCGCAACTGTGAACTTTCGCCCTGAGCTCCACAATGTCTAGAACCGGCCCTGTGTGTACCGAGCCCCCCTCTCTCAGGTCTGCCTACCCCGCAAGTGCATTTTCCTGCTGCTATTATACACGGCAGAGCAAGAGGAGTGGAGGCAGACTGGACAAGGAGAGAGGCGGACTAGACAAGAGGGGGCCGGCTGGACTGGCAGATGGGTGGGCCAGACAAGGAGCATGGGGGGAAGGAGGGTTAAAGGGTAAGATAGAGAAATAGCTGAGGGGAGAGAGGGACAGAAGCAGGGGGGTTACAGCCAGAACAGAGAGTTAGCTGGGGGATCAATAAGGAGAAAAAAAGAGGGAGAACTGAGAGTAAATAGAAAGATAAAGAAGGGAAAGAGCTGGAGGTACAGGATGGAGGATAGAGCACATGAGACAAAGGAGAGCTGAGGGGATAATGCTGGAGAGAGAGACTGAGGGCCTTATTCAGAGCCGCTCGTAAGCGGCCGCTCGTTCGCTCTGAGCGATGTTCGCACAACTGCTCATGCGTATGGGTCGTAATGCGCATGCGCAAACCAGTCATTGCGGTTGGAAATTGTGTGCTCGCAAAACAGCGAGGGGCTGCTAATTTGATTGACAGAATGTACCGTTTGTGGGTGGTAACAGGGGAAGGTGCTTGAAAACGGGGGAGTGGAGATCCGAACGCAGGCGTGCCAAACGGTCAAAAGGGCGTTTAATGGGAGTGCATAATTAGTAAGGGAGCGTCATCGACCACGTCACTTGGTTGTCTTTTAGCCTGAACTGCTCGCAGTGATAGCGGTAAGAAAAACCTACCACAAGCACTGCGAGCAGTTCAGATGCCTTTCGATGTACCCGATTAATCTAATAAATACCGGAGATGACGTGTGTTGCGAACGGCAAAGGGGCGTCTTTACAAAATAGCGAGCGCATTTTTCGTTCGCTCGCTCAGACATAGAGGCGTCAACAAACCGCAAAGAGCAAGCACTCAATTTAAATAGCCGGCCCCTTTCTTGGAACGACCGTCTGCAAATAGAGTCCGGCTCTGAATCAGGCCCTGAGAGCCCTGGATGGTGCAACATGCAGCTGCTGGCGATCCTGTGTGCCAGTAGAGAGTACGGATGGAGCAGAATAATAAGGAACTGAATGAGCCGACAGCGCTGGAACCTGTGCAGCCAATGGTCACAAGGTTAGTGCGTGCTTGTGTGAATGTATAAGTTTTTTTTAATCATTAGATCTTACACTGTATGCTGTTAAATACTTTGAAAAATAAGAAATCAGAGATATATACATTCAAATGGATCATCAGTGCAACTTCCCTGCATTGGTTATAAGGCACAATGGCCCTCATTCAGAGCCACTCGCTATCGGCAGTACGCTCGTTCCGAGCGATGTTCGCACATCTGCGCATGCGTACGGTTTCTAGTACGCATGCGCGAACCAGTCAGTGCGGCCGAAAATCATTTGTACGCAATATAGCGAGTGCCTGCTATTTTGAGTGACAGAATGAGGCGTATGTGGGTGGTAACAGGGGAAGGTGCTTGAAAACGGGGAGTGGAGATCCGAACGCAGGCGTGCTTAAAGGTCAAAACGGGCGTTTTATGGGTGTGCATAATTAATATAGCAGCGTCATTGACCACGTCACTTGGTTTTTTTAACTCAGAACTGCTCGCAAAATAGCGGTTGAAAAAACCAACCACAAGAATAGCGAGCAGTTCATATCCTGTTCGATGTACTCGATTAATCTAATAAATAGCGGACATGACGTATGGTGCGAGCGGCCAGGGGGCGTTTTTAAGAAATAAAAGAGCGTATGTTTTGCTCGCTCGTTCAGACTTAGAGGTGTGAACAGACTGCAATGTGCGAACGGATCATTTGCATAGCCACCCCTTGTTTTTGAACGAACGAACGCAAATAGCGAACGGCTCTGAATGAGGGCCAATGATCCCTAAGGCTGGGTACACACGTAAAGATTTTCTGTCCAACCATCCAACTAGTTGATTGGTTGGAATGAAAATCTGGTAACATATGGGAGTAACTGATGATCAGCAATTTGCACCTAAATGTCAGAAAACAGATGAAAATGGTCGTTAGACAAGTTTGTTAAATGTTTGATTTAAACAATTTGTTCAAACAACAGTTTTGTCCACTTTCCGGTATTTGGGAGCAAATTGCTGATTGTCAATTGCTTTCATACCTTACCAGATTTTCATTCCAACCAATCAACTAGTTGGATGGTTGGACAGAAAATCTTTACGTGTGTATGCAGCATTAGGCTACATGCATTTCTGGGCTTGTGTACTTTATGGACTCATTGCAGAGAGAACCCAAGTGTCCTACACATTATTATTAGGGGTATGCACCGGCCACTTTCCGTGTTTTGTGTTTTGGTTTTGGATCTGGATCTTTCTTCGTGTTTTGGATCTGGATTGGTTTTGCCAAAACCACCCTTCCGTGTTTTGGGTTCTGGGTTTTGTGTTTTGGATCTGGATTTTTTTGAGAAAAAAAAGCGTAAAAATAGCTAAAATCACAAAATTTGTGGGGGTTTCTGCTCCTATGCTATTATTAACCTCAATAACCTTAATTTCCACTAATTTCCAGTATATTCTGAACACCTCACACCTCACAATAGTGTTTTTATGATCGAAATGTTGCACCGAGGCAGCTGGATGACTATGCTAAGCGACACGAGTGGGCGGCACAAACACGTGGCCCATCTAGGAGTGACACTGCAGTGGCAGACAGGATGGCAGTTTGAAAAACTAAGTACCCAAACAGTACATACAGTAATGCAAAGAAAAAAAAGAGGTACAAGATGGAATTGTCCTTGGGCCCTCCCACCCACCCTTATGTTGTATAAACAGGACATGCACACTTTAACAAACCAATCATTTCAGCGCCAGGGTCTGCCACACGACTGTGGCTGAAATGATTGGTTTGTTTGGGCCCCCACAAAACAAGCTGGCAATTAATCTGTCCCTGCACAAACTGGCTCTACGGAGGCAAAATGTCGTCCTCATCCTCCTCATCCACTGATTCCTCACCCTCTTCAGTGTTGTGTACATCCTCATCCTCACAGAGTATTAATTCGTCCCCGCTGGAATCCACCACCACAGGTCCCTCTGTTCGTTCAGGAGGCTGGTCTCCCTGGAAGAGTTGATAATTCATTTTTATGAACATCATCTTCTCCACATTTTGTGGAAGCAAGCTCCTACGCCTTTCGCTGACAAGGTTCCCAGCTGCACTAAACACTCTTTCGGAGTACACACTGGAGGGGAGGCAACTCAGGTAAAATAGAGCCAGTTTGTACAGGGGCCCCCAAATTGCCTCTTTTTCCTTCCCGTACAGGTACGGACTGTCTGACATGCCTACTTGGATGCTGTCACCGATGTAATCCTCCACCATTCTGTCAATGGTGACAGTATCATATGCAGTGACAGTAGACTTGTCAGAAATTGTTGGCACGTCCTTCAGTCTGGACCAGATGTCCAAACTGGCCCTTGACTTTTGACACAGGCGCACGCTTGGCGCTGCTGCTGTGTTGATGCACGTGCGGCTACTGCGCATACATTTCGCACACAAACACAGAAAAAAAAAGAATTGTTTATTTTTTGTGGAGTGCACTTTGGGGGTTACACCACCCTTTAACAGACTTATGGAACACAGGCGCACGCTCGGCGCTGCTCCTTTGTTGATGCACGTACAGTGCACAGAATTCACAAACACAGAAGAAAATGTTTTATTTTTGTTGGAGTGCACTTTGGGGGTTACACCATCCTTTAACAGACAGACGCACGCTTGTTGCTGCTGCTTTGAGGATGCAGGTGCGGCTACAGCCCACACATTTCACAAAGACAGAAAAAAATATATAATTTTTTATTTTTTTGGGAGTGCACTTTGGGGGTTACAGCACCCTTTAATGGACAAGCCAGCCGGCCCTTTACTTATGACACAGGCGCATGCTTGGCGCTACTTTGTTGATGCACGTGCGGCCACAGTGCACACAATTCACAAACACAGAAAATAATTTTTTTCATTTTGTTTGGAGTGCACTTTGGGGGTCACAGCACCCTTTAACAGTCAAGCCAGCCGGCCCTTTACGTATGACACAGGCGCATGCTTGGCGCTACTTTGTTGATAACCATGCGGCCACAGTGCACACAATTCACAAACACAGAAAATAAATTTTTATTTTGTTTGGAGTGCACTTTGGGGGTTACAGCACCCTTTAACGGTCAAGCCAGCCGGCCCTTTACTTATAACACAGGCACACGCTTGACGCTACTTTGTTGATGCACATGCGGCTACTGTGCACACAATTCACATAGACAGAAAAAAAAGAAGAATTGTTTATTTTTTGTGGAGCGCACTTTGGGGGCTACACAACCTTTAGCATACAGACGCACGCTTAGCGCTGCTGCGTTGAGGATGCAGGTGCGGCCACTGCTCATACACTTCACACACAAACACAGAAAAAAAGAAGATTATTTTATTTTTGTTGGAGCACACTTTGGGGGTTACACCACCCTTTAACAGACAGACGCACGCTTGGCGCTGCTGCTTCGAGGATGCACGTACAGTGCACACAATTCACAAACACAGAAAAAAAAATATTTTTTGAAGTGCACTTTGGGGGTTACAGCACCCTTTAACGGACGAGCCAGCCGGCCCTTTACTTATGACACAGGCGCACGCTTGGCGCTACTTTGTTGATGCACGTGTGGCTACAATTCAGAAACACAAAAAAATATATATTTTTTTGCACTTGGGGGGAGCACCCCTGATGGACAGAGCACCCCCTGGACTACACTACAGCACCCCTTTAGGACTGGGACACTGCACAGGACTTTGGAGTGGACACAGCACCTATGGACAACTGACTGCACAACACAGTCCAGCCAGCCCCAATGGACTTTGGAGGAGTGCACACAGCCCCTATGGACAACAGCAGCACAGCACAACACAGCCAGCCCCTGTGGACTTTGGAGGAGTGGACACAGCCCCTATGGACAACAGCAGCACAGTACAACACAGCCAGCCCCTATGGACTTTGGATGAGTGGACACAGCCCCTATGGACAACAGCAGCACAGCACAACACAGCCAGCCCCAATGGACTTTGGAGGAGTGGACACAGCCCCTATGGACAACAGCAGCACAGCACAACACAGCCAGCCCCTATGGACTTTGGAGGAGTGGACACAGCCCCTATGGACAACAGCAGCACAGCACAACACAGCCAGCCCCTATGGACTTTGGAGGAGTGGACACAGCCCCTATGCACAACAGCAGCACAGCACAACACAGCCAGCCCCTATGGACTTTGGAGGAGTGGACACAGCCCCTATGGACAACAGCAGCATAGCACAACATAGCCAGCCCCTATGGACTTTGGAGGAGTGGACACAGCCCCTATGGACAACAGCAGCACAGCGCAGCACAGCACAACACTACATTACACTACACAGCCCAGCCAGCCCTAACTCCCATCCTCCCTCTTCACTGTCCACAGCCGAGTGAGAAAATGGCGCCGATGCGGGTACCTTATATAGAGTCCAAAACCCACGAGACCCGGAAGGTGGGATAATGACGTTTCGCCTCGATTTCAGATCCGAGTCAGGCGGGAAAAGTCGAGCCTGACTCGGATCGGCCTCGGATCGGGGGGGCTCGGGGAGGTTTCGGATTTCAGAAATCCGAACCCGCTCACCCCTAATTATTATCAATCATGGTAATGTCTAAAACCCTTTAACGGGGAGGACCCTGACGTCATCAGCCAATGTCCAGCTTCATTCCCAGTGTCCAGCGTCAATCCCTACCATCCAAGTGGGCATAGAGGGGGAATATAACCTTGTGGCGAGCGTAGCGAGTCACCGAGCCCGAAGCATGTCAAGCACAGCAAGCTCGCGAGGGGATCATTTTCTTCTTTAGGTGGGGACAACTTTCAGTACTTGTGTATGTAAAGTACACAAGTACCATTTAAAACATTCATTGAGTTCTCTCTGCAATGAGTCCGCAAAGTACACAAGTACCTGCATTACATATACGGTTTCTCTTGGTCACTTTTATGGATTCTCTTGTAAAACACAATACTTGAGAAAAACACAATACTTGAGCCCTGAAAAGTATCAGTGTGTTTTATGGCACGCCTCTCAGATTTAGCAGTACTCGTCCACTTTACCGCCACACTCATAGGTGTTACTTTCACATTCTCCCTGAAGTGCTTTTTCAAATGTAGGCAAGTATGCTGGTGGCCCTTTCCAAATTTTGCTATGTGGCCCACAAAGGTCTAGTTACGCCCCTGGCCATTGTCACATGTCTGTAAGGCCTCCCTATTCCATCAGGGAATTTGGGCATTAGGCCTGTGCCACAGATACTGGGCACTAGGCCCATCCTCCATTAGTTCAGGCAGTAAGCCTGTGTCTACAAAAGCCCCCATTAGTTCAGACATTAGGCTTTTGTACACAAAGGCCCCCATTAGGTCAGCAAAAGGAACAGGGGTAGGTTATCCCACGTTTACTGGGTTCACAGGGTGTGTGAAGGGCTTTCTGGCTCCCATGTATCTATTCCATTATTGTCAATTAGCAGAGTATCAGGTGCAGAGGGCTATCAGGTCCCTGCACTTTCCCTATAATAGAGACCAATAATACTCCAACCAAATAACTGTTTGTCATGCTCATCCTAGCTAGGAACTAAAAGACATTAGAAGCCTGACGGCTTAGTTAGATAGGAGTTGTCTGGACTCGAGTGTATTGTGCCTAAACACCTTGATATTGCTGTTTCTTCCTTTTCATTTTGCATTACATTATATTTTTTTTGTGTACTGTGTTTCTTTAGCTAAAGTTTATTTAGTGCACTACACCCTGAGTTAGGCTGGGTACACACCTAAGCGACCGGCAATCATGCCGATGTTCAGGGCGATTTGTCTTCACCCTGGACATCGCATGATTGCCAGTACACACTTGAAAGATGTAATGAAAGAAGGAACAATCACTGTTCCGTCCTTCATTAACTTGTACAGGCACACATTCAATATCGTATGATTGACTGCGCAGAACAGCCAATCGCACGATATCGCATGTGACCGCGTGTAAGCACAAATTGGGCATACACACTGCATGATATGCCCGATTTGTTGTTCCGATTTGGCTAAATCAGCCAAATCGGGCGATATCGTATAGGTGTGTATGCAGTATGCACCGTCATATGAGTTTTTTCAACATTAAACTTATTATATGGGTATGGAAGGAAATTGTGACATGGTTAATGCCAACTTTCATTATTTTATTATTATTATCAATATTATTATTAATATTATTATATGGTGCCTTATAACGTACATATAACTGGAACTGTATGAATACAGAGACAACGATAAAACATGACTTACAGTACAAAAGATTGCAGAACAAGGACTAGGGGTTTGATTCACCAAGATAACTATTGCGATGCAATAGTGATTACGCACGCAGTCTCGCTGTGATTATATGCTAATGATTGCAATCGTAATGCCATACACAGTCTAACATAAGGACGCCCCCCTTACCTTACACACATCCATAATACTTAGCAAGACTGCAAAACCATCGGGAACACAGAGTACAATCGCAGCCTCACGCAGACTTGCACAAGGTCTGACCTTACTCAGGAATTACTAACCTCATCGCACGCAGTGAAAGGCCAAGATGCGTATGGAATCACAATAGCTAATTTATGCACGCCCCTGCAACGGTGTTCAAACGCACTGGCATGCCTGCATTTTGCCGACCACCCTCCGTCACCTCCCCAAACAGTACTTCCTGTCAATCACTCTGTGATGGGTCTGCGTAGTCACTGTAATCGCAATCCTGATTGCAGTGGAGTATTCGCGCACTGCAATGCATATCCATGCGCAGAACACAACAATCATCCGAATGCGTGAGTAATCGCAGTTGCGATCGGTAGTGAATCTGGCCCTAGGTTTATAAACATCAACAGTCCTAAAGATAGGTACACACTAGACGACTTGCAAACGATGCAATGTCGTTAACGATTTCCCTTGAACTCCTGGACAAATGATCTAGTGCTTACACACTGTGCAATATAACAAACGACCAAACTATTTATTGTGCGGGGTTAGGAACTTCCAAATCATTAGATTGTTAACGATATATTGTTTGCTTTCCAAAACACCTGACACCCATCTTAAAGATTTTGATAAAATTTAAATTATGGACTGTACTATCTACATGGTACAAAAAGCAGGTGCCATTTTAGCTCTGTGACTAGTGTGGCTTGGTGTATACCTGCTAAACGCTGTACATTGCTTTACTGCTCTGCTTTGTTTTGCCTGGCTTAACAATGTGCTTCTATACTACATTCTCTTGTGATGGATACTTTTCGCTATTGAGTAAAGGCATCATATGCTGTGGCTGTGGTGTTAGCTCATAGGGAGAGGGCCCAGAATAGGAGAATATGGATCATGACCCCTTTCAGGAGTTGCTGCATCTGGTGACTCCCTACATCCGAAGGCAGAATAGCAAGTTGTGGAGGGACATTTCTGCACGAGGAGAGGCTGATTGCTACCCTGACATACCTGGCTACAAGAAGATCCCTTGCTCACCTCAAATTTGGCTTCCTCATCTCCCCTCATGCTTCCGGCCTCATCATCCCAGAGACATGCAAAGCCATCATTACTGTACTGATGCAGAAATACTTTAAGGTAAGAAAAAACACCACTCTTTGGCCCTCATTCAGAGCCGTACGCTCTGAGCAGAGCGCACGCTCTGCATGAGGGCCGGGCTCCATTTTCATGGAGCGTCCTCCTGGACGCTCGTTTAGCTGTGGGTCACCACCCACAGGCTATACGAGCGTGCATTTTGATGGCCGCGATGGTCGTGACCATCGCGACCATCGAAATTGCGAGCCGGAGCCTGCGGTTGAGGTTTTCAACCGCAAGCTCCGGAGTGATTTTGGCTCTATCAGAGCCAAAATCACTCCCACTGACATCACTAGTGATGTCAGTGGGCCGGCTTCTGACGGGAGGCGTTCCCGTGGGAACGCCCCCGTCAGGGAGGCACGCCCCCGGCACGCCCACCAAAGGGGGCGTGCTGTAAATCAACATTGACAGCACGCCCCCTTTGATCGGACACAACGAGCGAAGGAAAGTCCTTCGCTCGTCGTGTCTGGCGCATGCGCACGACGGAGCTCCCTCCGTCGTGCGCATGCTCAGTGCAGACCATCGACCCACTTGCGAGCGGACAGCCGCTCGCGAGTGGGTCTGAATCAGGCCCTTTATTTCTTGTGAAAGAAAATGTTTTTGTTTTTTTTATTATAAAAGTACAAACTCTGCACCCTAGGACATGGCTGAATTTTAAAAAATTTTCAAAAGGTATAAAGTGCTAAGTATAAATGTATACATTTGCACATGTAAAAACTGTGCATATATATTAATATAACGAAAACGTTACAATATTAGCATAAAATTATCAACAAGTTTTAGCATTCTCAA
Organism: Taudactylus pleione; assembly: GCA_031769625.1. Lineage (NCBI taxonomy): Eukaryota > Metazoa > Chordata > Amphibia > Anura > Myobatrachidae > Taudactylus > Taudactylus pleione. Next base: position 5,588,965 of record JAUIMM010000372.1, on the reverse strand, counting down.
TAACTTTGGTGGCTATGATATATGTTGCTACCATCTGCCCATATATCACGTGTTTATCGACCTAGTCAAATCAGCGACAGGAGCAACATATATCACAGAGCACCAAAGTTATCAAACCATAGATGTCCATAAATTAGGGTATGTGTAATAATGTGAAATGACACAGGGAAGAAGTATTGAACACGCTTACTGAAATTTATTTAATACTTTGGCCCTCATTCAGAGCCGTTCGCTATTTGCGTTCGTTCGTTCAAAAACAAGGGGTGGCTATGCAAATGATCCGTACGCACATTGCAGTCTGTTCACACCTCTAAGTTTGAACGAGCGAGCAAAACATACGCTCTTTTATTTCTTAAAAACGCCCCCTGGCCGCTCTTACCATACGTCATGTCCGCTATTTCTTAGATTAATCGAGTTCATCGAACAGGATATGAACTGCTCGCTATTCTTGTGGTTGGTTTTTTCAACCGCTATTTTGCGAGCAGTTCTGAGTTAAAAAAAAACAAGTGACGTGGTCATTGACGCTGCTATATTAATTATGCACACCCATAAAACGCCCGTTTTGACCTTTAAGCACGCCTGCGATCGGATCTCCACTCCCCGTTTTCAAGCACCTTCCCCTGTTACCACCCACATACGCCTCATTCTGTCACTCAAAATAGCAGGCACTCGCTATATTGCGTACAAATGATTTTCGGCCGCACTGACTGGTTCGCGCATGCGTACTAAAAACCGTACGCATGCGCAGATGTGCAAACATCGCTCGGAACGAGCGTACTGCCGCTAGCGAGTGGCTCTGAATGAGGGCCTTTGTGCAAAAGCCTTTGTTGGTAATGACAGCTTCAAGATGCCTCCTGTATGGATGGGTTTTAGAAATGGACACCGCATGTGCAAAACAGGTCAGGGAGAAATACCTGACCTATATTAATGGAGTGGGGGTGTTTGCCATGGAAGGAAGACTGCATAAAATAAACTATAGAGGGTAAATTTGAACTTTATTATGGATTGTATAATGTTTGGCGTGGTGTGTTTGCACTGTGTTTCTACTTACCAAATCAACACTGGATGTTTCCCCAAAATCTTCTGCCTCTTCTCCATGGTGAGGATCCAAAGAGCTCCGAGATGGGCGCTGAGGGTCCTGTCCAGGGTGATCCGTAACAGCTCATAGTACCACAGAGTTAGATGGTAGGTGTCACCTGCCCCGATATCCGATGACTTTGAAGCTTGACATTTCTTGTACTCTTTATAGAACACGGCCCTCAAATTCTGAATTTCTTTGAGGACCCAATCGATGGAGGCTTTGCTGTAGTGACTTTTGCTGTAATCAGCCAATTCCTGGAGGACAAGATTCTTTATTTGCTTGTTAGAGTAGTCTTTTGCCTTCACTCTCCAAAGACATTCCTTCTCTCTGTACGGCTCGATAAGCCAGTCCAAAATTCACTGCTTATGTCCATAGCCATATCTGCAAAAGATAAAAAAGACTGTGTATATAGGAACTCATTGCAAAAAACATTAGAAAACAATTATGACTACTAATCACTGGCTGGCTACCCCCAGTAAGGGTGTGGCCAGATTTTTAGACACTTGGGCCCTCATTCAGAGCTGCTCGCAAAAAGCGAGCGCTCGCTCTGAATGATGGCGGCCGCTTTGTTTTAAGAAGCCGGCCTCCTGGCCGCTCGCTAAGCTGTGGGTTACCATCGCGACCATCGGGGCTTGCGACGAGACCCTTGTGGTAGGGTCTTGTCTACCGCAAGCCCCAGGTAGCTTCCTGCTCTAACAGAGCAGAAAGCTCCCTACTGACATCACTGGTGATGTCAGTAGGGCCGCCTACAAACGGCAGGCGTTCCTTTAGGAACGCCTCCGTTTGTCTGGCCACCCCCCCACCCCGCCTACAAAACGGGACGAGCTGTCGATCAACATCGACAGCCGCCCCGTTTGTAGCGAGCCTCGGAGCAAGTGAATTTGTTACTCACTCCGGGGCTTGCGCACTTGCCCTGCGAGCGCTGCGTGTGCGCAGGCCCTCACCATCGATCCGCTTGTGAGCGCATAGCGCTTGCGAGCGGGTCTGAATGAGGGCCCTGGTGTGGCCCCCAATCAACTGGGGACTTTAAACATCTGTTTTTAAAAGATTTAACTATACTTTTTTATTTAAATTTAAAAAAAAATTAAAGTATGTTTTTAATGATGTTGAGTTGTTAATGTTTTTATTTTAATTTTTTTAATAAAGTTAAGATTCGTTATAAATTTTTAATATCCATATAATGTAAATTGCATTTTAAATTATTAGGTAAACACCAATATCAAAAAGAGTGCAATAAATGCAAAACAAGATTCATTCACACAAAGGTCATTGGACCTCATTCAGAGGCGGTCGTTAGATGCAACCGGTCGCACTGAATCAGGGCGGCCGCTTGCATCCTGAACGGCTGCCTCCTTGTCGATCATTAAGCTGTGGGTTACCACCCACAGCTTAACGACCGACCAAGTTGATGGTCGCGATGGTGATCACCATCGCGACCATCGGGGCTTACGACCAGACCCTAGGGTTGGGTCTGGGCACTCGTAGGCCCCAGGGAGCTTTCTGCTCTGATCACTGATGATGTCAGTGCGGCCGCCCACAAAACGGTAGGCGTTCGGAAAGGAACGCCTCCGTTTTGGAAACCACACCCCGGCCCGCCTACCAAACGGGGGCAGCTGTCGATCAACATCGACAGCCGCCCCTTTGGTAAAGAGCTCCGGAGCGACAGAGTTTCTCTGACGCTCCGGGGCTTGCGCACGCGCAGTGCGGCCACAGCGCGTGCGCTGGCCAAACCATCGAGTCGGTTACGAGTGCATCGGCGCTCGCGACCGACTCTGAATGAGGTCCTTTATCTTTTTTTTTAAGTTCACAATAAAAAAAGGCATGATAAATGAAACAGAAGTGACCTGTGTGTCAATTAAACTTATTAGTCAACATTACACACGATTCAATAGAGGTGCAACATATACGTATGCACATGTATAGGTAGACATTGGTCAGCAGCATTTACACAAGGTTGATTAGGGGTGCATGCATAACATACCTGAGACAATGCCTTTTGACACCGTACTGTAGGCCTCAGAAAGCTGGTAGCGCCAGTAAGCCACAAGCGGACTGCAAAATTGAAAAGAAGAATGGGTGCATTATAAAAATGGACATCATGGGTAACCTAAGTGGTCAGCAGGGACATTGGAGGTAACATTCGTGGTCAGCAGGGTCATTGGTGGTCAGCAGGGCACAGGGGTCTATTTGCTAGGACCTGGATGGAGATAAAGTAAACAGAGATAAAGTACCAGACAATCGGCTCCTAACTGTCATGTCACAAGATGTTTGAAAAATGACAGTTAGGAGCTGGTTGGTTTATCCTTTATCTCCATTCACTTTAGTAAATAGACCCCATAAATACATATCAATCTCGATGATGTGTGAGATGATCGCACCCTGGATGCTGCTGCTGCTCCTTTCATCAATGATCCAGACTCAAATTGGAGAAGGGGAGTGTCCAGGGAGTGCCTGTCAAATGACGTCCGTATTGGCCAGGTCGGAGCGACATATCATTTATCATTCGGTAGAGTGTACACACTGCACGATCTGTGGGGAATCGTTAACGAGTTTGACAGATTGAGCTGTATGTAGAGAAGATCTAAAGATGTGATGGACTATGCCGTGGGAGCACGCATAGTGTGTACATACTAGGGGTGTGCACCGGCCACTTTTCGTGTTTTGTGTTTTGGTTTTGGATCTGGATCTTTCTTCGTATTTTGGATCTGGATTGGTTTTGCCAAAACCACCCTTCCGTGTTTTGGGTTCTGGGTTTTGTGTTTTGGATCTGTATTTTTTTGAAAAAAAGCATAAAAACAGCTAAAATCACAGAATTTGTAGGTTTTTCTGCTCCTATGCTATTATTAACCTCAATAACCTTAATTTCCACTCATTTCCAGTCTATTCTGAACACCTCACACCTCACAATAGTGTTTTTATGTCCAAAAGGTTGCACCGAGGTAGCTGGATGACTATGCTAAGCGACACGAGTGGGCGGCACAAACACGTGACCCATCTAGGAGTGACACTGCAGTGGCAGGCAGGATGGCAGTTAGAAAAACTAGGCCCCAAACTGTACATAATGCAAAGAAAAAAAGAGGTGCAAGATGGAATTGTCCTTGGGCCCTCCCACCCACCCTTATGTTGTATAAACAGGACATGCACACTTTAACAAATCAATCATTTCAGCGCCAGGGTCTGCCACACAACTGTGGCTGAAATGATTGGTTCGTTTGGGCCCCCACAAAACAAGCTGGCAATTAATGTGTCCCTGCACAAACTGGCTCTACGGAGGCAAGATGTCATCCTCATCCTCCTCATCCACCGATTCCTCACCCTCTTCAGTGTGTACATCCTCATCCTCACAAAGTATTAACTCGTCCCCACTTGAATCCACCACCACAGGTCCCTCTGTACCTTCTGGAGGCTGGTCTCCCTGGAAGAGCTGATAATTCATTTTGATGAACATCATCTTCTCCACATTCTGTGGAAGCAACCTCCTATGCCTTTCGCTGACAAGGTTCCCGGCTGCACTAAACACTCTTTCGGAGTACACACTGGAGGGGGGGCAACTCAGGTAAAATAGAGCCAGTTTGTACAGGGGCCTCCAAATTGCCTCTTTTTCCTGCCAGTACAGGTATGGAATGTCTGACATGCCTACTTGGATGCTGTCACCGATGTAATCCTCCACCATTCTGTCAATGGTGACAGTATCATATGCAGTGACAGTAGACATGTCAGAAATTGTTGCCAGGTCCTTCAGTCCGGACCAGATGTCCAAACTTGGTCCTGCCTGCCCTGCATCACCGCCAGCGGGTTGCTTAGGATACCTAAGTTTTTTCCTGGCAGCCCCAGTTGCGGGAGAAAATGAAGAAGGAGCCGTTGACGTGTCACGTTCCGCTTCAGCTGACAGTGTGTTCACCAGCAGGTCTTTGCACCTCTGCAGGCTTGTGTCGGCCGGAAAGAGAGACACCACATAGGCTTTAAACCTAGGATCGAGCACGGTGGCCAAAATGTAGTGGTCTGATTTCAACAGATTGACCACCCTGGAATCCTGGCAAAGCGAATGAAGGGCTTCATCCACAAGTCCCACATGCCGAGCGGAATCGCTCCGTCTTAGCTCCTCCTTCACTTTCTCCAGCTGCTTCTGCAAAAGCCTGATGAGGGGAATGACCTGACTCAAGCTGGCAGTGTCTGAACTGACTTCACATGTGGCAAGTTCGAAGGGCTGAAGAACCTTGCACAACACGGAAATCATTCTCCACTGCGCTTGAGTCAGGTGCATACCCCCTCCTTTGCCTATGTCATAGGTGGATGTATAGGCTTGTATGGCCTTTTGCTGCTCCTCCATCCTCTGAAGCATATAGAGGGTTGAGTTCCACCGCGTCACAACCTCTTGCTTCAGGTGATGGCGGGGCAGGTTCAAGAGTGTTTGCTGGCGCTCCAGTCTTCGGCACGCAGTCGCTGAATGGCGAAAGTGGCCAGAAATTTTTCGGGCCACCCAAAGCGTCTCCTGCACGCCCCTGTCGCTTTTCAGAAAATTCTGCACCACCAAGTTTATTGTGTGAGCAAAACATGGGACGTGCTGGAATTTGCCCAGATGTAATGCCCGCACAATATTGGTGGCGTTGTCAGATATCACAAATCCCCAGGAGAGTCTAAGTGGGGTAAGCCACTGGGCGATGATTTCCCTCAGTTTCTCTAAGAGGTTGTCGGCGGTGTGCCTCTTACTGAAACCGGTGATACACAGCGTAGCCTGCCTTGTAACGAGCTGGCGTTTCTGAGATGCTGCTACTGGTGACGCTGCTGCTGTTGCTGCGTAAGGTGATACATCTACCCAGTGGGCTGTCACAGTCATATAGTCCTTAGTCTGCCCTGTTCCACTTGTCCACATGTCCGTGGTTAAGTGGACATTGTGTACAACGGCATTTTTCAGGACACTGAGGACACTTTTTCTGACGTTTCTGTACAGTCTCGGTATCGCCTGCCTAGTGAAGTGGAATCTAGACGGGATTTGGAACCGGGGACACACTACCTCCATCAATTGTCTAAATCCCACTGCACTAATGGCGGATACCGGACGCACGTCTAACACCAACATAGCAGTCAAGGCCTCAGTTATACGTTTTGCTTCAGGATGACTGCTGTCGTACTTCATCCTCCTCGCTAAGGACTGTTGGAGGGTCAATTGTTTAGTAAAAGTAGTGGTGTTCCTACTTCCTCTCTGGGATGATGAACGACTCCCAGCAGCAGCAGCAACAGCAGCAGCGGCAGCAGTAGGCGTAGCAATGCAGGATCCTCCGGAGGAATCCCGGATAGGAGAGTCAGTCATGCCAGTGATATGGCCTGCAGGACTACTTCCGATCCTGACTAAGGAGGAAATTGACGAGGAGGGAGTTGACGGTGTGGTTTGCAGGCGCTTGGATACAACAGGACAACGGGATTTAGGTGTCCCTGGACTGCTTACGGTCTGAGCCAAAGTTTCTGAACTTGACAGTAACTTTTTATGAACGCGCTGCAGGTGCCGTATAAGGGAGGATGTTCCTAGGTGGTTGACGTCCCTACCCCTACTTATTTCACCTTTACATATGGTACATATGGCAAGACAGTTGTTGTCCGGATTTGGATAGAAATATTGCCAGACCAAAGAGGTGGAATGTTTGGTCTTCTGCCCAGGCATGACCGTGATGGGCTTTTTCATCCCACGGACAACAACTGTCTCCCCCGGAGCCTGATTTAAACAAACCACATCACCATCAGAATCCTCCTCGCCAACTTCCTCCTCAGCGCCAGCTACACCAGTATCCTCATCCTGTTGTACTTCAACAGTGACATCTTCAATTTGCATATCAGCAAGTGGACTGTGGGTGCTCCTTTCAGCACTTGCAGGGGGCGTGCAAATGGTGGAAAGAGCCACCTCTTCCCGTCCAGTGCTGGGAAGGTCAGGCATCGCAACCACCACCACACTTGGACTCTCTTTGGGGATTTGTGATATCTTCTTAGAAAGCACAGTTCTTCGCTGTGCTTTTGCCAGCTTAACTCTTTTGATTTTTTTAGTGGGAGGAGTGCTTCCATCGTCATGTGAAGCTGAACCACTAGTCATGAACATACTAGGGATCGACCTTAGCCGTTCCTTGCCACTCCGTGTCGTAAATGGCATATTGGCAAGTTTACGTTTCTCTTCAGCTGATTTAAATGTCTTTTTCAAGGTCATTTTCCTGAACTTTGCCATTTGGGATTGTATGTGCCCTCTACTATGACATTGGGCATCGGCCTTGGCAGACGACGTTGATGGCATGTTATCGTCTATGTCATGACTAGTGGCAGCAGCTTCAGCACTAGGAGGAAGTGGTTCTTGATCTTTCTCTATTTTATTTTTATCGGAGAAAGTTTGGTCCTCCATTTATGTTATATCGATTTGATATATACGTGCGGCTAAACACAGAAAATAAAATTTTTTTTGGTTCGGACTGGAGTGTACTTTGTGGGTTACAGCACCCTTTAACGGTCAAGCCAGCCGGCCCTTTACTTATGACACAGGCGCACTCTTGGCACTACTTTGTTGATGCACGTGCGGCTACTGCGCACACAATTCACAAACACAGAAAATAATTTTTTTTTGGTTTGGACTGGAGTGTACTTTGGGGGTTACAGCACCCTTTAACGGTCAAGCCAGCCGGCCCTTTACTTATGACACAGGCGCACGCTTGGCACTACTTTGTTGATGCACGTGCGGCTACTGCGCACACAATTCACAAACACAGAAAATAATTTTTTTTTGGTTCGGACTGGAGTGTACTTTCGGGGGTTACAGCACCCTTTAACGGTCAAGCCAGCCGGCCCTTTACTTATGACACAGGCGCACGCTTGGCACTACTTTGTTGATGCACGTGCGGCTACTGCGCACACAATTCACAAACACAGAAAATAATTTTTTTTTAGGTTTGGACTGGAGTGTACTTTCGGGGGTTACAGCACCCTTAACGGTCAAGCCAGCCGGCCCTTTACTTATGACACAGGCGCACGCTTGGCACTACTTTGTTGATGCACGTGCGGCTACTGCGCACACAATTCACAAACACAGAAAATAATTTTTTTTTTGGTTTGGACTGGAGTGTACTTTCGGGGGTTACAGCACCCTTAACGGTCAAGCCAGCCGGCCCTTTACTTATGACACAGGCGCACGCTTGGCACTACTTTGTTGATGCACGTGCGGCTACTGCGCACACAATTCACAAACACAGAAAATAATTTTTTTTTTGGTTTGGACTGGAGTGTACTTTCGGGAGTTACAGCACCCTTAACGGTCAAGCCAGCCGGCCCTTTACTTATGACACAGGCGCACGCTTGGCACTACTTTGTTGATGCACGTGCGGCTACTGCGCACACAATTCACAAACACAGAAAATAATTTTTTTTTGGTTTGGACTGGAGTGTACTTTCAGGGGTTACAGCACCCTTTAACGGTCAAGCCAGCCGGCCCTTTACTTATGACACAGGCGCACGCTTGGCACTACTTTGTTGATGCACGTGCGGCTACTGCGCACACAATTCACAAACACAGAAAATAATTTTTTTTTGGTTTGGACTGGAGTGTACTTTCGGGGGTTACAGCACCCTTTAACGGTCAAGCCAGCCGGCCCTTTACTTATGACACAGGCGCACTCTTGGCACTACTTTGTTGATGCACGTGCGGCTACTGCGCACACAATTCACAAACACAGAAAATAATTTTTTTTTAGGTTTGGACTGGAGTGTACTTTCGGGGGTTACAGCACCCTTAACGGTCAAGCCAGCCGGCCCTTTACTTATGACACAGGCGCACGCTTGGCACTACTTTGTTGATGCACGTGCGGCTACTGCGCACACAATTCACAACCACAGAAAATAATTTTTTTTTGGTTTGGACTGGAGTGTACTTTCGGGGGTTACAGCACCCTTTAACGGTCAAGCCAGCCGGCCCTTTACTTATGACACAGGCGCACGCTTGGCACTACTTTGTTGATGCACGTGCGGCTACTGCGCACACAATTCACAAACACAGAAAATAATTTTTTTTTAGGTTTGGACTGGAGTGTACTTTCGGGGGTTACAGCACCCTTAACGGTCAAGCCAGCCGGCCCTTTACTTATGACACAGGCGCACGCTTGGCACTACTTTGTTGATGCACGTGCGGCTACTGCGCACACAATTCACAAACACAGAAAATAATTTTTTTTTTGGTTTGGACTGGAGTGTACTTTCGGGGGTTACAGCACCCTTAACGGTCAAGCCAGCCGGCCCTTTACTTATGACACAGGCGCACGCTTGGCACTACTTTGTTGATGCACGTGCGGCTACTGCGCACACAATTCACAAACACAGAAAATAATTTTTTTTTTGGTTTGGACTGGAGTGTACTTTCGGGGGTTACAGCACCCTTAACGGTCAAGCCAGCCGGCCCTTTACTTATGACACAGGCGAACGCTTGACACTACTTTGTTGATGCACGTGCGGCTACTGCGCACACAATTCACAAACACAGAAAATAATTTTTTTTTGGTTTGGACTGGAGTGTACTTTCAGGGGTTACAGCACCCTTTAACGGTCAAGCCAGCCGGCCCTTTACTTATGACACAGGCGCACGCTTGGCACTACTTTGTTGATGCACGTGCGGCTACTGCGCACACAATTCACAAACACAGAAAATAATTCTTTTTTGGTTTGGACTGGAGTGTACTTTCGGGGGTTACAGCACCCTTTAACGGTCAAGCCAGCCGGCCCTTTACTTATGACACAGGGGCACTCTTGGCACTACTTTGTTGATGCACGTGCGGCTACTGCGCACACAATTCACAAACACAGAAAATAATTTTTTTTTAGGTTTGGACTGGAGTGTACTTTCGGGGGTTACAGCACCCTTAACGGTCAAGCCAGCCGGCCCTTTACTTATGACACAGGCGCACGCTTGGCACTACTTTGTTGATGCACGTGCGGCTACTGCGCACACAATTAACAAACACAGAAAATAATTTTTTTTTGGTTTGGACTGGAGTGTACTTTCGGGGGTTACAGCACCCTTTAACGGTCAAGCCAGCCGGCCCTTTACTTATGACACAGGCGCACGCTTGGCACTACTTTGTTGATGCACGTGCGGCTACTGCGCACACAATTCACAAACACAGAAAATAATTTTTTTTTAGGTTTGGACTGGAGTGTACTTTCGGGGGTTACAGCACCCTTAACGGTCAAGCCAGCCGGCCCTTTACTTATGACACAGGCGCACGCTTGGCACTACTTTGTTGATGCACGTGCGGCTACTGCGCACACAATTCACAAACACAGAAAATAATTTTTTTTTTGGTTTGGACTGGAGTGTACTTTCGGGGGTTACAGCACCCTTAACGGTCAAGCCAGCCGGCCCTTTACTTATGACACAGGCGCACGCTTGGCACTACTTTGTTGATGCACGTGCGGCTACTGCGCACACAATTCACAAACACAGAAAATATATTATTTTTTTAGCACTTGGGGGGAGCACCCCTGATGGACAGAGCACCCCCTGGACAACACTACAGCACCCCTTTAGGACTGGGACACTGCACAGGACTTTGGAACTGACTGCACAACACAGTCCAGCCAGCCCCTATGGACTTTGAAGTAGTGGACACAGCCCCTATTAACAACAGCAGCACAGCACAACACAGCCAGCCCCTATGGACTTTGAAGTAGTGGACAACAGCAGCACTACACTACACTACACTACACAGCACTAACTCCCACCCTCCCTCTTCACTGTCCACAGCCGAGTGAGAAAATGGCGCCGACGCGGGTACCTTATATAGGATCCAAAACCCGCGAGACTCGGAAGGCGGGATGATGACGTTTTGCCTCGATGTCAGATCCGAGTCAGGCGGGAAAAGTCGAGCCTGACTCGGATCGGACTCGGATCGGGGGGGCTCGGGGGGGTTCGGATTTCAGAAATCCGAACCCGCTCACCCCTAGTACATACTTGACGATTTGAATTATATATTGCTCCGATGCGTCGGAATCACCCATATCGTTTAAAAAAATCATCTAGTGTGTAAGGGTCTTAAGACCTAAATCAGCAGAGGGACCGCTGAACCCAAAAATGTGAAGCACAGGATGGAATCTTTCCTCTGTCTATGTAACCTTATGCTGGAAAGTAATAGAACTGCCTGACACGGAATGGCCTCAAAAAGCAATCTGATATTTTGTGTGAGAGATGTTTTAAATTAAGACTTGTAGGGTGTTCACAAATTAATGCGGATTTTCACCTGTATGCAGTCAGCTGCATCTATGCGACCGTACAGCCCCTATTTATCCTGTAGTGAAAGTAGCTGTCATCATCATCAGCATTTGTTCCAGCCCAATCCTTGGCGCAGGAGATGCGACTGAAAGTAACCTGATCTCTGCAAATGCTTTCCTCTGAATTGCCTGCAATTCCATCAACACCTCCATGACACACCCACAGAATACTTATCCTACGTGTGAATGCCCTGTTGCCACCCAGATAACGATATCGTTCAGTGATGTCACTGGCAGCATCCCTGAACATGCACAGCCTGACGATATCGTTAGGTTGGCCTGCATGTTCAGATGACGAAAGATATTAATGATCCGTGGGAGCCCGCATCGTTAACGATATCTTGCATACACACTTGACGATATTGTGAATGATTGAAAGCTAACGATATCGTAAAAATTTAATCATTCACAATATCGGCCAGTGTGTACATGGATTTAGACTCTTAGGGGTAGATGTACTAAGCTTTTAAAAGTGTTAAATTGGAGAGAGAAAAACTACCAGCCACTCAGTTCCTAACTGTCATGTTACAGGCTGTGTTTGAAAAATGACAGGAGCTGATTGGTTGGCAGTTTATCACTTTCTAATGTATCACTTTCTGGAGCTTAGTACATCTGTGACAACCAGACACAGAAATCCTTGGCGCTGGACCTTGATTCTCTTATCTACTTGTATATCATATAATACTTGAGCTTCTCAGTAATTATTATTAATATACCCATACACTTTGTAAATTCTAGTTATCATCTTGAACCATAGAATTTTACTTACAATATAGAGGAAATATTGAATAAGGGTAAGATTGAATTTAGTTGAAGGCTGTATCTCATTGTTATAAGCAAACTCTGCTATGGGTAACAATTGCACCAAGTCACCTTGAAGATAGTTGGAAAAGATTTGATTATGTTATTATTAACATTGGTTCACTTTTTCTGTTTGACCATTGGTCTGAGGATGACAGCATGCTGACATGTCTAAAAGTATTTCTAATCATTTGCAAAAGCTTTTCGGAAACAGGACATAAATTGTGAGCCTCTGTCTCATACCATAAACTCCAGACAATCATGCAGCCTCTCCATGTGTTTTATAAAATAAGTGAACTTCTTGTTTTGTAATGGCAATTTCCTTCAGTGGTATAAAATGCACCATTTTTGTTAAATCAGTCATATAGAAAATAAATTTGAAGAAAAAAGCAAGTCAGTAATACATTCTAGAGAAATATCCTTCGGCTGGGCAAGACATGACATATTCTTAAGTTTTCTAAGAGAGTCGAGGCCCTAACAAATATTGAGAAATAGGGTCTACCATTTCGGAATCCTTGATGCCCTCCTTCTTTAGAGTCATGGGGCCAAATGTAAAAGGGTGAGAGCTTAGAAAATGTGAGAATTTAGCAGTAAACTATCACATTGGTTGAGTTTTATCTTCAAAATGGGAAGACACCTGGATGAGAGGTTAAATCATGAGAGTTTTTTTAGTCTTCATGTTCCTGGACTTTATTACAGTGGCCGAGTTTAAGAAGTGTGAGAGTTTCCCTTATAAGGTGAGATGTATCAATGATCACATTTATAATGCGATCATTAATGTCCATCTTCGATTAATTAACTGTGGGAATGTCTGCAGGTATTCCTCATTCTTCGTTTTGCTAGGGACAGCTCCACGAAACCCAGCTGTCTCAGGGTTTAGGAACCGGGTGATATAATGCACATGCGTGGCCATCTGTGCATGTGTTAGTGATCACTATCTGGAAAGGATCCTTTGGATCCCTCTTTGGGCCACTGTGCAGAATCGTTGCCAATAGGCTGCAATGGCTGACAATGGTGTTAGCTATCGGGCACAAGAGTTACGTTTTCCACAGCTTGATGCACGCGGCTATATCGCAGACCTATAGAAACCTATGGGGGCCTCTGTACCACGTGACCACAGCAGAAATCTCTGATATCCACTGTTGACCCTTTTCATACATATGGGGAACTTATATAGATGCAGTAAAACGTCAGATAAAGGCATTTTTCTGAGGCTTTACCACAATAATCATTTGATACAGCTCACCCATAAAGATTGCTAAAGTTTCTTGGTTGCACTGGCAATTGCTTATTTCTAAATGACAGAGAAGTTACAGCAGCAACAATCATTTTTTGGGGCAATATGGGTAAATTCCTTTTTGGGGAGTATTGAATGTCATTGAAAGTAAACAATAGAGAACAGAGATCAGCAAGTTCGACAAGAGTTGAGCTGTTTATCTGTGTTTAAATATTCAAGTCTACTGTGATTGATGAAAATAATAATGGGACAGTTGGACCCTTCTAAAAGACATCACTATGTTTTGTACTGCCAGAAACAAGTCATGACCTCCCAAAGTGTCCTTTTATTAAACTAATGAAAGTTTATTGGAAAAGGCAGAACATGGATGTAATATATGTTTAATGCCAAATATTTGTGATACTATAACTGCAGTTACTGAGACATGTACTTCCAACTCTAAATACTGTAGATCCAAATACTTGAATAAGTTTGAGGAAAGATAAGCACCCTGTTTAGGATGGAGTATTGCTAGTCCACCAGGGGTTAAGGAAAAGAGGGGGCGTAGCCGGGATTGTGTCCATCAAAACAATAGCCTATGGCAGCAATAAAGGGCAGAGCCCATACTATGCATTATAAATACCCTGGAAGAGGAGACATCTTCCTATTTTCCAGTTCTGGAACCCCTCCCACCCACCCATTTAAGCTGTATTGTATGCAATTATTGTTTAATTTGTTGGACTGTGCAATAAAATTTTTCCTTCCAACAGGTGGAGGTGCAGCCTGGTGGGAAGCAGTGCTCCTGGGCGGCCTATTATAGTGTAAGAGTGCCTGGGTAACATTTGCCTTTTGATAGCGGCCAGTTGGTCATTCCCCTGAAAGGGGGACCAGGCCATCTTAGGGAGGGGTCAATGGTGTGCCAATTCTGTCTGAGGCCAGTTTACGCCGGGCGCAGATCCGCCTCTTATTAGTCAAATATAATTGTCGGGCTGTGGCCTTGGAGCACTGCTTTTTACTGCCACCATCTTTCTAATTACAAATTGATCAATACATTTCGGCTGTGTCCTCTTTTAATTCCACATAGGTGTCCGTGTGGTTATTTCTAGTTAGTAGTTAAGTGAGTGAAGTAGCATAATGTAAGATTAAAACAATGGGTGACTTATGGCTGTGTTGGGTATGAATGAGCTAGAATAGTTGTGGTTTGGAAAGATTTCTTTGAGGACTTACCTGGCATGGTTGCATCAGATGCAACCACACCAAGATGCATCTGATGCTACCATGTCATAGATGCATGCAGCAGTTGCAGGAATCTAATCTTCGAGCAGCTGCCGGGCTCGGCCCACTCTGCCTGCTCCACGGTTGCAGAAAAAGGATTGCCCACCCAAGGCTGCAGCAAGATGCAGCCCAGGTTCAGGGGAATCAGCTGCAGCTTCCCTTCTCTCCCTCGGGTACTGGCGCTGCTGGGGGGCGGCTGTGTTAGGAGATCCTGATATATATCACTGCAAAGGTTTTTTTATTAACTGTATAGATGTGTCCACATACACCTCTCCTAAAATCGAGCCATGTCACCAAATTTGCCATGCCTTTGAATCTGTGTATTGCCCACGCCTTGTGATTTTTCTAAAATTTGCTACTTTAATGTGATACTTTATATGAATACTTTTGCAGGAAAAATAAATTTGGGAACTATCTAATTGCTACTCGTCGTGGTGCATCTTAGCCGTGATGACATCTTGTGCCAAATGAAGAAAAAAAGGAAAGGTGTATGAGGAAATATCTGTATAAAACTATTTTTTCCAAAAATGTCCCAAAATTGTTGGTTTTAGATGATCAAATTATAATAAAAGTTACTTAACTGTTATTCAGTATAATTTTATTGACAAAACTGTATACTGTATTTGTTAATAAAATTATACTGAATTGGGTTTAAACTTAAATAGCTATTATTTACAAAATTTAATGAACTATTTTTTTTTTTTACAATTTTGGGGACATTTTTGGAAACAAAATATTAGCCAGGTAAGTGGTTAAAAATGCTGAAGCATATTGAGCAGACATCATTCAATGATAGTGGTATATGTTTCGGGCTTGCACTGTAATTGGTTCAGCAATTTTTGAAAATACATAACTGTTATAGTTAACAAAACCTAAAAAGCATTGCACTGCTATCACATCTTGTGATACTGGTCATTCTAGGATGGCTTGAATTTACTTTGGCTCTATACTGAAACCTTGTGAAACTTTATACTTTGTACTTTAAAAATACACTTCTCCAATTCAGCATATAAATTATGAACTCCACCACTATTATGAACTCCAGTACTATCTTGACATGTTTTTAATGTTCTGATAAAATATATTAATAAATTAAAATGTCATGTGGAAAGATTATGACAAATTGGACAAGAATGTCTTTGAATACATCATTTTCAAAAAAATAACAGTTGCATGGACATTGGTTAAGCCAAAGGGCATCACAAGTATTTTAGTGTATAGAACTATACCGAAAAGCCATCTTCCATTCATTTCCAGGACAGATTCAAATGAAATTGTAGGCTTCTTTTCAGATCAAATTTTGTGAAAATTTGTATTGACCCTATTCTCTCGAAGTTTAGGATTTAATGATAAAGTAAACTGATTTCTGATGGTGATAGCATTCCAAGCCATTTAATGCACACAAGTTCGAAGTCCTCTATTTTTTTTCTTGCCAAAAAGAACATAGGTGACACTGCTGGAGATGTAGTAGGTCTGATAAAACCGCAGGCAATTTAGCCTTAATGTAATCCTTAAGTAAAGCTAATTCAGGATCAGCTAAAAAATAAATTTAACCAAAATGATTTGGCGCCTTTGGAACAATCATAAGGGCAATCCAAGATTTCTCCCATGCTGCCCCCACCATTGGAACAATCTCCCTTATTCCATCAGACTATGCCCCAGTCTGCATTGCTTCAAGTAGGAGCTGAAAACCCACATGTTCATAAAAACATATCAGTCCACCACTTAACCATGTCACCATGTAGTCTACCCCTCCCACTTGCACTCTCCAATTCTCCCACTCCTGCCCTTAGATCCCCTTACACTGGCTCACTCATTATGTCTACTGTTTGTCTCCCCCTTCCCATTTTCAGGAAACAAAACTTTTTGAAAATTTCAGAAAAAAGTTATTTTGTAGGCTTGACAGTTTCCTTGACCATAGTCCTAGAGGCAATGGATGAACTATTAATAATCTATAAATGTATTGCTTTTCCCTTAGTGACTGCAAATCTCTTGAGCTATTTACCAAGTCAACGGCCAGTGTAATTTCCCATAGAACCAAAAGCACAGCTGGAACAGAGAAATGTTGATTTCAGAACAATATTTTGAACGGCAATGAAACATAACATTGTGGTATACAATCTTTGACATTTAGATGTTTGACAGTAAAAAGGTGCACAAAACCTTAATGAACTTGAGGACTTATTTGTGTGATGTGTCACTGTAAAAAGACAGATTAGATTATTTTCATGCATCTACTCCCCTCTGACAAAACCGCTAATGAACTTAGCGGAGAAACGAGTAAGAGTAGTCTTGGAGCAACCCGTTCTTTCTGGGGAGCCAATCTGGAGATCCTTATATAGAGACATTATGACAGAAGCTGGCCAGCTATCTCTACGGTTCACTGTGGCTGGATGAAAACACTGGTGGTAAGCTAGCCTGTCAGTATAAGAACACAAAGCTACATCCTTAAGGCTACTGCTTTAAGGCTACTGCAACAACTGTAGTCATTCTGTGCTGATTAACAGCTATCCTTGCTGAACACAGTGTGTTTGCTGGGGAACGTGAACTAACAACTATGATCGATCACTTACAGCACTGCCTGGTGAGTGGTCTTTTAGAATCACAATATTTTTTTTGCTTTAAAGACTGTTGAATTTGACATTCTGGATATACAGCTTTACTTGGTTGTGTGGTGCACCTGTGGATAATACTCATCCTCCGCCCAGCACTTTTGATACTGGTTGTCAGACCTGCATCTATACTCTTAGGGTGCGTACACACTGGGCGATAAACTGGATGACTGAACGATAACGATATCATTATCATTCAGTTGTTCACTATATCGTCCATTTTTTACACCAAAACGATGAACGATAATGACGATGCGCGTTCCCGCAGGTCGTTCGTATTTATTGTTCATCTGGCAAACACGCAGGCCAATCTGACAATATCGTCAGGTTGCTGCATGTTGGGGAATGGGCAAGAGAGCCTGGCGCCTATCATTTTTGTTAATGATATCGTTCAGCGGGTGTGCTCAATGTCATGAATGACATTGAGCACACCCTGCCGGGGACACACTAGACGATATTGCTCATGGAGCATATTGTCTAGTGTGTACGCACCTTAAGCTCTACACAGACTTTGTGTGAATGTTTCTTTTTACAGTGTTCATTTTACCAAAGTGCTCTCCTTGCCTTCAATATTCCGATACATGAATACCTACTGCAGAGGTGTTTTCTATGAACTTTTTAGATATAGGATTGTTAGGCTTGCCTCATATACAAATTAATTTACATTTATTGTGTGCAGCATTTTATGATATGTAGAGTATGCAGGGCCGGTGCAAGATGTCTGGCTGACCTACGCAAAATTTCATCCACCGCCCCTGCTCCCTCCAATTCATACTATGCCACACATTAGTGTCACCAATTTATAATATGCCACACAGCAGTGTCCAAAATTCATAAAATATGCCCAACTAATATGCCACACAGTAGAGCCCCAAAATCATGCTGTGCCTCATAACACTGCCCAAAATCATAATATGTTATACATCTGTGCTACAAATTCATTATATGCCACACAGCTGTATCCCCAATTCATAATTTTGCCACACATCAGTGCCTCCATAACATATTCCACACATTTGTTCTGCCAATTCATATGCCACACAGCTGTGCACCAAAAGTATTATAAGCCACATAGCCATGAATTATGCTACACAATGCACCTAATATATTTGCCACACATGTGCCCAAAATTATTTATGTGTCATACAGCTGTACCCCAATACATTATGTCACACATCCATGCCCCAAAATATATTTACTCCACACATCCATGCCCCAATATACACTGGTGGCCAAAATTGCGGACACATTTTGAAATTTGAATGTTTATCAACTTTGAATGCTTAGAAAAACTGTTTCACTTCACGCAGTGCAATGATTCATATATCAAATGGAAGGAAATTTAATGCTGAATTCAACACAATAAACAGGTCAAATATTTGCATTACAAGGGAAGTTATGACATGAAAACAACACTTAGGGTGAAGATCCCTGTGTACTTATAATGTTACTGTCCTATCAGTATTTCGTTGGGTATCCTTTATTTTTCAAGACTACAACACAGCGACGTGATCCAGGATTGTGGTGTTAAGTGAAAATGGTCTTTCGTATGCAGCAATTGCGAGAGAAATTGGTGGGAATGTGACAACATCAGGAGTACGAAAGTTTTGTTTACGCTATCAGGAAACACAATCTATACAAAACAAGGAAGGAAAAGGCTGGAAAAAGTGCACAACAGCTGTTGATGATAGGAGAATAAAACAAATTTGCGTCAGGCACTGATGAATGTCATCTGCGGCCATTAGCAGTAAACTGAGAGCAACTGGTATTTTTATCAGTGCAAGAACGGAGAAGACTAACGGTGGTTGGCCTAAAAGGTAGGATTCCCCGAAAAAAGCCATTGCTGAATAAAAAGCAGCAGCAGAAACGAATACAGTGGGCAAAAGAACACATTGCATGGACAGAAGGTCAGTGGAAACAAGTGATATAGAGTGACGAAACTAAGATATCGATATTTGTTAGTGATGGGAGAAAATGTGTGAGACGTCACATCGGGGAAGAGGTAGATCCAGATTTTATTCAAGCAACAACAAAGAATCCTAGAAGTGTTATGATCTGGGCATGTATGACAGCAGATGCTGTAGGCCGCCTTTATGTCATAGATGGCACACTGAACAGCAGAAAGTACATTGACACCACCCCTACAACCAAAACTTCTACCTTCTATCAGGCATCTTTTTCCAGATAATGCCCCATTTTTTTTCCAGCAGGATTCAGCTCCCTGCCACACTGCACGGACATGCAAAAAGGGGTTCACAGAGAAATACTGGTGCTGGGATGGCCAGGAAACAGCCCAGACCTGAACCCCAAAAAGCATTTGTGGTTCTGTTTGAAAAAACAGGTACATCTGAGGCATCCATCCAATAAAAGACAATTAATTGAGGCTATCATTGTCTCATGGCACCACATAAAAAAGAAGGAAGAGCTCCAAACATTGGTTGGCTCAATGACACATCGCTGTGCTGCTGTCTTGAAAAATAAAGGATACCCAACGAAATACTGATAGGACAGTAACATCATAAGTACACAGGGATTTTCACCCTAACTGTTGATTTCACTGCATAACTTCCGTTGTAATGCAAATATTTGACCTCTGCTTATTGTGTGAATTCAGCGTTAAATTTCCTTTCATTTGATATATGAATCATTGCACTACGTGAAGTGTAACAGTTTTTATAAGCATTCGAAGTTGAAAAATATTCACATTTCAAAAAGTGTCCACAATTTTGGCCACCACTGTATGTCAGCACCCATTAACCCCCCCCACGCACACACATATACACCTCACCCTACCAGCACGCATTAAACCCGCATGCACATATACATACACTAACCCTGTCAGCACTCAATAAAACCACCACCACTCCCACACACACTAAGCCTGTCTGCACTCATTAACACACACAAGCCCCCCACTACCTACATACACCTGCATCAGCCTTGGTCATCAGTAGTCACAGCCGGGACTGAAAGAGACATCCTTCATTTTTTTGTGGACAGCTGTTCCCTCCAATGGCTGGTACTCCTAGGCAGCCGCCTAAAGCTGCCTAATGGTAGCATCTGCCCTGAGAGTATGTATTTATGTTTTCATAATTTATTTATATACTTGTCTTATATTAAATTGATTTTTTTTTGTAATATCAATTGTGATACTGTGTATAAATTAGCACTCCTCTGCGGATTGGTTAAATGTGAATTTTCACATACAACATACTGTATAGTTATTTACCTCTTTCCGCTATTTATTTTTCTTGAGTTGATTGAGGTCCACAAATACTTCCAGTATGCATGGGTTCAGTTTATTCTGTAGTTGTTACCCATGGAAAGGTAAAATGAAATGAATGGGCCGATGAAAACATGAGTACTTGCATTTTTCTTTACAAAGATCAGGTAGTTAATCCTTCTAAGACGTACAGAGAATCTGTTAAGATCAATTCATGTTTAATTTCATAATTTAAACCATGATAGCATTGATGATATTTGGCTGCAATATCATAATCATTGTTTCGATTCACTGAATTGATCTTAATCCTTTGTGTAGATAGGATAAAGATGCTTCAGCTGTAGCAGCCTTATGGGGATTCGCAAAAGTTTTGTGAAATGCCTGTAAAAATGATGGCACGGAGTCAAGTATAGGATTCTGTATTTCTAACAATGTCAGTGCTCAAACCAAGTAGGATTACTTCTACTTTCAATGAATCAGTCGAGTAGGCTCTGGGCAGCATCTGAAAAACCAGATAACACTGAGCCAACAACTGATAAGACTAGATGACCTTTGATAACATGTTTTTGTCACCAAATACAGTTGATATTTTATTCTTTTTGTTTGAGATTCACCTATTGTCTAGACAGGATGCCTAAGCACAAATGTAATGTTCACCCCGAGCCTTATACCATTTTCAGACCAAGCAGAAACACTTTGACTCCATTTACCACCTAAGGACATTGTGAAATTGAACTTTTCCCTGGGATTTGTACATCCCCACATCAGAGTGACTAAAACGCTTAGGCGTATCACTCTGCAGCAGTACAACTTAGACTGCATAACTAACAGAAATACTCCTAGGAATTACACACACAACATTCGTCTACTGTTATATGTTGTAGTACATGTTTTTAACGTATATATGTTCTACCTTAATGTTGTATACCAGTAATAGGTCCTTTTTAAAGATTTTCATCTGCACATATGTGTATAATTTTATATTTAAAAAATTATTACGTTTTAGCTAAGATTGCCTCGTCTATTTTTATACTGTCAAAAGGGTATAAGATGCGCTAAGCGTTCCCCCTTTTTAGACCAATTTGTATAACTAGTAGTGCACTCACCTTGTTTAGCAGCAACTAGATTAGCCCAATACCTAGGGTTCAGCACAGTCCCAGCCCCATTTATCCCATATCTTATTGCACTACACCAGGGACAGCAGCTTTACCCCACATCTAACCTGATAAATACTTTTCAAACTACTAATCAATGGCCAGTTATATCCAGGTAATAAATGATTTTAAATAGAGAAGAGAGGTATATTTCATCCATAACGCAGACATATACAGACACGGTACAGGTAAACAGGAAAACTTCTGCTCACTATACCTGACACTAGAAAAATTAGAGACCACAGAAATGAAGCAATGGTGGGAAAGTACCACCTTAAGTAGATATTTAGAACAAAAAATTATACCTAGAGGCTAAAGAATAATAGAAAAAAAAAATGTTTCATTCCAATAACTAATATTTTTTTAAACAGTGGAATGAAACACTGGATACATGCTCAAACAACCTAATGAGGTTAATTGTGGAAGACAGAGAACAATCCACCAAATTTTTTAAAAAGAAATAGAACGTATCAATGAAAAAATAGAACCCCTAAAAAGATTGGAGGATTTAAAAAATTTGGAAGCCCTGACAAAATACAAACTGAAAAAAATAGAAGAAGAGATAATAGAACAAAAGAAAAATAAATTTGCCTGGGACCTATACGATTATAAACATGACTACAGAAATTGGAGGACAGATAGGAGGGCTCATCCTCTCAGACAAAATCAACCATATAAGAGAGAACAAGAGGAATACCATGCAAAACCATCAAAGGATTATAGAACAAGATATACTAATCATGAATATCCCCACCAACAACACACAGAGGAGAAGAGTCGGTCATTACCCCAACAATGATAACAAGGATGAAAATGGGGGAAAAGGAAGAAAGGATAGCCCCATATACAACACTAGGGAAAATAGAAGACACATCAATGAATATAAGAACTTAAACAAGAAGGACGTAACAAGAGAGATGATGGACAAACACTGATAAACCGTTTTAACCAAGGAAAGAAAGAAGAAGAACAGAATCTGTAAGCATACACACTTATGAACTGTCTGAATTGCAGAAATCAAAGCTTAAATCACCACAAAGACCATATGTAGAAAGATGAAGATGACGAAGCAGATGGTTTTATGAATGCTTTTTTTAGACTTGATACACGGAAACAACAAAATATACACACAGGCAGGAACACTTTAAAAAAAACATGCTAGGACTCAGTGACAAGGGGAAGAGGAAAAAACAAAGAAAAAGTTCAAATACAAGCGGGGAAAGCGAGGAGGAATCAAGAATAAAAAGAAAGAGCAACAACAACCAAAAAGAAACGAAAAGGAAACACCAAAAGGCATAGCCAACCTGAGCAAACATAAATTAAGCGAATGAGAAATAAGAAAGGTTTGAAATTTGCGCCAGCAAACCAACTCAACAAATTTAATACCTGCATTGATCTCCAGAAATTTCTACGTAAGTTAACTATAAAGCATCCCTTCAACCAAAAATATACTCAAACCAAATCACAAACAGAAGAAGAAAAGAATGACAACAAATTCAAACACAATTAGCTATGAGAAAAATCATCTTTTTACCCCCGAAACCTAAAGGGGCCTCTAATAAAAGCATTCCAAAAATTAAATGGAACAGGACATCGAGAAGATTGCAAACAAAATAAGCAAAAATAAAAGGAACATTAAAATGCATGAAAAGAAAGCCCTAAGATCATTAAAACAAGACAACAATTTAGTCATCAAACCCGCCGACAAAGGCGGAGGCATCGTCCTTATGAACAGGACTTCACATGACGAAGAAGCTAGGAAGCAGTTACAAAACACATCCACCTACGAGCCCCTCAGAAGCTATCCAACTGCTGACTATATGAAGGAACTGACAACATTGCTGAAAAAAGGTTTAGATAGTGTAATTCTGACAAAACAGGAATATCAATCCCTCAAAAAGAGAATCTGATCATCCCAGTGTAATACCACCTGCCAAAAATACACACAAACATAAAAAATCCACCAGGGAGACCTATTGTGGCAGGGGTAGGATCACTTATGGTTAACTTATCAGAGTATGCTGACAAATTCTTGCAACCGGTGGTAGCACGACAACCTGGATACATCAGAGATACCACCCACGTGTTAAATATATTGAAAGACGTAACTTGGGAAGAGGACTTCCTCTTAGCCACATGCGACATCAAGGCCTTATATACATGTATCGAACACAAAAAAGATTGCATAAATGTAAGGAAGAAGATGAAAAAAGGCTAAGACCTAGAACAGCTACTAATAGATTTTATCCTAGAAGCAATTAATTTTATCCTCCATCATCATAACTTTTTTTAGTATGTAGATAACTTTTATGTCCAACACATAGAGACAGCGATGGGAACAAAATTTGCACAATCATATGCAAATCTGTTTTTCTAACAATAGGAAGGGGAGAATATATGGAATGATGAAAAATATGGAACAAGATACATCGATGATGTAATTATTATATGGAAGTGCCCACGAGAAGAACTGGAGTAATACATACAACAAATAAATACCAACACAGTTAACCTGGAATTCACTAGCATGATTAAAGAGGACAAAATAAGCTTCCTTGGCCTGATGATTTTTATAGAAGAAGGGAACCTACAAACAAAGACATTTATCAAACCCACTGACTGCAATAGCTATTTAGAAGCCTCAAGCAACCATCACAAAGCCTAGCTGTCTAATATTCTGGGCGGACAACTTAGGAGAGTC
Organism: Taudactylus pleione; assembly: GCA_031769625.1. NCBI lineage: Eukaryota > Metazoa > Chordata > Amphibia > Anura > Myobatrachidae > Taudactylus > Taudactylus pleione. The sequence continues at coordinate 5,564,615 of JAUIMM010000372.1, read as the reverse complement.
CAACGCAATTTCTTGAAGAGAAAGGACTTTGAAATACAGACAGAAGAATTACTGAACAATTTTAGAAACAATAAATACAAGCCAAAATTCCTTGTAAAAGAGAAATCGAAGATCAATAACATCAATAGAGAGGACCTTCTAGTATATAAGGAAATCCCTAAAAAGGACCCAGAAAATGTCTTATTTATTTAAAATTATTCAGCTCAGAGTAAACTACTGAAAGACAGTATAAAAAGACATTGGCACATATTGCAGGCGGATGAAGACCTTAGAGAAAGCATACCCAAAGATCCAATAATGGTCTACAGACAAGCCCCTACAATCAAAAGCCATTTAAAGGACACATATACCATAAAGGTGCCAAATACAACAGGGTTCTCACAGTGCAGGCAAGTACGGTCCTTCAGCAACAACAGAGATATCAACATAAAGGACAATATAAGTTGTCAAACTACAGGGGTCATATACATGCTAACTTGTCCATGCAGCCTACAGTATGTGGGAAAGACTAAAAGGAAACTGCACATATGAATACAGGAGCACCTCTGCAATATTAAAAATAATATGTGCCAAATTCTAGAGACAGAAAAAGCATAAAGAGATTGTACAATGTGGCGCACGAATGTGAAAATATTAGTTAATTAAAACATAACTTTTAATACTGTTGAATAAAAGGAAAATGAGGACACCTTGTTCAGTGAAATATTAAAATCAAAAAGAAAAAATTTGTATATTACAAGAAAAGTGAAAAATAAGTGAGAAAAGTGAAAATACAATTAATGCTGACTTACTATATGCTGCTCACTTGTATTGCTATAATGGTTCAAACACCTTGTAAATAATTCACGTGTTATAATCTAAATAAACAAAAATGAATAGATCAATTGTTGTGTCACCAGAAGGTGTGGATTTCTAGTATATGTGTATATACATCAATAAAGTATGCTTCTGCTGTCAAATTAGATAGATTCATAAATTGCGAGTTGTCTTTAATAGCACTGTAATTTGAAAATAACTACTGTGCATCAGTTAGAGAATAAATATTAATGTTGCATCTAAATCGACACCTATATATATTCCCAATTCTAATCTTACATCAGCAAGTTCCATGTATTCAGTATACAGCGAATAAATCAATTCCAGCTATGCTATTATTATATTGTTTGTATTACACTGTAACAGCATTAGCTGGTAAGATACATTTGATCTGCTGATTGTGAATTTTGAAACATTAGTTTCCGAATCTGGATGTCTGTATCTTAAAGCAGAAATCAGTATGCCTCAGTATGAGAAGCATTTATTGCATGTCCTATGCTATAAATCATTGCCCTGGTGCGCACATAGGGCCTGATTCAGAGCCGGACGCCATTTGCGCTCGCTCGTTCAGAAAAAGGGGCTGGCTATTTAAATTGAGCGCTCGCTCTTTGCGGTCTGTTGACGCCTCTATGTCTGAGCGAGCGAACAATATATGCGCTCGCTATTTTGTAAACACGCCCCCTGGCCGTTCGCATCATACGTCATCTCCACTATTTATTAGATTAATCGAGTACATCAAAAGGCGTCTGAACTGCTTGCAGTGCTTGTGGTTGGATTTTCCTACCGCAATAATGCGAACAGTTCAGGCTAAGAAACAACCAAGTGACGTGGTCGATGACGCTGCTTTGTTAATTATGCACACCCTTAAAACGCCCGTTTTGACCGTTTGGCAAGCCTGCGTTCGGATCTCCACTCCCCGTTTTCAAGCACCTTCCCCTGTTACCACCCACAAACGCCTCATCCTGTCACTCAAATTAGCAGGCACTCGCTATTTTGCGAACACACGATTTCTGACCGCACTGTCTGGTTAGCGCATGCGCATTACGACCCATACACATGCGCAGATGTGCGAACATCGCTCGGAGCGAACGAGCGGCCGCTTACGAGCGGTTCTAAATCAGGCCCATAGTTCAAATGATGTATGCATCAACCAGGGGAATTTATTGATGTAAAAGACACAGGACACCTGTGTCTGTTTTAAAGATACTGTCAGTATGCTCGGCCCATTATAGCACGGCTGGCAATTAACCCAGTGATAACCGGTGGGTCAAGCATACTTCACAATCCTAGGCCCCCATTTACTAATCAGTTTTATCACCACAACGAGTGATACATTTCACTGTGTATGATAAATGGTGCTCCAGCCAATCAGCTCCCAACTGTCTTTTTTCTAACTGTTGACATTTGGGAGCTGATTGGCTGGAGCACCATTTATCATACACAGTGACATTTATCACTCATTGTGGTGATAAAACTCCTCAGTAAATGAGGCCCTAGTATCTGGACATATATCATATATATGTCACTTCTGTGCCATTGCTAATATCTTCACTGAGTTGACGTATTTATATATGGGAGACAAATCAAGTTCTGAATACATATGCTGTTCAGGCTGTGTGCGTATAGACCAGGGAAGTTTAATAATATCAGTTTATTGAGGACTGTAGTTTGTATTCAGCCTATCATGAAACAAGGATAAATTGTAACCCTTAAATGGATAATTGGTGAGTAATATTGAGTATTACCAGAGTGTATCACATATAGTTATTTCACATTGCTAACGTCTCCATTAATTGATTGTTCTAGTAAATGGACCTATCCATGTCCTTCTGCCTGAGACTGATATACACTATAAATACACGTTGTGCAAATCCTCAGATATATTGTATTGGATTGAATCTAATATATTAAGCTCGGTGTTACAACTGCCCTCTGTGCTATGTGCAGCTCTGGTCGTTGCGTTAATTAGAGTCTCCCATCTCTCAACAACTCAGCTGTTACTACACTGGTGCGTGCTTAGCAATAGCTATTATGACAGCCATGTCACAAACAAGTGTTTAGGGATGATGTTAGTACAACAATACAGTCCTATCTGATCGTGACATTGGTCTGTCTATAGTTATAGTAACATTAGGTAAAAACACGTGTTAATTAGTGAGCAGCATTAACGGTCAGTGTTCAGCCCCACCTGAAAATAAGAGAACCACAGTGTCCTGTTACACTTCAAAGAAAAGCAGAACAGCAATCCGACAGAATTGCAATTTGTTGGACTTAAGAAAATAACACCCCCATAGAGAGGAGGAAATGTGGATGATATTTTAAGCAAAGAAGAAACTAAAATCATTTATGAGATGGGAACACTCACAACGAAAAGGTCTTAACATTGATATGGAAATTGCACCATTCTTACAGTAATTAGACACTATCATACTTCCATCTGTACTCTGCCTTTGATTCCCCTCCCTCGTACCAGCCCATGTATCTCCGGATCCAAGCATTTTACTCATCACAGACTAATTCAGAAATTATAGGTATTCTATATTCTTACAGATAAACAATCTGACTATATTATTATATTAACTGTGTCTTCTGAATTACCAACTCAGACCGTTTTGCAACTATTTTAACGTTCCAATACCATCTATTTATCTCCTTTTACTTTTTTTTTTTTTATTAACATGCTATAGGTTCTCTCCCAATTTTAGGTTATCCCAATGCAATCTTCAATTATCTTAGCAATTGTTTGGCCTATAGACAATAGGCCCCCTCCCAAACATGTTGTACCTGCTACAATAATTTTTACCTTCTATTGTTTTATCAATAGGCTATGGGTTCTCTCCAAATCATATGTCAGATCCATGGCTAACATTTCTATCGTCCATAAATCGTTTTACCACTAGACTGTAGACTCTCCCCTAATCAAATGTCGTTCAAATGTTGTTTTAAGGAAGTTCCCAACAAACTGATATGTCTGTTCGTACTTACCAATTGGCATCATTCTAATATTATATTATATACTGTATATTATACCTCTTATAGATTATATAAATCATATTTTTTTATATTATTTTATTATAAGATTTTTTTATTTTCTAAGATGTGTATATTTTTACATATATATTTTTGTATTTCTATTATGTTGCTTACACATACCAACCTCTCTCTAATAGACTACGATTTACTATCAGTGGATACTTGACACATAAAGACCACATCCAGATAGCTGATCAGTAAATGATATAGGAGTGTGTTATATCCTGATGTACTACAGAGTGTCCATAAAACTTTGTTAATTTCTGTTAGTTTGTCTACTGTTATATATCTATACATACACATACATTCCTCTCTATAATGGGCAGAAGCTGAGGCACATCCTAGCCTAAAAAAGGGCGAAAATAACATCATTATCAGACCATAGTAAAAGCGCTTCAGCTGGGAGATCCTGTATCTGCAATCCTAGGGCAGCCTTACAGACGAAACGCCTGATCGCAGAATCATCATTCCCGGAATATGCCGCACAGAGCTGGATGCGGCCGAGACTGGCAGTTTGCCGGCAGACCCCCAGCCCCTTGGGACTCCAGGGGGAAGAGGATAAACCCCCACGGAGGAATTGTACCCGAGGACAATAGGTAATCTTCACTTACCAGACATTGCTTTAAAAACACCAGGGCACGGACTGAACATACATCCTATGGCCCTCATTCAGAGCCGCACGTTAACAACAGTACGCTCGTTGCGTTCCGATGTTGACTAACCGCGCATGCGTCGGTGTTACACTGCGCATGTGCGTACGGCAGATTGCGAGCTTTTTTTCTCTCGTTCCTAAAATAGCGTACAGGAAGTGACATGTCAAATGTGATTGACAGAACAGGGCGTTTTTGGGTGTTGACGGGGGTGGAGATGAAAAAACGCAGGCGTGGCGAGGCGTTTTTGGGGCGTACATACATTAGCAGATGCGAACGTCAAATGTGTTCGGACCGTCTCATATGTCACTGGAACATCCGCTTTCCCTTCAAAATGCTCGCACAGCTTAGGGTCAGGATTACTCGACCACATTGGCGATGGCCTTCTCCTCCGTCCCGGGACTCAACGATGGTGCTGCGATTAATCGCGGCTGGTCAGTAAAGTAATTAGTGTTGGATTGAAAACCGGCTTGGTATGTGTTTGGAAAGCAGTTTATTGGGATAACACAAAAGCGTACGCAGGTGGAAATCAGAGCTGCTAATGTCATGATGACACAATCAATTAGCGTACATTTTTGGTGTTTTATTTTGGCCACAATTTGTTGGTTATGGCCTATTGTAACAATAATGTCATCATGTTTTAATTAGCTCCCCTTTTTTTGGGTTTACTGTGGAATTTGCATCGCTATGTGATTTTTTAAACGTTCCTTAAAGAGGCCTTTTTTTTTTTTTTAAGAGGGTCAGTTTTTGCCTTTAGGGCCAGGATTAAATGTAACCCATTTGTACAATAATGTCACAATACAATGTCAGTTTTTTGTTTTAAATTTATTGTTTAAACACAAACAAATTGGCCTAATATTTTGTTGCCTTTTTTTGTGGCAAAGATATTTGTTAAAAAAAAAAAAAAAGCCATAACTGGTAACATAAACGTAAATACCAAAATTAAAAACATTTCACAAGAAAGGAGAGGGAAGTTTTGACCAGAAAGGAATATGAGCCAAGCACAGAAGGAGTGTGGGAAAAGTCGCCATTGCTGTCACCGTTTTCTCGGCCGTTTGGCTGGGTGAGGGTGGGCGCCAGACCGGGTCCGGGATGCCATCGGGCTGGCCTGTCCAGAGGCAGATGTTGTGGCCTCTGGACTAGGCACAGGGCTAGGCACATTTGGAGGATTGGCTGATGTTGTGCCAGAGGTGGAGGATCCGGATGTTCCGGCAGGAAGGGAGGTCGGCTCCACCATGTGCTGGCGAACGAGCTGCTCCAGGGCATCGGCGATGCGGATGTTGGCCCTGGTATTTTCCGCCAGGGCCTGAGCAATGGTCACGTTGGCCGCAGCATTTTGCTCCAGGGCCTCAGCCACCCGTATCAGACTGGCGTCCATCCTCTGCAGAATCTCCGTATGGAAATCCGATTTAAAATTGAGTTCTGTGAGGAGGCCCACTGCCTGCGAGGGGGCACGCCCTGGACTGGCTTCTGCAGGGTCCTCAGCCGGATGTACTGGTTCCTCCCCTGCAGAGCCAGCAGAAATTCTGCGGCCAAGGCTCCCCTCTGGAGCAGACTCATCCGCCTCTGTCTCTGTTAGGAAAAATGCGAAAAGACTCACATTAGAATCTACATATTGGCACAATAGCATTTCAGAGTTGGTGACATCACAAGACTTACCTTGGCCAACATGAGGAGCCGCAAAGTCTGGCATGTCCGTATCCATGTTGGACACGCCAAACACCTCCACAGCCTGCACACACCCCTGTGCCAGCTCTTCTAAGTCTGTCAACTCCAATGACACAGGGGTGGGACCCCCACCTGTCCCCCTTGCATGCCTAGCCCTGTCGGCAAGTTTTTGCTTGAGACGATATTTGAAGTCTGCCCATCTGTGGAATGAAATTGGAACCATTATCCTTTTTTTTACAATGGGGTTTGTTTATAGGATGGGAAAGTGTTTACTTACCGCCGTTTGACATCCCGGGCTAGACGGACATAATCACCCACCCTATTGACAGCAACGGCGACCTCCTCCCACATTCTCCACTTCTGGCTTTGGCTCATATTCCTGGCTGCCTGGGGCAGGATGTCAACGCACTTCTGGATCAAAACCTCCATCTCCTTGCTTGTGAAATGTGGCTGCCTTTTTTTTTTGGCAGCTTTGGCGGGTTGACTGGGGCCAGCAGTCTCTTCCATGTCATCCTCCTCACCTATTTGGGTAAATATGCAGATTTAGCCACTTCACAACTTGCACAATATTATGTTTTAAAAGAATCATTGAGACAAAATGCAAGAAGGCCTTACCGCCGGAATTTTGGCCATTGTTTCCCTGGTCTGAAGCCATGTCTCTGCTTCCAGAATGAAATCAACCAGAAATTAAATGTGATTTCGTGACGTATTTATACATGCGTCCTCAGTTTGCGGCCGCATCATTGATTGTGCGTCCCTATGATTCATCCTTAATTTGTGCAGGAAAATAAACACTATTTATGGCTTGGTGTGTGTGGAGTCGAGGTTGCGTTGTTGGATTGTTGGCGGTTAAGTTGGTTGGATTTGGTTGTTTGCGGTTGGAGGATTTGGCGGTGTTTGTATTTTTTTGGGTTTGCTACAGTTGTTTTGGTTTTCCGTTCGCATTTTTTTGGTTTATTTTTTGCCATCGTTTCCTGATTTGGTAAGTTTTGTGCAGTCTAATTTGTGGCCAATTGGTGTCTACTTCTGTTTTTTTGTTTTATATTTTTTTTTAACACTAATTTCATCTATTTTAGTTTGTTTTGGCTTTCGGACCCAAAGACCTTTTTGAGGGAAATCTTATATATTCGATTTTGGTAAGTCCATTATTTTTCTTGCATTTGCGAACTAATTAACGCATTTTTGACTGTTGGTGTAGTGACTTGCATTTGCGGACTAATTAACGCATTTTTGACTGTTGGTGTAGTGACTTGCATTTGCAAACTAATTAACGCATTTTTGACTGTTGGTGTAGTGACTTGCATTTGCGAAATAATTAACGCATTTTTCGAGGCTTATTCATCATGTAAACCAGTTTTGCTTTTCCCTTTTCCATTTTTGGGGTCCATTTGACCCCTATTTGACGTACGGTGTGCAATGTCGTTTTCATCGATGGCCAAATGTGTGTTTCGCCTATTTTATGTGTTGGCTTGCACCAATTTGACAAACATAAAATCACCCTCTAAATTTTTGATGTCTCATTTTTGGCTTTTTTACAGTTTATACGTATCATGACAATACCCCGGCATGTAAGCAGCTATGGATGGTATCATAAAGCTAAGTTGTTTTATGTTACTTTTGGGGTGGCTCAAAAGCCTTACATTGTAAACTTTGAATTTCAGGTAGATCTGGGGCGAATTGTTCTGGCCCTGCTCCCGGAAGACGACCAACCTCAAACTCGTCCCAGGCGTAGGCATCGTAGGCATGCAAGGCCCCAGATATTTCGAACACGTGTCACCCTTTTTGGAATGCCCGATGATGAGGTTTTAAGACGCTACCGTCTACCTCCCAAAGTCATCATAGACACTCTCTCATTAATAGAAAGTGATCTTGAGCGGCAAATTGACAGTCCAACAGCAATACCACCACTGACGCAATTTATGGCGGTGTTACATTTCTGTGCCTCAGGATCGTTTCAAACAACGGTGGGAATAGTGGCGGGCATCTCCCAATCCTCCTTTTCCCGGATCCTGAGGGCAGTGATGGAGGCACTTTTCAAGCACCTCCATCATTTTATTAAAATGCCTTTGGATATGGGTGCCCTTAGTGTGGCCAAGGCCAATTTTTACCAAATAGCTGGCTTCCCACACATCATAGGGGTTGTGGATGGTACTCACATACCACTTCAGCCTCCAGCACGGCTGGAGGCAATATTTAGAAACCGTAAACACTATCACTCCCTGAATGTAATGGTGGTATGTGATACCTCCCTCCAGATCCTGTCCCTGAATGCTAAATTACCAGGAAGTGCTCATGACTCCTTCGTCATCCGGCAATCAGGGATATGGCAGAAATTAACCAACCTACAAGCTGGTGATGCGTGGCTTCTGGGTAAGTGGAGACCTTTAGTACATAACAATGTTAAGCTCGATACACAGTGTTCCTGATGTTGTCTATTTTTTTTCACAGGAGACAGTGGATACCCTTGCATGTCCTGGCTGCTCACTCCTTATTTGGCTCCCACACCAGGGCCACAAAGTGCGTATAATTCCGCACTTACAGCCACCAGGCAAGTGGTGGAGCGCTGTATCGGCCTTTTAAAAGGCCGATTCAGATGCCTCCACCGCTCTGGTGGCGAGCTCATGTATGTGCCGGATATGATGTCAAAAATTGTGGTCCTGTGTGGGATATTTCACAACATTGCCATAAGGAGTGGTGTCCCAATGCAGCCAGAGGATGCCTTACCTGAGGATGGCCCCCCCGAGGTTGGTCGGAGGTCAGTATGTGGGGGGGCCATACGCGATGATGTGGTGGCCAGATTTTTTAGGTAAGTTGTAACAAAACTACAGTGTTTATACCTAATGTGTTTGTGTTTGTTTGCGAACATCTAATTTTGTGTTTTTTTTCTCACCATCTTCTGTTTGTTCACATAATCTTTGGCACTCCAACGCTCACTACTTCCTGCTACCCTTACCAAACCTGGATCTGGTCCTTTTGGGCATATATTCTGGAACCCATATCGCAACGCCCTGTTCGTGGAATCATGTTGGCATGGTCCTTCGTCAACCAGTTCTTGATTTTTTGTTTTTATTTAATTATTTCTTGGTATGTGTTGTATTTGAATTTATCACTGTGTTCTTTTTTTTGGAGTGACCACTTTGTTTTCTCTGTTATGTTGTGAATAAATGTTTGGAGAGTGAAATGGTCTTCCTTTTTTGGGACGTTAACAGCAAGTGTAACCAGGTTAACACAAGTTACATTTGACTAAGTGGTAATCCAGTACTGACGCCAGTTGAGCTAAACTGAAATATGTTTTCAGCTTCCCAACCCACACCAAAAGGAAGCCTGGCCCAACCTTGGGATTTGTAAGATTGGCCTAAGCAGCTTGCGCACCAACTAGGAACCTGTAAAATGTAGAAATATGTAATTGACACTACACCCAAAAAGGGAAATGACATTGTTACTGTTATGTGTTTCTTGTGTCTGTTTGACATACAAAGACAAAACACAATCTAACTTTTAAAAAAGGGAAATCCTTGCAGGAACAGTCTACTTATGTCATGCTAAACTATCTTGGTTTTGGATTTAAAAAATGAGCCAGAACGTATATTTGTCTTAATAAATTTATTTTGAAACGTTAACAAAAATAAAAAAACTACTGGCGAAGGAGGCCAGACAGCCGGTCGAGGGCCACCAGAATGCCAATTACATGTTGGCGCATCTGGCCAACACAATCCGCCACCTCTTGCCGACGCCTCTGTTCCTCTGTGGGTGAGAAAAGTGTGTGGGTTAATACAACAATAGGGAATCCACATTAAAATAACAAAAACACAACGAAATCACTCCTAAACCTAAAAAAAAAAAAAAAAAGGGGGTGCTGCCAAAAATACAAGGCCTATGTACAAATTCCCACAGGTGTGATATGTGTATGTTGAAATCACCAGGAAGAGGTAAAGGCAAACTGCAAAATCACCAAAAGTCAAGCCACAAAAACACGAAGAAAGGCACGACACATGATTACATACAAACAGTTTGTGCTTGAAAAAAAAACAAAATAAAAACATACCGGGAGCCAAAACGGGAGCTCCGGAAATGCCTCCATGATCCTCCTCGGAGGATCCGTCATTCCCCAAAGAATGGGGAGGAGTTATGATGGACTCCGGGGAGGGGGTAATTGGAAGAGGGGTGGGTGGAGGAGAGGGGGAAGTGGGACGGAGGGGAAGGAGGCCCGACATTTCCGGGAGAGGGTCTGGGAAGGATGGGGAGGAGTGGGGAATAGGGGAAAGATTTGGGGTGGAGTGTTGGCTGGGGGTTGGGGATAGTGGCCGGGAACGCCGTCTGGACGGACGGTGACGGCGGAGTCTTGGCTGTCCCCCTAAAATATGTCAAAGAAATTGCGGTTAGTTTATGGACAAATCCGGGGACCAAAACTAAAAAAAAAAAACAACCCAAAAAATAAGCCAAATAGGAGTAGAATGAATAAATCAGAAATAGAGGGAAAACATGCACACGCAGATATGAGTACAAATAATAAATAGGACAGACAGGAAAACATGCACACGCAGATATGAGTACAAATAATAAATAGGACAGACAGGAAAACATGCACACGCAGATATGAGTACAAATAATAAATAGGACAGACAGGAAAACATGCACACGCAGATATGAGTACAAATAATAAATAGGACAGACAGGAAAACATGCACACGCAGATATGAGTACAAATAATAAATAGGACAGACAGGAAAACATGCACACGCAGATATGAGTACAAATAATAAATAGGACAGACAGGAAAACATGCACACGCAGATATGAGTACAAATAATAAATAGGACAGACAGGAAAACATGCACACGCAGTTTGCCCCACAAACACAAACATTAAAACCACAATACATAACACTTACTTTCCAGGATCTGCATGCGAAAGCATGCCAGCAAGCGGGGCGTTCGCCGTTGCAGGTCGGACCACCTGCGCTCCAGCTGCCCGATGTTGCGGCGTGAGCCGAAGGACCGCAGGCGGGACCGTGCCTCCGCATACGCGGAGCGCTTCTGCCGGTTGGTGATGGGTTGAGGTTGGCTGGTGATCCGGCGATCCATGACCTCCGTAAGCACCAGCAGCTTGCGCCTGGTGAATGCGGAGGCTCTCATGATGGCAATGGTGTTTTTCTTAAAAATCATTTTTGATAAAGTGTGTAAAAATTTTCTGATTGGCTAATGTATTTTGGAAATTAACAGGAGCAATTTTATTGGTTAGTGTATGAGTCATGTGTTCGACAGGGCCAGAAATCTCTGGAGAGTTATGATAGGCTTGATGCAGTGACATGCGTAAGCAAATTTAAATAAAGAAATGAACCCAGGGAAATATGCGGGGATCCACAGCAATAGAACAATTGTTTAATTGTGGTTCACATGTTTTTTGAACAATAAAAGCGAATGTTTCATCCGTACGTATTCTGCGGGTAAACACAAACACGGACAAGAGTAAAGTTTCTTGCATTGTGTTAAAAAAAAAAAAACAATTAAGCTAATTGATACATTGATTGGCATGATACGATTGAGGGAGGTAGGCAGAATAAAGGAGCAGGTAATCGACATCTGACAAGGCCACTTCCTGTTTATACTTGTGCGTGCGTTCCTTTCAAGCCATTTCGGGGATGTACGCTCGCTATTTCGTACACTCGTTAGTTAGAGGAGGGGTCGTCAGAGTTTAGGGAGGAATTTTAGATGCGAACGAAAATACGAGCGAGCCATTGAATTTAAATATTTTTGTACGTACGCCTAACGTACGTGCGCCCGCTTGCGAGTGGGTCTGAATCAGGGCCAATATCCCTTAGCGGTATTCACCGCAAGCCTTATACCATTTTCGGACCAAGCTGAAACATTTTGACTCCATTTACCACCTAAGGACATTGGGACATTGAACTTTTCCCTGGGATTTGTGCATCCCAACATCAGAGCGAATAGACGCTTAGGCGTATCACTCTGCAGCGGTACAACTTAGACCGCATAACTAACAGAAATACTCCTAGCAATTACACACACACAACTTTCGTCTACTGTTATATGTTGTAGAACATGTTTTTAACGTATATGTGTTTTACCTTAATGTTGCATACCGATGTTAGGTCCTTTTTAAAGATTTTCACCTGCACATATATGTCTCTAATTTTTATAATATTTAATAAATTATTATGTTTTAATTAAGATTGCCTCCTCTATTATTATGCTGTCAAAGGGCTACAGGATGTGCTAAGCGTTCCCCCTTTTTAGAACAACAAAATGAGATTGAATATTATCATACAGACATCATTCTGGCCTGTTAGTATAGTCAGATCGGATTGACATGCTCACAAATTTACAGGCTTCAGCATAACAGGGGTTTAATTCAGGAGGTTAAGTGCTACAAATTGCATATTGCCAAGACAGATTGCAAGGTTAAAAAAGTCTTAAGGTGGGTACACACAGTACGTTGTGTATCCGCTGATGAGACCCACGATCCTAAGCGTACGCAAAACTGCTCGCTCTTGGACACTGTAGTGTGGCCTGTGCCGCTGGGGTGACACAAGCAGCATACGCTAGAGTGTGGCCTGTGCCGCCGTGTTGACACAAGCAGCGTACGCAGGACTGTGCACTCTTGGACACAGAGTGCTGTCCACGCTGCCTAGATGACACAAATGGCAGTATAGTAGTATAACAATCTTAGACAGGAGAACTGGAGCTTGACTGGATAACAGGAGACTATGCCAGAACCGGAAACACGAAAACTCTATCACCGGCATCAGAGCAGCATTCGCACCAGGAGGAAATAGATGCTGGAGCCAATCCAGAAAGATCCCGAAATGACGGATAGGAGGCAGGAGGAGTTTCAGCGAATGCTTGCCCAGCGTTTGCCTCGCCCTGCATTCGCAGTGCGGCGGCTTGTGACAAGAACACATGTAAGCTTTGTGTTTACTGTGTAGAGTGGCGGTAAGAGTGTAGAATAGACCAGGGGGTTTAAGAGGGTAGTTCCAGAATTTGATAAATTGAACTTGCAAAGTTCGGAGGCTTATTGTGCGAGGGAGAGCATTCCATAGAGTGGATGCAGCTCCCCAAAAAGTCCTGTAAAGGGGGCAAATTAGCTGTATAATTGCCATACTTACAGGTCTCATTAGGGGTGTGCACCGGCCACGTTTCGTGTTTTGGATCTGGATCTTTCTTCGTGTTTTGAATCTGGATTGGTTTTGCCAAAACCACCCTTCTGTGTTTTGGGTTCTGGGTTTTGTGTTTTGGATCTGGATTTATTTTTAAAAAGAATAAAAACAGCTAAAATCACAGAATGTGTTGGTTTTTCTGCTCCTATGCTATTATTAACCTCAATAACCTTACTTTCCACTCATTTCCAGTCTATTCGGAACACCTCACACCTCCCAATAGTGTTTTTATGTCCAAAAGGGTATGCTAAGCGACACGAGTGGGCGGCCCAAACACGTGGCCCATCTAGGAGTGGCACTGCAGTGGCAGACAGGATGGCAGTTTGAAAAACTAGGCCCCAAACAGTACATAATGCAAAGAAAAAAAAGAGGTGCAAGATGGAATTGTCCTTGGGCCTTCCCACCCACCCTTATGTTGTATAAACAGGACATGCACACTTTAACAAACCAATCATTTCAGCGCCAGGGTCTGCCACACGACAGTGGCTGAAATGATTGGTTCGTTTGGGCCCCCACAAAACAAGCTGGCAATTAATGTGTCCCTGCACAAACTGGCTCTACGGAGGCAAGATGTCGTCCTCATCTTCCTCATCCACCGATTCCTCACCCTCTTCAGTGTTGTGTACATCCTCATCCTCACAGACTATTAACTCGTCCCCGCTGGAATCCACCACCACAGGTCCCTCTGTACGTTCTGGAGGCTGGTCTCCCTGGAAGAGATGGTAATTCATTTTTATGAACATCATATTCTCCACATTTTGTGGAACAACCTCCTACGCCTTTCGCTGACAAGGTTCCCGGCTGCACTAAACACCCTTTCGGGGGAACACACTGGAGGGGGGGCAACTCATGTAAAATAGAGCCAGTTTGTACAGGGGCCTCCAAATTGCCTCTTTTTCCTGCCAGTACAGGTATGGACTGTCTGACATGCCTACTTGGATGCTGTCACCGATGTAATCCTCCACCATTCTGTCAATAGTGACAGTATCATATGCAGTGACAGTAGACATGTCAGAAATTGTTGCAAGGTCCTTCAGTCCGGACCAGATGTCCAAACTTGGTCCTGCCTGCCCTGCATCACCGCCAGCGGGTTGCTTAGGATACCTAAGTTTTTTCCTGGCAGCCCCAGTTGCGGGAGAAAATGAAGAAGGAGCTGTTGACGTGTCACGTTCCACTTCAGCTGACAGTGTTTTCACCAGCAGGTCTTTGTACCTCTGCAGGCTTGTGTTGGCCGGAAAGAGAGACACCACATAGGCTTTAAACCTAGGATCGAGCACGGTGGCCAAACTGTAGTGGTCTGATTTCAACAGATTGACCACCCTGGAATCCTGGCAAAGTGAATGAAGGGCTTCATCCACAAGTCCCACATGCCAAGCGGAATTGCTCCGTCTTAGCTCCTCCTTCACTTTCTCCAGCTGCTTCTGCAAAAGCCTGATGAGGGGAATGACCTGACTCAAGCTTGCAGTGTCTGAACTGACTTAACGTGTGGCAAGTTCGAAGGGCTGGAGAACCTTGCACAACACGGAAATCATTCTCCACTGCGCTTGAGTCAGGTGCATACCCCTTCCTTTGCCTATGTCATAGGTGGATGTATAGGCCTGCATGCCCCTGTTGCTTTTCAGAAAATTCTGCACCACCAAATTTATTGTGTGAGCAAAACATGGGACGTGCTGGAATTTTCCCAGATGTAATGCCCGCACAATATTGGTGGCGTTGTCAGATATCACAAATCCCCAGGAGAGTCTAAGTGGGGTAAGCCACTGGGCGATGATTTCCCACAGTTTCTCTAAGAGGTTGTCGGCGGTGTGCCTCTTACGGAAACCGGTACACAGCGTAGCCTGCCTTGGAACGAGCTGGCGTTTCTAAGATGCTGCTACTGGTGACTCTGCTGTTGTTGCTGCATAAGGTGATACATCTATCCAGTGGGCTGTCACAGTTATATAGTCCTTAGTCTGCCCTGTTCCACTTGTCCACATGTCCGTGGTTAAGTGGACATTGGGTACAACTGCATTTTTCAGGACACTGAGGAGACTTTTTCTGACGTTTCTGTACAGTCTCGGTATTGCCTGCCTAGTGAAGTGTAATCTAGACGGGATTTGGAACCGGGGACGCACTTCCTCCATCAATTGTCTAAATCCCACTGCACTAATGGCAGATACCGGACGCACGTCTAACACCAACATAGCAGTCAAGACCTCAGTTATACGTTTTGCTTCAGGATGACTGCTGTCGTACTTCATCCTCCTCGCTAAGGACTGTTGGAGGGTCAATTGTTTAGTAAAAGTAGTGGTGTTCCTACTTCCTCTCTGGGATGATGAACGACTCCCAGCAGCAGCAACAGCAGCAGCGGCAGCAGGAGGCATTGCAATGCAGGATCCTCCGGAGGAATCCCGGATAGGAGAGTCAGTCATGCCAGTGACATGGCCTGCAGGACTACTTCCGATCCTGACTAAGGAGGAAATTGACGAGGAGGGAGTTGACGGTGTGGTTTGCAGGCGCTTGGATACAACAGGACAACAGGATTTAGGTGTCCCTGGACTGCTTACGGTCTTAGCCAAAGTTTCTGAACTTGACAGTAACCTTTTATGAACGCGCTGCAGGTGCCGTATAAGGGAGGATATTCCTAGGAGGTTAACGTCCCTACCCCTACTTATTTCACCTTTACATATGGTACATATGGCAAGACAGTTGTTGTCCGGATTTGGATAGAAATATTGCCAGACCAAAGAGGTGGAATGTTTGGTCTTCTGCCCAGGCATGACCGTGATGGGCTTTTTCATCCCACGGACAACAACTGTCTCCCCCGGAGCCTGATTTAAACAAATCACATCACCATCAGAATCCTCCTCGCCAACTTCAACAGTGACATCTTCAATTTGCATATCAGCAAGTGGACTGTTGTGGGTGCTCCTTTCAGCACTTGTAGGGGGCGTGCAAATTGTGGAAAGAGCCACCTCTTCCCGTCCAGTGCTGGGAAGGTCAGGCATCGCAACCGCCACCACACTTGGACTCTCCTTGGGGATTTGTGATATCTTCTTAGAATGCACAGTTCTTCGCTGTGCTTTTGCCAGCTTAACTCGTTTGATTTTTTTAGCCGGAGGGGGGCTTCCATCATCATGTGAAGCTGAACCACTAGTCATGAACATAGGGAAAGACCTTAGCCATTCCTTGCCACTCCGTGTCGTAAATGGCATATTGGCAAGTTTACGTTTCTCTTCAGATGATTTAAATGTTTTTTTCAAGGTCATTTTCCTGAACTTTGTCATTTGGGATTGTATGTGCCCTCTACTATGACATTGGGCATCGGCCTTGGCAGACGACGTTGATGGCATGTTATCGTCTATGTCATGACTAGTGGCAGCAGCTTCAGCACTAGGACGAAGTGGTTCTTGATCTTTCCCTATTTTATTTTTATTGGAGAAAGTTTGGTCCTCCATTTATGTTATATTGATATATACGTGCGGCTAAGGCGCACACAAACACAGAAAATAATTTTTTATTTTTGTTGGAGACTAGTGCACTTTGTGGGTTACACCACCCTTTAAGAAATGAGCCAGCCGGCTCTTTACTTATGGGACACAGGCGCACGCTTGGTGCTGCTCCTTTGTTGATGCACGTGCAGCTACAGCCCACACAATTCACAAAGACAGAAAAAAAAGAAGAATTTTTTATTCTTTGTGGAGCGCACTTTGGGGGTTAGACCACCTTTTAACAGACAGACGCACGCTTGGTGCTGCTGCTTTGAGGATGCACGTACAGTGCAGACAATTCACAAACACAGAAGAAAATGTTTTATTTTTGTTGGAGTGCACTTTGGGGGTTACACCACCCTTTAACAGACAGACGCACGCTTGGCGCTGCTCTTTTGTTGATGCACATGCAGCCACAGTGCACACAATTCACAAACACAGAAAATATTTTTTTATTTTGTTTGGAGTGCCCTTTGGGGGTTACAGCACCCTTTAACGGACAAGCCAGCCGGCCCTTTACTTATGGGACACAGGCGCACGCTTGGCGCTGCTCCTTTGTTGATGCACGTGCAGCCACAGTGCACACAATTCACAAACATAGAAAATATTTTTTTATTTTGTTTGGAGTGCACTTTGGAGGTTACAGCACCCTTTAACGGTCAAGCCAGCCAGCCCTTTACTTATGACACAGGCGCACGCTTGGCACTACTTTGTTGATGCACGTGCGGCTACTGCGCACACAATTCACAAACACAGAAAAAATATTAATTTTTTTGCACTTGGGGGGAGCACCTCTGATGGACAGAGCACCCCCTGGACAACACTACAGCACCCCTTTAGGACTGGGACACCGCACAGGACTTTGGAGTGGACACAGCCCCTATGGACAACTGACTGCACAACACAGCCAGCCCCTATGGATTTTGGAGGAGTGGACACAGCCCCTATGGACAACAGCAGCACAGCACAACACAGCCAGCCCCTATGGACTTTGGAGGAGTGGACACAGCCCCTATGGAAAACAGCAGCACAGCACAACCCAGCCAGCCCCTATGGATTTTGGAGGAGTGGACACAGCCCCTATGGACAACAGCAGCACTGCACAACACAGCCAGCCCCTATGGATTTTGGAGGAGTGGACACAGCCCCTATGGACAACAGCAGCACAGCACAACACAGCCAGCCCCTATGGACTTTGAAGGAGTGGACACAGCCCCTATGGACAACAGCAGCACAGCGCAGCACAGCACAGCACAACACTACACTACACAGCCGAGCCAGTCCTAACTCCCACCCTCCCTCTTCACTGTCCACAGCCGAGTGACAAAATGGCACTGACGCGGGTACCTTATATAGAATCCCAAACCCGCGAGACCCGGAAGGCGCGATGATGACGTTTTGCCTCGATTTCAGATCCGAGTCAGGCGGGAAAAGTCGAGCCTGACTCGGATCGGCCTCGGATCGGGGGGGCTCGGGGGGGTTCGGATTTCAGAAATCCGAACCCGCTCACCCCTAGTTCTCACCATACATTTTAACACAAAGATTTACTAAGCCTTGGAGAGAGATAAAGTACCAACCAATCAGCTTTTATCTGTCACTATACAGGCTGTATTTGAAAAATGATAGGTAGGAGCTGATTGGTTGGTACTTGATCTCTCTCCAAGGCTCAGTGCATATACCCCAAAATATCAGATCTGTTCCCTAACACTGCAAAACTGAGATGTAAATATCTGCTTTTATACATACTTGCATTTGTTTCACATTCTCTGTACTTACTGTCTGTCTGTATGCCTATCTACCCATCCATCTATCTATATAAACACACAACTATAGATTGTAAGCTTGGGAGCAGGGCTCTCTTACCTTTTATGTCTGTCTGTGTTTTTTCCATATGTAAATTGCAACGGAATATGCCGCACTATATAAGACACTAATAATAATAATAATAATAATAAGAAGAAGAAGAATGCGGCTTTGGAGCAAATTGCAAATCAACAAATAGTCTTAATGATCAATGGTATCTTCAAATTCAAAATTCAAATGCTGTTGCATTGATGCTATCTTTAAACACAAATTAAAGCTTCAAATTTAAACCCAATGGGGGAGATGCACTAAGCCTTGGAGAGTAATCAAGTGGAGAGAGATAAAGTACCAGCCAATCAGTTTCTGTCATTTTTCAAATACAGCCTGTAACATGACAATTAGGAGCTGATTGGTTGGTACTTCATCTCCACTTTATCTCTCTCCAAGGTATGATACATTTCCCCCTAAAGGTGCCCATACACGGGGCAATTTTTTACACGATTCAGACGTTTTCGATCATTCGTGATGACCAATAGTGTAAAAAGTGGCGGATTCCAGTACGATTACGATGCCGATGTGCGTACCCGGCGTTGTGCATCGGCATCGCAGATCAGCTGAACCTGCAGTAAGATTTAGACCTATCGTATATGATGTGACACACATCGTATGGTGTTTTGCTTGATGTATGATGCGATGTACAAGTTATGTTGTCCCTGGCAACTTCCCTCCTCCATTTTCTGACAGACGACGGGAGAAGTGAAGAGAACAGCAGCATCATATCTTGCGGAGGTTTGCATATAAAAAGTGAGTAATCACCTGTATTGTACACCCTGAGCCACCAATGTACCCCTGCACCTCCAATGCCCTGCACCACTAATGCATAGTAACCACTGCACCCCCAATATGCATTAACCCCCTGCTCCACCAATGCATAGTAACTACTGCACCCCCAAAGAATATTAACCCCTGCCCCACCAATGCATAGTAACCACTGCACTCCCAATGCGCATTAACCCCTGCTCCACCAATGCATAGTAACCACTGCACCCCCAATGCGTATTAACCCCTTCTCCACTAATGCATAGTAACCACTGCACCCCCAATACGCATTAACCCCCTGCTCCACCAATGCATAGTAACCACTGCACTCCAATGCGTATTAACCACTGCTCCACCATTGCATAGAAACCACTGCACCCCAGTGCATATTAACCCCTGCCCCACCACCAATGCATAGTAACCACTGCACCCCCAATGCGTATTTTAACCTCTGTAAAGTGTAAACCCAATGTATGCTATGCTATTAATGGTTAATATCCACAATGTACCCACTCCCCTAGCCAATGTTATGACAGTGTATATGTTTAAAAATTTATTTCAAACACATTTAAAACATCGAGATTTTGTGGTGTGTTGGTGAAACCGGGCGCTCCTGTTGAGGGTAAGCACGTTTTTACTGTATGCATTTATATTCCATGCATCACCTTGTATTCATGAATAAATTTTATTTTATGTCTACACTGACCTATGTCATCTATACGGTCAACTCCGTCACAGCATTTATGTTGACGAGCGCCTAAATACATGGTAATACCTACCTTTAGACACATTTAAAACATCAACTTATTAAAATAATTCAACGGTTAAAATATTAAAACTTTAAAATGTAAAAAAAAGAAATGTTTCTATTTTTCCATAGAAATGACAAGAGCACGAGAACGTCAATTTGTGACAGGGTTTCTCGAGCGCTATCGTGCCCACGAATGTTTGTGGCGAATCAAGGGGCCCAATTACAGCAACAAAAACAATAGAGCTGCTGCAATCGAAGAACTTGTCCCTTTTAGCAAGACCTTCGATAACGAGGCTTCACCGAAGTGGGTGAAATCCAAAATTCTAAATTTGCACACAGTGGGGTCATTCAGACCCGCTCGCGAGCGCAGGATGCTCGCAAGCGGGTCGATGGTGCACTACTGCGCATGCGCACAACGGAGGGAGCTCCATCGTGCGCATGCGCGAGACCCGGCTAGCGACGGGATAGCCGTCGCTCCGGGTCTCGCACCAAAGGGGGCGTGCTGTCGATGTTGATTGACAGCACGCCCCCTTTGGTGGGCGTGCCTGGGGCGTGGCTGCCAGACGGAGGCGTTCCCATGGGAACGCCTACCGTCTGAAGCCGGCCCCACTGACATCAGTAGTGATGTCAGTGGGAGTGATTTTGGCTCTGATAGAGCCAAAATCACTCCAGGGCTTGCGGCAGCGAGACCCTACCGCAGGGTCTCCGTCGCAAGCCCAATGGTCGCGATGGTCTTGACCATCACAACCATCATCATGGACACTCGCTATAGCTGTGGGTGGTCACCCACAGCTATGCGAGCGTCCAAGAGGCCGCTCCATTTTCATGTAGGAGGGCCCTGATTCAGAGCGAGCGCTCTGGTCAGAGCGTCCGGCTCTGAATCAGGCCCAGTGTATATTAAAGAAAATAAAAAGCAGGAAAATTTGCTGGCATCTGGAGCAGGGGCTGATGAAGTCTACACCAGTAACCTCTGGTACTTCAACCTCCTGAAGTTCCTGCACGAACAGGACCCGCAGCGCCCATCTCAAGAACTTATGGTTGAGAATGTCCCTGGGGAGCAGCAAGAGGACTCCGCGGAAACAGAACTTCAGTCCTCTTTGGATGTGGTAAGTACAGACATAGGGCCTGATTCAGACCCACTCGCGAGCGGCTGTCCGCTTGCAAGTGGGTCGATGTTCTGCACTGAGCATGCGCACGACGGAGGGAGCTCCGTCGTGCGCATGCGCCAGACGCGACGAGCGAAGGACTTTCCTTCGCTCGTTGTGTCTGATCAAAGGGGGCGTGCTGTCGATGTTGATTGACAGCACGCCCCCTTTGGTGGGCGTGCCGGGGGCGTGCCTCCCTGATGGGGGCGTTCCTATGGGAACGCCTACCGTCAGAAGCCGGCCCACTGACATCACTAGTGATGTCAGTGGGAGTAATTTTGGCTCTGATAGAGCCAAAATCACTCTGGGCCTTGCGGTTGAAAACCTCAACCGCAGGCTCCGGCTCGCAGTTCCGATGGTCGCGATGGTCAAGACCATCGCGGCCATCAAACTGCACGCTCGTATAGGCTGTGGGTGGTGATCCACAGCTATACGAGCGTCCAGGAGGACGCTCCATAGTTATGGAGGACGGCCCTCATTCAGAGCGTGCGCTCTGCTCAGAGCGTACGGCTCTGAATGAGGGCCATAGTGCATAGACACCATGCCAAATGTTTTTTAAAAGTTCAATAGTCCACAATTGTCCATATCACACTAGCAGATACTGGGCCTGATTCAGACTTGGG
Organism: Taudactylus pleione; assembly: GCA_031769625.1. Taxonomy (NCBI): domain Eukaryota; kingdom Metazoa; phylum Chordata; class Amphibia; order Anura; family Myobatrachidae; genus Taudactylus; species Taudactylus pleione. The sequence continues at coordinate 5,542,660 of JAUIMM010000372.1, read as the reverse complement.
AATAGAGAGAGATATCTCTCTCAACTGTGAACCTGAACAAACCATATTGCAATGCAAAGGGTGTAAATAAATAAAAACAATTTACATGTGGGGTGAATACTGACTGATTTTGCATGTAGCCCACAAATACTGCACTGCTTTATTATTACTTTACAATTTAGATGTCAGTTTGGACACCTCCCTCCCAAATCTAAATCTCTCTGCACATTTTAAAACTGCCCCACCTGCAGTGCAACATGGTTTCACCAAGGTGATCAGTTGAGGGAGATATCTCACTCTATTCCCAAGTCTGAATCAGGTCCTCTGTCCTCCTGCCATGGTACTGCCCCCACTCCATGAAAGTAGGCCAGGTATTGCTCCCTGACCTCTTAAGCCCGCACAGTCCCTGTTGACTCCACAACTGCAGATGGGGCCACAGAGTGCATTTGCAATGTCTCCTGTGGATGGTCCGGGTCATCTGCCATAGCTATGTCTATTGTCCTCTGGGCCTGATTCAGACCCACTGACGAGTGCTGAGCGATCACAAGCGGGTCAATGGTGGCCCAGTGCGCATGCGTATGACGGAGCCAGCTCCGTCGTGCGCATGCGCGAGACCCGGACAGCGACTGGGAAACCGTCGCTCCGGGTCTTGTACCAAAGGGAGCGTGCTGTCGATGTTGAGTGACAGCACGCCCCCTTTGGTGGGCGGGCCGGGGCGTGGCTGCCCAGACGGAGGCGTTCCCATGGGAACGCCTACCATCTGGGGCCGGCCCCACTGACATCACCAGTGATGTCAATGGGAGAGCTTTCGGCTCTGTTAGAGCCGAAAGCTCTCTGGGGCTTGCGGCAATGAGACCCTACCACAAGGGTCTCGTCGCAAGCCCGATGGTCGTGATGGTCTTGACCATCGCGACCATCATCATGGCCGCTCACTATAGCTGTGGGTGGTCACCCACAACTATGCGAGCGGCCAAGGGGCTGCTCTAAAAAGCAAGAAGGCCGGCCCCGATTCAGAGCGAGCGCTCTGTCAGAGCGTCCGGCTCTGAATCAGGCCATCTGTTCTATAGACAAGGTTTTTCATAGGTAATTGTGGAGGATACAGCAGGCCAAGATAACTGAATCTATTTTGCCCACATGTAGATTTATACTCATATGGAAAATCCGTAAACGGTTGCTTAGAAAGCCAAAGGTGTTTTCCACTATTCTCCGTTCCCTGGATAGACGGTAATTTGAAGATGCGCTTTTCTTTTGTCAGGCCCCTTTGTGCATATGGATTTAGCAAGTGTTCATGGAGAGCAAATGCCTCATCAGCCACAAAAATGCAATTTAGGCCATGCTTTGTTGCCTCTGTACTGTACTTGGCAAATTCAGACAGTTGGTGTTAAGTCTCTCATAGAAGAGGGTTTGTCTAAATGACCCTCCATCAGAAGCACGGGCATTTTTGCCCACATCAACAAAAAGGAACTCGTAATTGATGTTCACCACCGCCATGAGCACTATACTAAAAAAAAAAAACCTTAGAATTGTAATAAAAGTATCCGCTGTGGGCAGGTGGGTTAATGCGGGTATGTTTGCCATCAATGCCTCCTCTGCAGTTGGGGAAATTCCACCTAAGATCAAATTCCTCAGCAATGGTCTGCCACTCCTCCACCGTTGTTGGGAACTAGAATAAAGAAAGAAAAAACAAAATATTAGAAAACATGTTATTAACATTAATCTTTTCTCTCTCTCCTCCAATACTCTACAACACCAGTCCTTGCCCCCCTCATCACTAGTCCGCATCCATGCTGACTTCATCGGATTATGGGTGCAGCCATCTTGCCTTGGATCATGTTATGCAGTGTACTCCAATCCTTAGGTTCCTGTGGCTCCTGTATGATCTGTGTTCCAGACGCTGTGTGCTTCCTCATCGTTTCCCGCTGTTCCAGTAACGTGTCCTGAAGCATATCTCTTGGATTAGTCCAGTCCTGTGTCCTGTGTACTGCTTTGGACTTTGCTCTCTTATGATTTGTCCTCTGGGCTCAACCCAGGGATTCCTTAGTGATTGCAGTACATCATCGATTATACTGTCAAGCTATACTCAGTGCAACATCGGATTCATCATCGAATACCACACTGTGGGGGTCATTCAGACCCGCTCGCGAGCGCAGGACGCTCGCAAGCGGGTCGATGTTGCCCCACTGCGCATGCGCACGACGGAGGGAGCTCCGTCATGCGCATGCGCGAGACCCGGATAGCGACGGGCTCTCCGTCGCTCCGGGTCTCGCACCAAAGGGGGCGTGCTGTCGATGTTGATTGACAGCACGCCCTTTTTGGTGGGCGTGCCAGGGGCGTGGCTGCCAGACGGAGGCGTTCCCATGGGAACGCCTACCGTCTGAAGCCGGCCCTACTGACATCACTAGTGATGTCAGTGGGAGTGATTTTGGCTCTGATAGAGCCAAAATCACTCCAGGGCTTGCGGCAGCGAGACCCTACCGCAGGGTCTCCGTCGCAAGCCCGATGGTCGTGATGGTCTTGACCATCGCGACCATCATCATGGACGCTCGCATAAGCTGTGGGAGGTCACCCACAGCTATGCGAGCGTCCAGGAGGGCGCTCCATTTTCATGGAGGAGAGCCTTGATTCAGAGCGAGCGCTCTGGTCAGAGCGTTCGGCTCTGAATCAGGCCCTGTGTACATTGACAAGTTTCTCCCAAGTATTTCAATGAATATTGTCAAGTTTAATCCAGTACAAATATCAGGATGCAATCCGGTACAGCATCGATTATTGGCAAGTTCAGCTCCGTACAAATATCGGATACAATCTAGTACTGCTTCGATTGTTGTCAAGTTCAGTTCAGTACAAACATCAGATACACTCATGTACAGCATCGATTATTGTCAAGTGCAGTTCAGTACAAACATCGGATACACTCCAGTACAGCATCGATTATTGTCAAGTTTAACCCAGTACAAATATCGGATACAATCCAGTAGAGCATCTATTATTGTCAAGTTCAGCTCAGGACTAATATCAGATACAATCCAGTATTGCATCGATTATTGTCAAGTTCAGCTCAGTACAAACATCAGATACACTCCAGTACTGCATTGATTGTTGTCAAGTTCAACTCAGTACAAACATCGGATACACTCCACTACAGCATTGATTATTATCAAGTTTAACCCAGTACAAATATCGGATTCAATCCAGTACTGTATACATTATTGTCAAGTTTAACCCAGTACAAATATGGGATACATTCCAGTACTGCATTGACTCTATTGTCAAGTTCAGTTCAGTACAAACATCGGATCAAGTCCAGTATTGCTTCAATTATATTCTCAAGTCTAATTCAGTACACGGATGCGGATGATGTGGATTGGACAGGGTCACTAAACACATGGCGCAAGGACAGATTGGGGAAAGCCGGGGCCTCAATCTGGACTTGAACCATATGTTTTTTGGCCTATTCAATCCGTCATCTGACACAGCGTATACCATGCAGCTGCCAAGCTATTGGTAGAGCTAAAACTTGTTGATATACCAGTGTTTATATATTTCAAACCATGCTGGTTTTGGTAACCATTAAAAAGCAGCCATGTTGGTTTTGCTTTGAAGTAAAGTTACGTTTAATGATATTTACAGCCTTGTTGGCTGACTTTATTCCCTCAGTGTAAAAAAAAAAAGTTCTTTCAGAAACAAATGTGTAGTGTTTTTACTCACTTTAAAGTAGTGGAACTTCAGGACATTCACAATGGCTTGTCAGCTATCCGATATGATGCGCCTCAAAGCCTGGGTGGAAATGAGGGTTCCAAACTTCAGGTCTTCAAAGGACCTTCCTGTAGCCAGGTACCTCAGGGTAGCAATGAGCCTCTCCTCAGCCGGGATGGCCCTCCTCATGCTGGTGTCCTGAATTGGGATATAGAGGGTCACCAGACACAGCAACTCCTGGAAGGTGGCATCATCCATACACAGGTAATTGCTGTAATCGTCCGGGTTGTTTCTCCCTAATCTCCATCAACGGGGGCATATGGGATCAGCCACTCCTTAGTCCAGCTAGACCTCATCCACCTCCTCCCCTCAGCTCCATCACCTTTCAGCTTCAGATAGCCATAGGCTAGCATAAGCTTATAGCAATAGGAATCCATGACCACAAAATGTATTTAGTATAGAAAGAACACACTTTTGTTAAAGGCAAGCCCAAAGCAAAGCACAATAGCAATGTACAGCGTTCAGCAGGGTATAAAACCAAGCCTCACTATAGAGCAGAGTGTGCTCAGATCTAAAATGGATGCTGCCTTTTATACTCCCTAGATAAGCCCTGCCCTATTGAGATTCCAGCAGATACATTGTGAGGCTGTTTGCTACATACGATATATCTTAAATGATTTGCAAACACTTAAGACACATCTAATCGTATGCTCGTTTGTACAATCGTACCATTTTTTGGACAAATCGTATAGAATTTCAAGGGAGGAATTTTCAAGGGAAATCGTATATGAGATCGCATCTTATGCAAATCGCACCGTGTATGGGGGCCTTAAGTCTTAAATTAATATATCCAACCAATTGGAAAAAGAGATTTTTAAGAAACACCTTATGGTGCATACACACGATCAGATTTTTCCTTCAGATATGAACGATAACGATTTAAAAATCGTTCAGTCGTTCATATCTGAAGGAAAATCGTTCATATCTGACATGCCTGAACGATGGACGATCAACGATGCGCGTTCCCGTTTGTCAGATAACGATATCTGACATCTGATGGGTTTGCAGTCAGACTTGGACGATTCCATTCATTTTAATGCAGTCAAAAATCGTTCAAATCGTTCAAATCGTTCAAAACTTTGGTAAAATCGTTCAAATCGTTCAATCGTTCAGTCGTTCATCTGACAAATCTGACAAGTCTGACAAATCTGACCGTGTGTATGCTCCATAAGCCGGGATGCACCAAAGCAAGAAATGCGGTCAAACCTCATTCATTTGTCATATGCATCAAGCCCCAGAATGAGATACATTCTGGCTCTTCAAGGCTGAGTATATCTCCCCCAAAGTTTTTATAAAGTAGGGCTCTTGTTTTGTCATCTAGTGGCAGATATGTATTATTTCTAAGCTTCCATATTTGTTCATTATGCTTTTATAATTACCCTGTTTAATACTCACAATTTTAATAAATACTTTATAATATTAAATATATGAATTTCTGTGAAATAGGATTGTTATAGCACTACTTTCTCTCCCCCTTTTTTTCTGTCCACATTTAAGAGACCATGGGGTAATTTTACTAAGGTTGATTTTGGTGTTGATTTTTATGTCGATTTAAATCAACTCAGAATCAACTGTCTAATGCACTGCCAAAATCGCTCATTTACTAACAATCAATTTTGATTTCAAAATCGAAATCGATGTTAATCGGATTTGGCAGGTGCAAATGCATTCAGTTTTAAAACCAAGTGCAAATAGAACCTAAAAATTTAATTGAAACACAGCTAATAAAGAAACATGCACAGATCACTATGATTAACAGTTAAAAGGTTAAAAAAAACCCTAAATAACAGAACCTAAATAGCTAAAAAATGGAGGGGAGTTCCCCCCTAAATTATAACTAGCCCTGGACCGGTCATGGAAAATCAGGAGAAAAATGGCATGGGGTTTTCCATTAACCAGGCTGAACAAACCAGGCTGAACTAGCTAGGGGGCTTACACTATAGGAGGGAGACACACAGCATGGGCTTCCCTTGCCGTAATGTAAACCAGCCCAAAACTGGTCACCCCAGGGCTGGCAATCCTCAGAAAGTGAGGACCCAAAAATTAAATGCTCCCCCCCTCCCGAGCACCAACCTGCTCAGCTCAGGGCTCTTCCCTGCACACCTGATGGCTTTGGGTGCAGGGATAATGGGTTAAATAAAGCAATAATACTGTTCTTCACAGTGAAGCTACAAGTACCAGCAAGCCTGTCCTGCCGCACTTGTAGAACCACAAGTGCCAGCAGGCTGTTGGTAGGCCTAGCATCAGGGGGGTACAAAGAGTACACCCGTCCCGGGCCCCAAGGATCATAAGGGCCTGAGGTCTAATTGTAATTAATCCAATTAATGATTAAAATAATTAAGGCTGCCCATCTGGCACGGCGCAAATAGACTAAAAAATAAAGTGCCCCTCTAGTTGGTTGTGTGATCCCCTTCCTCTGGCGATCCCCGACCCCATCACCTGGTCCGACTGTGATGACGTTGCAATGTCATTACACATGACGCTGTGCCTGCCCTTCTCTTGCCTGCCCCTGCCGCCGTAGCCACCAAGAATCCGGGGGAACACAGTCACAAGCAGGCAGCCTGGGAGCGTGGGCGGAACGGAACTGCCGCCTGTCACAATATCAAGCAGCAGCACGGCACCGCAGCCTGATCCCTCTACATGCACCTATATATGAGGTTTTTCGGTGGGGGGGGCAGAGCTTTCATTGTACCGGGCCCCTAAATTTCTGTTGCTGGCCTTGGCTGCCTGCAATGGTACCCCCACTGTACAGAAAATATTAAAAAAAAAACACAAGACACACACACACCAATGTTTTATTTCTCTATTACATATTCATTCACCCGCACTCACATTACATGCTTACCTACTCCCTGGTACTCTTGTCCAGTAGGCATCCGGTCTTCAGAAAAGAAAAGAATGGCTAACTCGGACCAGAATGAGCGCTGTACTGTATTAACAGTATAGCGCTAACTGATTGACAGTACCCATGAAGTTTCCTGCACCTTAGTTGTTCTTAGCCAATCAGCAGCCGGTTATTTATCTTACAAATTCAAACTTGCTCTAATTTGGTAAAAAGAGTCCAGTAGAACTGAACCGCTTACCTCTACTTTAGAGGCACTAATTGAAGTAATTGTTTGTTTGTTTTTGTATGAGTTTATCACTTTTTTCCATTGTGTGTGGAATTTTATACATTCTTTGTTACAACTCAGCTTCAGTTTATCTATCTATCTATCTCATATCTATCTATCTATCTATCTATCTATCTATCTATCTATTTCATATCTATTTATCTATCTATCTATCATCTCTTTTTCAAGTTTGAAAAAGATCTTACAGGCTTTAAAATGTTGCTGCTGTGTAGAATAAATTCCTTTGATATCTCTCATTCCTAGAGTGCTGTCTGCAATTTCAGCTTTATTACTGTATTGATACTGGCACCAGAGGTTGTTGCCTTAAGGGTGAGTGTCCATTTTTTTTCTTATATTAAAAATCACACACAAACACAAAAACCACTGACAGGAATAAATACAGAAAGCACTGTAAACACACAAATAAGTAACAAAACAACAAAATAGAAAATTCGAAACAATTTCATATTCCAAAACTATATACTACTAGTCAGCTCCCAAATGCATGTGGCCTTGCTACTCAGTACTCTATCAAAGAAAGCTTTTATAGTGCTTTTTTGCACATTTTAATAATTGATTGAATACCCACCAGATAAAGGAATTTTTCAAAGAACTGTTGTTTTATTGCACTAATCACATTGCATGCGATTTAGTGGTTGTGAAATCACCACACCACACTCTATTCCCCCCCCCCCCAATGAGTTTTTGACCTCTAAATACTGAATCCTTCTGCTTAATGTTAAAGTGTTAAAGACCTCCGTCCATGTATAGGAAATTATGGCAATTTGAAAATGTACAAAAATGCGCAGGTTAGTAAATTTCGTGCTAAATGTGTTTTTGTGACTACTTGAATCTTTAGCAGTAAATACATTTTGGTACCTTTTGAAAGGTCTCATACTCAAAGTGTTTGTGACTTGACCAATCTCACCAAATAAAATTCAAATCTAAAAATAAAATGTATTTTATGGAGTTTTCCATGCGCTTTTGTAAATAGACACGATACATTACACTGTGATATTAACAAAATCTGAAATATAATTTTTTTCTGCAGAGACATTAGAATTGTCTCTGTTTCTTTAATGAGCAGACCAGTATATTCATTTCTGTACTGCACAGGCTTCACTGAATCACCGGTAAAAATCTTTTTGTGATGATGTAGCAGGGGTGGGCTGCGTTTGATTCGTGGGCCATAGATTGACTCCCCCTGGTGTAGGGCTCCCTAAAAAGTGAGGTCCCCTGAAAATTTTGCAGTGACACCCAGAAATGTCTAGTTCCACCCCTACATGCATCCATTCTTTTTTATTTAATTTTTCATTGTTTAAATAAATACAAGATACTGTACATGTCAGCAAAAGGGGATATAATTTAAATTATTTGTACTCAACTAAGTATAGTTATTACTGTGATGTCACAAACATAGGCAATGGAACAATGTGTAAGAGATGCAGGAAATTTCCCAGAGGATAGAAACCAATTATTCAAATGAACTGTTTGAGTAAGATAATAACATTGTTAGTTAGCAACAGTGAATGAAATCCTGGAATGTTTGGTGTCATGCCGATTTGTTTCCAGTCTATCATGGTCCAAAGAAGAAGATACATTATTGATGTGCACACATTTGTATTCTATTGTTTCCTTGCTATTGACTTTTAAATCTAATTAAGATACAATTTGTGACACTACCAATGTACTGGCACACCTTCATTTGTAGTGATACCTAAATCATCATTCAATCTTCAGATCGATAATTCTAAGTAATAATGTGCAAATTAATTACTTTTAAATTGTGTGACAGTTTCTGAAATATGTGGTTCTTTTGAACAAATGTACTTGGGATGAGTGTAAGACATTTTCATATATTGGGGATAGGCTAAATAAATAGAAGGCTATCTGACAGATCCCTTGCAATCTACTCATACAGATGTATGAAGCTTTGGGAAGTGATAAAGTGGAGAGTGATAAACAACCAACCAATCGGCTCCCAACTGTCATTTTTCAAACACAGCCTGTAACATGACAGTTAGGAGCTGAGTGGCTGGTCATTTATCACTCTGCACTTTATCACTTTCCAGAGCTTCATACATCTGTCAGTGTTTTAGGAAACATATTAAATTAATATTTACCATCTCATTGCTGATTTTGACACTGACTGGTCTGGAACATGAATACAGGCAGGAGGGGTCATCATGATTGTCTGCCAGAACAGGCTCAGAGACAGTCCTGTTGCTAACAGAAGCAAACTGTACAATTACTGTAGTATAAAGTTTTATCCCAAAGAGTAAATATTGTATAGAAAAATAACAAAACTCCATGTATTGGTGCTCCAATAGCGATGCAGCTGAGCACACTTCGCTCCGGCCATGTGCTCTACTTTTTATAATAAGGTCCTGGACTAGGAATCAAGGCTTCATCCCCAAAACCCCAAAAGCATATTTTTAAACAAAGAATTAGATGATGTGTTTCAACTTTATTTTGTATAAAGATATATTTGACACCACAGTTGTCCTATGTCAGGGGGCCTGGAACCACACCCTGCAACATGTGGCCTGTACAGCCATGTGGAGCGTCCTAAGAAAACTCCAAGCGTGGGTGTACTTCCTGGTGCTGGTGGTCCCGCCCCCTCAGTGTGTCATAATGACATCATGTGTGCAGGGGGCAGGGACAGCACCTTGGTCGAGCGCTGGTTCATATATATGGAGCATTGTCACATAAAGAATCACCTATTTCTGCAATTTATGGCATTGCAATACAGAGCAGATAACTTTATTGGGCCAGTCTTGTGGAATATGCGCATGTGTTCATATTCAGATGTGCACTCTTTGAAAATAAAATGTTAAAAAAGTAGATTTCAGAATGTAAATGTACAATAAAAGTTTCAAAATAATCTCCAGTGAAATAATGCTTCATTTAAATTAGGGGTGTGCACCGGCCACTTTTCGTGTTTTGTGTTTTGGTTTTGGATCTGGATCTTTCTTCGTGTTTTGGATCTGGATTGGTTTTGCCAAAACCACCCTTCCGTGTTTTGGGTTCTGGGTTTTGTGTTTTGGATCTGTATTTTTTTTTAAAAAAGCATAAAAACAGCTAAAATCACAGAATTTGTAGGTTTTTCTGCTCCTATGCTATTATTAACCTCAATAACCTTAATTTCCACTCATTTCCAGTCTATTCTGAACACCTCACACCTCACAATAGTGTTTTTATGTCCAAAACGTTGCACCGAGGTAGCTGGATGACTATGCTAAGCGACACGAGTGGGCGGCACAAACACGTGACCCATCTAGGCGTGAAACTGCAGTGGCAGACAGGATGGCAGTTTGAAAAACTAGGCCCCAAACTGTACATAATGCAAAGAAAAAAAAGAGGTGCAAGATGGAATTGTCCTTGGGCCCTCCCACCCACCCTTATGTTGTATAAACAGGACATGCACACTTTAACAAACCAATCATTTCAGCGCCAGGGTCTGCCACACAACTGTGGCTGAAATGATTGGTTCGTTTGGGCCCCCACAAAACAAGCTGGCAATTAATGTGTCCCTGCACAAACTGGCTCTATGGAGGCAAGATGTCATCCTCATCCTCCTCATCCACCGATTCCTCACCCTCTTCAGTGTGTACATCCTCATCCTCACAAAGTATTAACTCGTCCCCACTTGAATCCACCACCACAGGTCCCTCTGTACCTTCTGGAGGCTGGTCTCCCTGGAAGAGCTGATAATTCATTTTGATGAACATCATCTTCTCCACATTCTGTGGAAGCAACCTCCTACGCCTTTCGCTGACAAGGTTCCCGGCTGCACTAAACACTCTTTCGGAGTACACACTGGAGGGGGGGCAACTCAGGTAAAATAGAGCCAGTTTGTACAGGGGCCTCCAAATTGCCTCTTTTTCCTGCCAGTACAGGTATGGACTGTCTGCCATGCCTACTTGGATGCTGTCACCGATGTAATCCTCCACCATTCTGTCAATGGTGACAGTATCATATGCAGTGACAGTAGACATGTCAGAAATTGTTGCCAGGTCCTTCAGTCCGGACCAGATGTCCAAACTTGGTCCTGCCTGTCCTGCATCACCGCCAGCGGGTTGCTTAGGATACCTAAGTTTTTTCCTGGCAGCCCCAGTTGCAGGAGAAAATGAAGAAGGAGCTGTTGACGTGTCACGTTCCGCTTCAGCTGACAGTGTGTTCACCAGCAGGTCTTTGCACCTCTGCAGGCTTGTGTCGGCCGGAAAGAGAGACACCACATAGGCTTTAAACCTAGGATCGAGCACGGTGGCCAAAATGTAGTGGTCTGATTTCAACAGATTGACCACCCTGGAATCCTGGCAAAGCGAATGAAGGGCTTCATCCACAAGTCCCACATGCCGAGCGGAATCGCTCCGTCTTAGCTCCTCCTTCACTTTCTCCAGCTGCTTCTGCAAAAGCCTGATGAGGGGAATGACCTGACTCAAGCTGGCAGTGTCTGAACTGACTTCACGTGTGGCAAGTTCGAAGGGCTGGAGAACCTTGCACAACACGGAAATCATTCTCCACTGCGCTTGAGTCAGGTGCATACCCCCTCCTTTGCCTATGTCATAGGTGGATGTATAGGCTTGTATGGCCTTTTGCTGCTCCTCCATCCTCTGAAGCATATAGAGGGTTGAGTTCCACCGTGTCACAACCTCTTGCTTCAGGTGATGGCGGGGCAGGTTCAAGAGTGTTTGCTGGCGCTCCAGTCTTCGGCACGCAGTCGCTGAATGGCGAAAGTGGCCAGAAATTTTTCGGGCCACCCAAAGCGTCTCCTGCACGCCCCTGTCGCTTTTCAGAAAATTCTGCACCACCAAGTTTATTGTGTGAGCAAAACATGGGACGTGCTGGAATTTGCCCAGATGTAATGCCCGCACAATATTGGTGGCGTTGTCAGATATCACAAATCCCCAGGAGAGTCTAAGTGGGGTAAGCCACTGGGCGATGATTTCCCTCAGTTTCTCTAAGAGGTTGTCGGCGGTGTGCCTCTTACTGAAACCGGTGATACACAGCGTAGCCTGCCTTGTAACGAGCTGGCGTTTCTGAGATGCTGCTACTGGTGACGCTGCTGCTGTTGCTGCGTAAGGTGATACATCTACCCAGTGGGCTGTCACAGTCATATAGTCCTTAGTCTGCCCTGTTCCACTTGTCCACATGTCCGTGGTTAAGTGGACATTGTGTACAACGGCATTTTTCAGGACACTGAGGACACTTTTTCTGACGTTTCTGTACAGTCTCGGTATCGCCTGCCTAGTGAAGTGGAATCTAGACGGTATTTGGAACCGGGGACACACTACCTCCATCAATTGTCTAAATCCCACTGCACTAATGGCGGATACCGGACGCACGTCTAACACCAACATAGCAGTCAAGGCCTCAGTTATACGTTTTGCTTCAGGATGACTGCTGTCGTACTTCATCCTCCTCGCTAAGGACTGTTGGAGGGTCAATTGTTTAGTAAAAGTAGTGGTGTTCCTACTTCCTCTCTGGGATGATGAACGACTCCCAGCAGCAGCAACAGCAGCAGCGGCAGCAGTAGGCGTAGCAATGCAGGATCCTCCAGAGGAATCCCGGATAGGAGAGTCAGTCATGCCAGTGACATGGCCTGCAGGACTACTTCCGATCCTGACTAAGGAGGAAATTGACGAGGAGGGAGTTGACGGTGTGGTTTGCAGGCGCTTGGATACAACAGGACAACGGGATTTAGGTGTCCCTGGACTGCTTACGGTCTTAGCCAAAGTTTCTGAACTTGACAGTAACTTTTTATGAACGCGCTGCAGGTGCCGTATAAGGGAGGATGTTCCTAGGTGGTTGACGTCCCTACCCCTACTTATTTCACCTTTACATATGGTACATATGGCAAGACAGTTGTTGTCCGGATTTGGATAGAAATATTGCCAGACCAAAGAGGTGGAATGTTTGGTCTTCTGCCCAGGCATGACCGTGATGGGCTTTTTCATCCCACGGACAACAACTGTCTCCCCCGGAGCCTGATTTAAACAAACCACATCACCATCAGAATCCTCCTCGCCAACTTCCTCCTCAGCGCCAGCTACACCAGTATCCTCATCCTGTTGTACTTCAACAGTGACATCTTCAATTTGCATATCAGCAAGTGGACTGTGGGTGCTCCTTTCAGCACTTGCAGGGGGCATGCAAATGGTGGAAAGAGCCACCTCTTCCCGTCCAGTGCTGGGAAGGTCAGGCATCGCAACCACCACCACACTTGGACTCTCCTTGGGGATTTGTGATATCTTCTTAGAAAGCACAGTTCTTCGCTGTGCTTTTGCCAGCTTAACTCTTTTGATTTTTTTAGTGGGAGGAGGGCTTCCATCGTCATGTGAAGCTGAACCACTAGTCATGAACATACTAGGGATCGACCTTAGCCGTTCCTTGCCACTCCGTGTCGTAAATGGCATATTGGCAAGTTTACGTTTCTCTTCAGCTGATTTAAATGTCTTTTTCAAGGTCATTTTCCTGAACTTTGCCATTTGGGATTGTATGTGCCCTCTACTATGACATTGGGCATCGGCCTTGGCAGACGACGTTGATGGCATGTTATCGTCTATGTCATGACTAGTGGCAGCAGCTTCAGCACTAGGAGGAAGTGGTTCTTGATCTTTCTCTATTTTATTTTTATCGGAGAAAGTTTGGTCCTCCATTTATGTTATATCGATTTGATATATACGTGCGGCTAAACACAGAAAATAATTTTTTTTTTGGTTTGGACTGGAGTGTACTTTGTGGGTTACAGCACCCTTTAACGGTCAAGCCAGCCGGCCCTTTACTTATGACACAGGCGCACTCTTGGCACTACTTTGTTGATGCACGTGCGGCTACTGCGCACACAATTCACAAACACAGAAAATAATTTTTTTTTGGTTTGGCCTGGAGTGTACTTTCGGGGGTTACAGCACCCTTTAACGGTCAAGCCAGCCGGCCCTTTACTTATGACACAGGCGCACGCTTGGCACTACTTTGTTGATGCACGTGCGGCTACTGCGCACACAATTCACAAACACAGAAAATAATTTTTTTTTTGGTTTGGACTGGAGTGTACTTGGGGGTTACAGCACCCTTTAACGGTCAAGCCAGCCGGCCCTTTACTTATGACACAGGCGCACGCTTGGCACTACTTTGTTGATGCACGTGCGACTACTGCGCACACAATTCACAAACACAGAAAATAATATTTTTTTTGGTTTGGACTGGAGTGTACTTTCGGGGGTTACAGCACCCTTAACGGTCAAGCCAGCCGGCCCTTTACTTATGACACAGGCGCACGCTTGGCACTACTTTGTTGATGCACGTGCGGCTACTGCGCACACAATTCACAAACACAGAAAATAATTTTTTTTTGGTTTGGACTGGAGTGTACTTTCGGGGGTTACAGCACCCTTAACGGTCAAGCCAGCCGGCCCTTTACTTATGACACAGGCGCACGCTTGGCACTACTTTGTTGATGCACGTGTGGCTACTGCGCACACAATTCACAAACACAGAAAATAATTTTTTTTTTGGTTTGGACTGGAGTGTACTTTCGGGGGTTACAGCACCCTTAACGGTCAAGCCAGCCGGCCCTTTACTTATGACACAGGCGCACTCTTGGCACTACTTTGTTGATGCACGTGCGGCTACTGCGCACACAATTCACAAACACAGAAAATAATTTTTTTTTGGTTAGGACTGGAGTGTACTTTCGGGGGTTACAGCACCCTTTAACGGTCAAGCCAGCCGGCCCTTTACTTATGACACAGGCGCACGCTTGGCACTACTTTGTTGATGCACGTGCGGCTACTGCGCACACAATTCACAAACACAGAAAATAATTTTTTTTTTGGTTTGGACTGGAGTGTACTTTCGGGGGTTACAGCACCCATAACGGTCAAGCCAGCCGGCCCTTTACTTATGACACAGGCGCACGCTTGGCACTACTTTGTTGATGCACGTGCGGCTACTGCGCACACAATTCACAAACACAGAAAATAATTTTTTTTTGGTTAGGACTGGAGTGTACTTTCGGGGGTTACAGCACCCTTTAACGGTCAAGCCAGCCGGCCCTTTACTTATGACACAGGCGCACGCTTGGCACTACTTTGTTGATGCACGTGCGGCTACTGCGCACACAATTCACAAACACAGAAAATAATTTTTTTTTTGGTTTGGACTGGAGTGTACTTTCGGGGGTTACAGCACCCTTAACGGTCAAGCCAGCCGGCCCTTTACTTATGACACAGGCGCACGCTTGGCACTACTTTGTTGATGCACGTGCGGCTACTGCGCACACAATTCACAAACACAGAAAATAATTTTTTTTTTGGTTTGAACTGGAGTGTACTTGGGGGTTACAGCACCCTTTAACGGTCAAGCCAGCCGGCCCTTTACTTATGACACAGGCGCACGCTTGGCACTACTTTGTTGATGCACGTGCGACTACTGCGCACACAATTCACAAACACAGAAAATAATATTTTTTTTGGTTTGGACTGGAGTGTACTTTCGGGGGTTACAGCACCCTTAACGGTCAAGCCAGCCGGCCCTTTACTTATGACACAGGCGCACGCTTGGCACTACTTTGTTGATGCACGTGCGGCTACTGCGCACACAATTCACAAACACAGAAAATAATTTTTTTTTTGGTTTGGACTGGAGTGTACTTTCGGGGGTTACAGCACCCTTTAACGGTCAAGCCAGCCGGCCCTTTACTTATGACACAGGCGCACGCTTGGCACTACTTTGTTGATGCACGTGCGGCTACTGCGCACACAATTCACAAACACAGAAAATAATTTTTTTTTTGGTTTGGACTGGAGTGTACTTTCGGGGGTTACAGCACCCTTAACGGTCAAGCCAGCCGGCCCTTTACTTATGACACAGGCGCACGCTTGGCACTACTTTGTTGATGCACGTGCGGCTACTGCGCACACAATTCACAAACACAGAAAATAATTTTTTTTTTGGTTTGAACTGGAGTGTACTTGGGGGTTACAGCACCCTTTAACGGTCAAGCCAGCCGGCCCTTTACTTATGACACAGGCGCACGCTTGGCACTACTTTGTTGATGCACGTGCGACTACTGCGCACACAATTCACAAACACAGAAAATAATATTTTTTTTGGTTTGGACTGGAGTGTACTTTCGGGGGTTACAGCACCCTTAACGGTCAAGCCAGCCGGCCCTTTACTTATGACACAGGCGCACGCTTGGCACTACTTTGTTGATGCACGTGCGGCTACTGCGCACACAATTCACAAACACAGAAAATAATTTTTTTTTTGGTTTGGACTGGAGTGTACTTTCGGGGGTTACAGCACCCTTAACGGTCAAGCCAGCCGGCCCTTTACTTATGACACAGGCGCACGCTTGGCACTACTTTGTTGATGCACGTGCGACTACTGCGCACACAATTCACAAACACAGAAAATAATATTTTTTTTGGTTTGGACTGGAGTGTACTTTCGGGGGTTACAGCACCCTTAACGGTCAAGCCAGCCGGCCCTTTACTTATGACACAGGCGCACGCTTGGCACTACTTTGTTGATGCACGTGCGGCTACTGCGCACACAATTCACAAACACAGAAAATAATTTTTTTTTTGGTTTGGACTGGAGTGTACTTTCGGGGGTTACAGCACCCTTAACGGTCAAGCCAGCCGGCCCTTTACTTATGACACAGGCGCACGCTTGGCACTACTTTGTTGATGCACGTGCGGCTACTGCGCACACAATTCACAAACACAGAAAATAATTTTTTTTTTGGTTTGGACTGGAGTGTACTTTCGGGGGTTACAGCACCCTTAACGGTCAAGCCAGCCGGCCCTTTACTTATGACACAGGCGCACGCTTGGCACTACTTTGTTGATGCACGTGCGGCTACTGCGCACACAATTCACAAACACAGAAAATATATTATTTTTTTAGCACTTGGGGGGAGCACCCCTGATGGACAGAGCACCCCCTGGACAACACTACAGCACTCCTTTAGGACTGGGACACTGCACAGGACTTTGGAGTGGACACAGCCCCTATGGAGAACTGACTGCACAACACAGTCCAGCCAGCCCCTATGGACTTTGAAGTAGTGGACACAGCCCCTATTAACAACAGCAGCACAGCACAACACAGCCAGCCCCTATGGACTTTGAAGTAGTGGACAACAGCAGCACTACACTACACTACACTACACAGCCCTAACTCCCACCCTCCCTCTTCACTGTCCACAGCCGAGTGAGAAAATGGCGCCGACGTGTGTACCTTATATAGGATCCAAAACCCGCGAGACTCGGAAGGCGGGAAGATGACGTTTTGCCTCGATTTCAGATCCGAGTCAGGCGGGAAAAGTCGAGCCTGACTCGGATCGGACTCGGATCGGGGGGGCTCGGGGGGGTTCGGATTTCAGAAATCCGAACCCGCTCACCCCTAATTTAAATAATAAAGCACTTTTTTTACCATTGTTTTCACTGTGTTATCTTCTTATAAATATCGCCTACACTCCTAGAAGATTTTGTATCTACTACCACTTCCAAACTAAGGACCCCTTGGGAAACCGGGAGTTCAAGATTTTAGAATATAGAGCAAATAGCTGACAACCTGCTAGACATTTTAATTTTTACAGGATTCTCTGAATAGTGAGGACCCAGCTTGACACTCGTCAACAATGTGTGCCAAGTTGTTCAGTTCTTTTGAGTTGCTTGGTAACAGGCAGATGATAAGGAGAATGCAGGGCTTTTAGCAGGTGTGATGAATAAGGGATGTAACATGAAAAATACTCTCATAATTGATGGTAGAAGAGACAGTCAGGAATTGGAACAAAAAATGTATTCAGTTTCTATATTGTTTTCATGCTTTCTGAGGATGGCTATCTCAAACTTGCGATTTCTAATATATTGTATACATTTTGGAAACAATTCTCATATTTCACCTTCTGATTTTAATCTACTGTGATCCTCTGGATTAATAATAGTATACTTTTTTTTTTTGAAGAGGCAATAAAATTTCTCCCCATCTGCTCACAAATGCTATTTGGCGATGAATGTTTTAATCCAGTCTTCTAGATACCCTTTTGACTGATGGTACTTTAAGAACAAGGCGGGAGATTTATTATCTGGAGGCTAACGGCTATTATTTGTGTGGACCCGCTTCACCTTCGGGTCATGGTCACTGCCACTGAGGATCATTCATACATTTGCCTGCACATCGGCGCTCCTATTACTACATGCAGGGAAGCAGTAACTGCAGCATTTAGGGGCCTATTCATCATCACTTAATTTTTACAAAAGCAGGTGGAAGTCAACATTTCACCTGGGTAGACCTTAGATATTTAGGGGTCTATGTACTAAGCCTTGGCGAGGGATGGAAATAAAGTACCAAACAATCAGCTTCTAAGGGCGGTATTCAATTGTTATAGCATGCTCGATCTCCCGTCTAAAGTGACGGGAGATCGCAGGGCGCTATTCAATTGTTGCTGTTTTTTGTGCTGATCGCGCCCAAAGTGGTCGGGTTTAGCAGCGGAAAATGGCTACCCCCGACCAAAGTGCTGGGTGCGATCATGAAAAGTGCTGTGTGAGTGCCCAAACAGATCACTTTTAGCTCATTTCAGCTTGCACCCCCTTGGGGGCAGCTGATCATGCACGACAGGAGCAACAATTGAATAGCTCCTGTTGGACGCGTAAAGGGGTGATACAATTGAATACTGCCCTAACTGTCACTTTACAAGCTGTGTTTGAAAAATGACAGTTAGGAGCTGATTGGTTGGCATGTTATCTCCATCCATTTTATCTCTCTCCAAGGTTCAGTACATAAACCCCATTCTGTTTCCATTTCCACCTCACCACTCCAGTAACACATTAATCCTTCACCTCTATAGTAATGCATCACTGTTATAGTAAGACATTACTCTCCCTCACCTGTGTACTAACACATTCCACTCTCTCACCTCTGAAGTAACACATTATCCTTACCCACTTCTGCAGTAACACATTTCTCTCCCTCACCCATGTTGTAACACATTCAACATTCCCCTCCCTCACCTGTATAGAAATACAATCCCTCCCTCACACCTGTAGTAACACATTACCATCACTCACACCTGTAGTAACTTATTCCCATCCCGCACCTCCAGAGTAACACATTCCCCTCCCTTACCTCTATACTAACATATTACCCCCGCTCACCCCTGTAAAAACATATTCCCCCATCACCTCTGTAGTAACACATTACCTCTGCTAACCCCTGTAGTAACACATTCCCCTCCCACGCCCCGTAGTAACACATTTGACATTCCCCTCCCTCCCCTGTGTAGTAACACATTCCCCTCCCATACCTGTTTACTAACACATACCCTTCCCTCACCTCTATAGTAGCACATTCCCCTCCCTCACCTGCTGTTGTAACACATTCCCCTTCCTCACCTGCTGTTGTAACACATTTTCCTCCCTCACCTCTGTAGTAACACATACTCTTCGTTCACTATTCAAATAGGGGAGCCAAACCAACTGCCAGTGATGTTTGGCAGCGCTTTGGGTGACAATTGGTGTTTGAAAATTTAACTGTGCTGCAGCCACTATGAGTCAGTCAGTCAGGACATTGCACAGGGGAAGGAAGCATTTTAGAGATCGTATTTTATATAAATATATATATATATATATATCAGAGATGAGAGGGTTCGGATCTCAGAGTTCCGAACCCACCCAAACTTAGAGATCCGGGGAGAGAACCGAACGTGTGTTTGGTTCCCCTGCCAGCCCCTGATCTCAAACCGAGGCAATACCCTCAGAGACAAAATTTTGCGGCTCGCAAGCTTTCGTCTCTGCTTTAGAAGGAGCCCGCGTCGGTGCCATTTCACTCCGGCTGTGGAGAGTGAACAGGGAGGGTGGGTAGTGTAGGGCTGGTGCTGTCTGCTGTGTCCATCTGAGCTGGTGCGTCTGCTGTGTCCATCTAGGCTGGTGCTGTCTGCTGTGTCCATCTGTGCTGGTGCTGTCTGCTGTGTGCATATGGGCAGGTGCTGTCTGCTGTGTCCATCTGAACTGGTGCTGTGTACATCTGGGCTGGTAGTGTGCTGCCTGTGTCGTCAATCGCTGCTGCCTCGGTCAGGGGTGCTCCAGGCCCCAAGTTGTGGGCAAAAAAAAAAATCTATATAATAAAAAGTGTATTTTTTTTTTGTGTGTGTGTGCGTGTGCATTAGCCGCACTTATTCAGACAGCAACCTAGTGCTGCTTGTGTCGTCAATCGCTGCTGCCTCGGTCAGGGTTGCTCCGGGCCCCAAGCTGTGGGCAAAAAAAAATAAAATCTGTATAATAAAAAGTGTAATTTTGTTTGTGTGTGCGTTAGCTACACTTATTCAGACAGCAACCTAGTGCTGCTTGTGTTGTCCATCGCTGCTGCCTCGGTCAGGGGTGCTCCCGGCCCCAAGTTGTGGGCAAACAAAAATAAAAAATCTATATAATAAAAAGTGTATTTTTTTGGTGTGCGTGTGCGTTAGCTGCACTTATTCAGACAGCAACCTAGTGTTGCCTGTGTCGT
Organism: Taudactylus pleione; assembly: GCA_031769625.1. Classification (NCBI taxonomy): domain Eukaryota; kingdom Metazoa; phylum Chordata; class Amphibia; order Anura; family Myobatrachidae; genus Taudactylus; species Taudactylus pleione. Next base: position 5,522,297 of record JAUIMM010000372.1, on the reverse strand, counting down.
CAATCGCTGTTGTCAGGGGTGATCTGGGCCCCAAGTTGTGGGCAAACAAATTTTTTTTTATATAATACAGTGATCGCAGGGAGTGACAAAATATATGGGTCCCAGGGACCCTCCACTTTAAAAAAATGGGGTCCTTCCTGACCTTTTCTAGGTCCCATCATAATTTATGCTTTAGAGCTCCCTATATAACTGTCAGACCTCCTCTAACCTCTTACAAATGATGCCACACAGCCATGCCTGGCCTTTGCACATTATGCCGCACATTAATGCCCTTTACACATTATGCTACACAGTAATGCCCAGTCTTTACACATTTTGCCACACAGCCATGCCCGATCTTTAAACATTAGGCCGAAACATTAATGCCACGCAGTAATGCCCCTTACAAATGATGCCACAAAGCCATCCCCAGCCTTTACATATTATGCTGCACATTAATGCCCTTCAGTCCCCCTATGCATTGCCCCCAGTAGATGACCCCCTATGCATTGCCACTAGCAGTAGTACACCTATGCATTGCCCCCAGTAGTCATCCCCCTATACATTACCCCTAGTAGTCATCACCCCCTATGAATTGCCCCCAGTAGTCATCCCCCTCTGCAGTGCCCCCAGTAGTAATCCCCGCTCTACAGTGCCCCTAGTAATCCCCCCTCTGCAGTGCCCTAGTAGTAATCCCCCCTCTGCAGTGCCCCCAGTAGTAATCCCCCCTCTGCAGTGCCCCCAACAGTTGACCCCCTATGCATTGCCCCACCTTTTTGACCTTTAGTGACCTGGGCCTAATGCCCAGGCCACTCACCTATTTCTGGGGCAAATACCTTCATTTGGGCCTAATGTCCCCTATGTAGCCTGGGCCTTTTCCCACCTATATACCAACAGGCCTGTTGCCTGAATTTATGCCACGGGCCTAGTGCCCGACAATCCTAGTGGTCTAGAGAGGGGTAAATAATTGTGGCCCAAGGCCGCCTACCCGCATGGTAGATGAGGTTGCTGGGGGGATATTCGATAGCTCTTTTCTTCCCACCCCCGCAGTCCTCTTCGGTCCTGGCCAGCGGCGCCACATCTTCCTTTCTTCCCTCTTGATCACGCCGTCTTCTGGCCTCTTGCGCGGCCGCCGGAACTGTTGCTGCGCCGCTCTGCTCTTCAGGAGGTCTTCTCTCCTCCTCTCCGCCGTCGGTACTGAAGTTTCCCACACAGCCGTGTCTAATTCAAGATGCCGTGAGTGGGCGGGGCTATGACGCGGCGAGCTGCGATTGGCTCATCGTGTATGCTTGCTATTGGCTGCTGGACTGCGAGCCGTGTTTGGCTCATGGCCAGTGCCAAACAACCGCCACTGCTTGGCTTCCGGGCAGCGGGCCCAGCTTAGCTTGCTTCCGGAGCCAAGCTACTCCCGCCGCCACTGGTAGAAGGGACCAGGCGGTCCCTTCCCCAGGTATCCGCCGCAGTGGCTTGCCCGGCGCTGGGAACAAACACACTGTCCCAGCGCTGGGCATGGATGCTGTCCCGATGCTGGGATCAGAAACTTGATCCCTGCACGGCTTTCTGATTGGCTCTCGTTGGCTGCTCTAACAGACAGCGTTGTGTCTGTTACTGTAGGGGGACGCGCTGTGCTGCAGCCAGCTGTCAGGGATTTTCCACAGCATAGCGCGTCTCCGGGGACCTGGTAACTTTAAAAAAGTGGGTCCCCAGTGCCCGACATCGGGTAAAATATGCGCTATAGCACATATTTGTGAACACTGTAATAAAAAGTGTATTTTTTTTGTGTGTGCGTTAGCCGCACTTGTTATTATTATCAGACAGCAACCTAGTGCTGCCTGTGTCATTAATCGCTGCTGCCTTGGTCAAGGGTGCTCTGGGTCCCAAGATGTAGACCAAAAAAAAAAATGTATATAATAAAAAAATTTTTTTTTTTGTGTCTGTGCGTTAGCCACACTTGTTATTATAATCAGATAGCAACCTAGTGCTGCCTGTGTCATCAATCTCTGCTGCCTCAGTCAGGGGTGCTCCGGGCCCCAAGTTCTGGACAAAAATAAATAAAAATAGATAATAAAAGTGTATTTTTTTTCTGTGTGCGCGTGTGCGTTAGCCGCACTTATTATCAGACAGCAACCTAGCGCTGCCTGTGTCGTCAATCGCTGCTGCCTCGGTTGTATTGTAATGGCCACACTCAGCATCTCCTGTATGCCCCTTTCATTTTTTAAAAATGAAAAAATGTTAGTGCATGCCGCCCACTGCTGTCGCTTAGTTTAGTCAGCCAGCTAGGCCCTAGGCCTAACCTAGATGAAAAAATCAATATTGTGAGCTGTGAGGTGGTCAAAATTGACTGCAAATGACTGAGAGTAAACATTGTTAAGGTTATTAATACTGTAGGAACAAAACAGGCCCAAATTATGTGGTTTTACCTGTTTTTATAATTTTATGAAAAAAGATCCAGATCTTCTTCTTCTTCTTCTTCTTCTTCTTCTTCTTCTCTTCTTTTGTGAAATTTAACATACTAGCGTATTAAAACATGGCCGAGGCAACTAAAAGAATGTGAAAACAAAATGAATTACTGTTAATTTTTAATTAATTAAAAAACACAATTTGTGCTGTACGCTCATTGTGGGGCTTCACGGCATCAGCGTAGGGCCTCGGAGCGAGCGTTTTGTGTTGTCATGTTTTGTCATGATCTTAATTTTTATTATCGAAGAGAGCTTTAGCAAGCTTTCCCAGCATTTACAGCTGTCTGACTATACCAAATTATGCAACAACATTGACTTCTTTCTTCGAACTGTGTCAAAATGATGACTTTGCAAGGACCCTGCTGTACTGTGAGCTGCCAAAATATTACACATGGAATGCTTCTCAAAAACTTTTTATGTGCAGAAAACAGGGAGACGCTGTAGATGGTCATCCTGGAATCAGAGCAACAGAAGCTCTTGGCCGTGTTTACACTGTACATCCAACAAATATTGAATGCTTCTATCTCCGAAGTTTGCTTTACACCATTACAGGTCCTACAATGCCAGGTACTCCAGCTAGTCCCTAATTATATATATATATATATATATATATATATATACACAAATGCAGATTTTGTATATCTTGACCAAAAACTCTGGAGCAAAGTGCTATAAAAATTATTATTATTACTACATGAAATAATTTAGGGATATGTATGACACTACTGTGAATATATTTGTTCAGTTATGACTGTAGTCAGAGTTTTCACAATTAATATTGTGTGTCTTTAGTTTTCTGGGGGAATAATAAGTGATTTATCGATTCCTGATATTGATGGTCTTTTTTGGATAGTTTAAATAACCCTATTTTACAGTTCGATGAATTTAACAGTATAATTAAGTGGCAAAAGAGACATACAGTATATGTAGATGTGTGCTCATGTAGTACGTGTTGATTATACAACCATGCCATTTCTTCATGTGGCACTACAATTACCAGCATGTACCAACATAGCACTTGCACTTTAACAACCTTTCAGTAGGAATCTCTGCTCTCTCAGTACCACACCCTGACTTAATAAGGTCATAGGCTTGAGCATTTCAGTAGAATATACCACATTTTCTTTTACCCATTCCAATGCTGAAGCAGGAAAGTGCACATTTCTCTTCATACACAATATATATTTTATAGCTGGCAATTCACATACATTTGCACATCATAATGGTTTTCCACACATATGCAGACAATATTCCAGCAATCTGTTTAACACTTATTTCTATTCCTCCCCAAAGGAAAAGTGCACACTTTTAGACAATTTTATTTTGTTTAAACAACACTTCATAAACAGACTTTTATCTTCACTCACCAGTCTGATGAGCATTGCACTGTTGATTTACTTTAAGTAATCCACTTTTGTGCAGATCTGTCTTGCGTAGACCTTTCTGCCCGCATTCTCCACCATATCAGTTGCGCAAATTCATCCCAGATGCCCGGAGGCAAGTTATAAATTGGTGCCCCCCATCACAGCTGCTGACATTGTAATGGCGCAATTCACATGCAGACAAGCTATAGATAGAAGAGGGCAGCAGCTTATGGTCTGACATGGAGCTCTCCACTAGTATATGGTGGCTTCTCAGCTGTCTGGAAGTGGTGCCATGTATTGGGCAGCCATGAAGGTTCACTCCGGGTACATTGTTACAGCCCTAAGTGGGGAGAATATGTTGTGGACAATGGAGGAGGTGCCACTTCAGAGCTGGAGCCCGACGGCAGGCGCCTCCATTGTCTCCCATAGTTCTGCCCCTGCACCATATTATGATGTTGTGGGGTAATTATTTTGGTAGATGGGTGGATTTGTGCAGTGTTTAGGTCCTTGAATGAGGGTCCACACACACAGCTTTCATGGTAAAATCAAATAAATTGAGTTTACTTGTCAGCAAGAATTAAAATGGAAAGCAACAAACAGCCTAACCCCTATTTAGGGCATCTAACTCACTTCTTGACCCCTAACAACCTTTGGGCAGCTAGTCTGCAAATAAAGTCTCTGCCTGCTTCTCTGCAGTTCTATTGCCAGCTCCAGCCTGGCTTGGCTTGGCCGCCACAGCTACATAAACACCGTCAGTCTTGGTGGCCTTCCCTGTCTCCTCCAGGTATAGGCTCTGGCTTCTTCAGCCTGCAGCTTAGCTGCTTCAATGTCACATATACAGTCTTTGGAGTTTTTCGGTCCTCCCTGTCTACTGCAGGTCTGGACTCAGGCCCCCTGGCCCCCAATCGCCTCCAGGCACACTAGGCTTTGTAGCTGCCAGTCCTCCTTGGACTGCTTCAACATGCAGCCTGACTGTAGGTCTTCCTCGTTAGCTCTCACCTGAGCTCTCTGCACAAGGCAGCCATTAGTTGTGGCAAAACTCAGTATATCTACCCTGTGTGGGTGGATCTCTCCTGCACCACACATAATCTGCTGCTCACCAGCACTATCTATGGTGATACTGCCACAATATATATATATAGATTTATTTAATTTTTATTTTTTTTATAACAGTGGCATATTGTAATAAAATAATGTTCCTTACTAATGTTATATGATACATTTTCCACCTGTCCTATACCTTTAGTAAGGAAAATTATTTCAGAACAGACATACTAAGCATTGGAGAATTACAACATTGAGAGAGATAAAGGGGAAGATGGATTAAGCTCTGCAAAGTGATAAATTGGAAAGTGATAAACTACCAGCCACTCAGCTTCTAACTGTCACTTTACAGCCTATGGGGTCTATTTACTAAGCTGTGTTAGGAGATAAAGTGAATGGTGATAAGGTACCAGCCAATCAGCTCCTATCTGGCATTTTTCAAACACATCCTGTGACATGGCAGTTAGGAGCTGATTGGCTGGTACCTTATCACCATTCACTTTATCTCCTAGCACAGCTTAGTAAATAGACTGCTGTGTTTGAAAAAAGACAGTTAGCTGATTGGTTGGTACTCTATCACTCCAATTTATCACTTTCCAGAGCTTAGTACATCTGTCCCAAAGTACCAACCAATCAGTTCCTAATTGTCAGTTTTCAAACTCAGGGGCCCATTTATCAAAGGGTGACATGGGTTATATCACTCGTTTCCTAGGTCGAATGCAGGTCCTGCTATCTATCAAAACAGATAGCGCTGTTTTTCTACTGATCAGCTGTTGCACTATAAAGTATACCTCTGGCCATGCAAAATATATTGCTTTTGTATTTAAAACAAGTGGTATTTTTAACTTACCACTCGTTGTCTTAATTGGAATTCCCCTTGCTGCTGCAGCTTTTATATAGCGCTAACAAGTGCTAAGGTCCTTGCAGGGAGGCTGCAGCATACGGGTCCTTACCCACAATGCACTGTAGCAGCTCCTTTGCTCCTTCCCTCCTGCTCTCCGCCTCCAGATCTCCGACCCTCTCCCTCCTGCTCTCCGCCCCCTGCCTCCTGCTCGCTGGATCATCGTAATTTGCTTTGCAAGGGGGGGAGGGGGGGGCTAGTGTCACACAAACACAGTTGACACAAAGAGCTGGTCAGTGTTAAATACAAGTACGACCCCCCCCCCCCCCAAAAAAAACCCCAAAAAACATGGCGAGTGGAAGCACTACTGTATATTTCGGCCAAAATAACACTCGTAGAGAAATGGGCCCCACAGTCTGTAAAATGACAGTTGGGAGCTGATTTGTTGGTACTTTATCTCTCTCCAAGGCTTTGTATATCTCCTTCTAGGCCACTATTAAAAATATCTATGTATATACAAAAGTACAATTAATAATTAATTGTATCTGATGTGACTTATTTTATATGATAATAAACCCTGAACTACCCTATCCGGATAGCGCACAAACACATTGGACCTGAGTTGCGCGCAAAGCAACTGTGCATTTGTTTAAGTCGCTAAAATGTTACACTGCACATGCGTCCCACAGTGTGTGTGCACAGAGGCGCAATGGCGATTAAGACGCATTCTCAGAAATATATTGGAAATGTATTGGGGCGTTAGGGTGGTGGCAAATCAGACGCACCGAGATGCACTGTCTTATGGGCATTTTATGGGAGTGTTGCTGTATGCCATAGCTCAAGGTGATTTAAAGTAGATTATCTGTATGAGGTGTACTGTGTGCAACCAGCAGTAGCTAGACCAAGGTGTCCCTAACAGTCCAGGTTTTAAGGATACCCATGTTTGTGCACAGATGGTATATTCACCCTGACTGAGGTACTAATTAAATCACCTGTGCTTAAGCATGGACATGCTTAAAACCTGGACCGATAGGGTGCCTTGAGAACTGAATTTGGGAACCACCGAGTTAGGCAATAGCAGCCCCCCTTACGTCTAAAGGTAGGAGACGCCACTGATGAGGACTTTTCTACACTGACCAATATCATTAGTCTACAGATGAAAACGTGGAACCAATCCCATTACTCATATAGGTGAGCTATATAAATAAACAGGAAATGTCCAACAACAAATGGTGTTAAAAAAATAAATAATTTATTTGTAATAAAAAGCACTTTTAAAGCTACATATCCATAATGTCATGAAACAGATCAAAATGTCTAAAACTGTTCTTACTATTATTGACAAGGTAAAACATACACATCCAATTACATTAAATAAAATTTAATGAGATAAAAAAAAATAATAGAATATATTACAGTATCAAATGATAAAAATATTTTTTTTGATATACTGTAGATCATTTGGTGGAAGCAATACTTACAATACATTTCTCAATCTGTATTAGCTCAGCAGAACAATCTGAAATATTAAAGACATACATTTATATGGGTTATTCATTTCACTGTTCCTGTTAATTCGTGTGCATCAGTAGTGCAGACTGGAAGAAAATTATTTATATTAAAAGCCTGTGCTTAAAAATTGCAAAAACTGACTTTTTAAAGCTGAACAAAATACACTAATTAGGGTAGTTTCATTTTTAAACTGATTTATGATTTTCTGTAGATGATAAGGTTTAGGTGATTTAGATTTATCAAATTTTAGGCTTAGCTAAAAGTCTCCATTGTATAGTCACAAGAAGGACACTTGGTGACTAGAAAAGATCCCAACACATTGACAAATAAAACTTTTCACATATATGCATTATATTTATATGGGTCTCTCTCCAGTTAGAAATGCTGGTGACTTCTGCAATGTTTCAGGGCATATTAACAAGCATTATGAAAGTAATAAATAGTTGTGCAATATAAATATAATGATGCTAAACAAATATCTTATTTTATTTTTGTTTTAATACTAAAGGGATATTTGTGTTTATATATTTTTCTTTTATGTTCATACCTCGCAGTGTATTCCTATTGTGGGTCTAGTGATGGCTCCCAAACTGATACGATCAATGAACTACGGCTATTTTATGCATAATAGTTTTTCCCATGAAACCTTATCATTTAATAGCCCTTTACATCCTTTCTCAGGAATGCTATATTTGTCTCCTTTAACCAGTGCTGTTTGGAACTTGTTTACTAAACTTAGTGAACTCCTACACAATAAAGATGGGTACACTACACACCATACGATGGTGCAACATACCGATGCGGCGACCGATGTAACGATACGTGTGCGCCATACACACTGCACGATCTGGTGTACAACGGCGCAATGTATCATTACATGTTGCATGTAACAGCACTGTGTCATTCATGCAATGAATGACCATCGGAAGCGATGGATGGGTGTACACACTATACGATGTGTACAATATACTGTTTCTGGATGGCTGGTACTTTATCTCTGTTCACTTTATCTCCATCCAAGGCTTAGTAAATAGACCCCACCTTCTGTAACATGACAGTTAGGAGCTGATTGGTTGGTACTTTATCTCTCCCCACTTTGTCTGTCTCTAAGGCTTAGTGAATTGACCCCTTAGTTTTCACCCTTCGCCTCAGTTGTAGCACATCTCAATATCACCTCTATGGTAATGCATTTACCCCATAACCTCTGTGGAAACACATTTCCCCATCACCTCTGTGGTAATACATTCTCCTTTCACTTCTGTAATAATACATTTCCCCCATTATCTCTTTAGTAACACATTCCCTCCCTCACCTCTGTAGAACACATTCCCCCTTCACATTTGTGGTAACACATTCATCCGCCTGTGATAAAATATCCTCTTGATCACCTCTGTAGTAGCCCATCACCTCTGTAGTACCATATTCCTGTATCACCTATCACATCTGTAGTAACATCTTCCCCAACACCTTTGTAGTAACACATTCCTATCACCTTTATAGTAACACATTCCACCATCATCTCTATAGTAACGTATTCCCCATTGCCTCTGTAGTCACACATTCCCCCATCACCTCTGTAGTAACACATTCCACTCATCAACTCTGTAGTAATACATTGACCTATCACCTCTGTAGTAACACATTACACCCATCACCTCAATAGTAACACATCCCGACTTCACCTCTGTATCATCTCAGTAGTAACATATTCATTCATCACTTCTGCAGTAACCTATTCCCCCATCATCTCCATAGTAACACATTCCCCCATCACCTCTGTAGTAACACATTCCCACATCACCTACGTAGTAACACATACTCATCACCTCTGTAGTAAGGTAACACATTCCCAACACCTCTGTTGTAACTAATTTCTCTCATCAGTCATCACCTCTGCAGTAACAGATTCCCACATTACCTCTGTAGTATCACATTCCCCTATCAGCTCTGTAGTAACACATTTCTCCTATAACCTCTGCCTCTATAAAGTTCATTATAATTTACAAACTGATTTATATTTTTATTGTCAATTATAAGGTTTAGCTGATTTATATTAGGGAATTTTAGGTACAGTATAGTTAAAGTCATCATTTACATAGTTGCAAGAAGGACAATTATGTGCTAGGAATACACATTGTGAAATAAAACTATTATAGATATATGCATTCTGTTTGGAACCAGTATATAATGCCGACAGCTGTTTTGTCGCAGGATCAAATACCGACAGCGGCAGCCCGGCGGGTCGAAATCCCGACACCCTGAGGTAAGTACCCTAACCCTCCCCTCTCCCCCCCTAACCCTCCCTTAGGGGTGCCTACTAACCCTAACCTCCCGCCTAGTGCCTAACCCTAAACTCCCCTCCCCGCACCCTAAACCTAACCGTCCCGTGGGGGGTACCTATCCCTAACCTCTCCCCCTAGTTCCTAACCTAACCCCCGCTTCCCCTAGCCTAACCCTAACCTTCCCTGGGGGGGTGCCTAAGCCTAAGTCCCCCCGGGGGTCCCTAAACCTAACCCTCCCCATCCCCGGTCTAAGTGTATACTTACCCAGCAGGGAGGACGTTCGGTATGGCGTCCTCAGCGTCGGGATTAACATAGGCGTCGGTATTTCGACGCATATGTTAAATCCCTTGCCGGGATGACGCTGTTGGGATCAAGACCAGCGGCCGTGCGGCCGTCGGTCTCATAACTACATCCCTTCTATTTATATCGTTCTATCTCCAGTAAGAATTGCATTATAATAATAAATAGTTGTATTTCAAATGCACAAAAAGCTAATAAAATGTGTCTTTTATTTCTAAGAATTCTAAAATCATTATTTTTATTTTATGTTTGTTTTATTTTCAAACCTTGCACAGTTTATTCCTATTGGGGGACTAGTGATGGTTCCCAAACTGATACAATCAATAAACTGCTGCTATTTTATCTCACAGGTTTTTTTCCCATGAAAGTAATAGCCCTTTACATCCTTTCTCAGCAATTTGCTATATTTGTCTCCTTTAACTACTGCTTTTGTAACTTCAATACAGAAAAGAGATTCTGACCTCTGGCGCTGCACTCCACAAGCAGCAAAGAAAGGCTGTAAGATAAGTCACCTACTTATATAAACTGAATGCAAATAAAAAGAATGGTCTTACAATATTGCGCTATGGATTGTTCCAAAATCTTCAAATGCAGAATTTCTCCCGATGTTTTTTCAGTATGTGAAAAACATAAACAATAAATACAATAGTGTGATATTGTTTATGTACAAAGTCTTAACACCCTTCGTGTCACTCTCCACAGAAAAGGGGAGAAAAAGTCCACATCAGAGAATGTCCTAATCATATCCCACTTCCAAAAAGGCACTCGGTGTACAAACGATACTTCATACACTCTGTTAAACTAACACCAATTAATTTATCATTCTGTACATGTATAATATATTCAGATATTAAGTCAGCCTAATGTGCAATATATTTTTTCATATTTTCTATAGTATATTTTATGATTATTTGTACCAGAGACATACCCTAGAGTATTGTTAGACACTCTGTTAAACTAACACCAACTAATTTATCATTGTGAACATGTATATTATATTCAGGTATTAAGTAGGCATATTGTGTAATATATTTTTTCATATTTTCTAAAGGATTTTATAATTCATGGTATCTTTGACTGAGATCAGCGCTTTTGTTAATTATAATATATATATATGCATGATTTTTACAATTGATCTATTGCATTTTATTAAAATAGTATGATCTGCTATACAAATACTCATAGGTTCTGTCCTGGAGAGAACGAGTCCTGCACATGCAAAGGCGCCCCACCATCGGAGATGTATGCAAACCATCAGGCCCTCCTAGGTAACCATTATATTTCTAGACTATTAAATAGGTTTCAGGCACATCCAGATTATATAGTGCAGCTGCAGTATATACTGAGGAAACTGCAATACAGTTTGTCTATAGCAGATGATTTAGATACATTACAGAATTAAATACTACCGGTAAGTGGATCCTGGTATTCGGAGAAACTCACTGTATTAGTGAAAATGATACAGGTATTTTGTATTTTATTCATTGTGCTTTGTGTATATCACATGAAGCATCTTTAAATATAGATGAACATGGACTGTATTTTTTTATTTCACATGCTGCCGCCATGTGAAATAAGAAATAAAACACAAAGCACTGTATGTCCGACTGAGCCTCTGGCATCATTATAACCTGTTGTGAGAATATTCCCAGCTCCCACAGCAAAACGTTTGGGGAATTACATGTGTCGCAAGTTCAACATTTATTAAGAAATAAAAAACTGTATAGTGCAATGAACGTATGTCAGCTTAACTGGAAACAGGAACCATAAGGTGTTACCTCTGTTACGTAGGTAATAAAGTGTCAGCATTGGTTTGAATTCAGTTGAATAGTCAGAACTTTCTTAATCCATGGCAAGCCCCATAATTACCCCTCTGTACAAATTCTGCAAAATGTCCTACTAAATATTAGAGATGAGTGGTTTGGTTTTGCAGAAAACAGAATACACCCGAACTTGGGGTCTCCGAGTGGAACAGAGGGCCTCATTCAGCTTTGGGAATAGAGTGAGAAATAGCACTTAACTGTGAACTTGGACAAACCATATTGCAATACAAGGGGTGTAAATACATAAAAAAAAATTTGCATGTAGGGTAAATACCGGCTGCTTTTGAATGTAGCCTACAAATACTGCACAGCTTTATTATTACTCTACAATTTACATGTCAGTTTGGACACCTCCCTCCTAAATCTAAATCTCTCTGCACTTTTTAAATCTTCCCCACCTGCAGTGCAGCATGGTTTCACCTAGATGATCAGTTGAGTGCTAAATCTCACTCTATTTCCAAAGCTGAATCAGGGTCAGAGTCCCAGTTCAGGTCTTGCTGCCAAGTTTGTTGCTTAATACGAGGCAAAACATAATTTTCGCCGGGACCTTGTACCAAACCGAAGCATGAGGTAGCTATTAACCAAGTGGAATTCCACCCTTTATATGCTACAGTGTCTTGAGGAACAGCAATAATCCATCAAAATGTACACATCAAACCATGACATAGGGATAAGGGGTACAAGTTACCACTTTACTGCACTGGAGAACTTTCAGTTTTATGTAGGCTACTGTAACCATTTGAAGTTGTAACCAATGAAGTGAGTTCAGGCAATGGCAGCCTGTCAGGTAATAATGTGAAAAGGGTGTCAAAACACCAGTTTAAGGGGCAGATGTACTAAGCTCTGGAAAGTGATAAATTGGAGAGTGATAAACTACCAACTATTCATCTAACTTTTTTCATTTTTCAAACACAGCCTGTAACATACAGTTAGGAGCTGAGTGGCTGGTATTAAATCACTATCCAGAGCTTAGTTCATCTCCCACTATGGGCCGTATTCAATTAGTTTCAAACCCCCTGAAAAGTTTCGCCTGCCCGACTTTTTGCAGACAACGCTTGTTTTGGAAGCAGAAACTTATCGTGCGTGTCCCCGCTATTCACCCTATTCAATTACAAACCAGGCGAAAATGGCAAGCTGTTCAAAACAGGCGGAAAGTGCTGTCAGAATTGGGTAAGTCAGCCTGAACCCCCCAAAAAGATGCACTAACATTGGGGATCAATGTAGATGTGTCTGAATAGCCTTATTAAAACTCTTTGGGGTACTTAAGTTGTTTCAATAGCTTCCTATTAGCGTCTTTGCACAAGTGGTGAAGAATGGCATTAAGCAGTTTTTTTTGGTGAAAATAAATAGTCCTGTCAATTTTTGGGTACTTGAAAATGGGTGCTAGTATATTTTAAAGTCTCTAAAGTGAAGTTTTAAAAAACATGAAAAACGCACCTGTTGCATGCACCTGTAATCATAAAAACACCTGACCCATCCTTGCAGACCCCCAAGAAGTCTATTTCGCTAGTTTTGGGGTGTTCTTAAGTTTTATCCAGGGATTTTTTGACACAGTTGTCCTTTGGGGACTTGTCCCAAGGCTTCTGAGTGGTTTCCCCACCTTTGCACCCCAAAAATAAAAATGTTGCACTTTTCACCTGCTATTAGGAGGCGAATCTTTTTCGCCTATTACATTGTATTGACTTTCTGCGTAGGCGAAAACCGGCTGGAATTGAAAACGGAGATAAGTTCTGACCACGCAAAAAGTCGAGATTGGCGATACTTTGCCATGGAAAACGGCTTTTCGCGTCTATTTGAATACGGCCCTATGTTAGTATGAATAATATTGGTAAATATGCCCCTTAGAACCAAAACCAATACATGGGATCTCCGCACATCTCTACTAAATATACAGCATACTTGCCAACTCTCCCTGACTGTCAAGGAGACTCTCTGAAATAGTAGCAATCTCCCTGACTCCCTGAAATAGTAGCAATCTCCCTGACATCCTGAAGAGTCTAACAATCTCCCTGATTACACCTTACCCCCATTATGAAGCTTATATAGAAAAGAAAAAACAGACCTATATACATTTATATGGGATCATTAGTATAATTTCCCTGCATTGGTTATAAGGCACAATGATCCCTATGGCTACATGCATTTTCTGAAAAGTATCAGTGTATTGTCATCAACAAATAGATCTTACTGACTGCTTTGGGGCTCGTTTACATTTGGATGTAAGTCAGGTTTATGGCATGCCTCTCAGATGTAGCTGTACACGTCCACTTTACTGCCGCACTTATAGTTGCTGCTATCACAGTCTCCCTGAAAAGCTTTTTCAAAAGTAAGCAAGTATGATATACAGCCAAATATATTATGGGGTCTATGTACTAAGCAGTGATAAGTGACAGAGTGAAAAGTGATAAGTCTGTGATAAGTGCCAGCCAATCAGCTCCCAACTGTCATTTTTCAAACACAGCCTGTGAGATGACAGTTGGAAGCTGATTGGCTGGCACCTTATCACAGACTTATCACTTTTCACTCTGTCACTTATCACTGCTTAGTACATAGACCCCCTATATCTCTAAATGCTACAGCTATGACCATGTACAGTAGGTCTGACTACACCATTGTTGTCAATTAACAAGCCACGTAATTAAAATTAGAAAATATTTGATATAAAAGAACTGGAATTGACATTCACAATTATATAAAAGTTTCAGAAGCTTATCAGAAATGAATGAAGACTTCCCAGGTGATGCAATGATCATAAAGGGAGATATTTCTCTTCCTGTAAGTAGCAGGAAATGGCAGGATGCTGCAGTCAGCTTTTTGTTTTAGTCTGAAATGACTGACAACAGGGAGCAATAGCTTAGGCGCAACTGCATTACAATTGAAACAATGCCAAATATGTCAAATTTATGTGAAGATTAGAATACTTTTATGCATGTAACTTGGGTTACCACCTCTCCGGAACAGTCCGGTATTCAAAGACTGTCCGGAGTTTGGATACCTGTTATTACTGGATGGGTGGTGTCTGGGAATTCTTAGCCACTCAGCTCTGCCCCCAGCAGCACACTGTCTGCCTCTTAACTGTGCCCACCACCCGTTACTGCCAAGCCTCCTGGCCGTTCTGGCACAACAAGTCCTGGTGCCTAAGCCGGCATACTGCTCATCCTGTCTGTGCCCCACCTCCTGTGATAGAGTCACTGAGTGAGCCATACTGTACCTGACCTGTCCATGCTGTGTGGTCTATAATATACTGCATTCTTTGTAAGTAAAATATTAGCACTTCTAGGCAATGTTTGCACTTCCTCTTTCTCTATACAGGTATTTAATAAAGTAGAACCCATTAGAGAGGTCCTGAGGAAACCTATTTCTCCAGCGTGTGACCTTCTTACCCTTATTACAAAGATGTAAAGTGTCCAATGTTCGAGTTTGTGCATTGAGCATGCGTGTGCCGGTAATGCTACACATGTGCACATGGGGCTGATTAAGAGTTGGATGCAGACAAGATGCCTCTTTATGCTAATGCCGCTACAAAGCCTATCCCTTGTGTATCTCCATGCATCTGAATGGGCAAAGACTGAGATGCCCACACGCAGTGACTTAGAAGAATGCTGCAATTAGACGCCACCATGGGTCGCAGCATTGAAACTTGCACCAGCCCTATGGCAGGTGTAGTTTCTCCATCTAGAGTATGGCCTCCTATGAGAGTGACTTTGCATCTCAGGACATAGCTGCTTTCAGTGACACGCTTGTGACACTCCCATTAATGCTACATCTCCATGCATCTTTTAGTAACCCTCCTGTTACCTCCCTGCCAGTGTCTAGGAATGCCCCTTCATTTTTGCTACTGTACATCTAATGTTTCTCTGTAACTCTGTATGAACAAAATCGGGATGCACAGTGTAACTCAAATGCATGCGCAGATTTAAAACATTGGGCAAGTACATACGACATAAACAGTGCGTCCACCTCTGAATCCACCACCAGGCCCCATAGGTAATTTTGGACTTTGCACACGTGGCCCTACCGGCATTAGAATGCTCAAAAAAAGAAAATCATCCGATTTCAGACTGTGCATGAGCAAGTCGTAAGGCTGCAAATGCGCAGTGAAGGATTTCAGTACTGGGAAGAGCTGATCTGACTTCTCAAGCTGTAAAAAAAGGCACACATAACGCCATCCAGAGATAGCATATAATGGGCAGAGATGGCAAATAAGGGGTATGTGAGGGCAGCAAATATTTGAAATAAAATAATTGTAATCCTACTGCAGTTTTGACCCCTTATCACGTCTCCTGTTTGGGAATCTGAAATTGAATAGGCAGTAAGCATAGATGTAACTGTAATGATGAAAATGGTAGCACTTTTATAAAAGGCAACCTGTATTTTAAGGGGCCGCCGGTCTCAATACCGACATCGGAATCCTGGCAAGGGACTTAAGGTAGGCGTTGAAATACAGACGCCTATCTTAATCCCGACACTGGAACGCTGAAAGATGCCAGATCGAACGAGGTAAGTCCAGGGCGCCTCTAGCGTTAGCCTGGGGGGGAGGGTTCGGTTAAGGGAGCGTAGCTTGGTTAGGGTTAGGTTTGGGGGGCGAGGTTAGGGTAAGGCACCCCTAGGGGGGAAGGTTCGGGTTAGGCACCCCCAGGGGGAAGTTAGGGTCAGACACTCCCGGTTTAGGGAGTGGTAAGAGGGGGTTAGGGTTAGGCACCCCCGGGGCGAGGTTAGGGTTAGGCACTAGGGGTGAGGTAGCATAGATAGAGTACTTACCTGCCATGTCGGAATCTCCTCCCTTCAGGTTGCTGGCGTCAGGATATGAACAGGCGGCTATTCAGCCACCGTGAATTCATACCCATTCCATTTTAAGTGTAGTGGTCCTTTATAGGATGTGTCCATGGGTGTAACCACCATAGGTACAAGGGGTGCAGCTGCTATGGGGCCCAGAGCTGAGGGAGACTCAGCTTACTTGTCAAATTTACAAGTGTTCTATACTTTTTCACCATTGGGTGGTACATAGGGGCCCCAACAAACTTTTGCTATGGGGTCTTCAAATACCTAGTTACGCCCCTGGATGTTTCCTTCACCCCTTTTGTAATGACATTGCATTTCAGGGTGGAAAGCATACACTGTGATATTAAATTAATGGTATAGCACACCCCTAGGCAGCCCTCTGCACTAGTACCACAAGGTGGCATCATACTTGCCAACTCTCCCTCATTGTCAGGGAGACTCCCTGAAATAGTAGCAATCTCCCTGTCTCCCTGAAGAGTCTAGCAATCTCCCTCATTTCATCCTTACCCCCATTATGTGTTTTCATCAACAAACAGATCTTACTAACTGCTTTTGGGCTGGGTTTACATTGGATGTAAGTCAGGTTTAGGACACGCCTCTCAGATTTATCAGTACACGCCCACTGTAACACGCACTCATAGGTGCTGCTTTCACAATCTCCCTGAAATGCTTTTTCAAAAGTAGGCAAGTATGGGTGGCACTCGAGGATGTTTTCAGTGGCATCCACAGCGTCAGTTGATCTCCTATGAGTGTTTCTTCCCTCGTGCTCCACTGTCTTCCCTCACAGAGGAAACCATTTTGGTATGCTAGACCCTCTCCAAACTGAAGTTAATCCTGCTCACTGTTGAGTATCAGTACAAAATTCTGAAGCATGTGTTAGTTTCAAGACTACAAATTATTAATTTAACCCAAGCAAACTATTATAAAAAAGGAAGGACAGGGAAGTCAGTAACAGATCCAGTATAATGGGATACACTCCCAGGAATGCAGTGGAACTCACCAAAATGCAAGTGTCAATATGAAGCAGTAAATATATCAGACACCTTCCAATTTCAACTGTTAAGTCACTGACTTTCAACCATAATCAGTGACCATTAAAATATACAGGTAGCTTGGAATGGATTTTGTTCACAAAAGCATATTTTTAATTTTATCAAATTCGTTTGACCTGATTCATCTGGTCAGATGGTTATGGTGATTAGCAAATAAGCAGCATAGCCTGGCAGACCAGACTCCTTGACAGTATGTTTGTATAAAACTATAGAGCAGTTTACAAAGTTGTGTTACCCACTTTTCTTTATGTCCCAAATCCAGCACTCATTCTATCCTGCATTCCACTAAAGCTCTGTCACAAGCCGCTATCCCGGCATGTTACCATCACACTGTATCCTCCGGCGGTAGGGTCTGACAGCCTCCCCGGTCACCAGGCAATGTGGACACCAAACTGGGATGCCGCCAGCAGCTGCTGGGAGACCAGGCCCCCGGCTGGCCACGGGTGCTGCTGTGTCTGCCAGATAGAAGTGCAGTGTCCCACCTCTGCCCTCAAGGCCGCACCTTGTGCCGTACTTCAGTCCTCAGTGCCGCACCATGGCCCTCAAGGCCGCATTGTGCTTCCAAAGCTGAATTTCGGTCTTTAAGGCCACCTCTTGACCCTCAAGGTTGTA
The DNA here is from genome assembly GCA_031769625.1 of Taudactylus pleione. Classification (NCBI taxonomy): domain Eukaryota; kingdom Metazoa; phylum Chordata; class Amphibia; order Anura; family Myobatrachidae; genus Taudactylus; species Taudactylus pleione. Next base: position 5,504,247 of record JAUIMM010000372.1, on the reverse strand, counting down.
AATTGCCACCAAAGCTGCTTCACGGCTCCATTAACCACCACTAACTGCAAGTTAAACTGAAGGAAACCACTCTAACCTTAAACCATTCTTCAACAAGATTATATGGACAAAGTATAATCAAGAAATGTAATTCACAATATCCACACTGCAAGCAACTGCTGTCTGCATCATCTGGACAATCTTCTCTGGCCTCTGTTTGCTCACTATGCGAACTCACACTTCCTATTATTTGTACTGACTCGCTCGTTTCACAAACAACTCATAGCTTACTGTATTCTGTGCCTATTTCAGCTTATTTCTTATAAATAACGTCTTCCCACCTCTTCTCTTTCCCTAGCCTGTCATCTGTCTTCTAATTCAGTTTACTTTATTAGTCCATTTCTGCTCTTTTCCTCTGCTCAATAATAGTTTGGAAATTGTGCAGGCACATTTTCCTCCATTGTACCATTACTTGCTTCTCTGCAAATCTTTTATACTGTTTTTAACTCTCATACTTTTTCCTCCATCTAGTTTTCCTTCCCCTATTCAACTCATCCACACAATTATCGTGTGTACTTCCCCCTCCACTCGTTTTCTGCCTAATCCTCTGCTCTACCACCTTTTTCCACCATTATCATTTCCCCCTTTTATTCTCCACCTCCTCCTTCCTTTTTCTCCCCTCCTCTGTCTGCCTTCCTCTCTCTCCTCTCCTATTGCTACACTTTCATTCTCTTCTACCCCTCCTATGACCTACTACCCCACTGATAATCCCTCCTCCAAACCTCCTCTCCATGTCATCCCACCCCACCCCCATCATATTAAACTCCCTCCTTGCCAACCACCTACAGGTTCCCTTCCCAGCACTGGTCCCCGCTCAATCTCTCCACTACATTCATGTCGGCCACCCATATTAAACTTACCTTCTCGCTATAGCAACCCAAACAATCTAATTCACATCTCTCCCACAATCACTGTCCCTCTATCTTGTGCCCCCTGGAATGCCAGATCAGTATGTAACAAACTCGTACCCACCCACGACCTTTTCATCTCTAAAAACTTGCATCTCCTAGCCATTACTGAAACCTGGATTTCACCCTCTGACACCACTTCCCCTGCTGCTCTCTCCTCTGGGGGCCTCATCTTCTCTCATACCCCTCGGCCTGGTGGTCGCCATGGTGGTGGGGTAGGGGTCCTTTTATCCCCAGGATACTCCTACAAACTCCTAGCCTCTGAACCATCTCTTACTTTCTCTACATTTGAGGTTCATGCTATACGCCTCTTTCAACCAGTTCACCTTAGAGTAGCTGTCATTTACCGTCCCACTGGCCCTCCTTCCAAATTCATTGACAACTTTGCTTCCTGGCTCCCTCACTTTCTCTCCTCTGACATTCCCTCTATTATCTTAGGTGACTTCAATATTCCTATTGATATCCCCACAGAAGCCTCTGCCTCCAAACTCCTTACCCTCACGTCTTCATTTGGTCTCTCCCAATGGACCTCCTCACCCTCACATGTGAGTGGGCATTTGCTTGACCTGGTCTTCACTCACCGTTGTGATATTTCTGATTACTCCAATTCCCCATTCCCCCTCTCTGACCATCACCTTCTCTCTTTTAACCTTTCCCTCTTTCCTTCTCTTCCTCTACCTCGTAAGGCCACCATCACTAAGCGTAACATTGAGGCTATTGACACCATTTCTTTTTCTTCCCAGCTTGACTCACTTCTCTCCCCTATCCTGTCTCTCTCCTGCCCTGAACAAGCCATTTCCCTATATAATACCTCCCTTACTTCTGCTCTGGACTCTGTTGCTCCGGCAATCACTATTCACCCTCGCAGAATTACACCTCAACCCTGGCATTCCAAATGCACCAGATACCTGCAAAAGTGTTCGCGAACTGCCGAGCGACAGTGGAGAAGATCACGCTCTAAGGCTGATTTCCTCCATTTCAAATTTATGCTCTCTTCATACATAGCTGCCCTTTCCCTCTCTAAACAGTCATATTTCAAGAACCTCATTTCCTCTCGGTCCTCAAATCCCCAACGTCTCTTCACCACCTTCAACTCCCTCCTCTACCCACCCCCTCCCCGCCCCCTCTCTTCGCTCTCTGCCCTTGACTTTGCTACCTACTTTACATCTAAAATTGACTCCATACATCAGACATCGTATCCCACCAGTCCCTTTGCCATCCACCTCCTCTTTTCCCAGATCACCCCCTCTCCTTCCATTTTACCAACTCTTACTTTCTTCTCCCCTGTATCTGGAGAGGAAGTAATGTCCCTCATCCAGTCCTCCCCCCCTTCCACCTCCCCCCTTGACCCTATCCCTTCACGTCTCCTCTGCTACCTCTCTCCTTCTGCCTGCTCCCATCTTGCCCACCTCCGCAATCTCTCCCTATCATCAGGCACTGTCCTGTCTGCATTCAAACATGCCCTTGTCTCCCCCATACTAAAAAACCTACCCTTGATTCTAACACTCTCTCCAACTACCGTCCCATCTCTCTCCTCTCTTTTGCCTCCAAGCTCCTTGAGCGTGTTGTTTACAACCGCCTTACCACCTTTCTTTCCTCCCACTCCCTCCTTCACCCTTTTCAGTCTGGCTTCCGTTTTCTTCACTCCACTGAAACTGCCCTCACAAAAGTCAGCAATGACCTCCTTGCTGCTAAATCCAAGGGCCACTACTCTCTTCTAATTCTCCTTGACCTCTCTGCTGCTTTCGACACTGTGGACCACCCTCTCCTTCTGCAAATCCTTCACTCCCTTGGTCTACGTGACACTGCCCTCTCCTGGCTATCCTCCTACCTCTCTGACCGATCCTTCTCTGTCTCCTCTCATGACTCCTCTTCTCCCCCACAGCCTCTTGCAGTAGGTGTTCCCCAAGGTTCTGTTCTTGGACCTCTCCTTTTCTCACTCTATACATCCTCACTAGGGGAACTCATCAGCTCTTTTGACCTCCAATATCATCTCTATGCCGATGATACCCAGATCTACCTTTCCTCCCCCAATCTCTCTCCATCTCTCCTCACTCGTGTCTCCAACTGTCTCTCTGCCATCTCTTCCTGGATGTCCCAGAGATTTCTTAAACTTAATATGTCTAAGACTGAGCTAATCATCTTCCCACCCCCCTACATAACCACACTTCCCACCATTTCTTTATCAATTGATGGCACAACTATCTCCTCTAGCCTCAAAGTGCGCTGTCTTGGAGTTATCCTGGACTCCTCCCTCTCCTTCAAACCACATATCCAGTATGTCTCACAGTCCTGTCGTTTTCATCTTAAAAATATTTCCAAGATTAGACCCTTTCTCACCCAGGATGCCACTAAAACCCTCATACACTCACTGGTCATCTCCAGACAGGACTACTGTAACCTCCTCCTATCTGGCCTCCCCAACTCCCTTCTCTCCCCTCTCCAGTCTGTCCTCAATGCTGCTGCTATGCTCATTTTCCTCTCAAAACGCTCTGCATCTGCCTCCCCTCTACTACAAGCTCTCCACTGGCTCCCCTTCCCTTTTAGACCCCAATTTAAGGTTCTCACACTCACTTACAAAGCCCTCAGCCATTCCTCTCCAGTTTACATCTCTGATATCCTCTCCCTTCACTCTCCTGTCCGCCCTCTTCGTTCAACAAATGCATGCCGCCTCTCATGTCAATTGATCACTTCTTCCCACTCCTGCCTCCAAGATTTTGGCCGCGCTGCTCCCCACCTTTGGAACTCTCTCCTGCTTCCCATCAGACTCTCCACCTCTCATCAATCCTTCAAACGGGCTGTCAAGACCCACTTTTTCATCAAAGCCTTCCAGCTCTCTTCTTAACTTGCTGCTACATACTCAATCCTCCCTGCCTACCCCATCTGTGTCAACCCCTGTTTGTCTGTCCCTCCCCTTTAGAATGTAAGCTCCTATGAGCAGGGCCCTCTACCCTCTTGTGCTTCTCCTTACTCTACCTTCATCTACTTCTTACTCTCTACCGGGGCACGTAAGTCACTGTAAATTAACCTATTTGTTTATGTACTTTGTAAGGCATTGCAGAACACTTGTGGCGCCATATAATAAACGATAATAATAATAATAATATATTCTCTGATAAGCAGGATTGCTGTGTAAGCCCCTACAGTTGCAAGTTTTAAGACAAGGCAGCCACCTACTATAAGTACCGGTGAACATATCCAGCTGTAAGGGAACAATGGGTGGCTGTTATTGGCAGAAGAACTCACCAGTCAACTCTAGGGTTGTTATTGGCAGAAGACCTCACCAGTCAACTTACATGGTGGTACCTAGCTGATTGTAACATTTTCACTGGCCAAAACTTTACAGCTAGGATGGATCCTGACATGAATCTGGCTCAAGTTTTGGCAACCCAGTTCCAGGCCTGTACCAGTGTGAGGATCCACGACATCGGATCAACTTGATGGCAGGTCCCAGCTATAGTTGTCACTGGGATACTGCATCTTGTCCTGAACCTTGTCTGTGTGCTAGATTCAGCTGCACACTAATTAATAATGTATTGTCTGTGTGCACAGCTAAGGTGCACACTAGTAGTTATTAGGTAAGACTCTCTGCAGGAAATTAATTTGATTGGATCCTGCATCGCATAAGTTACAGCCTGCCCTTCACTCCATGCCAGCTATAATGCTTGTTGTGGTTTCCAGTTCTAGTGAGAGGTTATTCTCCTGTGTGTTCCAGCTTCTCGTGTCCAGTGTCTGTGATCTCCCTGCAAGTTACATCTAAGCAGTGGCTGTCACTTCCTAGCATGTGTGTGATCTACCTCCAAGTGACAACAGAGCAGAATCTGCCACACTTCAGTGTCCGTATGGATTCCCAGCAAGTACATTAGCAGTGTCTGCTGCACTTCAGTTCTGTGAACTTTTCTTTAGTCATTCCAGCACTCTCAGCAGCTTCTCTGTGACTGTGTGGGCAATCAGCTAAATAAACACCCAGCTGTCTGCACTGCTATTCAGTGCTATGTGCCCTATCTCCAATTTGCAACTCCTCTGTTTCAATTGCAATTCATTGTCTGTAATTCATGTCTGTATTCATGCAAGCAATAAACTTTTACAGCAATTCCTGATATCCCTCAGTGCATACCATATATTCAGGCTGCAACTAGCCAAGTGCATACCAGTCCTCAAGACTGCAACTAGCCAAGTGCATACCAGCTATTCAGGCTGCAACTAGCCAAGTGCATACCAGTCCTCAAGACTGCAACTAGCCAAGTGCATACAACGTATTCAGGCTGCAACTAGCCAAGTGCATACCAGCTCTCAAGGCTGCAACGAACCAAGCATATATCAGCCCTTAAGGCCACATTCCAGTCAGGAGCCATCAAATCTTCACAATTCCTTATCAATCAACTCTTTATCAATTGACTCTTCAAGTATCTATTAACAATTAACTATTCATCAACCAATTCACTATGCTCTCCTGAGCTTCATATTCCTGGTATTATTCAATTGTGAATCTGTCCCTTTGTGTTGAGGGGGTCCGTACAGTTCCAATTGCTCAAGTAGCTGTGAGGGAGCCCAAAATTTATGTACCTGATCAGTTTTTTGCTGTCCGTAGAACCTTCGTAAATTTTTGGGAGAGCTGCAATCTGTACATCCACCTCCGAACACTGTCCTCTGGATCTGAAGCTCAGCGCTTGAATATTGTCATCTTCCTTTCTCCAAGGAGACCCTCAGACCTAGGCTTATGGCCTGCCATCTGACCATTCGGCTCTGCAGTCAGTAAAAGCATTTTTTAAGGCCCTTGGCGAGCTCTATGATGACCCTGATAGAGCGGCTTCGACTAAAGCCCACATACGGTCACTAAAGCAAGGGCATAAATCTGCTGAAGACTACTGCTCTGAGTTTCGCAGGTGGGCCAATGACAGTGGTTGGAATGACCCTGCCCTCCCTAAACGGTTAAATCCAACATCCTACACCGAAGACACTAGATGGACTCATGTTGCTCGCTATCCAGATAGACTGTCACATCAGAGAGTAGAGGATGGAGAAGGAGCTACCAACTATTACCCCCTCATTTAGTAGCTGCTGACTCCTTTGTAGAACAAGAAGAGCCATGCAGATTGGAGCTTTTCGCTTGTCCACAGAAGAGAAACTCAGGAGGCAGACCCTGGGTCTCTGTCTCTATTGTGGTGGCAAGGGTCATTCTGCCAATTGCTGCCCAGTGAAAATGGGAAAAGCCAAGGTCTAGATGTGGATGGAAAACTTAATCTGGGCCTTTCAACTATATCTCCAAAAACTTCTATATTAGATCCTGCCTCAATCCAGGTTCTTGGCAAAACTTTTCCAAACTACGGCCTTCCTTGATAGTGGAGTGGCTGGGAACTTTATGGATTTCTCCTTCCTTACGACCTTGGGAGTTCCACCTGAAGACCTGGCTAGCCTAATCTCCATCTGCAGGTTTGATGGAAGCTCTCTATCTAATGGCCAACTTGCAGAAACATCTCTCAGTTGGTGCTCTGCATTCAGAGCATAACTCTTTCTACCTCCTCCAGTGTCCATTGGCACCAGTCGTCCTCGGTCTGCCATGACTCAGGACACACAACCCAATTCTGGACTGGAGATCTTGTAAAGTTTTCCGCTGGGTTTCTGAATGCAGCTTTAGGTGTCTCACACTTCCTATCCAAACAGTACAATCTCCCCCGCAATTCGCTCCCCCGGAGTAACCACAGCCATATCCCTGATTTTTAGACATGTTCTCTAAAAAGAAGGCAGATTCGCTCCCTCCTCATTGGTCTTAAGACTGTGCTATCGATCTAATCCCTGGTACTCCCAAAAGGCACACTTTATGCCCTATATATTCCAGAAATTCAAGCGATGGAGGAGTATATTCAAGAGAGCCTTGCCAAAGGCTTTATCCGACCATCTAAGTCCCCAGTGGGAGACTTAGATGGTCGGATAAAGATGAGAAGGATGGATCCCTGCATCTTTGTATTGATTATAGGGGGTTAAACAAGGTCACTATTAAGAACTTATATCCATTGGAGCTTATCTCGATATTGTTCGACCAGCAGAGAGAAGCAACCATCTTCTCAAAGATCGATCTCTGGGTAGCATATAATTTTATCCGCATTAAAGAAGGTGATGAATGGAAGACAGCATTTAACACACTGTCGGACATTATGAGTATCTGGTCATGCTCTTTGACCTTGCCAATGCTCTGGCCGCTTCCGGGACTTCATAAATTATGTTCTCTGAGACTTTACCTGGATGACATTCTGATCTACTCCCAGTCCCTGGATCAGCATTGCCACCATGTCAAACAGGTGCTACAAGGGTTTCTTGAAAATCATCTCTATGCAAAGCTTGAGAAATGTGTCAAAGCTTGATTTAGTTGTGTCATCTCAGGCCCCTCCAGATAAACCTTCTGGTCTTTTGTTTGTGCCTGAGAAATTCAGAGGAGCAGTTATCACGGACTTCCATTCCAGCAGGAGTCTTGAGTATTATCCCGATCTGACTAGTGACCATCTATTAAAGATGTTTGAGAGTTCACCCTGGCGTGTGACATCTGTGTCAGGAATAAGGTTCCCTATGTCATTCCTGCTGGATATCTGCTTCCTTTTCTGGTTCCTTAAAAACCCTGGTTGCACATTGCAATGGATTTTGTGGTAGATCCTGTCTCATCAAGATGTAACACCATTTGGAAAGTGGTGGATCGGTTCAGTAAGATGGCCCATTTCACCCCGTTGCCAAAACTCCCCACTGCCAAGGAGGTAGCTTCTCTGTTTGTGCAGCATATTTTTCGTCTCCACGGTCTACCACAAGACATTGTCTCGGACCAAGGTACCCAATTTATTGCCCGGTTTTGGTAGTCCTTCTGTGCTTCCTTAGGCATCAACATCAGCTTCTCCTCTGTTTACCACCCTCAGTCAAAAAGGCAAATTGAGAGAGTAAATCAGGTCCTTGGAACAGGACCTCTGATGTTACGTGTCCAAGTGTCACAATGACTGGGTTGAACATTCACCTCTCGCGGAATTTGCCTATAACAACTCTTGTCACACATCCTCCTCAGTTTTGCCTTTCATGTGTGTCACTGGTTCACACCCCATTCCATTAATCCAGTCTCTGGAACTTCTCACTCTCCTATATCAGTCTACTGGCTTTGGTCTGTCTGGAACAAGGTTAATCAGGTTCTCCTGAAGGCACCCTTCCGATCAAAGACTGTGATAGATAAGCGCCAGAAGCCTTGTAAATTGAAGGGTAGCAATTCGGTTTGGCAGTTCACCAAAAAGTGAAACTTTGCCAACCTTCTCAGAAGCTAAGGCCAATGGATTCTGTATGCTCTGGGACTTAGAAAAGCCTTCTTCAGAGAATTTCCAGACAAACCCAGTTCTAGGGGTTGCTTAACCAAGGGGGGGTACTGCTTAAAGCCACTGCCACAGCTTGTTACCATCACGCCGTATCCTCTGGCTGCAGGGTCTGACAGCCACCCTGTCACCAGGCAACTTGGATGCTGAACTGGGATGGCGCTTGTGGTTGCTGGGAGACCAAGACACCAGATGGCCGTGCGTGCTGCTGGGTCTGCACGATAGAAATTAAGTGTCCCAGCTGTCAGTTGTCTATCAGTTTGTGCACTCACAGCTTATTGGTGGATGATCTTTTATTATTATTATTATTATTATTATTGTCGAAGCTGGATTATTGGCTGAGACAGGATCAGTTTAAAATTGAATCGCAGCGACGCTATCTTGCGATTGGCCGCAAGACACCATCTTGGAAATGAGATCACAAGACATCATTTTGCGAATGGCCGCCCAAGTGCCATTTTAGATAAACTCACATTTAAGTACATATGGCGATATTACTATTAGCACCATGCGATTGCATCTTTCATCATTCCTCATATACACATTAATACGCACAACGCTGTTAACTAGTCGCATATTAGCGAATGCATAAGATCCTATATGAAAATGCTGTTTATTAGCTTTATGCGCACGCATCTGCTCCAAGCTAACTAGCGTCGTTATATCAAACCCCGCATACTCACACATTACATATCCACATACAAGGTTCCATAAGCTTTAAGGTATAAGATTTAAGTTTGTTCATTTAGTATAAATGCTGTGAAATAAAGATTATTTGGTAACTAAGGTTTTATACATGATAAGTAAGCCATGTTTGGTTTTGTACTGATGCGTACTCTTTCCACAGTATTACGGTATCATCGGTATGGAGATCGCATAATGCATTCTCTACTTATGGACCGCAGAGACTTCAAGCAACAAAATGTATATTATATGAACAACTGTTAGGATGTTGCATGAGGCGGGAATCCAGAGACCCCCAGTTGTTAGAGGCTGGGTTGAGTCTATTTGAATCAGCCTGTTAAATGCTCTGTAACAGATGCATTCCCCCTTGGGAACCAATGGCATCAGCAACAAACTTCTCTATTGTGTTGTCTATTTCTGGGGGGTATAAATATGTGTGCTCCAACACTGGGTCTTAGTCTTCATGCTGAATGCTGATTGACGAGGGGTTTCTTGCTGATGCGTAACATCTGGTCCGGAAGCACTGCGTATGTATACTGTACTTGGGTCTGTATCATCCCTTTGCGCCTAATTGTGTTTGGATCAATAGCGTGTAACTGACTGTACTTTTACTTGAATAATACTTACTTTGTGCTTTGGAACCACAGATTCTAGGTCTGAAGTCTTTATTTACTGTATGACTGCGTACGCAAATTAGCGTCATCCTTAGAAGGTATAGGCAGGATATTAGAAGGTATAAGAAGGAGTGTATAGAGGTTCTAATTCAGTATCGTTAGTTGGGAGCTCGTAGTGAAGTCACTTACCTACTCACACGGCACATACGGTTATCGATATTTCTGCAAAGGGTGGAGTGGCCACATGCAGGGTTTACCTGCAACCGCTTTGTGCTGGAAGATCGCTATCCATTTTCGTGTGAGCCAAGGAAGCTGACTAGAATCAAGGTACAAGAGAGGAAAAAGTTTGTTTTCCTTTGTTGATAGAACCTAATGTTTAAAGGGGTGCCGCAGTATTGAGCACGCGGATGAGTTGCAGTTTTGCGCACAGCAAAGACGCACTTTTGCGTACGCAGCTAAAAAGTTGTCATATGGTTGTGTGGTAGTCGCATTATTGTGTATGCGACTGGTCGCACAATAGTGTATACGTACTTCCGGTTTTGCTGCCACTTGTTTAAATAAAGCCGTTGAGGTTTAAATTTTTCAATTGTTAGCAATATTTGGGTTAACGTGTATTTTTCTGTGCAGGAAAAAGTGTGTAACAGTGAGTATTTGTTGGTAGGGATAACTTGTTCCCTACAGTTAGAGGTACCGTATGACCTTTAAGGGCAAAGTGCTAGTCGCTCGGTAAGCAGCTTACCGTTCTATACACAGTAGCAGGTGTACATGTTGTCTTTGTTGTAGAGAGGTGCGTGGAAGTAGCCGACATAAACTTCCATATGTGTGGAAGTTGCCTTACTAAATCTTATCCGGGTGTGGAAGAGTTGCCTTTTTCAAATCTTATCCAGGTGTGTGGGCGCTGCCGTTTAAATCGTCCACAGGTAAGTGAAAGTATCTTGATTGTCTTTCACCAGTTTAAATCTTTATTGAAAAGCGTAGGATTTGTCTCAGAATGGGAGCCGCGCAAACAGTAGAGATGTTAGACAATGATGTGCTGCTAATGGAAGCGCCGATTGGATTGGCCCGTCATATTATGCATACTAAGTACGGTACTTATACGATAAGGTATTGTGACGTATGGTTTAAAATGACGATGAAGAGTGTTAGACCGTTTCCCAGAATTGGTAGTTTTGATAAAAATGTATTAGATAATGTCCGGGATCACATCAGTCTGATGCGCTCCCGAGAAAAAAAGGTAAAATATTATGAATGTTTAAAGTTGTGGCAGCATGAAGGGGATGCATGGCTTAAAAATGCGCAAGCGACGCAAACTAGCGTCGCGAGCGCATTGCCAGAGAATACATCCGCGACGCTAAATTGCAATAGGGGCGAGCCGCAAAATGGTGCGCACGTGCGGCAAGGTAGCGTTGTGGAGAGTGCTGCCAGCAGTTCACGCTCACCTCCCCCACCTTATGTGGATGGAGGTGCAAGTACAGTTACCAAAAATACCCATAAAAATGTAACAAGCAACCCTCTCTTAAGCAACCATAAAGTAAATATTTATGATGTGGATGATGAGCCTATTGTAATGTCTGCCATTTCCCATGCTGTGCAAATGATAGATGCTGCATCACCACAATCACAAGTGGTGCCGCCATCTACATCGGTAACAGCAAGGGAAGTGTTAACACCCTCTGCACCCGTAGAGGAAGTTGTTAATACCATACGTAGCAGCAACAGATTAAACCCCCAGCCAGGTAACAAGGTCAAAGGTAGCAGCGCTACCGGTCTGCATCCCATTCAGATGATAACTGTTCCGAATCGAAATGCAGATGCGAACGGTGTAGTGCCCACGAGGGAAGTAGTAATGCATTGTCCTTGGACAAGAGCAGAACTAAATTCCATCACAAATGATTTCCCCGATCTCAAAAAGGAACTAGCCAAATGTCAAAGATTTTTGAGAAATTTGGGTAGTTCACATGAGCCAACTAATAAAGATTGGCATGTTGGGTTAAGGGCCTGTCTACCACGCAATACCGACTTGACAAAAGTTATCATGGATTGTGTATTGGATGGTGACGTTCCTTTAACATACCAAGTAAACTAAGGTAACATTTCCCGCATTGTAACTCAATTAGGTATATATTTTCCAGTAGTAGTTAACTGGAACAAAATTTTCACCATTAAGCAAATTGAGAGTGAATCTGCAGAAGATTATTGCGACTGGGCTCTGCAGGCTATCACCCAGTACACTGGGATAGAAAATATTAAAGATAGCACTCACCTCTTGGGAATGATAGTCACAGTACTCATGGACGGTCTGAAAGAGAATTTAAAGACTCGGGTTCAGACCTCACAGCCTGGCTGGAGGGGACTCACAATAGATACCCTCATAGAATCTTCCATAGAACATGATAAAAACATCTCAAAGAAGAGAGAGACCCAGAGCGAAAAACTAATGGCTGTCAGTATGTAAGCTCTTGAGGGAATGACGGTAACATCACAGCCAACAGACACACTCGCACCTGCACACACTTACATCTGAACGGTTATATGCCCTCACTAACCCCATGCAACAACAAACACATCTCTATTCCACTAACCCAATACAACAACAGGTCCCATACTACTCACAAACTTCATATCCCCCACAATACCCTTACCCTCCCTATCCTTACCCATATCCACCACCTTTACCCTCTGCTCAAACCTCACAACAACACATGTCTTCACCCGATCCACGAACATGTTTTAATTGTAAACAAACAGGACACTTAAGTAGAAACTGTACAGTAAAAATAGTAGGAACCCCAAATCAGGGAAGACCTGGACATCCCCATAAGGGATATGCACAGAGACCAGCAAATGTCCAGCAGGCACCAGCTCCAATTGTGGCCGTAAATGCTTTATTGGAGAATGGTAGCCAACGCTAGGGGTCAGGTCATACCTGTAGTCTACAGATAGTCAGGTAAACGGGAAGTACTAGGGAAGAACCGGTCATGATGTTTGATGTAGCTGGTAGTGAATATCCTTTACTTGTAGACACATGGGCGACCAGATCAGTGATAAAATCTCACGTTAATTTACAGGTGACCAACGAGACAGTACCAACAATGGGTGTAACTGGTAAAGTGGAACATTAAACTTTAATAAAGTCCACAGAGGTTACTATTGGGCCGTTGCATACCAGGCATTCTTTCCTTATGGCTGCTGAGACTCCTACTAACCTGCTGGGTAGAGATCTGTTATGTAAAATGGGATGTGTTATATATTGCACCCCTGATGGTGTATTTTTAGATATCCCAGAGAGAGTTGCACACGAGGTGCGGGATATGTTGGACACTCCCCAAAGGATAATGTATCACTCTACAAGTTTAAATGAAAATCCATCTCAGGTTGATGAAATGTTGTCCCAAATTCCAGATTCTCTTTGGACTAAGGATGGACAGGACACTATATTAATGGCAAGCGTAAGCCCTGTAATGGTAAATTTAAAAAGCGGTAGGCAAGCTCCAAAAATTCCCCAGTACCCACTAAAACAGGAGGTAGAGTTAGGGGTTTTTCCAATAATTGAGCGATTATTGCAACAGGGAATTTTAGTTCGTACAGCGAGTATAGCCAACAGTCCCATCTTTCCAGTGAAGAAGAGTGGTGGGAGGGGTTATAGGCTGGTACAAGACATTAGAGGTGTTAATAAGGTGGTAGAGAGCCAATTCCCTGTAGTGCCAAATCCAGCTGTCATCCTGATGCAGATCCCACCAAATGCAACCCATTTCACTGTCATTGACCTCTGTTCTGCTTTCTTCTCTGTGCTTCTCCACCCTGACTGTCAGTATCTATTCGCATTTACATACAGAGGTGTACAATATACATGGACACGGTTACCCCAAGGTTTCATAGACAGCCCCAGTATCTTCTCCCAGGCATTACACGACTGTTTACAATCTTTTCAACCTGCCAATGGATCTGTTCTAATTCAATATGTGGACGATTTATTGCTATGTTCTGACTCATTTATGTCATGTTTTAATGATACTAAACTTTTGTTACTTCATCTCTCACATACAGGACACAAGATGGCTAAGGACAAACTACAGCCGTGCCAATCCAGAGTTAAATATTTGGGACACTGCCTAACCCAGGGGTTACGACATCTTACAAATGATAGAATCCAGGCCATACAAAATATGACACTGCCGCAGAATCAACAGCAAATTCGTACCTTCTTGGGAATGTGTGGATACTGTAGAATGTGGATCCCAGGTTTTTTTATTTTGGCCTTGCCTTTACAGGACTTAGGGCCTCATTCAGAGGCGGTCAGAGGATGCAAGCGGTCGCTCAGAAACTGGGCGGCTGCTTGCATCCTGACCGCCCGCCTCTGTTTTGGTCTTTAAGCTGTGGGTTTACACCCACATCTCTAACGACCGCTAGGGTGATGGTCGCGATGGTCAGAGACCATCACGACCATCGGTGCTTATGACGAGACCCTAGGGTAGGATCTCACTTGTCGTAAGCCCCGGAGAGCTTCTGGCTCTGTCAGAGCCGGAAGCTCTCCACTGACATTACTAGTGATGTCAGTGGGGCCTCCCCCAAATGGTAGGCATTCCCATGGGAACGCGTTTGGGGTGGTGCACGATTTTGGGTCACTATGGCATCTGAGAAATTTTATGACAGCAGCAGGCACACCAGTTGCCCATTCCCAACACATAAAACATCTTTTAGAAGCAATCCAACTGCCCAAAGCGGTGGCAGTAATTAAATGTAAAGCCCATACATGTGAGGATGATCCAGTGTCACTGGGCAACAACAGAGCCGATGAAGCTGCAAAATGGGCAGCTGAGTTAAAAATGTTTTCTCCAAATGAAAAAAGTATGTCTTTCCAAACAACTGATATGCTGAAATTAATTGAGATGCAAAATTTGTGCTCAATTCAGGAAAAATCAATTTTGAAGTCCAAGGGATGTGGGCAAGAGTCCTCCGGGCTCTGGAGGGATGGACAAGGTAAACCAGTAGCCCCCAAGGCATATTACCCCAGCCTGGCTGAGGCAGCACACGGTCTGACTCATCTGGGAAAACAAGGTATGTGCAAGTTGGTGAGAGCATACTTGTGCGCACCAGGTTTTTCTTCACAAGCAGAAAAGATAGCAATGTCCTGTCTGATCTGCTTGAGGAAGAACATAATGAAAGCCATCCCTACTGAACCGTCCCACATTCCACCGACTGATGGACCTTTCCAGGTGATACAAATTGATTTCATCCAATTACCACCCTGCAGGAATGTTAAGTATGTATTAGTGTGCACTGATGTATTTTCTAATTGGGTTGAGGCCTACCCAGCGGCCACTAATGCTGCTGCATTTACTGCCAAGAAAATAGTTCAGGAATTTGTATGCAGGTATGGTGTCCCTAAAATCATCGAGAGTGACAGGGGTACTCATTTCACAGGTGATGTTTTTCAAAATATGTGTAAGTTGATGGGTATTAATAGCCGACTTCATACCCCCTACCGACCGCAAGCCAGTGCCAAGGTAGAGAGGATGAACGGGACTATTAAAAATAAGTTAAGTAAAATCATGGCAGAGACTGGACCAGGATGGCCAGAAGCGTTACCTTTGGTCCTACATAGCATAAGGACCACTCCAAGACCCCCTCTAAATCTGTCCCTATTTGAAATACTGTTCGGTAGACAACCTCATTTGATTATAAGTCCACAGGAAGACTTGAAGGGTAACAACGAGGTAACTGTAAAGTATCTTATATCAATGAGTAAGCAGTTAAAGGAACAGCAGCAGAAACTGAAATTGTTGTCCCATGATATGCCTGAAACTAACTGTCATGATGTTGAACCAGGAGAATATTATTATGATCAGAAATTTCTTGCGTTCAGGTTGTTTGACTGATCGGTGGGAAGGTCCATACCAGGTGCTGCTGAGAGAGATACCTGGGTCCATTCCACTCACTGCAAATAGGTCAATCAACCGGTGGAGAAACAAGTTGGAGACAAGGCTGATAGCGTGGACCTGTCGCTCGCGAGCTTGTTCCAGGAGGATTGAAAATGTCGTAGTGAGATACCTGAAGTAAGAGAAATTTGCAGGTCTTGTTGTGACAATGGACGGGCCTGCTGTGTTCATTTTCATATTCTCTTTTAGAGTGTTCACCATCCTGATCGGTTCGGGAATATCCATTTTGTGATGGGAGACCGATTGAGGAAATGGGAGCTGATGGCAGTGCTGATGGAGTGGAGTCAGGAGGAGTGCAATGCCAATCAGGGTAGTGTCTGACCAATCTTAGTACTGTTATTGTTAAGAGAGCTGTCATTCTGGATACTCGGCGACGGTGTGGAGGTTTATCGTCTGAAGATTCCTGTATTTGTGAGCTTTGTGGGTCCCTAGTTGATGAGAACTGTATCCAACGGTGTCAACCTAAATATAACCCGTACTGGGGTGGGTATCCTTTAGAGGATTATCATAGCATGGTAGGCAAAGTGTTAAATCAAACTGATTGCTGGGTGTGTTCACATGTGCTACAGGGACAGCATAACGTAGGGTTGGTGCCATTTCCGCTGAATATCACGGAAATTTTAGAATTACAAAAAGGGAAAACATTGGATGGAAAATTCCTCTCATCCAAACCACCTCATTTCAAACTCTATCAATTCCAAGTAGATAGATCACTTTTGTGTTTAAACATAACCAGCCCCAATAAACCCAGGAGTTGGGAAGTGATGGGGAATAATCAGACGATGACCTTCTCACAAAGAGCTAATAATGAGTCCATAAACCATGATCTGTTACGCTCAATTAAATCTGGTGGGAAACATTTTAGGTATCGGTATACATTGAGTTCCACCAAATAAATTATTGGTAAGGTGCCAGATGGTTATTGTGTTAAAATAATACAGCCAGAGACTTGCATGAACCAGATGGAAGACCCAGAAATAGGATTGTTTGCAAGGGAAATGTGCTTAATGATAATGATGCATACCATTCCTTATGTTCTCCCTGATAATGTATATTTTATATGTGGAAGAAAAGCGTATAAGTGGCTCTCCCCAAGTTCCGAAGGTTTGTGTTACCTGGGAAGAGTAGTCCCAGAAGTTATGACCCTCACACATGTTGAAATGCTTGGTATACATAAGAACACACAATCACCATATCTTCACACACAATATGAACACAGAGGCAAAAGAAATATGATACCTGGTGACGTGCATAAAGACACTCAGTTAATTAGTGAGACAACTGGCTTTCAAGTTTTAGTCGCACTGGATCCCATCAGGATTGCTCGGGGTACTTTAAATTTTAGGTATATTCAGGAACTTGCTAAATTGATAGATAATATCACTGAGATATACGATGACACATTTAGGTATACAGGGAGAGAATTGCAAGCGTACAAGAAAGAACTGGTGCAACACAGGTTAGTGTTGAATTATTTAACTGCTGTTACTGGTGGGTATTGAGTAATGTTAGCAACCCAATTTGGAGTAAAATGTTGCACCTATGTCACCAATTATACCAGCGACCCCAAGGAGGTGATAGACCGAAAGATGGATGAAATTCTGCAGCTAAAATGGGAGTTTTGTAAGAACCATAATGCTTCAGTGGCTGAAGTAGGGGAGAAGATAGAAGGATGGGTTTCATGGCTGATCCCAGTGAAATGGTTCTCAGGTCTAGGGGAATGGGTTCAGGAAGTGGTCGCCAGCATAGGCAAATTCTTGATCCTTATACTGATTGTCATCATAATAATTGGCATATGTGTCCGGTGTGTTCCTATTGCGTTGAAGTGTGGAAAATTTAAAAATAGAGTAAAATGCAAGAACGAAACTATGATGGTGGTCAGTAATGACAATATGAATACCGAGGTAAATAAAGAACTGTATTACAACCCTGAACTAGGAAATACCATAATTTAATGTATTATATTTAGACGTGCATGGAATGTATTATTGAAATGTTATTTTTAAAACACCTCAGATAATGTAAAGTCTCAATTCCCCTTCAAGACTGCTTTTATAAGACTGGTGCATTCCCACACCTTTCACATGATCTTCCAAGATCCGCGGTGTGCGTATAATAGTAGTTTTATGTCCTCACCCAGAGACACATTAGTGATGGATTAAGAACCACCTTGTGCCATCCCATAATAACACTAAATAGTATATAAATGTAAACCTAAATTATATTTTAAAATCAGATTGTGATAGCATGTTGTTCGCTATCAAAGGGTGTACTGTCGAAGCTGGATTATTGGCTGAGACAAGATCAGTTTAAAATTGAATCGAAGCGACGCTATCTTGCGACAGGCCGCAAGACGCCATCTTGGAAATGAGATCGCAAGACGCCATTTTGTGAATGGCCGCCCAAGCGCCATTTTAGATAAACTCACATTTAAGTACATATGGCGATATTACTATTAGCACCATGCGATTGCATCTTTCACCATTCCTCATATACACATTAATATGCACAATTGCGCTGTTAACTAGTCGCATATTAGCGAATGCATAAGATCCTATATGAAAACGCTGTTTATTAGCTTTA
This sequence comes from Taudactylus pleione, assembly GCA_031769625.1. NCBI lineage: Eukaryota > Metazoa > Chordata > Amphibia > Anura > Myobatrachidae > Taudactylus > Taudactylus pleione. Next base: position 5,486,140 of record JAUIMM010000372.1, on the reverse strand, counting down.
TGCGCACGCATCTGCTCCAAGTTAACTAGCGTTGTTATATCAAACCCCGCATACTCACACATTACATATCCACATACAAGGTTCCATAAGCTTTAAGGTATAAGATTTAAATTTGTTCATTTAGTATAAATGCTGTGAAATAAAGATTATTTGGTAACTAAGGTTTTATACATGATAAGTAAGCCGTGTTTGGTTTTGTACTGATGCGTACTCTTTCCACAGTATTCCGGATTCATCGGTATGGAGATCGCATCATCAATTCTCAACTTATGGACCGCAGAGACTTCAAGCAACAAAATGTATATTATATGAACAACTGTTAGGATGTTGCATGAGGCGGGAATCCAGATAGCCCCAGTTGTTAGAGGCTGGGTTGGGTCTATTTGAATCACCCTGTTAAATGCTCTGTAACAGATGCATTCCCCCTTGGGAACCAATGGCATCAGCAACAAACTTCTCTATTGTGTTGTCTATTTCTGGGGGGTATAAATATGTGTGCTCCAACACTGGGTCTTAGTCTTCGTGCTGAATGCTGATTGACGAGGGGTTTCTTGCTGATGCGTAACATCTGGTCTGGAAGCACTGCGTATGTATACTGTACTTGGGTCTGTATAATTCCTTTGCGCCTAATTGTGTTTGGATCAATAGCGTGTAACTGACTGTATTTTACTTGAATAATACTTTGTGCTTTGGAACCACAGATTCTAGGTCTGAAGTCTTTATTTACTGTTTGACTGCATACACAAATTAGCGTCATCCTTAGAAGGTATAGGCAGGATATTAGAAGGTATAGGCAGGATATTAGAAGATATAAGAAGGAGTGTATAGAGGTTCTAATTCAGTATCGTTATTATTATAATTAATTTATATGGTACCACAAATGATCCGCAGCACATAACAAAGTACATTAACAAATAGGCGACCAGTGACTTACAGTACAATACTATACAATGCAGGACAAGGGCATGGATAATATATCATTGCAACATTAGCGACCATAACATCCACAAAAGCAGTAGAGCATAAGCAACCAAGTGTTAGGTGCCCTAGTGGGGAGTAAGAGGTAGATGAAAGTAAAGTGAGGAGAAGCACAAAAGGGTAGAGGGCCCTGCACATAAGAGCTTACATTCTAAAAGGGAGGGGCAGAGAAACAGGTGTTACACAGATGAGGTAGACAGGGAGGAAGGAACATGTAGCAGCAAGTTAGGATGAGAGCTGGAAGGCTTTAATGAAGTAGTGGGTCTTGAGAGCCGGTTTGAATGATTGTAGTGAGGTGGTGAGTCTGGTGGGGAGAGTTCCAAAGGTGGGGAGCAGTGCAGGCTTGGAGGTGGGAGTGGTAGGAAGTAATCCGCATGAAAGGCAGCATGCATTTGTTGAATGAAGAGGGCAGACAGGAGAGTGAAGGGAGATGAGATCAGAGATGTAAATGGGAGAGGAATGGGTAAGGGCAATGTAAGCAATCATGAGAACCTTAAATTGGGTTCTGAAAGGCAAGGGGAGCCAGTGGAGTGTTTGCAGGATCGGGGTGGCAGATGTAGAACATTTGGAGAGGAAGATGAGCCGAGCAGCAACATTGAGGACAGACTGGAGAGGAGAGAGATGGGAGTTGGGGAGGCCAGATAGGAGGAGGTTACAGTAATCCAATCTGGAGATGACCAGTGAGTGTATGAGGGTATTAGTAGCATCCTGGGTGAGATAGGGCCTAATCTTGGAAATATTTTTGAGATGGAAACAACAGGACTGCGAGAGGTTCTGGATATATGGTTTGAAGGAGAGGGATGAGTCCAGGATAATTCCAAGACAGCGCACTTTGGGGCTAGATGATATAGTTGTGCCATTTATTGATGAAGACATAGTGGGAAATTAGGTTATGTGGGAGGGTGGGAAGATGATCAGCTCAGTCTTAGACATATTAAGTTTAAGAAATACCTGGGACAATCAGGAAGAGATAGCAGAGACACAGTTGGAGATACAAGTCAGTAGAGAGGGGGAGATATCAGGGGAGGAAAGGTAGATCTGAGTATCATCAGCATATAGATGATAATGGAGGTCAAAAGAGCTGATGAGTTCACCTAGAGAGGACGTATAGAGGGAGAATAGGAGAGGTCCAAGAACAGAATCTTGGGGAACACCTACTGTAATAGGCTGTGGGGGGGAGAAGAGGAGTCATGAGAGGAAACAGAGAAGGATTGGTCAGAGAGGTAGGAGGACAGCCAGAAAAGGGCACCATTACATAGACCAAGGGAGTGAAGGATTTGCAGCAGGAAAGGGTGGTCCATAGTGTTAAAAACAGCAGAGAGGTCAAGGAGAATGAGCAGAGAGTAGTGGCCTCTGCATTTGGCAGCAAGGAGGTTATTGCTGACTTTCGTGAGGGCAGTTTAAGTGGAGTGGAGAGCATGGAAGCCAGACTGAAAAGGGTCAAGGTGGGAGTGGGAGGAAAGAAAGGCGGTAAGGCGGTTGTAAACAATATGCTCAAGGAGGCAAAAGGAAGGAGACAGATGGGCCGGTAGTTGGAGAGAATGTTAGGATCAAGGGTATGTTTTTTAAAAATTGGTGAGATAAGGCCATGCTTGAATGCAGAAGGGACAGAGCCTGATGAGAGGGAGAGATTAAGGAGGTTGGCAAGATGGGAGCAGGCAGAAGGAGAGAGGTAGCAGGAGGGGATAGGGACAGGGGTGGAGGTGGAAAGGGGGCGACTGGGTGAGGGCCATGACTTTCTATCCAGATACAGGGGAAAAGGATGTCAGAGTCAGTAAAATGGTTGAGGAGGGGTGATCCAGGAAAGGAGGAGGTGGAGAGCTGGTGGACTGGTGGGATACGATGCCCTGACGTATGGAATTAATTTTGATGTAAAGTAGGTAGCAAATTCAAGGTCAGAGAGAGAGAAGGGGAGACGAGGAGGGGGTGGGCAGAGGAGGGAGTTTGAAGGTGGTGAAGAGACGCTGGGGATTTGAGGACTGGGAGGAGATGAGGTTCTTATTTATCTGTCTGTACCATCGCCACATCACTGGTTATAGCTTACACCTTGTGTGTAAATCCTGGTTGCTGTCAGTCTGTCGGTGTCTCGGTCTGCCGGTATCCTGCCAGTTTATGTCTTGGACTGCCCTGCCCTTGTTCCTGAACATCTTTGTCATTTTGTTTCCAGCCTCAGCCTGCAGCCTCGCCGCATCTGCGGCATTCACCCCTTGGTGGCAACTACCTCCTCTGTCTTACAGTCATCTACACCTGCCGATCATGCTACAATCATCTGCAGCCCTGCTTGTGGTTTAGCTACCTCAGTACTCAAGGTTGCACCTTGGCATCAGTGCAGCACCTCGGCTCTCAAGGTCGCACAACTGCCAACAAAGTTGCACCTCGGTCCTCAAGACCGCAACTCAGCCCTTCAGGCCACATCACGGCCCTCAAGGTCGCATCACTGCATACAAAGTCGCACCTCTGTCCTCAAGGCTGCACCTCAGCAGCAGTGTCATATCTCGGCCCTCAAGGCCGCAACTCATCCCTCAAGGCTGCATCACTGCCCTCAAGGTTGCACCACTGCCAACAAAGTCGCAGTTCACCCCTCAAGGCTACATTTAGGCACAAGTGCTGTATTTCGGTCCTCAGTGCCACTTCTCGGCCCTCAAGGCCGCATTGTGCTTCCAAAGCCACATTTTGGCCTTGAAGGACGCATCTCAACCCTCAAAGTTGCAACTTGCCACCGCTTCTCGGCTCCATTAACCACCACTAGCCGCCTACATCCTCTCATCAGCAGAATTGTAAGCCCCTACTGTTCCAAGTTTTAAGACCAGGTGGCCACCTAAGTACCGGTGAGTGTATCTAGCTCTAAGGGAACTGTGGGTGGCTGTTATTGGCAGAAGACCTCACCAGCCAACTCTAGGGGTCTTACACGGTGGTACCTAGCTGATCGTAACAGGCTTGTTATCTCATGTTGGTTGACCTGTTCTCCACTTTTTTTTTGTACCTATTCACACTGGTAGCCAAATCCTTTTTGCATTAACTTGCTAGGGTGTCAGTTTACCTGGAACCGATTGTTTCCTCTTGGTGTATCTTGCTTCTTTGTATGCACTGAATAATACAATCTAATATATATATATATATATATATATATATATATAGTAAATCCACGAATGCGGCACACTCCTTCCCATGCAATTCAAAACGCCGCAGTGCCAGCTAGCATATGTATATACAGATCCAAAAAGCGGCACTCAACGGACTTTCAATAAGGACATTACATCAACTCCTTTTGCAATGTTTCGGGTTTTATTGCCCTTCGTCAGGCTGCATACACATAATTGATGTGTATGCAGCCTGACGAAGGGCAATAAAGCCCGAAACATTGCAAAAGGAGTTGATGTAATGTCCTTATTGAAAGTCCGTTGAGTGCCGCTTTTTGGATATGTATATATATATTTATATATATATATATATATATATATATATGCAAATATATAAATCTCCATCTTAACCCAAGTAAAAAAAGGATGAATAAAATGTGTAAATAGGAGTGACGTATTGGGAGGTAAATGTCTGGGGAGGCACTAGCTAGTATCAGAGCCGGATTTATAGATGCATATATGAACCCGAGGGTTCATGCGGGCATTATACAAAGGTGCAGCAGTATATGTGTGGAAAAAGTAGACAGGGGAGGCAGTGCCTCACCTGCCATACACTTTTTAATCCAGAGTTTTGACTATACAAATTACTAGAATAATATAAGATATATATAATATTTTCTTTAATTCTTTTCTTATAATTTTTATAGTCAAAACTTTGGAGTATACCAAAGTATGACTGGAAAGGCTCTGCTAACCTGCCTCACATGACCATGCATCACTGGTAAATATGTGGGACCAGTGTTTGCCAATCCTCAAGAAAGTTCAAACCAGTGATAAAGTTGAGAAAGTAGAGAAATGCTATAGCCCTCCTCTCCACTAGCTTCTTCTTCATGGAGGATCAGTATAAGGCTCATGACAGTCACATGTGTGTGTTTACCTCACAACATGCAAAGGCAGTGTTTACTCACATCCTGCACTGTCATAGGCAATTTTCCACATGAGTACAATACAGTGTTCTATAGATACAGAATCACTATACTGTTCAAGTCAATTCAGATCTAATAATTCAATATCATTTTAAACCATCCATTTACTTTTACATCAGGGGTTATGTAATACAAAAAGTGTTTTTTCCAACATGGTGACCATTTTAGATATTATTTGCCTGTAGGACACTATGTAATACTCACTTTTATAATAAGATTGTATGTAGGAGATTGTGGTATAATGCAATGAATATATACTTACAAACAGTGTCGGACTGGGGCATTAAGGGCCCACCAGGGAAATGCAGAGGTGGGGGCCGCTGAAGGGGTGTGACCAACTATTTGGTAGGTGTGGTCTTTAATGGGAGGTGCGTGAACATCCCACAAAGGAAACAGTATAATATTATGCATTCTCAGACAGCGTAGTGACCAATTTGGTCTAATACATTTTACTGTATCTGTACCCACTTTAGTCTAAAAATAATATGATTGTGTATGCGTTCATCCACACCACTTTTCTGATTGTCAGTCACTTGCCATGGGGAGAAGGCGAGGATGTGGAGTGGGACAGAGGCACAGATAGAAAAGAGGACAAAGGCAAAAATGCCAGTGGGGCAGAGGCACAGCTGTGGATGGTTTAGGGACAGCTGGGTAAAATGCAGAAGGACAGCTGGGTAAAATGCAGAAGGACAGCTGGGGAAGGTACAGAGGGACAGTGGGCTAAGGTGTAGAGGGACAGCTGGGGAAGGTACAGAGGGACAGCTGGGGAAGGTACAGAGGAACAGTGGGCTATGGTGTAGAGGGACAGCTGGGGAAGGTACAGAGGACCAGCTGGGGAAGGTACAGAGGGACAGCTGGGGAAGGTGTAGAGCAGGGGTGGGGAACCTTTTTTCTAGCGAGGGCCATTTTGATATATATAACATTATTTGCGGGCCTAATGCTGGCCGCTCCCCCTCTGTGTGACATAACATGGGGGCGGGGCCACAATCGCCGGTGATTACAGCAATGACCAGAGCATCCTGAGGATGCTCCACAGAGCTGTAAGAGCAGTGGTGTGACTGTCTGAAGCATCCTAAGGATGCTCCAGGCGGCACTGCTGCATAGATTCAGGCTGCAGGGTGCTATTCTAGGTACCATGCTAGCCAGATGAGATTAGCAGAAAAAAGCTCAGAGGGCCAGACCAAATGATTCTGTGGGCCTTATACGTCCCCAGGGCCTGAGGTTCCCCATCCCTGGTGTAGAGGGCCAGCTGGGTAAGGTGCAGATGGACAGATGGGGAAAGTGACAGAGGGATTGGTGGGGAAAGTGACAGAGGGACAACTGTGGAAGCTTTGCAGAGGGACAGCCGAGGAAGGTGGCAAAATGACAGCCATGGAAGGGTGGCAGAGAGACAACCATGGAAGGGTGGCAGAAGGACAGCCGTGGAAGGGTGGCAGAAGGACAGCCGTGGAAGGGTGGCAGAAGGACAGCCGTGGAAGGTGGCAAAAGGGACAGCAGTGGAAGGTAGCAGGACAACCATGGAAGGTGGAGGGGGACAGCCATGGAAGGTGGCAGGGGGGACAGCCATAGAAGGTTGCAGAGGGGCAGCTGTGGAGGGTACAGCCATGGAAGGAGGTAGAAGGACAGCCGTGGAAGGTAACAGCGGTACAGCCTAGGAAGCTGACAGAGTAACAGTCAAGGGAGGTGGCAGAGTGACAGCCATGTAGGGTGGCAGGGGGACAGCCATGAAAGGTGGCAGAGGGACAGCTGTGGAGGGGACAGTCATGGAAGGTGGCAGTGGGACAGCCGTGGAAGGTGGTAGAGTTACAGCCATGGAAGGTGGCATCAGAACAGCCATGGAAGGTGGCAGAGGGACAGCTGTGGAGCCATGGAAGGTGGCATAGGGACAGCTGTGGAGGGGAGAGCCATAGAAGGTGGCAGAGGGACAGCCTTGTAAGGTGGCAGAGGGACAGCCATGGGAGGTGACTGAAGGACAGCCAGGGAAGGTGGAGGGGGACCGCCATGGAAGGTACAGTAGCAGAGGGATAGCTGTGGAAGGTGGCAGAGAGACAGTCATGGAAGGTGGCTGAAGGACAGCCGAGAAAGGGGGCAGAGGGACAGCCATGGGAGGTGACTGAAGGACAGCTGTGGAAGGTGGTGGAGGACAGCCATGGACGGTACAGTAGTAGAGGGACAGCTGTGGAAGGTGGCAGAGAGACAGCCGTGGAAGGTGGCTGAAGGACAGCCATGGTAGGTGACAGAAGGACAGCCAAGAAAGGGGGCAGAGGGACAGCCAGGGAAGCGGGGCAAAAGGACAGCCAGGGAGAAGGGCAAAGGGAGAGCTGGTGAAGGGGTAAAAGCATCTCTGGAAAGGGGAGCCTTGTACATGTGGTAGGGATTATAGATTGTAAAATCCACTGGGGCAGGGACTGACGTGAAAGGCCAAATAGTCTCTGTAAAATGATGCGGAATATGTGTGCGCTATATAATTAGTAGATAGTATCGCTGGCACATAGACTAGTTGCAATACCCTGTGCACAACATAATAATACACCCATTGGTCCACTTGTATTTATAATTTATACATCTGTAAAATAAGTTTGCATAATCAATTTTGTTGGTGGGGGCCCCCACAATCAAGTTGCCCCAGGGCCCACCACAAGCCCTAATTTGGTCCTGTCTATGCTTGCTGACACAAACTATTACATTGCTGTTTTGTTAATCGTTTTTATTTTATTTTGGGGAGACAGACTGACAATGTATGTCAGCAAGCATAGACAGAGGGCTCGATTCAGACTCGCTCGCTAGATGTGTACTCTCGCACCCAGCGTATGCAAATACGGCCAACCCACAGCAAGGCAGGCAATCACATGGCAAGGCATTAGCACGCCCACTATGTCTTGGTGCGCGATCGCTTTGTGTATGCAGACGCCCACTAGCATGTCTTAAGACACTCACTTACCCAAGTCATCTCCAGGAATTATATGCAACCATCTGTACATCGGGTACCATCGAATGCAATCGCAGGGCCTGAGGCAGACCATACCCTACCGCAAGCACTGCGAGCACTTCAGTGTCAAAACCAGCCAGGTGACGTGTACTATGATGCTGTCTCTTAATTATGCATGCATCTGAAACGGCATTGAGACACTCAGGCACGCCTGCGTTCACACCTCTACTCCCCCATTTTTAAAGGCCAGCCCCTGTTACCACCCACAAACTGCTTCCCCTGTCACTCACTCTGCTGGGCAGTCTATTCGCAGCGAGCGAACGCTTCCCGATCTCTCGCACTGGTTTGCGTATGCGCAACTGCGATGCATACGCATGCGCAGAATGCGAAAATTGTCCAGCTATGAGCTAACGCATCCTAGCGAGCGGGTCTGAATCAGGTCCAGAGTGTGATCTGATGCTGCCTGTATGTTACACTGGTTGCTTGTATTTTCATTCCCAGCCAAGTAAATTTAAAATCAAACATTTCCTCCTATCACTAATTCCAATAATTACCAACTTTATTGGCTTAAGAGGCCTTCCAGTCTGCTGGGTGTGACTGTGGATAAATTCTTTTTGTGTTCCAGGCTCCTCTGTGTCTGGGCTCCTCCCCCTGCTGATTTCATCGCTGGACTCAGCCCGTCTCACTCCACCCCTCCAGCCCGCCTCCCTGACGTCACCACCGCTGGCTTCAGTGTATGTAACTTAGCTGAGCAACTAGTGTTCAGCAAGCTGCCCGCTCCCTCCCGTCCCCCGTCCGGGTGCGTATCTAAACATTGGCCAGGAAGGCACTCGCCAGGGGCACCGACCAAAGGGGGGGACACGCCGTCCGGCAGTGCCACCAGTAGCCAAGGGGTGGACAAGTCCCCCGGGCCCACAAGTGTAGGGCAGACCGCAGTGATAGAGGTCTGCCCTACACCGTTTACAAACACATAGCCACCAGCGGCGGCTTTAGGTTTCTAATAGCAGCCAGCTAATGAGAGTCAGACAGACTCTCATTTGCTGCTGCATCGTCCGCAGAGGGAGCCGGCTGGAGCTCTCTAATGAGCTCCGTGCGCCTGCTCCCCCCGCAGCATGTGATGGGAGAGATGTCATACGTCATGATGTCTCTCCCATCAAGGAGAAGAGCGGCTGGGACTCAGTCAGAGCAGACAGCGGTGGTCGCATCAGGAGCGGGGATCAGGTAAGTTTAATTTTTTTTTTGTTCTTTGTGTGTGGGTTTGTGTGTGTAAGCCTCGCACTACAGGGGGCACTGAAATAGGGGGTGGCAGCTACTGGGGGGCACTGTATAGGAGTGACCACTACTGGGGGCAATGTATGGGGTGGCCACTTCTGGGAGCACTGTATAGGGGTGGCCACTATTGGGGGCAATTTAGGGGGTGGGTGGCCACTACTGGGGGCTCTGTGTAGGGGTAGCCAATGCTGGGGGCAGTTTTGGGGGGTGACCACTACTGGGGGCACTATATAGGGGGGACTACTACTGGGGGCACTGTATAGGGGGTCTACTACTGGGGGGCACTGTATAGGGAGGGCTACTACTGGGGGCAATGCAGCATAGGAGGGATTACTATTGGGGGACTACTATTGAGGGCACTGCATAGGGGGGCCCGGGGAGGTAGGGGGTGCCAGTCCATTTCATTGCCAGGGGCGCTTGGATCACTAGATACACGCCTGCCCCCCTCTCCTCTCGCCGACGCATTCAGGACAGTTACAGCGGAGCTTAGGAGGGAGATGAAGCTTGTGATAAGCTCCTCCCCTGTGATGTCACCACTGATTCCGGATGAAGGAATCAGTGGTGTTATAAGAAGCCCCGCTGCCTGCCACACACAGCTCACTGCCGCACACCCACCAATCACCTTCCACCCAATAAAACAATACAGCGCTGGTTACAGGGACTAAGCCACGCCCTCCCGCAATAGTGGGCGTGGCTATAAATTACCAGGGCCCACCGGGGAATAACCCGAATCCCCGGCGCCCAGTCCAAGCCTGCTTACAAATGGATGTTATTATATTTGCAGAGGCAAAGTTTACCTATGGATATCAATAGACAGGTCAGAAATGTGTTAAGAAATACTACAGTACACTGCAGTTATGCAAGTTGGTTCTCTTCCTAAAAGCAGAGATAGGGATATGAAAAACATTTCTGACACTGTTAAATATTTTCCTATCCTATTCTTTCTTTAAGGAAATTGTGGTACTATGAAGGAAATTAGATTATTATCCAAAGTGTTAGAAAAGATTAGCAGTGAAACTAGGAGAGCAGTACAAAATATCACCATGGAAATGTCTTAGACGAGTGACTATGCAGAACAGAATGTCATTATAGTCTATGCGGGCCAGTAAAGGAGGTACAGTATGTGCCGTACTAGAAAGGAATGTCGTGTCAATCTTCCTGACAAATGAATAATGCAATTTAGGTTGTTAGGAGCTCTAAGGACACAAATATTTTATGGTATGGTGATAATGGTTTGTGTTTGTTTTATCATGGATATGCCTGTCATATTTAACACATTATGGCCCGTATTCAATTTGAGGCAAAAAGCCGTTTTCGCGTGTTTTTGGCAGAAACTTTTCGCCGATGACGTCATTTCACCAAGCGGAAAAGTATCGCCTCCCGGACTTTGCGCCTACTTCGCCTGTCTTGCAGGCGGAAGAGTATCGCGCGCGTGCCCGAGTGTCCCCGTTTTCAATTTGAAAGTAGGCGAAAACTGGACCCGGCGAAACTTAAACAAGCGGAAAGTCCTGTCAGATTTGGGGAAATCAGCCTGACACCCCCAAAAGATGCTCTGACATGGTGGTTAACTATGATACCCCCCGATTTGGCTTGGTGAAGGTATTTGATGTTTTTAAACGGGCCCAATAGCTACTAAATAGCATTATTGTATAAGTGGTGCAGAATAGTATTCCGGAGGTTTTTTTGCAGAATATAACTTATCCCAGCAAATTTGGGGTACTTGAAAATGGGGGCCAGCATATTTAAAAGTTGCTAAAGTTAAGTTTAAAAAATTGTGAAAAATCCACATGCCGCAAGCACCTGCAATGAAAAAAACACCTGGGGCATACTTGGGGACCCCCTGGAGTCTAGTTCACTAATTTTAACTTTGTCCCCCAACTTTTTTTTTTCTCCCCCAAATTGAAAGTGATTTTTTGGGGTGTTCTTAACTCTTTTTAAAATTTTTGACATAGTTTACCTTTAGGGGACTGTCTTAAGGCTGCATGGAGGTTCCCGCAATGTTGTACCCCAATTCTGCACTTTTTTCCGTCTGCTATTCATAGGCGAAACTTTTCTGCCTATTACATTGCATTGACTTTCTGCCTAGGTGGAAAGTCTTTCAAATTGAATACGGCGATACTTTTCCGCCTGGCAAAATGACGTCATTGGCGAAACTTTTTCGCCGATTACGGCTTTTCGCCTCAAATTGAGTACGGGCCTATGGGGGAAATTTCCTAAAGATCAATTTTGGTTCTAAACCAAAACTTACTGAATCTGACCATTATCGACGTCAGCTTGCTGTAAAAAATCTGAATATTTATCATCTGTTGGATTTCAGCTTCCATTGAAACCCAACGTCCATGTCAATCGTTTTTTGCAGCTCTAAATTCAAAAGCTCTTTCAGTTCAAAACCAATGACAAACAGAAGAGAAAAAACAATGGCAAACCCTTCCAAACAGAAGCCGTGACCAGACCAGCATGATCTGTGCAGCTTTCTTTACTGTAATTTGTAAAGAAATGGTTACAAAAAATGAGATCCCCTTCGCCAAATCAAGGGGAGCTTTTCCTATTTTACTATCCCCAACACCGGACTGCACTATTTGGGGCACTGAAGCCATAGCAGTGGGACACACAGCATGGGTTCTCCCTGCCATAACATTAACAAGTCCCAAACTAGTCCGCCCAAGGGCTGGAATTCCTCAGAAAGTGGGAACCCCATAAATAAAATGCATTTTCTCATCTTGTTTTTTTAAAAAAAAATCAATTGTTTGTTAGATGTTGTCGGGTTTTTGGTCTTTTTTCTTTTAGGTTTGACTTTATTATAGGTCGGCAGAAAAACTAAATATTTTCCTGTGTCATGTATGTTAAAAACGATTATTTAATGTCAAACGAGTCCAATTCCCGGTAAGAGTGTGCTGTGGCATGTTAATAAATAAAGCACAAGGACAGACACGTAACATGGCTGGAGTAGACCTAAGTGGAAACTGTTTTGCTCATGGACAACTGTACATGGCTCTTTTGTGTGTCATGTCAAAATGAAATATTTTCGTGTTGACGTCAGGAGGAAAAAATGACTAATTTCATTTACAAGGTAATCTTATAAGACCGCGGTTAAAAAAGACTTTTGCAGTAAATTTAAAATTGCTCCCGTGTGAAGCGGGGGCAGGTTGCTAGTAAATTATGATACAATGTTACTACTTAAAATGCAATGATTTTTCCAGATATGTATCTAATAAGCTAAAGTTGTAGAATTTTCAGACATCACTTTTAAGGGGCCAGATCTTTCTCTACGATGAAAGACAAAAGATTTATCCTTGAAAATTCCTGGGGCTGCGGTGACAGATATCTGTCATGTACATGACAGATTTTTGCAAACGATGAACGACATTGCATGACATCATTCATGGAGTGGATATTCTTTTATGTTTCTATTCATTTTCATTAAAATTATCGTTCGTCGTTCGTAGTTTACCGCTTATAAACTGACAGATATTTCTAATTGAACAACATGATGGAGAGACGAAAGACACAATTTGACGGCCGCGGGAGTGCGCATCTGTCATCGTTCAGGGCCTATCCATGACTGATAAATTGAACGACTGAACGGTATATCGTTAATTGTTCAAATTTATCTGCTAATGGATAGGCCCCTTAACCCTTTGGAGTTAATTCAATTAGACATGAGCGGGCGGGTTGATAGTTTAACGTCAGGGAAATGCCGCCATTGGCCCTGTAACTCACCCTCCTCACGGTCCGATCTAGTCCTGTAATCGTGGATTTTTGTAAGCAACCATATGGGGCTATAAACAAAATCTGTGAGTGTGATGTATATAGCGTATTTAGTGTTGGACATAAGGGACCTGGTTTAGATGGGACCAGTAATGCAACTGACTGGGCTGGGACCGCTAATGTGATGGACTGAGCTGGGACCGGTAATGCCTCTGACCAGGCTAGGACCAGTAATGCGACTGACCGGGCTGGGGCCAGTAATGCTTAACACTGGAACTGGGTTCAGTAGCGCTGCTGCTGGGCAGATTAGAACAGATACAGTAACTGAAAAGACCAAACAAACTGGTGTTGCTGGAAGCAGGATTAAACAGGCTGGGACTGGTATTGCTGGTAACAGTAGTGCTGCAGGGCTGATCAGAGCACTGGCCCTGGGTGAGGAACATTTAGCTATTAGGTGATCAGGCAGTTTAAAAAAAATTCCTTTGTTATGGTAACTCGGGTATATACAGTATATAGAACAATTTACAGTTTGTAAGGACACAAAGCAATATGGCTGATTGAGTTTTATTACAATTAATTTAAAATTAAATATTACATTAAGGAAACTGTGGAGACTGCAATAGCTGTGTGCAAACTGCATATTACTTGAAGGAAAAGTATTTAGCGCAATCTACCATTAACAGGAGTAAATAGTATAACCACAACCTGGCAATAATCTGACCGGAAAGTGTTGCATTACATTAACTAAGTGCTGCACTTTCTAACAGCTACTTTACATGGTGACTGGATTAACATTCAGAGAGCGAGGATTGCTTTATTGCACATTAATGTACATTACCGTGCATGACATGCAATGAATTCTAGTACAAGCCTACAGTAGGTAAACAGATGACAATTCAACCAATTTACACAGAAATAGCACAAATGTTGCATGTGTTCTGGCTGAGCAATAACAGTAAAGTATTCCATGCGAGAATAAATATTATATTAGTGAGAGAAACCTGTGTTTCTGTCTTTTCCCAAAGGGCAACCAGGCGACAGCAGCAGCAGAGTGTTGAGCTTTTGGGACTCTTTAAAATATTGCTTAAAATGTAATATAGTTTTTTTTTAATCCTCTGCCTATATATGTAGAAGATATTGATTTTCAGGATTTTGCAACAATTTTCGGGGTACAATATGTAAAAAATGGCTAAATTATTTTATTTTGAAAATTAGATTTTTCTTTTGAAACAGATCTATTATTTTATGGTCGAACAACATTGTGGTTGGGTCTAATTATTATATGTATAAGACTACTGTGGCCATATCCCCCTTCCTCACATGTTACTGGACATGGTTTAACGCAAAGACTGATACCACTACACGTTATCGGTTGAATGTAAAACATACATGTTCGGTGCTGTGTACCTTGTATTTATGTATTCTGCAAATGTTTAATGGAAAATAGATTTGAAACTCACCCTGGTTGTTAAGTTGGAATCAGGGTGCATTTGATTGCATTGTGCCACAGCTCCAGTTCCATTCATAGGAACTGGAGGTCTATATTGCTGAAGGGTCCTCAATTCTAGTGGTCCTGTATGGTTATGGAAGGTACTCACAGTGTTGGGAGTGAACAATGGGCCACTGGTAGCCTCCACATATTTTATTTGAAGATTATAATTAAAACTAATACAATAAGAAATAAAGTAATATTAACAACGATATATAAATAATATTGTGGTATATAAATAGTTAATAAATTAAAAATTGTACAACATATAGCAACAATCATGAACATTTTAAATTAAATAAAGTTTATGTTTAATAAATGGTTAAGAGGTGGAAATAGGGGTGGAAAGAATGAGGCAGAGAAGACAAAAAAGATTCTACAAATGAAGACATAAAAGATTCTTATTAACATAACTTCACTCACATCTGCCTCGTTATATCTGTTATTGCACTGTGAACATATGCAATTTATCTATATATGCTAAAAATAATCAGAACCAACCACTTGCATGGTCACATTTATAATTTGTATCTGATAAACTGCCATTTGCTCTAAGGAATGTAGTAATACAGGTTGAGTCTCCCATATCCAAATATTTCGAAATATGGATTTTTATTTAGCATGACTGAGATAGTGACACCTTTGCTTTTTGCTGGTTCAAAGTACACAAACCTTGTTTAAGGCACAAAATTATTGAAAATATTGTATAAAATTACCTACAGGCTGTGTATAAAGTGTATATAAACATAAATGCATTCTGTGTTAAGATATGTCATTATGGTATGCAAATATTCAGTATCCAAAATACGGAATATTTTGTTATCCAAAATACCCCTGGTCCCAAGCATTTTGGATATGGGAGACTTAACCTGTAGAATAGAATGCAGAAGTAGAATATATGAATTAATAAATATTCTTATCTTTTAAATGTCCCTTGAGTTATAATCTACATAATTATGAATCTGCCCTTTCTCCGTCATGTGCATTGGGAGAGCACCCCCCACCCCCTGTTACTTTGGGGAAAGAGAGGATGCCTTGTAATAATAATAAGTAGCCATGGTATGCAGTCAGGATGCTGATGGTCTAAATGCCGATCGTCGGCATCCCGACTGTCTAATCCCGGCAAGGGTCTAATGACAGGCGTCAAAATCCTGACGCCTGCCATTTTACCTATGCCAGGAGCCCGACGCCTGGCATCCTGATCGAAGGTAAGCTGGGCACGGACATCTACGGGGGGGGAGGGTTAGGTTAGGGTCTCTTGGGGGGGACGTAGGGTTAGGCAGCCCCCCGGAAGACTTAGGTTAAGCTGCGGGAAAGGGGGGGTTAGGTTTAGGCACTTAGAGGGGGGTTAGGGTTAGGCACTTGGGGGGGAGGTTAGGGTTAGGCACCCCTAAAGGAGGGTTAGGGTAGGGAATTAGGTTAGCGGTACTTACCTAAATTAGCAGTCGGGATCTTCACCCCTGCCGGGCTTCCGTGCCGGGATTTGAACCGCCAGCCATGCGGCCGGCGGTAACTCATACTGATTCCGTAGCCATAAGCAGAAACATTTTTATTTCATGTTGTGCTATAGATCCATGGGTGCATATTAATCTGCTAACACCATTAAGCAGCCAAATATGTCAGGGCAGTATCTTTGTAACTCCAGGATAAATGTGCTGTTCCTGAGGTGGGGAGTTTGACTGGGGCGGTACACCTGTCAAACCATAACACAGGTGTCCTAAGGCGAGCTCAGGGAGGACAGAAACCTCCCATGGAGCAGAAGGCCCACCATGTCATACCCTATGCCAGTGGTTCCCAAACTTTCTCAAATCTCGGCACCCTAGAATATCAGCATTTGTTTCACGGTGCCCCATGGCCATAAATTTCTTAATTAGAGATTCAGAATTAATGGTTAAATTAAGTCAATTGTGTCTTCCTTGGGTTCAGATATGTGGTGTGGACAGCACTGGTTTTGCCTACTACATGGGCCATAAATAATTTTATTTAGCCCTGGACCACAAAACTGTGGCACCCTAGCAAGTGCCCCATGGAACCACTACCCTTAGCACTGGTTGAATGGTCCTCCTGTGTTATTAGTTATAGGACACTTCACAATTAGTGAGTTTAAAGTACTTACTGTATGACAAAAGGGGGTATCATGACATTGAAAATAAGGGTTTAGTTGCCTGAACACACTTAATTATACCATCTATATTTAACATTGCATATTTTGTAATGCGGCAACAATGTATGTATGTATTATTGTGTGTATTGGTTTGTTATTATGCCAGTATATCTATAGAAATGTATTTTAATGTGATGTATAACCTTCTATATAATGTTTTCTTAAATGTTCCCAGCCATTGATGCCCACTCAAGTCATACACTGATGTCTCTGGGGCTGCCCACCATCGACCCCACCTTAACCACTATGTCTGTGTGTATGGCCAGGATTTGATTTAATAACTTTTTACCAAGTTGATGAGGGTGACTGGTAAAGGAAATTATATGAGCTGAACATACACTCATCTTACACTGTGTCACTGATGAGGCACTTTTTCTATGTGGACAGTCACACATCCATACCGAATGGGTGCTCCACCGCTGGCCTGCCAGTGTGTTTCTTCTTCATGTACACTACACTGTTGCAGGCACCACTGGCCTGGTACTGCTGCTATGCTGCCTAGTGAGCCACTGCCGGCGGCAAATCATCCACCAACAGATGGATGGATGGTGTCTGTAGCTGTGTTGCTTCTAGGTCCTACAGCTGCTTCTAGGTGACCGAGCCATGGCGGGATCAAGGGAGGCAGGGAAAGAGAAGTGCCGGCACTGTACATAATGATGGCATCACAGTTTCATTGATTACTATTGCACAGTGCACTGGATGACATTTACCGAGGTAAATGGGGAATGGGTTACTTTTAGTTTCTAATTTTACTTATTATCGCACTGCCGGTCGGCGCTGTAACTAATTTAAATTACCTTGTAAATATATTAGCGGTTGTCAGTCCCTAGATGTTTTGGGCACATCTGAAACTTGGGACAGGTGTCCCCTTTGTACCACCCTGCTCACAGCTCCATTACAATCTTTGAGTGTGGTATGTATTATTAAGGTTGTGTAAAGTTGAGGGGGTCCCTGATGCAGACTTTGTACTGGGACCTAGGGCCTTTACTCACACCATTGACACCCCTATCCCAATTTGGAGCATTTGTAAAGTGAGGAAGGTAGTAGGCAGCTAAAATAAATATTTTTTGGCCATTTTCTTTGCATTAAATATGGAATGAAACAGCTGTGGATAGATGTACTACACATACACAATACAGGTGAACTTTGTTTCATTATAATAAAGTGAAGGTTTTAGGGTTCCATTTCCTGTCCTGCAACACTGATGTATGGGATTAGCAATTATTCCATTCCAAAGAGAATCTCAAGAATTTGTCACAAGCCGCCGAACTGCGTCGCAGGACGAGGTGAACGTCGGATGAATGTTCACTGAAACTTCTCCTACCTCCTGTCAGTCATGCTGGGATTGACCTTGATTTGTTCCTATCTCTATTTCCTACCTGTGTGAATGCTGCTCCGATGCTGGTGATAGCGTTTCAGGTGTTTCCGGTTCTGGCATTGTCTCCTATATTCAGGTGAGCTCCCAGTATCCAGTCAGCTTTATTGTTCCTGCCATTTGTGTCATCTAGGCATCACGGTCCACATTTATACTACCTGCTGCTTGTGTCATCTTGGCGGCACGGTCTGCATTACTACCCTCTGCCGTTTATGTCATCCAGGCAGCACAAACTGCACTCAGGGCCTGATTCAGACCCACTCGCAAGCGCTATGCGCTCGCGAGCAGGTTGATGTTAGACCACTGCGCATGCGCATGCCGGGGTCTCGCATGCCGGGTCTCGCACCAAAAGGAGGCGGCTGTCAATTTTGATCGACAGCTCGCACCGTTTTGGAGGCGTGGCGTGGGGGTGGCTTCACCAATGGAGGCGTTCCCATGCAAACACCAGTGATGTCAGTGGGAGAGCTTCCGGCTCTATTAGAGCCAGAAGCTCTCTGGAGCTTGCGGCCACGAGACTCTACCACAAGGGTCTCATCGCAAGCCTGATGGTCGCGATGGTCTTGACAATCGCGACCATCATCCTGGCCGCTCGCAATAGCTGTGGGTGGTCACCCACAGCTATGCGAGTGGCCAGGGGGCCGCTCCCAAAAAAATGCCCTGATTCGGCTCTGAATCAGGGCCTCAGTCTGCAGAGTGCGCCACCCAGCGTCCAGTGGCTTGTGTCAACCTGGCGGCACAGGTTGCACCCCAGTGTACGCGATTGTGTGTACTGCCGGTAGTGTTGTTCCGGCGGCACTTAGCGCACCTCTGTGTCATCTTTCCAAGTCTATTAGCCCTCAAGGCTGCTACATAGCCTAGAGACTGCTCCTTGGCCCAAAGGCCACATCAAGCCAAGGTTACCTGCCCTCAAGGCTGCTACACAGCCCAAAGGCTGCATCTCGGCCCAAAGGACGCATTAAGCCAAGGTTACCAGCCCTCAAGGTTGCTACTCAGCCCAAAGGCTGCATCTAGCCAAGGTTACCAGCCCCAAGGCTGCTACTCAGCTATTAGACTACTACTACCAGCCCCCAAGGCTGCTACTCAGCTATTAGTCCCAGAGGCTGCCACACAGCTATTAGACTACTACGCAGCCCAAAGGCTGCATATCATCATTGGGCCACATTTCATGTCGTGTTATAATATCTCAGCCCTCAAGACTGTGCTGGACTAGGCTCTTGGGTAATTATCCCTACAAACCCTAACAGAATTAAAGAGAACTAAATGTCACCAAATTATTCTATGCTGCCCAGGCGGGATTGTTTGTGGGGAAACATCATTGGTTGTATCTTATAATAACCAATAAACTCCATCTTAACATGATAATGCATTGAGCCTGACACATGCAAGAAAAATCCTATTACTATAGATGAGCAAACCATCCTTCATTGTTTGCAATGTTATCAGATTTTGTCTGGTTATCTAGTTCTAAATCAAATTGCAATAATAGATAGATGTGGGGAAAGAATGTCAGTAATTGTTTTTTAAACAACATAGTCCTGTTTAAAATACAGACTTGTAAATTAATTCCCCACAAAAATAATCTTCTGATTTACAATTATTTTCCCTAGATGTTAGCACGTCATACATATTACCCTACCCTGATTTTAAAGACTGTGTCAATTGTTATAAATAATTTCCAGTATATTATTGTCCGTGTCATTGATTTCCTTATATAAAATGTACAGCATGTGTTCTTTCTGAAAATGATAAGGACGTTTGAGTATCAAATGTAATACCCACGTGAATAGCCCTCTGGTCAGAGCCACTGTTTCCGCACAGTAATAAAATAATAATCTATGTAATTCGAGAATATGGAGAGAAGATATTATCACTTCAAGAACAAAGATGTTGAGACCTTGATATATTGTCACATTAGACTGTTCAATCTTGTTTCAGCAGGATCCTGCATTATATTAGATAAGGAAGCCATTACACAGGCAATCTAAGCCTCTCCCTGGTTCAGCTAGCAGTGCATAATATGCATCTCAATTATATATATCTGTGGAGTTAAAGTTTACTTTTGCTTTGAAACTGAAACAGTAGAAGCAGTGACATCTGTTAAGTTAGTGACTGATCTATGATAATTAGGATGATTATGACATTATAATCATTCAATCGCTTATTAATCATGCATAAATCGGCAAGTATAATGTCAGAAATAACCAGTGATGCGTGCTCCTGCTGGTCGTTTCCGACATCAATCATCGCCTGAACATGACGGTCAATTTGCTGATAATGACAGATTGGCCATGTTCAGGGATGAGGGAGGGTGCCTGCACTGAACAACATATGGTAAAGGCACTACAGGGGATCAGGAACGACTGTACGATTACAATGTTGTAATCGTACTGTCGTTCCAAGATCTACAAGTGGATACGCACCTCTAGAAGTAAAAGAAACAGGACATCAATGTATATAAACTATCCATAATTAAAAGGACATATTATAAGTGTAATTTTACTGAATAACAAATCCTACACTGAAATGTTGTTCTCTGTGATCATTTTATTTAAAATGATGGTGAGGATCCCAGGGTAATGTTTTGCTATTGTTATGCCTGCCAGCCTAATGGCCTGCACATGGGTCACCTTACACGTCACTCCTGACTTTCCCAGTACCTTGATGTTGGATATACAAATCACCTTGACAAGTAGTATAATATATAAAAATGCACAACACAAAACAACAGCATAAACACAACATTACCCTGGTATGGATTTATGGGTTCACCACACAGCAGATCACTATTTGTGGGTGTACAAAGTAGCAAAGTCTTCTCAGTCCACTTGCGGCCACCCTACGCTGCTCTGCTTCGTCTTTGCAGCCAATCGTGCAATCGTGCCCTTTAAACCCTGCTGGTCTCTTTGTGAGTTGCTTCATCTGGACTGACTTTAGGACATGCTACTGTCTTTACTTCATCATGGTCACCACATATGTGACCTGACTACAACATATCTATCCACACCGGATGAGATCAGTTGGATTTGTAAAGTTGCATCTTCTAAAGGGCAAAGGAAAATTACAATAGCAGTGTGGGTGACCCTACCTGGTGATGTTTAAGAATATATTCAGGCAGGGCGATTTTTCTATAAAAATAGGTTCAGGAACTGTGGGTGGAGCTAATGAGGTGGAGCTATAGAAAAACAATTAATATATAGTATATAGAAAAGAAGGCACTCAAAGGGACCTTTAAAATAAAACTTATTTTATGTAAAATACATTTTGACCCAGACATTACGTTGTGAGAGATTCAGTTCCTGCTTATTCCTTCAGAAAAATAGCCGTTATACAATACATTATATATTATAATACATACAGATAGTGATTTTTTTCCAGTGAAAAAGGCACTGGTACCAGGACAGTACTCATCTAAGTTACAAGTTGATTCAGGATTTATAGTAGCTTGCATACTCTGGACAAGAGTTCAGATGTTTATTTTATTAATTTTTGAAATGTGTTCACTAATTTCTTCCGGTTTTCAGAACTGGTTATAGGAATAAAAAATGGTGGTTGTACCACATCCCACTGAGTACTATCAGAGAAAAAGCACTGCACACACGTCATATAAGCAATAGTAGTACACATAATAATGCACACATAATAATACATAAGATATCGAAAAGGGGGGCAAAATCTTTAGTCTCAATGGCTGACACCTCTAATCTTGCCACAAGCGAAAAAACACAAAATATATTTTTTTAATGTGATATTGTTGTATCTTACAAAAACATCTTAAAAAAAGATATGGCATAAGTTGCTTGCTTAAATCCCTACATATTTTAATTTATTGTAGAACAATAACAGCAATAATAGCTTTAATTAGTTTGGGGTAAAAATGGGTGATGTCCCAAATAACTTTGTAATAGATATTATAATATACAGAATTATCACAGGCCCAATGTTGCTTAACTGCAGCTGTCTTGCTTCTTCCTTTCTCAACACCACATAAGAGAGGCAAGGATCTCTCCCTAGACACATACAATAATCCAGACCAGAGCTTTGTAAAAAGTGTTTATAATTTATTGATAAGAACTCCCCTCAGAATGTTAAGGTGGGGCACTTTACTTAAAACATTAGTTGGAAGGGTGTTTTTACACAGAATATAGCACAAATTTAAATACCAAATTATCATCATCACTATGGTTATAATCACCATCATACTGTATTTTTTGCTCACAATATTTTTAATTGTAGAATGATGCTTGTGCACCCTAATTTTCAAATAATGCCACATAGATTGAGTTGAAGGCACTGACTGGGCCTTTGTACGACAGTCACCCTTTTGCTCTTTAGCTAGTCTAATGCTAATTTGGACATGTGTTGGGGATTATTGTCCGGCTGAAAAATTTACTTGGGTAAGTATAACAGTGTTTGTTCAGGTAAGGTATTTTAATTTTTACAGACTGCGACTCAGTCTATACACACATAAACTATACAAACAGTCCTACAGCCCTACTTAGTGTTTCTAAAGATTTATCCTACAGACCTGCTTACTATTCACTCTTCATTATTCACAAATAACAAGACCCTGTTTACTTGTACTGTACCTTTATATTTAGTACACAAAGAAAAAGACTATACCATCTGCACCAGAAATATTTGTTTATTAATGCAATCAAATATATCTTCCCATCATAAAGTTTAATTTTAATTTCAACTTAATTTTGGTTTCATATTTATTTCATCATTTTGGAATTCTACTACTAATACCTACTTTACTGATCATAGCAAAGAAGAAAGATGGTCATTTCATTGTGGTGTGAAATGTGATATACTGTAGAAATAATAATGTAATGTAATTTATTAGTTTATAAGGAAGCTGTCTCATTGTGTATTCTCTTATTCTGTGATCACCTGAGGTCAATTGAAGCTCTCCTGCTGATGCAACTTTGTAATATAATAGGTGTTTGTATCAAAATGTATTCCCTTAATTTAAGCACAGATCACATACTGTATAAGCTTCATTATTTCCTCATATCCTTCTGTGTTTATTAATTTATTGCTGAATTTTTTTTCTCTTATTTGCATAAACATTAAGTAGGATTTAATTGAGGCACAATTGCTCTATCTAGTTTGTATTTTAATCAGAATGTCTCCCTATGTTATTGCACTGAATGGCAACAAGCTGAATTTTCTATACTAATCTAATTGGTCAATTTCTTAGTTCTCCATATATTTATGGAAATTAAAACAGGGATTACAGATTATAATAGTGATGTTTACAGGAGTGTTCACTGGATTAGATTATGTTTTAAGGGGAAGTGTTTTATGGGTGAGTTTTCGGTGGATAGAGAGCTTCTGGGTCTCTTCTTCATTTTGCATTTCCCCCAAACCCACCCCTCCCCCCGACCTTCCTTGGCTGTATGTCAACTTTCCTGTGGGCGGAAAGAATGGTTACAGTTGTTGTCTTGCTATAGTTCTTGAGGTACTCTGATATCTTCCCTTTCCTTCTACATTATTATTGCACCAGGCTGTCCCTGTTCAGACAGGTGCTGTGACTGGTGGATCTGTCTGCGGCCTGCTGTACATGCATTTGCTGATTATGGCCTGGGTGCCTTCTCACCACTGTTCCCAGTGGGGAGGTGGGTTGCAAGCACAGGCCCTCCATTTCCTACAGGTTTGCCTATGGTGAATGCGACAGCATCATCTGGCACCCCTAGCTATTCAATTTGTCCAGGTTTTGGGGTAGTCCCTGCTCACTCCGTGGGTATCCACTCCCTGCTCTAGCAATGCTTTTATCATGGCTGCGTTAGTTCCTGCTATGCCAGTGCCATCTGCTGCGTCATTTTTTCCTACTTTCACTGGGCCAGGTATTTTGGCTTCTTCCCTTTCTGTTTGATCGGGCGACTTCCCTGAGGAGCCTCTTGCTGAACAGGATAGTGGTAACCATCTGGATGCTAATCTTGTTCTGAGCCCATCCATCAAGTCTGTTTCTGAGTCGGACAGTGATTGGAGTTTGCAGAGGGGCTTAATGCTATTTATGCCACATCTTCTATGTTGGCAGACAGTAGTGATAGGTCTACATCTGGGTCGGTAAGCGTCGCAGGAGGTCAAGGTGAAGGAGGAAATCAGGAATAGCGATTATGCACGCAGTTCAACTGCGATAGTATGCTAATCCATTGTGATCGCTATGCCGTCGCAGCACTACACAGGAATGCCAACCTTACATTACACACATCCGCAATGTTTAGCAAGACTATGAAAACATCGGTACAATCGAGTACCATTGCAGCCTCATGCACACTTGCACAAGATCTGACCTTAATTGCTAGCTTCAGTGCACGCTATGAGTCCTCAAGCTGCGTACAGCATCGCAGTGGATAATTTATGCACGCCCATGCAATGGCATTCAAATGCCCTGGCACACATCCATTTCCCCGACCACCCCCAAACAGTACTTCCTGTCATCCACTCTGCGATGGGTCTGCGTAGTCACAGCGATCGCAGTGCTGATCACAGTGTCTAGTTCGCATATGCGCACTGCGATGCATACGCATGCGCAGATCGTAACAATTGGCCGATTGTGTATGTATTAGCAACTGCGATCCCTGCTGAATCAGGCCGTTTGATTTTTGTAATATAATAGGTTTAATCAACTTTCAGCTTCATTCCATGGGCTCCCTTCCTCCCCACGTTCTTTTCGTCTCTTACTTTCTTACTTTGGTTTAGGGATGTGCAGGCTCGGATAGGTTCGAGTTTGCACGTTGAGTTCGGATTTTTCCCTCCAAAAAAATGGAACTCAGAAAGAGGCTAAACGTCATCTTACATGGACGAACATCATCATTCCTGGACTTTTGTCCAGGAATGATGATGTTCGTCCATGTAAGATGACGTTTAGCCTCTTTCTGAGTTCCGTTTTTTTGGAGGGAAAAATCCGAACTCAACGTGCAAACTCGAACCTATCCGAGCCTGCACATCCCTACTTTGGTTAGGTTGGCTCAGTTTATTGTTGTTTACCATTGCCTGAATTGTCTGTGGTCGAGAGCAGTTTGATTGGCAAGTGATTGGGTAGGTTGGCCATTCATTTACTTTGGAATAGCCTGGGGCATTGTGGCCTCTTTTTTTCATCCAATTTGGTTGCACTTTGTTCCTTGACAGGTGGAGTTTGGTTTCGGATTGGGCCTTCAGTGGCTCATTGTTGACTTGGGGGATAATGCCGGGTGTCGTCCCATATTTATGGATCTCCATCAGTTTAGATCTGATGGATATGATGGATTCTTAAAGATTTCATTACAGTAGTGCCAGAAGGGATGTTAGTCTAGGACTATGGCGGCAACTGCAGTTCTTTGAACTTCCTTGGGCAGAAAGAACAGTAACAGTGGCTGCAATGCTATAGTTCCTCAGGTGCAATACATGGTTTAGGCTGATTTCTACCCTACTGTGGTCAGCAGTACCACCATCCCAGGTGGGACTTTTATTTGTGTCATTGGGAGGGGAGTTGGATAACTTGAATGTTGTGTGATGGGTGGGCAGTTGGTCTCCCATCGAGGTCTGATGTGTAAGTACTGTAGTGGGACTGTAAGTAGGGGCGTTGTTCTCTTCTCTACCATACAGTACTTTCCAATTCTTTCAGTTTAATTTAGATAAATTAATAAATAAAGCTGACCCTTTTTTCCCTCCCCATATGTCTATGTGTCATTATTTTAGTTATTTAGTTAAGATAAGTAGAAATGTTACATACCTGTTTTGCAGGAAAATTATATCAGCCGTTAGGACGTTTATATTTGAAATACAAGAGTTTCATCCAGGTTTTAATTTAGTGTTGGAATTAAATCAGCATGTATTGACCGCTGGTAAAATAATTCATTTCTATGTTTCACATCATAGCAAAACAGTTATTTATTTATATAATGGCCTTATATGTTGTCTCCACAGTTGCGCACTAGAGCTAAAGGGAGGTCCTGCCCTATCCTTAGAGCTCTTAGTGGAGGCTGCAGAGATATAGTGCCCTCCCTTCCGTCCTGGGACCATCTCCCTCCACCTGTGTCGGAACAAAATCCAGGTCGCAAATTAGCCCACCCACTCTGCCGCCCACATATGCGCCCTCATGGCTGAACTGTTTTTATGCCCACTGGAGGTGTAAACGATCCCACAACAATCCTGCCTGCAAACAAGCTCACCCGCCCGTTCTGACAACTACTGCTCACACCCACTCTGACAGCCACCCCTGCCACCTGCACTGACAGCCACCACTCCCACCCTCCACTGCTCACACTCACTCTGCCGTCCGAAAACCCCCTGTCCTGACATCATACAAGAAAATGCAGAATGGGGAGGGAAATATAGGAAGAGAGATGTGACAGTTGGGGTGAAATGGGAAAGAGATAGGAAAGTAGTAGGAGGAGAGATATGGGAAAGGGGGAGAGAGATGGGAAAGAAGGAGGGGGGAAATATGGGAAAGGGGAAGATAGATGGGAAAGAAGGAGGGGGAGAGAGATGGGAAAGGGAGGAGAGAGATGGGAAAGGAGGGGATAGATGAGAAAGGAGGAGAGGGAGAGAGATAGGAATTGGGGAAAGAGACTTCAAAGAAGTGGAGGAGAGATGGGAAAGGAGGAGAGGGAAAGAGATGAGAGCGGGGGGAGAGAGATGGTAAAGGAGGGAGTGGGTGAAGAGGGAAAGTAGCAGAGGGGGAGAGATGGGGAAAAGCAACCACTGATCTTGTGCAGGACAGGTCCAAAATACTAGTCTTCTTAAACATTATTCCAATATTTAAAATGAAACAGAACTGGATCAGCTTAGTGAGGCATTATTCTTCTCACTGGCACAACATTTTACTGATTTTTTTTCAGGTAAATATATTTTAAGTATTTCACAGGAAACTTTTGCTTAACAAATAACATAGAAACAAAAATATGGATATATCTGCCTTACTCCCTATCCAGAATCCTCTCCTTACACTAACTCACTAGCTCAAAGGAATAGAGATAATGAAGTTACTGAATATTCTACTTCACTGAAGCCCTACTGGCATTGGCTATTGTGGAACAAATAGAACAATCTAAATGGTCAAGTTCTGAAGATGGACTTAAAAATTAGAATGAACCAATTTTATAGAAAATCTTGTTTTTTTCCCCAACTTTTACATTTGTAGCCAAGTAAGAGTATGTGTTCATTTGGTCTTTTGAAACACGGGTGATCTTAGACACAAAACGAAATCGGTCTCAATGGCGAGCGGTAATCTCAGTAAGAAGGAACAACTACTTAATAAATCCAATTTTGAAATGATGTGATCATTATATAATCAGATAATGGGAGCAATACTGTATTATTGCCCAGGGATAAATATTTATTAGTGGTATATAGACAAGTGAATGATACCACTAGCTACAAATGCCTAACTTTTAATACAACTATGAATTTCTTAAAATTCTATTAATACATGATAGAGGATGGGGAATAAGGAGGGTGGGGGGTGTAAAAGGCATTGGACTGCACTGCCCAAATGTGTATGTATCTTGTTACTGTTGTTTCGTTCACCACAAAATCCTCAAAAATAAGTAAAATTCTTGAAGTAGACCAATCATCTTGGCCATAGGGAGTCCTAAGGAATATGTGAGTACTTTAATTGCTAAACATCTAATGGGATTTGTGACTTTATTGTTCTAATGTACTAGAGACACTTTAAATGTTCTTTACAAAATACAAGACATGACCCTTCGTACTTGTGATTTTGGAGCATTATATAAAAGCATTAAACATGAAACTAGCATCCAAGCAGTTAAAGTAATTTTTTTGGCCACTTAGACAAACTGAGAATTTAATACATTCTTACTTAGAAATGTATTAGTTACTAAAAATTTGTTTTAAAAAGGGTGTTTTTTACACCCATTTCACATTATTTTAGTTTCACTTAAATGTATTTCATAACAATTACTCCAAGCCCCTCAATTTACTTATTTCTAGTAAGCAAATCTCATTTCCCATATTTGTAAAAAAATACTGGGGAATGCCCTGTGATAATAACGTCGTTATGCAGGCTTACACCCTATTTCAAAGACTCCTGCTCTGCTCTAAAAGGCAGAGCAGATCCGGGAACTGGCCCCTGTGCTCAGCTTAGACCATAAGCTGATCACTTTAAAAAAAAAAGAAGTTAAAAAAACAACAGCACTGTATCCAGGGACTGGTGATCGGTGCTCTGATTAGGTCCTCTGGGACTCCGGTCAGCTGCTCTCTGGGCTCCTGCACTGAGGCCCCGGTTAGCTGCTCTATGCCGGCATTTCAGTGTACAGCACAGAGCAACTGACCGGGGTCACAGTGCAGGAGCCCAGAGACCAGTTGACATGAGTCCCAGAGGAAAGGTAATTGTAAGCTGAGCAGGGGTGGGGGGGGGGGGATCATGGGGGGATCACGGGGGTTTGCCAGCAGCACATGTGTGGTCACACTATCGGGGTATTTTTTGTAAAAAATACCCTGAAAAGTCTGCGGAGAGAATTTGCATCAACAGTGCTTTCGTACATATATTGCAATGCGAATTTAGATATATCACAACACATCTGCATCTTAGATGTGGATTGTAATAAATAGACCCCCAAGTACCAACCAACCAACTCCTAACTGTCATTTTTCAAACACTGCCTGTGACATGGCAGTTAGGAGCTTATTGGTTGGTTCTTTATCTCTATCCAAGGCTTAGTAAATAGACCCCATGGAGAGAGCTGTTGGGATTGAGTATATTTCTTTAGAGAAAGCAACGATAGATACACCAATAAATTCTGTAGTTGCAGAGCTATATTAGTAAGGGAGGGGGAAAATAATAGAATACCAATAGGATTTTACATTATAAGAGCTTACTTCTTCCGTCCACCTTAGTAAAATTTTGACCAAGCCCAGCACGCTATTCTACAGTAGCTACACCTAATATATGTGTCACCTTAAACGAAGATGGCAAATGTAATACAATATATGATATTAAGTACAGTGCTGAAGAGTTTCGCTCTTTTCCTCTCTTATTCAAATTGTTCAATGGATTATGTTAAAAAATTTTTAAAAAAATACATACAGTATGTATATATCGCAATAACCCCCTGCATCTTCAAAATACTGTAGGGTGAATTTCAGAATTGCCACCACAGATAGAGGAATAGTTTAAACAGACTTTCCTAATATTAAATCAGGCCAGAGGAAGTGCAGTAAAGTGTAGATGTTATGCTTACTAGCACCCCACTTGGATTTAAGCATCTCTCAAATTCTGTGAGTCCTTTTCTCATTAATATAAAAAAACAAATTATTCAGGCGCTGTTAATTTTTTAGTAGACTGTTTTATAAAGAGCTCATGGGCCACATTAATTATTACAGCTACAGACGCACTTGTGTGCTTGTGGATGCACACTAAACTCAAAATGCCTTTACACAGGCACCCACACACAGATTATATTGGTGTGATTCTGCACTCATAACCAGAGGTCTGATATGAATGAAAGCACCACACATCAATTCACTATTATACTAAAATAAATACCTTATTTATAATAGGAATAATAGTAAATGCAAACAGGTGCTTATAACATGCCAATAAAAATGATGTCCTCATCTGAGGCTTAATACAATAAAAAACTCAATATTTCATGCAAATATGTATCATGCAAAGATATCTCATAATAGGAGGTAGATTGTATCAAAATTAAATCACTTTTGTTACAACTACATATCCAATTGGAAGTTTTATAAATTTATCCATAGCACTTGTAAACATTATCAAAACCCTTTTCAGGGGTGGGCAATAAGCGGCCCCCCCAGCTGTTGCTGAACTACACATTGCAGCATGCCGTGCAACAGTTTTAGCATGGCCAAATAGCAAAACTGTGGCAGAGCATGCTGGGATGTAGTTCTACAACAGCTGGGGGGACGATTATTGCCCACCCTTACTTTAGTTAATACCTATATTAGAGTCTTTATATAGATGAGACCAGTATGTGTCTCTCCTTTGCTCAAGGCAGGGCCAGCAACAGAAATCTCTGTGCCCGGTACACTAATGTCTTGGGGGGCCTTCCTCTATCCCCACCATCTCACCACCACCCCTGATCCCGCACATCCCTCCCCTGCATGTGTGATATGTGAAGCATGATAATGTTAACTGAAAGATATGCCAGTCTTTAAATAAAGTAATAATACACTATGACTTACCACACTGTCTCTCTGTCAGTGATGATGCAGGCTGTAGTTCTTGTCTGCCGTCTCTTGCAAGGTCTTCTTGATGACAGTGCTGTCAGGGATAGGAGGGATGGTGTTTGCAGCCAGCCATCCTCAGTCATCAGTCCCTCATCACCTTCTTCAAACCAAAAGCCCCATCACCTTCCTCCATCCCAAGCCCCCATCACCTTCCTCTGCCCCCAGCCCCTGTCACCTTCCTCTGCCACCAGTCCGTCACCTTCCTCTGCCCCCAGCCCCCATCACCTTCCTCTGCCCCCGGCCCCTATCACCTTCCACTGCCCCAACCCCTGTCACCTTCCTCTGTCCCCAGCCCCCATTAGCTTCCTCTGCCCCAGCCCCTGACACCTTACTCTACCCTCTTCACCTTCCTCCATCCCCTATCACCTTCTTCTGTTCCCAGTCCCCTTCATCTTCCCCTGCCCCAGCCCCTATCAGCTTCCTCTGCCCATTTCACCTTCCTCCATTCCCAGCCCCTATCACCTTCCTCCATCCCCAGCCTCTATCAGCTTCCTCTGCCCCCAGCTTCTATCAGCTTCCTCTGCCCCCAGCCCCTATCAGCCTCTCCCTTCACCTTTTTCTTTCCCCAGCACCTAGTATCTTCCTCTGCCTCTTTCACCTTCCTCTGCCCCCAGCCCCGTCACCTTCCTCTGCCCCCAGCACCCATTACCTTCCTCTGCCTCCAGCCCCTAACCTTCCTCTGCCCCCAGCCCCCATTACCTTCCTCTGCCTCCAGCCCCTATCCACCTTTCTCTGCCCTCTTCACCTTCCTCCATCCCCTATCACCTTCTTCTGTTCCCAGTCCTCTTCACCCTCCTCTGCCCCAGCACCTATCAGTTTCCTCTGTCCCTTACTCCTTCCTCCATCCCCAGCCCCTATCAACTTCCTCCATCCCCAGCCCCTATCAACTTCCTCCATCCCCAGCCTCTATCAGCTTCCTCTGCCCTCAGTCCCTATCAGTTTCCTCTGTCCCTTACACCTTCCTCCATCCCCAGCCCCTACCACCTTCCTCTGCCCCAGCCCCTACCACCTTCCTCTGCCCCCAGCCCCCATTACCTTCCTCTGCCTCCAGCCCCTAACCTTCCTCTGCCCCCAGCCCCCATTACCTTCCTCTGCCTCCAGCCCCTATCCACCTTTCTCTGCCCTCTTCACCTTCCTCCATCCCCTATCACCTTCTTCTGTTCCCAGTCCTCTTCACCCTCCTCTGCCCCAGCACCTATCAGTTTCCTCTGTCCCTTACTCCTTCCTCCATCCCCAGCCCCTTTCACCTTTTTCTATCCCCAGCCCCTATCACCTTCCTCCATCCCCAGCCCCTACCACCTTCCTCTGCCCCCAGTCCCTATCAGCTTCCTCTGCCCTTTTCACCTTCCTACATCCCCTATCACCTTCCTCTATCCCCAGCCCCTATCACCTTCCTCTATCCCCAGCCCCTATCAGCTTCCCCATTCACCTTCTTCTTTCCCCAGCACCTATTATCTTCCTTTGCTCCCAGCCCCTATTCCTCTATGATCCCCTAAACTCCTCAAGGTTGTTGCTATGGTAGTCATATCACTTCCAGGTCCACGCGAAGGGGAAATAAGCTCTACCTTCAAGCTAGATCCAAGTCCCCAGCGCAGCGGCGCAGCCTGCCTGACGGGCAGGGAACACTTGCAGCGATGTGACCTATGATATCACCCAGCCGCGTTGCTCACTAAAGGTCATGCCTGGCTCGGGCCGCAGCTCAGCCACCTGGAAGAGCCCAGCGCTGCCCAGGCCAGGCTACAAGGGAGGCGGAGCTGGGTCTGGGCAGCGGCTATGGGTTATGGCTGCCGCGGCCCCGTTTTGTGCCTGACCGGTCCTCGGGGCCCCCCTGGTCCTTGGAGTCTGTGCGGGTGTCCCCTTAGTCCCCCCCTGTTGCCGGGCCTGGCTCCAGGTATGCTATGCAGTGTTGGTTAAAATTAACAGTCGTCTGTAACAGTCATCAAGGATATCCCAATATGTGCTACTTGCTGGCAACTGATGTATAGGTGTATCCAGAACACAGAACTTATTGAGCTCCACTGCAAGAGCTTTGGAATCCTCCCAGCTAACAGGTGTTTTTTCATTCATATCAACATTTCATACCCATTCCTGTTTAAAATATAAAGCTTTTTTAATATGATAAACACACTTGAATGTAATATAACAAATCATGTATAGATAACATATATATGTCCTGCTTAAAAGGTAATTACAACAGAGTGGTGTGATAGAGTTAAACAGACATCCCTATAGGACTTTGGCAGCTTACATGCAGCCCCATAAGGATTCTTTGGACCCATGTGTGGATCCCTCATACTCAACCTTTGACTGTGCTTCTAAAACCTCAGATCACGCATGCGCACACGGCTAGACAGGCACTGGAAAGTATCACTGCTACAAAAGTTTTTTTTCAGAGCAGCTGTCCCTGCACCAGAGCAAAACTCAGTTGCTCCAGTACTTAAGTGTCCTCTGTCATAACTTGCGCTAATTTGGATACTTAATGAATAGGCCCCTAAGAGACTATGGGCCTGATTCAGAGATGGACACTAATGTGATTTTCAAGCAGATCGAGCGATTGTTTGCCATCGCGCACACATATAAGCCACACTGTGCGTGCGCAGCTATCGCATTGCAGTTACGGATGCACAGAGTATCCCATCACAAAGTGACTGACAGGTTGTCAGCGCTTGGGGGTGGTAACGGGGGGGGGTGGTCAGAAAAATGCAGGCGTGCCTATCCGTTTAAAGTTAAACGCCATTACTGTTACAACTCACAGTGTGGGTTCCATTCCGGTCCCCTGAAGATCCAGGCGTTCCAGGTAGCTTCCGGACCTCTCTTCCACGTGATTGGTTGCTGGTCCAATTTCTAGGCTTTGGGCAGTCACCGCCCTGCCGGCTATAGCTCATTCCTCCCACATCTCAGCTGACTGTGTTGTGACTCTGGGGTTCCAGCCTGCTGTTACCTCTGTTACCTGCTCTGTGGAATATCCTCTGGCATGCCAGCTACCTGGAGTGGCCTCCGGAGCCTGATGTACACTGTGCTGCTGCTGTTCACATTCAGCTTTACACATCCATCATACGTTTGGTGTGTGGGTATAACACACCATTACCAATCCTGCATGTATAATTATACCAGCTGTACTCACTTTGCAAGCTTAAGTTCTACATTACTGCTGCAGTGGCTGCTTCTATTTCATCAGTGCACATCCTGCGTATGTTTAATGACTGCGTATTGCACACCATTACCAAGCCTGCATGTATACATTATACCAGCTGTATCTTCATCAAATCTGAACTTACTTTGCCTGTTCCACCTGAGAATTTGAAATACCTGCACTTTCAACTCCACACTACAGGTACACACACCTGTTCCGTGACTTTGCTTCTACCGGCTCACTAACCGCGACTCGGCCCATGCCGCACCTTCTGACCCTCAAGGTCCTGCATCTTCATTGGTGCAATCGCCACTCCATTCAGCTCACTAGCCGCAACTCAGCCCGTGCCGCACCAATTGACCCTCAAGGTCCTACGACTTCACTGGCGCAATCGCCACTTCACCTCGGCTCACTAGCCGCAACTCGGCCCGTGCCGCACCAAGTGACCTTCAAGGTCCTACGTCCTCACTGGCGCACTCACCAGTTCTACTCGGCCCGTGCCGCATCAAATTATTTCCTAGTTTTAGGACTGTATGTTTCAGGTACTCTGTTACTAACTAACACTCCTGGGATCCAACCTTATTTTATGTTTTGCTGCATGTATGTTCTATTTTGTTCATTTATGCCAGTATTACTTTTACTCATTAAACCTTAATTGGGTTCAAATCACCCTGTGCCTCAGTAAAGCTTTACTCAGTCTCCGTAACAGGTAGATCATAAAAGTTACATGGGCATGCATAAATTAGCCACTGCAAGTGCATGCGCAGCTCTGCGTGTCAGAAGAGCTCCCAAGGCTGCGGCAGGTCAGACCCGCGAGGGTAAGATGGCCACCGATGTGCATCAATGTTACTGATATTTACCCAGGTATGTGTCATCGCACGCAGGTAAGAAAGCAGCAGTGGGTGTCTTTATGCTCGGGTGATCATTGCTAACATTAGCATATTTTCGCTGCTACATTGCATATGAAATTGCAACTGCGATCGCATTAGCGGCCGTCTCTGGATCAGGCGCTGTGTAATTGAGTTGCGCTTCAATGTAAAAAATAAGCATTTTTTTTTTGGTGATAGAGAAAGCAGAGACCTTGTGATGTTATCCCATGCTATGCTGGATGCCTGCTAGTTGTGCACTTACAGTAGGTCTATTGCCTAATTCAGTGGTTCCCAAAATGGTATTTGCAAAGGAGCTTCGGGTTGACCGTCCAGAACCAAATCAAAATATTTAGGGTCAATGTGATAAGAAAAATCAGTGTCGTGGCTGCCAATCATAAAATATGTGGACAACCAGAGCACAACCCTGTCCACCACCACATAACTGAGCCTAAGAATAACAGGTCAACACAACTGACCTGTTTGAATATTTGTTGCTAAATTTCTCAATAAGAAACTTTTGACCTAGGGGTGCTGTGGAAAAAATGCTGATACTCCAGGGTGCTGTGATTCCTGAAAGTTTGGGAACCACTGGCCTAGTTTGAGCTCAGATGATGAGTATATGAATGTAAACAAGAACAATTTCAAATCAAATTCCATTGCAAATTACTATGACATAACTCAAAAAACATAACTGAGCACAGGTAATTGAAATCAAATGGCATCTTTGCCACAAGCAAATCTTTCAAAAAGATACATAAAGCAATGCCAACTGGATACCAGATGCCGAAATGTACAATATGCATAACAAACAGGTAACAGAAGTCAGAAAACATGATTCATTTCCGTAGGCAAATATAATTTCCAATAAAATGAATAATGGAAAGACAGGTAATGCAAATGACCAAGATAGCAGCACAATACAATCTGCATAACAACAAGCACAGATCATTAAATTGAAATGATAACATCGCCACAAAGAAATATCCAAAATTAACAATTATACTGGAATAGTAATAAATAATGAAACATTAATTTCCTATTATGTGTTGCTCAGACATTTGTCTTGGTGGAATTGGACATCAATCTTGTCAGTCATCCTCTCCCCATGTAATGTAGCTTCTCTGTAGGGAGACATATGTACAGAGCTAATCATCCTCTCCCCATGTAATGCAGCTTCTCTGTAGGGAGACATATGTACAGAGCCAGGGCTGGATTAACAATGGGGCGGGTGGAGCTGTAGCTCCAGGCCTCCCATCAAAATAGGCCCACAGCATTTGCTGTGCGGCTGTAAACAGGAAAAAAAATTTTCCTGCTACAGCCAGCCATGCCTGCCAGCGGCGGTCTGAAGCTCCGCCCTCTGAAACACCCGTGGCCCCCCTCTCTCTCAGCCAACCCCCCTCCCGAGTCCCGATCGCCAGACTTCAGTGTGACATGGGGGCACAGAGGAAGGCTTCAATATCCCTCCCTGCGCCTCAGTATTCTACGTGCCGTGTGCCATCACAGGAACCTCCCCCACCACCGCAACCTTAAGAAGCCGAGCAGGAGGAACTTAAGGCCCGTCTGCCAGTGTGACTACTGAGCCGGACTCTGCTGACTGCTGATTGGTGCTTCTGCAAAAAGGTATGCAAGGCTGATACCACTGACGGAAATTGTATTTTATTGCTTAAGCTTCATATACTGTATATGTGGACACTGTGGTGTGTATATATAGTATGTCGACATGTGTATGTCAATATGTACATTATATATATATGTACTGTGAAAATATATATATATATATATATATATATATTAGGGGTGTGCACCGGCCACTTTTTGTGTTTTGTGTTTTGGTTTTGGATCTGGATCTTTCTTCGTGTTTTGGATCTGGATTGGTTTTGCCAAAACCACCCTTCCGTGTTTTGGGTTCTGGGTTTTGTGTTTTGGATCTGTATTTTTTTTAAAAAAAGCATAAAAACAGCTAAAATCACAGAATTTGTAGGTTTTTCTGCTCCTATGCTATTATTAACCTCAATAACCTTAATTTCCACTCATTTCCAGTCTATTCTGAACACCTCACACTTCACAATAGTGTTTTTATGTCCAAAAGGTTGCACCGAGGTAGCTGGATGACTATGCTAAGCGACACGAGTGGGCGGCACAAACACGTGACCCATCTAGGAGTGACACTGCAGTGGCAGACAGGATGGCAGTTAGAAAAACTAGGCCCCAAACTGTACATAATGCAAAGAAAAAAAAGAGGTGCAAGATGGAATTGTCCTTGGGCCCTCCCACCCACCCTTATGTTGTATAAACAGGACATGCACACTTTAACAAATCAATCATTTCAGCGCCAGGGTCTGCCACACAACTGTGGCTGAAATTATTGGTTCGTTTGGGCCCCCACAAAACAAGCTGGCAATTAATGTGTCCCTGCACAAACTGGTTCTACGGAGGCAAGATGTCATCCTCATCCTCCTCATCCACCGATTCCTCACCCTCTTCAGTTTGTACATCCTCATCCTCACAAAGTATTAACTCGTCCCCACTTGAATCCACCACCACAGGTCCCTCTGTACCTTCTGGAGGCTGGTCTCCCTGGAAGAGCTGATAATTAATTTTGATGAACATCATCTTCTCCACATTCTGTGGAAGCAACCTCCTATGCCTTTCGCTGACAAGGTTCCCGGCTGCACTAAACACTCTTTCGGAGTACACACTGGAGGAGGGGCAACTCAGGTAAAATAGAGCCAGTTTGTACAGGGGCCTCCAAATTGCCTCTTTTTCCTGCCAGTACAGGTATGGACTGTCTGATATGCCTACTTGGATGCTGTCACCGATGTAATCCTCCACCATTCTGTCAATGGTGACAGTATCATATGCAGTGACAGTAGACATGTCAGAAATTGTTGCCAGGTCCTTCAGTCCGGACCAGATGTCCAAACTTGGTCCTGCCTGCCCTGCATCACCGCCAGCGGGTTGCTTAGGATACCTAAGTTTTTTCCTGGCCGCCCCAGTTGCGGGAGAAAATGAAGAAGGAGCCGTTGACGTGTCACGTTCCGCTTCAGCTGACAGTGTGTTCACCAGCAGGTCTTTGCACCTCTGCAGGCTTGTGTAGGCCAGAAAGAGAGACACCACATAGGCTTTAAACCTAGGATCGAGCACGGTGGCCAAAATGTAGTGGTCTGATTTCAACAGATTGACCACCCTGGAATCCTGGCAAGCGAATGAAGGGCTTCATCCACAAGTCCCACATGCCGAGCGGAATCGCTCCGTCTTAGCTCCTCCTTCACTTTCTCCAGCTGCTTCTGCAAAAGCCTGATGAGGGGAATGACCTGACTCAAGCTGGCAGTGTCTGAACCGACTTCACTTGTGGCAAGTTCGAAGGGCTGGAGAACCTTGCACAACACGGAAATCATTCTCCACTGCGCTTGAGTCAGGTGCATAACCCCTCCTTTGCCTATGTCATAGGTGGATGTATAGGCTTGTATGGCCTTTTGCTGCTCCTCCATCCTCTGAAGCATATAGAGGGTTGAGTTCCACCGCGTCACAACCTCTTGCTTCAGGTGATGGCGGGGCAGGTTCAAGAGTGTTTGCTGGCGCTCCAGTCTTCGGCACGCAGTCGCTGAATGGCGAAAGTGGCCAGAAATTTTTCGGGCCACCCAAAGCGTCTCCTGCATGCCCCTGTCGCTTTTCAGAAAATTCTGCACCACCAAGTTTATTGTGTGAGCAAAACATGGGACGTGCTGGAATTTGCCCAGATGTAATGCCCGCACAATATTGGTGGCGTTGTCAGATATCACAAATCCCCAGGAGAGTCTAAGTGGGGTAAGCCACTGGGCGATGATTTCCCTCAGTTTCTCTAAGAGGTTGTCGGCGGTGTGCCTCTTACTGAAACCGGTGATACACAGCGTAGCCTGCCTTGTAACGAGCTGGCGTTTCTGAGATGCTGCTACTGGTGACGCTGCTGCTGTTGCTGCATAAGGTGATACATCTACCCAGTGGGCTGTCACAGTCATATAGTCCTTAGTCTGCCCTGTTCCACTTGTCCACATGTCCGTGGTTAAGTGGACATTGTGTACAACAGCATTTTTCAGGACACTGAGGACACTTTTTCTGACGTTTCTGTACAGTCTCGGTATCGCCTGCCTAGTGAAGTGGAATCTAGACGGGATTTGGAACCGGGGACACACTACCTCCATCAATTGTCTAAATCCCACTGCACTAATGGCGGATACCGGACGCACGTCTAACACCAACATAGCAGTCAAGGCCTCAGTTATACGTTTTGCTTCAGGATGACTGCTGTCGTACTTCATCCTCCTCACTAAGGACTGTTGGAGGGTCAATTGTTTAGTAAAAGTAGTGGTGTTCCTACTTCCTCTCTGGGATGATGAACGACTCCCAGCAGCAGCAACAGCAGCAGCGGCAGCAGTAGGCGTAGCAATGCAGGATCCTCCGGAGGAATCCCGGATAGGAGAGTCAGTCATGCCAGTGACATGGCCTGCAGGACTACTTCCGATCCTGACTAAGGAGGAAATTGACGAGGAGGGAGTTGACGGTGTGGTTTGCAGGCGCTTGGATACAACAGGACAACGGGATTTAGGTGTCCCTGGACTGCTTACGGTCTTAGCCAAAGTTTCTGAACTTGACAGAAACTTTTTATGAACGCGCTGCAGGTGCCGTATAAGGGAGGATGTTCCTAGGTGGTTGACGTCCCTACCCCTACTTATTTCACCTTTACATATGGTACATATGGCAAGACAGTTGTTGTCCGGATTTGGATAGAAATATTGCCAGACCAAAGAGGTGGAATGTTTGGTCTCCTGCCCAGGCATGACCGTGATGGGCTTTTTCATCCCACGGACAACAACTGTCTCCCCCGGAGCCTGATTTAAACAAACCACATCACCATCAGAATCCTCCTCGCCAGCTTCCTCCTCAGCGCCAGCTACACCAGTATCCTCATCCTGTTGTACTTCAACAGTGACATCTTCAATTTGCATATCAGCAAGTGGACTGTGGGTGCTCCTTTCAGCACTTGCAGGGGGCGTGCAAATGGTGGAAAGAGCCACCTCTTCCCGTCCAGTGCTGGGAAGGTCAGGCATCGCAACCACCACCACACTTGGACTCTCCTTGGGGATTTGTGATATCTTCTTAGAAAGCACAGTTCTTCGCTGTGCTTTTGCCAGCTTAACTCTTTTGATTTTTTTAGTGGGAGGAGGGCTTCCATCGTCATGTGAAGCTGAACCACTAGTCATGAACATACTAGGGATCGACCTTAGCCGTTCCTTGCCACTCCGTGTCGTAAATGGCATATTGGCAAGTTTACGTTTCTCTTCAGCTGATTTAAATGTCTTTTTCAAGGTCATTTTCCTGAACTTTGCCATTTGGGATTGTATGTGCCCTCTACTATGACATTGGGCATCGGCCTTGGCAGACGACGTTGATGGCATGTTATCGTCTATGTCATGACTAGTGGCAGCAGCTTCAGCACTAGGAGGAAGTGGTTCTTGATCTTTCTCTATTTTATTTTTATCGGAGAAAGTTTGGTCCTCCATTTATGTTATATCGATTTGATATATTCGTGCGGCTAAACACAGAAAATAATTTTTTTTTGCTTTGGACTGAGAGTGTACTTTGGGGGTTACAGCACCCTTTAACGGTCAAGCCAGCCGGCCCTTTACTTATGACACAGGCGCACGCTTGGCACTACTTTGCTGATGCACGTGCGGCTACTGCGCACACAATTCACAAACACAGAAAATAATTTTTTTTTTGGTTTGGACTGGAGTGTACTTTTGGGGGTTACAGCAACCTTTAACGGTCAAGCCAGCCGGCCCTTTACTTATGACACAGGCGCACGCTTGGCACTATTTGTTGATGCACGTGCGGCTACTGCGCACACAATTCACAAACACAGAAAATAATTATTTTTTTGGTTTGGACTGGAGTGTACTTTGGGGGTTACAGCACCCTTTAACGGTCAAGCCAGCCGGCCCTTTACTTATGACACAGGCGCACGCTTGGCACTACTTTGTTGATGCACGTGCGGCTACTGCGCACACAATTCACAAACACAGAAAATAATTTTTTTTTGGTTTGGACTGGAGTGTACTTTCGGGGGTTACAGCACCCTTAACGGTCAAGCCAGCCGGCCCTTTACTTATGACACAGGCGCACGCTTAGCACTACTTTGTTGATGCACGTGCGGCTACTGCGCACACAATTCACAAACACAGAAAATAATTTTTTTTTTGGTTTGGACTGGAGTGTACTTTCGGGGGTTACAGCACCCTTTAACGGTCAAGCCAGCCGGCCCTTTACTTATGACACAGGCGCACGCTTGGCACTACTTTGTTGATGCACGTGCGGCTACTGCGCACACAATTCACAAACACAGAAAATAATTATTTTTTTGGTTTGGACTGGAGTGTACTTTGGGGGTTACAGCACCCTTTAACGGTCAAGCCAGACGGCCCTTTACTTATGACACAGGCGCACGCTTGGCACTACTTTGTTGATGCACGTGCGGCTACTGCGCACACAATTCACAAACACAGAAAATATATTATTTTTTTAGCACTTGGGGGGAGCACCCCTGATGGACAGAGCACCCCCTGGACAACACTACAGCACCCCTTTAGGACTGGGACACTGCACAGGACTTTGGAGTGGACACAGCCCCTATGGAGAACTGACTGCACAACACAGTCCAGCCAGCCCCTATGGACTTTGAAGTAGTGGACACAGCCCCTATTAACAACAGCAGCACAGCACAACACAGCCAGCCCCTATGGACTTTGAAGTAGTGGACAACAGCAGCACTACACTACACTACACTACACAGCCCTAACTCCCACCCTCCCTCTTCACTGTCCACAGCCGAGTGAGAAAATGGCGCCGACGCGGGTACCTTATATAGGATCCAAAACCCGCGAGACTCGGAAGGCGGGAAGATGACGTTTTGCCTCGATTTCAGATCCGAGTCAGGCGGGAAAAGTCGAGCCTGACTCGGATCGGACTCGGATCAGGGGGGCTCGGGGGGGTTCGGATTTCAGAAATCCGAACCCGCTCTCCCCTAATATATATATATATACTAGTTTAGCTGGGGCCTCAGTCTCTGTCCCCTGCGCACCACTGCCCTCTCCCTGGCTGACCCACCTCCGCTGTGCTAAGCTCCTTTCCCAGTCGAGTCGCGTGGCTTCATCTTGAGTCGACATCCCTGCGAACATATACGTACCTCGGCAGCTGTTTCTCTCTCCTAATGATAGCATTGCACAATTATTATGATATATATATAAATATACATGTGTGTATGTAGTATACTGTACACCCTTATGTTATATAAACAGGACATGCACACTTTAACAAACCAATCATTTCAGCGCCAGGGTCTGCCACACGACTGTGGCTGAAATTATTGGTTCGTTTGGGCCCCAACAAAACAAGCTGGCAATTAATCTGTCTCTGCACAAACTTGCTCTACAGAGGCAAGATGTCGTCCACATCCTCATCCAGCGATTCCTCACCCTCTTCAGTGTTGTGTACATCCTCATCCTCACAGAGTATTAGTAGGTCCCTGCTGGAATCCACCACCACAGGTTCCTCTGTACTTTCTGGAGGCTGGTCTCCCTGGAAGAATTGAGAATTCATTTTGATGAACATCATCTTCTCCACATTTTGTGGAAGCAACCTCCTATGCCTTTTGCTGACAAGGTTCCCGGCTGCACTAAACACTCTTTCAGAGTACACACAGGGGGAGGTTGCAACTTAGGTAAAATAGAGCCAATTTGTACAGGGGCCTCCAAATTGCCTCTTTTTCCTGCCAGTACAGGTACGGACTGTCTGACATGCCTACTTGGATGCTGTCACTAATGTAATCCTCCACCATTCAGTCAATGGTGACAGTATCATATGCAGTGACAGTAGACATGTCAGAAATTGTTGCCAGGTCCTTCAGTCCGGACCAGATGTCCAAACTTGGTCCTGCCTGCCCTGCATCACCGCCAGCACATTGGTTAGGATATCTAAGTTGTTTCCTGGAAGACCCAGTTGCGGGACAAAATGAAGAAGGAGCTGTTGCTGTGTCACATTCCGCTTCAGCTGGCAGTGTGTTCACCAGCAGGTCTTTGCACCTCTGCAGGCTTGTGTCCTCCGGAAATAGAGACACCACGTAGACTTTAAACCTAGGATCGAGCATGGTGGACAAAATGTAGTGGTCTGATTTCAACAGATTGACCACCCTCGAATCCTGGGAAAGCGAATGAAGGGCTTCATCCACAAGTCCCACATACCGATTGGAATCGCTCCGTCTTAGCTCCTCCTTCACTTTCTCCAGCTGCTTCTGCAAAAGCCTGATGAGGGAAGGACCTGAGTCAAGCTGGCAGTGTCTGAACTGACTTCACGTGTAGCAAGTTCGAAGGGCTGGAGAACCTTGCACAACAAGGAAATCATTCTCCACTGCACTTGAATCAGGTGCATATCCCCTGCACGGCTCCAAGTTTGTCGCACCAAATTATAATGCTAGCATTGTGCAAATGCTCCACTTTTGAACATTACAACCTCTAAAAAGTGCTCAAAAAGGTGCACAAAAACGTAACATCCCATAGGCAGACATTTATTTATGTAGAAGCCGTTGTGCAGTCAAAACCCCATAAACATGAACAAATCAGGATGCAGGGGCAATAGGGCCTGATTTAAAATCAATCTTAGCCACTATATTCCGGCTAATATCTCTAAGTTATATACTGTTAATTTCACCCCAGTGATAGCTGACATAACTAAAATATTGGACACTTGGCGACACCTTCCATTATCTCTCCTGGGCAGAGTTGCATTGTTGAAATCTGTTATATTCCCTAAACTGGCCTACCCAAATGTTGCCAATACGATTAACCCGTTTCGATATTACTCAAATTACTCGCCTATTTTTGAAGTTTTTATGGAGGGGTGGGAAACC
The DNA here is from genome assembly GCA_031769625.1 of Taudactylus pleione. Taxonomy (NCBI): domain Eukaryota; kingdom Metazoa; phylum Chordata; class Amphibia; order Anura; family Myobatrachidae; genus Taudactylus; species Taudactylus pleione. The sequence continues at coordinate 5,443,009 of JAUIMM010000372.1, read as the reverse complement.
ATGTATATATACAGCTAAGATGTATTTGGGGAAATCTGATGGTGGATTAGCTGTTCGGCATGTCTCTGCATTCACCAATGCAGTATTTTTTAGATATATACGCGATTGGTTAACGTGTTGTGAGGCATATACCAATATATTCCTGGAGGAAGAAATAGTTTCTCCCTATTCTTTACCTGCTCTACTTCATACTCCCAGATCACATCTCCCACCATTAGTGCGAAATAATATCCAATTTTTTGACACTTACCTAGTTTGGTTACAAATACACCGAAAGCTTCACAGGCGCCACACTGTGTCTCAGTATAATACGTTCTGGGGTAATCCTATGTTTATTCCTGGCCTAGAATACGGTGAGTACCTGGTCTGGAGAGTGAGGGGTATCGCTGCCATTCGTGATGTGTTTGATCCAGGGGGTCAAATGTATTCTTTTCAGGATTTGAAGTCTAAATTTCTTCTTACTAATAGAGATTTTTTTATGTTTTTACAACTTCGTCACTTTATACAATCCTTACCCCTCCTATGTTGAGGGAGGAAGATGATGATATTTTATGGCCCTTATTTATCCAATACTGGGTATTACAAGACACGGTTGTTATACCCCTATTTGCTTCATGCGACAGCTGAGGCTTTGTGGGAGAGTTGCATCCAAAATTGGTCCTCAGAAATACCACAAGTAGACTCCCCTACTGTTCTATTAAAACATACAGAGAAGACTCTGAGAATTCTCCATTCAGCTATTTGGCAGGAAGTACATATTAGGACCATTCATAGGGCATATATGTCCCAGATTCAGAGGAAACATGTTGTTGAGGAGTAGTCAGGCTGCTGCCCGAAGTGCAAATATTCACGAGCTACTTTTTTCCATAATATGTGGGAATGTGGGAAAATTTTAAAATTTTGGGATGATCTTATGAAGGACCCATTGGCTATGTTATGCGCTAATTTTATGAATTTCGACCTGCAAGGTCATCAGATGGAATTGTTGCCCTTTCTTACGGTGGTGGTAACTGTGGCGAAGAAAGCTATCCTTCGTAACTGGACAGTTTCCACAGCACCATCTCTTCAAGCAGTTAAAACCATATTACTGCAAATACTTTATTTTGATAGAAGAGCAACTATATCTGTTGTTGAGAAGAGGGTAGTTGGCTTTTACACTAAATGGGATATATATATATTAGAGATGAGCGGTTCGGATTCTGTGGAATCCGAACCGCTCCGAACATTGGGGATCCGAGTCCACCCGAACCCTGTTCGGGTGTTCACCGCCTGACCCGGATCCCCGTTCGGGGCCGCACGGCGGCCGCCTGATGTCGGATTCTCACTAGAGAATCCGACATCAGGTCTCCTCGCGTGTAGGGCATTGCGCAGTGATAGCGCTCTGCCCTACACAGAAACAGACACACAGCCGCCAGCGGCAGCTGTGTGTTTGTTACAGCAGCCAATGAGAGTCACACAGACTCTCATTGGCTGCTGCACGGAGGGAGCCGGCTGGAGCTCACACATGAGCTCCGTCTTCCGGCTCCCTCCGCAGCGTGTGACAGCAGAGCGGACGGCGCGGGAGCGGGGATTCAGGTAACTTTCTATTTTTTTATTTTTTATTTGTGCAAGGGCCGGGGGCGCTACTGGGGGGGGTCTGCTACTGGGGGTGCGGGGGGGCCATACTACTGGGGGGGTCTGCACTACTGGGGGGGGTCTGCTACTGGGGGGGGCTATACTACTGGGGGGGGCATACTACAGAGGGGCCTGCTACTGGGGGGGCTATACTACTGGGGGGGTCTGCTACTGGGGGGGCCATACTACTGAGGGGCCTGCTACTGGGGGGGGGCATACTACTGGGGGGGCTTACTACTACTGGGGGGGGGCAGCTACTGGGGCAGCCTACTACAGGGGGGCCATACTACAGGGGGGCCCATACTACAGGGGGGCTACTACTGGGGCAGCCTACTACTGGGAGGGGCCTGCTACTGGGGCAGCCTACTACTGGGGGGGCCATACTACTGGGGGGCCATACTACTGGGGGGGCATACTACTGGGTGGCATGCTAATGGGGGGCATACTACTGGGGGGGCCTGCTAATGGGGGGCATACTACTGGGTGGCATGCTAATGGGAGGCATACTACTGGGGGGGCCTGCTAATGGGGGGCATACTACTGGGGGGCATTCTACTGGGGGCACTGCATAGTGGACTCTACTACTAAGGGGACTGCATAGGGGGCACCACTGCTGGGGGACATTGTGTAAGGGACACCGCTACTGTGGGCATTGTGTAAAAGGGGCACTACTGTGGGCATTGTGTAAAAGGGTCACTACTGTGGGCATTGTGTAAAAGGGGCACTACTGTGTGTCGTAACATAAATAAGAGACACTACTTTATGGTGTAATGTGAATCAGGCCCTATGTGCGGTGTAATGCGAATAAGATTGTGCACTGTGACTCCTAGGGCCGTAGCCCACTTTGTAAACAAGTACTGTGATTCTGCTGGCCGTACCCCACTGGGTGGGTGCACTACTTTTCATTTCTGCCACTGCTGTGTGGCAACGTGTCATAGATGTGCTTTATACTGTGGTGTCTGTGTCGTTGTGCCGCTGCTTTGTCGCTTAGTAACCAGTCAGCTCACTGCAACCTTTGGCCAATAATGTTGAAAACAATATTATAAGCTGTGATATGGTCTAAATTGACTGGAAATTAATGTTATTGAGGTTCATAATACTCTAGGAAGAAAAAAAAGACCAATTTATGTGATTTTAGCTTTTTTTGTCAATTTTTGTAAAAAAAAACAAATCCAAATCCAAAGCCAGTCACCGCAGTTTGGCAAATCCAAATCCAAATCCAAAGCCGGACGACGAATTAGAACCAAATCCAAATTCGGCAAAAATGGTCCGGCGCACATCCCTAATATATATTGACTCCCTGGATTCTGACACTAGAACACATATAATTGACACTATTTGAGACTACGATTTGGTCTCTACTTCGTACTTTGGAGTGATGTAATATATTTAGGTCTTTAATTCTATAGTTAAGGTTTAGGGGATAAACTTCCTTGTCTCTTGAAGAGGAACAATGATATTTCCTCCAGTGTAGGAGTATCTGATTAATGAAAAGGGGTCAAGCTGCACCAGGGTTCGGGGGGCGGGGGGGTGTATGTGTTTATTATATTTTACTTTATACATATCTATTTTGTTTTTGTCTTCTGTTATTATGGTTCTATTTGAATTATATATTTTATCTCTGTGCTTATGTTTAATAGTTATTTTTGACTAACTATATCTTACAAAAAATTTCTTTGATTGATGTTGCTCTTGAACTGTATTTGTTTGCACAGTTTGCAGTTCTGTGTATGTGTGTATATGGATTCATGCAATATATCTGTATGTTTGTATAGATATACATATACATGTGTGTTTGCTCTTGTGAGTATATATTTTAAAAATAAAAAATTGTTTTGGAAAAAAAAAAAAATCAATCTTAGCCAAGAAGGTACCTGGACCAGAGGCCCTCACAAAATCAGAAACTGGTGAAAAGATTGGTAGTGCACCCAACACAATTTTGGAGAATTGCATCTTTCATGGAAAAAAGAGCCATATGGATAAGAATGGTGCTTGAGTAACCTACACTGCCTTGACTCATTCTTGGGGACAACTCAATCTCTGTTAAGAACAATAGGGTATCACCAATACTTGGGCTGCATGATCTAAAAGATTACCGCAGTGCCGAGGTCCCCCCTGGCCATTACCATACTGAACAGGGGGCGATCCATTCAAAGGATTGTGCAGTGCAGGCCCCTTCCTTACTGACTCAGTGTCATGCTCCACAGTAACCTGATCTCTGCCACTGTGGACCACTACATCTTGCCTGCCTTCTGCTCCCCTGGAGAACTGTTCACAAACCTCCCGTTGTACAGTGTCAGTTTTCCCATCATCAGTAGTCTGGTTGTGACTGGCAGCAAACCCATTCTCACTTCAAGGGACCAAATGCAGAAGTGCAGGACCTACCAGCAGTCCCCTGGTGTTAACAGCAGCTGCTGACCTTGGGAAAGTTGAAGCAAAGCCACAGAGATTGCGATGAGCACTTCGGCTGTCACTCCAACATTGCACCATGCAAGCATGGCCACAGCTAAAGCTTCAGGCCCCAACGCTGATGCCGCGAACCAGCAGCGATGGGCTCCAACATAGGGGTCTATAGCCACAAAGCACCTGGATCGGGTCACATTAAAATCGGGAGGCTTGGGGGAACTCCACTGCTGCATACATGACTTGATGAAAAGGGAAAGAGAAATGATCAAAGGGCCTGATTCAGGTTAGTTCATAAACCAGATGGTTTATGTACTAACCCAATGGTGGATGAACTACGCATGCGCATGACCTGTTCTGCGCATCTACAGAAAGAGCTCTGTGATCACGCTCGCAGTGTCCAACAACTGCAGCCTGATTGACAGGCTGTGGCCATTTAGGTATGGGGGGGTTTGGTGTGGGCCTGAATTCCGAGAAATGGGGGAGCATCAACCCCGTTTTCTGGGAGTGCCAAGGCCAGGCTCTGCATCAGAAGAAGCAGATTCCCTGCCTTTGGCAATGTAGGTAAGACGGCAATTCTGCGTAGCCTTTGGCTTTTCCAGATGGCCTGAAGCTGCAACCATCACGACTGATGCTGCATCCTTGGACGCAGCACTTGGATCTGCGATGCTGTCAGTAGACGTTTATTTCCTTCAAGCACATCCTGCAGCATTAGAATATTTACACACAGCAGCTGCATCCAAAGACTTAGCTGCTGTGTGTTCTGTGTCCATATCTGATTCAGGCACAAAGTCAAGATAAACAATAGAGAAAGAAAAGAAAGGTAGGAAAAAAACAGCAGTGAGTAGAGAAACAGGAAAAAAGAATAAAATACCAATAAATAGAAGGCAAGAGAAAAACAATGGAATTTAAACAAATGCTTGTGCAGCAACTAGTGCACTACTTCCCTGCCAGGCCAAGCTGGAACAAACCACATCCAAAGTTGTCTATTATTGGCTGCTTGTAAAATAAGTTGAAACACAATAAAGGGGAAACAACACCAGCACATAGTGGAAACAATTCAAAACCCTCAAGTTTAAATCCCAGCCTTCTCTGAGAACTTTACAGTGATCCTCTGACAATTGAACATTGACTATTGCATAGCAAACTTGTAATCCAATTTTAAATCTGAATTTTGGGTTTTGGATTGTAAGAATAACATAATTTTAGCTGTTTTTAAAAAAAAAAAAAAAAACAGATCCAAAACCAAAACATGTGCGGGTGGTTTTGCAAAACCAAAACACCTAGATGAATCCAGAGACAAACCAAAACACGGGGTCAATGCACATCTCTAATATACACACACATGAGCTTGCAAAAGTATTCAACCCTAGACATTTTTAAGTTAAGGTCACTTTGGAGGTTTTACGACAACTTCCAGAAATTGCTCTATTACATTACTTCCCCCATCAGTACAAACCCATAACAAATATGTTATTGGACATATTTTTATAGCCACAAAAGTGGCCCCAGCACAATATTGGAAAAGATCTGATCCTCTTCTTTTATTGAAAATAAGGTTTAAGGTCCAAAGAAGCTTTGAAATGGAAACCTTTGGGCTTAAACACTCCATTTCAGAATCAGAATCATCTTTATTGGCTAACCATACAGCTGTATACCTGGAATTTAGCTCCGGTTTGCTGCACACCACGACATCACATGGAATGACAATTTACAATCCAGTCATAAATCATAGGACAATACATAAGTAACAAACAATAATAATAAGAATCCTCTATTTAAGATACTACCACAAAAAATTGTGCAAACCTAACGTTAATTATTCAACAAGCGAATAGCTTGCGGAAAAAAGCTATTTTGGTGTCTAGAAGTTTTTACAGGCAATGCCCTATAACACCTGGGGGTAGGAGGGATAAGGTGCGCTCTTCCTGCTAATAGTGGTGATGGTGATGACTTGTGTGTGTTTGTGAGTGGTATTAATTGGAATGTTTCTTCTGGTGGTGGTGGTGGTGTTTTGGGAGTGAGCTTGGGTATGGAGTGTAGTTTGGAGTAATGTGAAATACTTTTATTGAGTAGTCACATCCACAACACACCACCCCCTGGACAACGAGAGCGCAGTTCTTCCGCCCATCTTCATATGCCCTATAACACCTGCCTGACGTAAGCAGTTTAAACAGGCAACAACAAGGATGCAGCTGGTCCCTCACAATATTTATTGCCTGCTTCCTCACCCTAGACAAATACAATTCCTACACTGAAGGGAGATCTACCCCAATAATCCTTTTGGCAGTGCTTACAACCCTTTGAAGCCTTAGGCCCATATTCAATTTGAGCCGAGCCGCGTTAACTTAACGCGGCCCGGACTTAATGCCGACTTCGCCTGTTTTCCGGTCGTTAAATTATCTTGCGCGTGCCCGCGTATCCCCGTATTCAATTTGAAAGTAGGCGAAAACAGGACCCGGCGATACTTTGATCGGCGGTAAAAAAACGGGAATTTTCGGGAAATAATCCTAGGACCCCCCTAAAGATGTCCAGACATGGGGGATCACTATGGGTACCACCGTTTTTGGCTGCAAAAGAAAGTCGGGTTTTTAAATAGCTGCGGCAGGTGTTTGTTTTTCCCGACTTTGAAGAAGTGATGCAGAAGAGCATTTAGCTTTTTTTTTCATTTTTAAAAATGGTCCCATCAAATTTGGGGTACATGAAAATGGGTACTAGCATATTTTTAAGTCCCTAAAGTAATTTTTTAAAAATTCAGCAAAAATGCACCTGCCGGCGGCTATTACAAATCCCGACTTTCTTTAGGAGATAAAAATGGGGGTACCCATAGTGATCCCCTATGTCTAAACATCTTTAGGGGGTTTCCTGGATTTTTTCCCTAAAATTCCCATTGTGTTTATACCTGTAAAAAAACGGATTAAAAGTTAAAAAAAAAAATGACATAGGGGCCCCTCCAAAAGCCAAACCAGCCCCAGGCTTGGCAGCCCGTGGTGGTTTCTAACAATACGGGGAACAAAATGTGTAGGGTTCCACCGTATTTTAGAAACCAACACCAGGCTGCAGGGACTAGTGCTGGTTTTAAATATAGGGGGCAAAAAAGACGTGGGGTACCCCCTATATTTAAGACCAGCACCAGACCCAACCGACCGGGGTGTAATGCCACAGCCTGGAGACCCAATCACCGGGGCTCCATGTAGTATATGTAGTATACTGTATATATAATATATATATATATATATAAATGCAGTCCAAAAGAACACAGCACTCGATGGTCTTCATAGAAATGTCACATAGCAGTGTCTTTATTAGTCTATGTTTCAGGGCATCAGCCCTTTCGTCAGGACACACTTACAAACAGTACATAGAACACTGACCCACTATTAGTACCTACCGAGACTGCCAACATCCTCCCACACGCGCTGCGGGCCGTCCGGACATCCGCTCATGACGCACTTCCGGGACCAGCAACACAGGACGCTGCTTAGCAACCGGCAAGCTTGCGGTTCACACCAGAAGCGCCCACATGAATGCGGAAGCATCACACAACCAGCGCTAGTGAGGAGAAGTGTCACAGTCAATAAAACCACAACCAAGACAAAAAAGAAAAAGAATAAGCATACATATTATCACTAACACAACATAACAGAATCATTACTGCATCAAATCTTAACACATTCAAAGAATTTCTAACAATGCTCTAGCACATTGTATACAGGGGGCGTAGAGAGCCACGCGGGGCCCCGGTAAAGAGGGCGCGTGGCCTAATTTCAGGAGTCGTGGCCACGCCCCCTTAAAAGAAAAAAAAAAATTTGCAGCACCGGGGAGGGGCGATGTGAGCCCTTCAGCCCGGCGCAAAGCCAGTGGGGGGCGCGATCAGTGTGATCGCTCCCCCCTTCAGGCATAGGAGATTGCTGTGGCTGCTACTTAGCGTGTGCTGGGCTGCTGCAGAGGGAGGGAGGAAGTGAGGGGGGGGCGGCGTCAGACCCGGGCCCCCGCCGGGCCCCTCTGGAAGCCCGGGCCCGGGTAAACTGTACCCGCTCCCCCCCCCTCTCGGCGCCCCTGATTGTATAATGCTACCAACAGAATGCAGATTGTTTTATTTTACTATAGAAGGGAACCACTTCATTGTTATAACCACAATACACCACCATATTGTCATACTTAAATCAGGGAATTCCAATTAATTTTATCATTAAGACCCCTAGGGTGGATGGTATGAAGCGTATATATCCAGCGTGCCTCAGCCTGGAGCAACATCTTGCCCCTATTGCCACCTCTAGCGGATTCTTTAACATGATCAATCATCATGTAACGCAAAGATGACAACGCATGACCCATAGCCTTAAAATGTTTGGCCACGGGTTGATCTATGTCCCTTCCCGACAATGATAAATTAATTGCAGACCTATGTAGAGCCATTCGCTCACGGAATTTGCGAGTCGTCTGGCCTACATAGCACAAGCCACAAGGGCACAATATAATATACACTACATGTGAAGTCAAGCACGTCAACACATGACGGATCTCATATAGTTTATCATTGTGAGGATGTTTGAAAGATCTACCCTGCATCAAAACTTTACAAGCAGTACAGTTGTGGCAACTATAGCAGCCAGGGGGCTTAGTGTAAACATTCAGGATCTTGGGGACACCTCTACCCGTAATATCCGTTACCATCAAACGATCCTTAAGATTACGCCCACGCCTGAATGCAGCCACAGGCCTCAGATCTTTAAAAACTGGTAACTCAGGATCAGATGACACTAATGGCCACAAATATACACATACAAATATCAGGGTATGCACTTACACACTATAGCACATCTTTTCCGCATTATAGGCCCGTATTCAATTTGAAGCCTTGAGTCCGGATCCGCGTTAAGTTACTGCCTATGACATCATTATTGCCTGTTTTGGTTTTACCCCGTATTCAATTTGAAAAACTTTCCACCTAAGCGGAAAGTCAATGCAATTTAATAGGCGGTAAAGTATCGCCTATGAATGGCAGGCGGAAAAAAGTGCAGAATTGGGGTTTTGGGGTGCAACATTGTGGGAACCCCCATGCAGCCTTCAGACAGTCCCCCAAAGGTAATCTGTGTCAATTTTTTTTTTTAAAAACTTAAGGACACCCAAAAAATTGACTTTGAAAAAGGGGGCAAAAAAAAAAAGTTGGGGTACAAATGAAAAAATTAGCGAACTTGACTCTGGGGGGTCCCCAAGTATGCCCCAAGAGTTTTTTGATTGGAAGTGTTTGCACAGGTGGATTTTTCACGATTTTTTCAACTTCACTTTTTCAACTTTAAATATGCTGACCCCCATTTTCAAGTACCCCAAATTGCTGGGATAAGTTATTTTCTGGAAAAAATACTCCTAAATACTATTCTGCACCACTTATATAAAAACGCTATTTAGCAGCTATTGAGCCCATTTAAAAACAAAATACCTTCAGCAAGACAAATTGGGGGGTACTATAGGTAACCCCCATGTCAGAGCATCTTTTTGGGGGTATCAGGCTGATTTCCCCAAATCTAACAGTACTTTCTGCTTGTTAAAGTATCACCGGGTCCCGTTTACGCCTACTCTCAAATTGAATACGGGGTAAAGCGTGCATGTGCGCGATACTTTTCCGCCTCCAAAACAGGCGCAGTTGGCGTTAAGTCCGGGCCATGTTAACATAACGCGGTTCGGCTCAAATTGAATACGGCTCATTGGCGGGTAGCACTACAATGTGGCATAATGTGTATCAGGGGGCACTAGGATGTAAAATAAATAATGAGTTTCAGGAGCACTATGATGTCGCATAATCATACTTACTGACTTCATGTCGGCTTTCTCCTCATAGCAGGTTGGTGTGGCATGGCAATAGGTGGGCGGTACGGTGGCGTAGTGGCTCCATCGTGTTATCATGGCCCTGACCCCCACTGTACAGAGCTGATATTACAAGCACTAAAAAGCATTGGGTGGGGCCACAATGACACGATTCAGTGCAAATCATGTCATCGGCTTCCCCCAGGCTGCCCACTTTTGCTCAGTAAGTGGGCGGCCACAGAGTGCTGTGGGCAGCAGTGGGGGTGTGGCGGAAGGTTCTGGGCGACTTGCCTAGTCTTCCGGGTGGCCAGGAGCACCACCCTATTTTTGGGAGGCTTCCAGCCATTTTGGGAGAGTAGGAATGGGCATAATGTGTATCGGGGGGCACTACAATGTGGCATAGTGTCTACTTGGACACTAGACTGTGGCATAATTGTTCCGGGGCACTACAAAGTAGCATAATGCATCTTGGGGTGCACTGCTATGTGACATAATGTGTACCTATCTACAGTGTTGCATAAGGCCTGATTTCATTGGTCAGACACAGAAGGGCACAATGCAGCATCTATTGGAGGTCACCTGTCTGTGACCCTTGACACAGACCACACCCCCTGTACATACCAAACTCCCACAACTAGTCACAGCCCATTGTGTTGGTCACACCTCCTGCAGTAGCACACAATAGCCCTTCATGAATTTCAGCTCCAGGCCCATGTGGACCTTAATCTGGGACTGAACCAAACTATAACAGAGAAACATAGCACCAACTCGATTATAGCAGCTCTCAGGGGAGATTGAACTTTTTAAGCTGCTGTAGAAAAAATTATCTTTGCTGAGATTTTTTGACAATAACATTAATATTAGGCCCCTACTTAAGGTTGCATGAAATTGTAGTGCCCAGAAACTTAAAAGAGTCCACAATAGATACAACATTGCCCTCTATCATATTTGGGGACACAGGAACAGAAGTTCTACCTCATCCCCATTGATTAAAAGGTGCCTGAGGTCTGATTTTTATGACTCTCAGGTTGTTTCTACAAAGGCTTCAATTGGAGTTCCCTCTACTTAATTTCCCTCTGTAGCACCTATATGTCTTTAACTTTTATGCCATAATAATTTATTTATTTATTCTCATTTAGAGATATATTGTTCCCAAATATTTATTTACATTTTTTCTTCTTTCTCTCTCTCTTTGAGCACTTGTTTCATTTTTTTTTATTATTATTATTGTGTTTTGTGTTATATGCTGTCCTGTAGACTGTGGAATTATATTAAGTATTTATGTATACTATTATGTATGATTTGCAATGTGAACAAATGTTCTTTATAATAAAAACTATTTGACTTAAAAAAGAAAGTATTCAACCCTATAAAAAAATCAACAAATTTGTCTGTAGTATAAATGAAAGATAGATTGTTCAAGACAGTATTATTATTGTGAACAATTAAGGTCTTAAAGTAAATTAAAGTCAATTTTCAAACTCAAACAATAATTAATTATTTGTCTGAAGGTTTATTTAGAAAAATGAAAAATAAATTAAAACTGAAAAATCTATGCCCGGCAGACTATTGCGTGGTAGAAATACCTTTTGCTGCAATAACAACTTTATGTTTGTTGGCATAATCAAGGGAGGTGTGGCCCGTCCCTGGGAGCTAAAAGAAAACCACAACAATTTTGCAGCGCCGCTACGTGCTGGGGAGTGGGGCACTGTAAGCCCCTCAGCCCAGCGCAAAGCCATGGGGAGCGCGATCTAGCTTTCTAGAGGGGCCTGTCAGTGTGATCGCTCCCCCCCACAGGCATAGGAGACTGCTCCGGCGAGCAGTCTCCCACTGCAGCCCAACACACGCTATGTGAAGGCTGTGAGGGAGGCAGGGGCAATAAATAATACCCGCCCCCCCCCCTCTTGGCGCCTCTGTTTGTTGGAGAAAGTTTGTCGGAGTAAGTTTCTACCAGGTTTACACTCTGTTTGGGAGTGATTTTTGCCCATTTTTCCTGTGCAACTAAACTCCAGGTTTTTTTCGGGTTGGTTGGATGATGCTTTCGGACTGCAATTTCCAAATATGCCACAGATTCTCGATTGGATTTACTAAAGCTTCTAAAAATTTTAAGTGGAGGTGTTTCCCATAGCCGTCAATCATATCATGTCTTTTATTTTCTAGAATGCAATAGAGAAATGATAGCTAGAATCTGATTGGTTGCTATGATAACACCACCACTTTTCAATTTTAGAAGCTATAGTACAACTACCCCCTAGACTTTCACTTTGCCATTGTAGAACCTTTATGTTGTTCAGTCACGCCAGTGTTGCTTTAGCATATTGCTTGGAATTACTGTCCTGCTGAAAGGTGAACTATAGTTTTCTAGCAGACTGAAGCAGGTTGTCTTGCAGTATCTCCCTGTATTTTTCATCATCTATCAGTCCTTCAATTTTAACAAGATGCCAATTCCCCACTGTGGAAAATCATCCGATAACATGCCTGCCACCCTCATTCTTCACTGTTGGGATGATGTTTGCTGCAGAATAAAGTATTACATTTACACCACACACAGCATTTTCAAATTGGGGCCAAAAAGCCAAATTTTTGTCCTATCTGTTCACAAAACCTTATCCCACATTCTAGCTTGGTCACTCATGTTTTCTGGCATGTGGAGAGGTCTGAGGGGCATGTGGGATACTACTTTAATATTGTGATGGGGGCATCATAGCATGCGCTTTCTGCAGGCATCAGGGCTTAAGTGGAGTTGGGGCTGGCCAAAAAGAAGGGACCATACCTGTATCATTTGTACTGGGCTCCAAAACATTCTGATGGCAACCCTGATTAGAGGATCATGATTCCCATACCTTACTTACAAAATAAGTAACAGCAGATAAACCTGTCTCTTCTCCAATTATCTTATAGTGCGAGGCGTGTGGAGGGCAAATGACACACAAAGTAGTGGAATAACAATTGTCATGTGTTGGTGGGGAAAGTACATGTGGTTAAGCATAGGTGTGAACAGAAGCTGGCACAGGGGGTGCCACTGAGGGAAATTCCCCTCTGTCGAGTGTGGACAATCCTACCCCCCTCTCCAGGACATACTGTAGACTACCCATCTGGGAGGCTGATGAGTAGTCCCAGAGGGAATGAGTGATGGGGTAGTCCATGACATGGCGGAGGGGGAGGTCCCGCTGTGGCACCCCCTGTGCAGGCTTCTGCACACACCTATGACTGCAAGTCAGAAACTATCAGCCATCAGTATTAATGCAATAATTGGCCACTGACAAATCTCAGCTGATGCCTGTGATGTAATCCCACAAACTCTAATTCTGTTATACTTCCTTATACCCCTTTACCTCTGTGAAACAAAGGTACACTATGATGACAGGGGGAAAAACCACAGAGGAAAAAATGACATCCCCAAAAACATTAACAAAAGAAAACCTAAGGTACCAGTATAACAAAACTCGATACTGGTGTATTTCCATTACAAGTCAGGCCAGAGCCGGCCCTAGGCATAGGCATTCTATGCCTTGGGGCATTCCAGGGCTCTGACACTGCCCCTGTCCCCTCTGCGACACTGCCCCCTTCGTGCCGCTGTCTCCCCCTCCCCTCCCGCTGCTGCCGCGATCGGAGCTCAGCTCAGCTCCGATTGGGCAGTACACAGCAGTCAGCCGGCGAGATGACGCACTCACTGCCTGTGAGCCAGGTCAGAATGAGCTTCTGCACAGAAGCTCATTCTGGCTATTGGCTACAGTAGGGGACAAGATGGCCGCGGGAGGGCATGCTGCACATGCCCAGCCGCCGGCCATCCTCCCATGTGCCTTTGCGGAGCAGAGCATGAGTGACTTCACGGCTCCTCTTCCAGACTACTAGACTAGCCACCGGCCCGCCACCCACTGCCCGCCGCCCGCCACTGCAGCGCCCAGCCATGATTGGACCAGGCATGAAGAGCGGCAGCATCAGCTGCAACGAAAAGTAGGTGAACCTGTTCAGGCAGGTAGGCACTGTGGGCAGAGGGGGGGGAGGGGCTGAGCAGCTGTGTCATGTATATATCTATATATATTTTATAGATATATATATACATATCTATAATACAGTAGATATATATATATATATATATGTCAAATGCAGAAGAGTGGCAGCAGTCCGTGGACTTCAAGGAACTAACCACAGCACAAAGCTTAATGTTGGTAATATCATGCATTGTGGTGTGGTCATCTCCTTGAAGTCCATGGAGTGCTGCTCTTCTGCGCTTGTGTAAAGGGGTCAGCTTTGGTCTCTGGATGTGCATCCATATATATATATATATGTGTGTGTATATGTATATAAGTGTATATGTGTGTATATATATATATATATATATATACACATATATAATATGTGTGTGTGTGTATGTATATATATATATGTGTGTGCATATGTATATAAGTATATATGTGTGTATGTATATATATATGTGCATGTGCGTCAGGCACCACAGGTGTTTAGAACCAATGAGTCCCTCAAATATATATATATATTTACATCTACGACATGGGCAGCACTCCTCAGATTTCACAGAAATAAAAGCTTATATCAATGTTTCAGATGCTTTTTAGTGCACCTTTCGTATATATATATATATATATATGTGTGTGCAACTGTGATATTTTTGGCGTGCACGTATAAATACGTAGGGCCCCATTTATCAACGATGGTAAATACCAGCTCAATTTTTCGTTTAGTATCGCTGTGATACAAACTAAAAATGTACTGGTATTTACCAATACTTAATCCTCCAGCAAGGTCCCGTGAAGTCCTCCTCCGCTGGGCTGCTGACTGGCTAACACTGGCAGCGTCAGGGCTCTGGTGTTATGTGTATGCGCAACGGTCCGTCTGCGCATGTGCATAACACGGGGCACCGACAGTGCCCGAAAGGCTTCGCCAAAGCCGTAAAGGCACAACTGGATCTCATTGCAGGCAATGGAGGACACATTACACTCGCCATCTAAAAGATAGCAAGAGCGATGCTTGACAAACAGCGCTAATCTTTCATTACCGCTGTTTGTAAAATCCAGAAAAGAAGGCATAATTCCTTTAATGATCGCTAAAGGGTTTATGCTTCATTGATAAATGGGGGCCTTAGATTGGTGGTGGGATTATCTGCTAGGGGGCACCACTCTAAATTTTGCCTAGGGCACCAAATTGGCTAGGGCCGACTCTGAGCCAGGCAGCTGATGGGCACCAAGCCGAAATGAAGGCTAGGTAAGGCAGTTGTTTTTGGGGCTCTCTCCTCTGGCATTTACAGTGCCTGCCCACAGGATTACACAGCATTTTCCCCTGCATGGTATCACCCCAGCATACTGTACTTTTATGCAGTCTATACCTGCAGTGCCCATGCATGAGTATTTCATTATCAATATCATTTTACAGTATGTACCGGACCCTCTCATCTCTAATTTACACACACACACATACACACACATACACACACATACACACACATACATACACACATACATACACACACATACACACACATACACACATACACACACCAGGGTTCATTTTTTGTTGGGAGCCAATTAACCTATCAATATATTTTGGGAGTGTGAGAGAAAACCCCCAGCTTTATCAAAGGTGATTGTATGTTTGAATATTGGGGATATTTATACACCGTCAATATGGCCACTGATTACCCGCACATTCAATTAATTACTCTTCATCTGTATGTACACATTAAAAAAGAAATAATATAACACCAATAGCAAATCCTAATAATGAGGCAAACCTTATGTCATTGGAATAGTGCGGATATAATGAGCATATTAAGCCCAAAACATACCTTTCCGCTTGTATACCACACCGATCATGTGATATAAACAAAAGACCACGTGATATAACTAGAGCACATGGTCCTTTGTCCATCAATGAAAGGACGGCACCCTCCGCCCTGCACTACGGCGTCCGAATGGTAGAGCTGAATATTGTTTTATAGATTGTATTTCTTTCCCTTATATATAATAAGTGTGATATCTTTTGCCCATTTAGGTATCTATCATCAATAATCATAGTATTCTATAATGTTGTTTTGACCCAACAAATATAGCTCTCTCTCTCCTTTTGTCTTTAAGTCAATATATTACATAAATATTAGGATTAGGTCCAATCCAATTCAGAGTGATAGTATTAAGTCACGGACTCACTCAGTAGGACTTTACAGTACCAAACTCACTGCGTTTATTAAGGATAGTGTGTTATAATTGTATTAATAATGGTAATTAAGTGACGTAGGGTGGTCACGTGACGGAATGTGTGTCCATTATAAAATTTTCTATATATGGACATAATTTATACTAATATCTAACAAGTATTCTGATCCATTATATGAAGTTGTTTCTGTACTTCTCTAATAAATAAAGCAAACATCTTGCAAGAAGAAAAAGCTATATTAAATCCAACATCTTTATTAAGGGCATACGCCATAACTATTAGGGAGGTCACGTGACACAGTATAGTCACGTGTTACCCGGAGCTCGCAGAACGCGAGATGTGAATGGGAGGAGGACGCCGACTGGTGCCGTTATGCGGCGCTCCATGTACAGAATATTGACATGGGGCATGTCTTTGATTGCGAATTGGTAATCTCCCGCCTCCGTCCCATTCGGACACCATAGTGCAGGGTGGAGGGGGCCGTCCTTTCATTGGTGGACAAAGGACCATGTGCTCTAGTTATATCACGTGGTCTTTTGTTTATATCACATGATCGGTGTGGTATACAAGCGGAAAGGTATGTTTTGGGCTTAATATGCTCATTATATCCACACTATTCCAATGACATAAGGTTTGCCTCATTATTAGGATTTGCTATTGGTGTTAAATTATTTCTTTTTTAATGTGTACATACAGATGAAGTGTAATTAATTTCATGTGCGGTAATCAGTGGCCATATTGACGGTGTATAAATATCCCCAATATTCAAACATACAATCACCTTTGATAAAGCTGGGGGTTACCCAGCGAAATGCGTCAGGAGACTCAGCACCCCACCATTTTAAGAAAATACATTTGGATTCTATCTGCATTGCTATCAGCTTTACTCTGGAATAGACTCCGCGGACCATACATGTTATTTGTTTGGGCAATCACCAAGTGACTGATGGGCTCTTACAGCTGCTCCTAAAGAAAATCTTTGGACAATCTTTTGTTTCACCACTCCAAGGGATATTCCATAAACGTGATGATGCTTTGGAACTATCTGGATTCCTACTTATCGTGGGTTGGTAGAGACTAATCCAATTGGGAATTCTAAGTACTTTACCATTGTCACCTAAAGGAGTCTTAGAGTTTCAAGCCATTGACATTTATATCCACTAAAAGTATCTTATGTAGGGGTAGCTTAATTTACAGATTGGCCTGTATGTTTTTTTATGTATGAATTTTTATCTGCATTTCCATTTTTAAGATGTTTACTATTCATAATTATTAAATTAAATTTTCTCCATTTATCAATTGATTGCACTTCATCTGGTTATATTATATTTATTAAAATAAAAACTCATATTAGCGCTGTATTTCACTACCTTTTGTATTACAGCACTCTTAATATACTGTATAATGTTCTGTAGTTAAATAAGTGTATGTGCACTGATGATGGACAATACACTACTAACTTCAGAACAGTTCTAATGGTTTTATTCAAACTTAGGGGTCAGTTTATGAGAGCCTACCTATTCTCACAGGCAATAGGGCTCATTATCATATTGACTATGCATCATATATATTAACACCTGTGATGTCAGAGATGGATTTAGACCTCACAGGGCCCTAGCAAGACATTGTTTAGGGGCCCCCTCCCTCAAGCAATCCTGTGCATATATTACAGTAGGTGTCACTGGAGCAAGACACACACATCATATTATACACATGCATCATATATACAGGCATCAATATATATATATATATATATATATATATATATATATATATATACAGTTTTATTTCTCCAAAGGAAACCTGTCTGATCTGTGGAAAGGAACAAGCGGCACTCTTGAATCTTGATGAAAAGGTCTTAGGACCTTGAAACGTCGACTATGTATTTAATACATAGGTGATCAATACACGTTTTCTTGGAGACAAATAATGCCACCTATTGTTTTCAACACGGGGAGGGCCAGGTTTCCCAGTGACACCTACTGTACTAGATGCACAGTTACTACAGTCTTCCTAGATCACATTATATATACATAGATTTTATATATATATATATATATATATTCTCTTATCTATCTATCTATCTATCTATCTATCTATCTATCTATCTATTTATATCATCCTGTAACAAATATATACATGAAAGGAGTGTGCAAGTATGTGTGTGCGCATGTATGTGTGTGTGTGCATGTCTGCGTGTGTGCGTGTATACATACATACATAGTGTGATAGGTGAGACGGGATGAAAGGGGGTCAAATGAACAGAGGAAAATAGGAGGAACAATAGTGTGAGACTGTAGGAAAGGGGGCAGAACAGAGAGAGATGGGAGTAAAGGGGGAAGAACAGAGGGAGACGGGAGTAAAGGGGGAAGAACAGAGGGAGACAGGAGGAAAGGGGGAAGAACAGAGGGAGACGGGAGGATAGGGCAATGAACAGAAGGAGACGGGAGGAAAGGGCGATGAACAGAGGGAGACGGGAGGAAAGGGCGATGAACAGAGGGAGACGGGAGGAAAGGGCGATGAATAGAGGGAGACGGGAGGAAAGGGCGATGAACAGAGGGAGACGGGAGGAAAGGGCGATGAACAGAGGGAGACAACAGGAAAGGGCGATGAACAGAGGGAGATGGGAGGAAAGGGGGAAGAACAGAGGGAGATGGGAGGAAAGGGCGATGAACAGAGGGAGATGACAGGAAAGGGCGATGAACAGAGGGAGACGACAGGAAAGGGCGAGGAACAGAGGGAAATGACAGGAAAGGGCGATGAACAGAGGGAGATGGGAGGAAAGGGGGAAGAACAGAGGGAGATGGGAGGTAAGGACGATGAACAGAGGGAGACGACAGGAAAGGGCGATGAACAGAGGGAGATGGGAGGAAAGGGCGATGAACAGAGAGAGACGGGAGGAAAGGGCGATGAACAGAGGGAGATGGGAGGAAAGGAGCGATTAACAGAGAGAGACGGGAGGAAAGGGCGATGAACAGAGGGAGACGGGAGGAAAGGGTGATGAACAGAGGGAGACGGGAGTAAAGGGGGAAGAACAGAGGGAGACAGGAGGAAAGGGGGAAGAACAGAGGGAGACGGGAGGAAAGGGCAATGAACAGAAGGAGACGGGAGGAAAGGGCGATGAACAGAGGGAGACGGGAGGAAAGGGCGATGAACAGAGGGAGACGGGAGGAAAGGGCGATGAATAGAGGGAGACGGGAGGAAAGGGCGATGAACAGAGGGAGACGGGAGGAAAGGGCGATGAACAGAGGGAGACGACAGGAAAGGGCGATGAACAGAGGGAGATGGGAGGAAAGGGGGAAGAACAGAGGGAGATGGGAGGAAAGGGCGATGAACAGAGGGAGATGACAGGAAAGGGCGATGAACAGAGGGAGACGACAGGAAAGGGCGAGGAACAGAGGGAAATGACAGGAAAGGGCGATGAACAGAGGGAGATGGGAGGAAAGGGGGAAGAACAGAGGGAGAAGGGAGGTAAGGACGATGAACAGAGGGAGACGACAGGAAAGGGCGATGAACAGAGGGAGACGGGAGGAAAGGGCGATGAACAGAGAGAGACGGGAGGAAAGGGGGATGAACAGAGGGAGATGGGAGGACAGGGCGATGAACAGAGAGAGATGGGTGGAAAGGGCGATGAACAGAGGGAGACGGGAGGAAAGGGTGATGAACAGAGAGAGACGGGAGGAAAGGGCGATGAACAGAGGGAGACGACAGGAAAGGGCGATGAACAGAGGGAGACGACAGGAAAGGGCGATGAACAGAGGGAGACGACAGGAAAAGGCGATGAACAGATGGAGACGACAGGAAAAGGCGATGAACAGAGGGAGATGACAGGAAAAGGCGATGAACAGAGGGAGACGGGAGGAAAGGGCGATGAACAGAGAGAGACCGGAGGAAAGGGCGATGAACAGAGGAAGACGGGAGGAAAGGGGGAAGAACAGAGGGAGATGGGAGGAAAGGGGGAAGAACAGAGGGAGAAACGGGAGGAAAGGGCGATGAACAGAGAGAGACGGGAGGAAAGGGCAATGAACAGAGGGAGATGACAGGAAAGGGCGATGAACAGAGGGAGACGGGAGGAAAGGGCGATGAACAGAGAGAGACGGGAGGAAAGGGCGATGAACAGAGGGAGACGACAGGAAAGGGCGATGAACAGAGGGAGATGATAGGAAAGGGCGATGAACAGAGGGAGATGACAGGAAAGGGTGATGAACAGAGGGAGACGACAGGAAAAGGGCGATGAACAGAGGTAGATGGGAGGAAAGGGCGATGAACAGAGAGAGACAGGACTAAAGGGTGATGAACTGATGGAGATGACAGGAAAGGGCGATGAACAGAGGGAGATGGGCGGAAAGGGGGAACAACAGAGGGAGACGACAGGAAAGGGCGTTGAACAGAGGGAGACGGGAGGAAAGGGCGAAGAACAGAAGGAGATGACAGGAAAGGGCGATGAACAGAGGGAGACGGGAGGAAAGGGCGATGAACAGAGGGAGACGACAGGAAAGGGCGATGAACAGAGGGAGACGGGAGGAAAGGGCGATGAACAGAGGGAGATGACAGGAAATGGCGATGAACAGAGGAAGACGGGAGGAAAGGGCGATGAATAGAGGGAGACGACAGGAAAGGGCGATGAACAGAGGGAGACGACAGGAAAAGGGCGATGAACAGAGGGTGATGGGAGGAAAGGGCGATGAACAGAGAAAGACAGGAGGAAAGGGTGATGAACTGAGGGAGATGACAGGAGAGGGCGATGAACAGATGGAGATGGGAGGAAAGGGGGAAGAACAGAGGGAGACGACAGGAAAGGGCGATGAACAGAGGGAGACGGGAGGAAAGGGTGATGAACAGAGGGAGACGGGAGGAAAGGGCGATGAACAGAGGGAGATGGGAGGAAAGGGAGAAGAACAGAGGGAGACGGGAGGAAAGGGCAATGAACAGAGGGAGATGGGAGGAAAGGGCGATCAACAGAGGGAGACGACAGTAAAGGGCGATGAATATAGGGAGATGACAGGAAAGGGCGATGAACAGAGGGAGATGACAGGAAAGGGCAATGAACACAGGGAGACGGGAGGAAAGGGCAATGAACAGAGGGAGATGACAGGAAATGGCGATGAACAGAGGAAGACGGGAGGAAAGGGCGATGAATAGAGGGAGACGACAGGAAAGGGCGATGAACAGAGGGAGACGACAGGAAAAGGGCGATGAACAGAAGGTGATGGGAGGAAAGGGCGATGAACAGAGAAAGACAGGAGGAAAGGGTGATGAACTGAGGGAGATGACAGGAGAGGGCGATGAACAGATGGAGATGGGAGGAAAGGGGGAAGAACAGAGGGAGACGGGAGGAAAGGGCGATGAACAGAAGGAGATGACAGGAAAGGGCGATGAACAGAGGGAGACGGGAGGAATGGGCGATGAACAGAGGGAGACAGAAGGAAAGGGCGATGAACAGAGGGAGACGGGAGGAAAGGGCGATGAACAGAGGGAGACGACAGGAAAGGGCGATGAACAGAGGGAGACGACTGGAAAAGGGCGATGAACAGAGGGAGATGGGAGGAAAGGGCTATGAACCGAGGGAGACGGGATGAAAGGGCGATGAACAGAGGGAGACGGGAGGAAAGGGTGATGAACAGAGGGAGATGGGAGGAAAGGGCTATGAACAGAGGGAGACGGGAGGAATGGGCGATGAACAGAGGGAGATGACAGGAAACGGCGATGAACAGAGGGAGACGGGATGAAAGGGGGATGAACAGAGGGAGACGACAGGAAAGGGCGATGAACAGAGGGAGACGGGAGGAAAGGGTGATGAACAGAGGGAGACGGGAGGAAAGGGCGATGAACAGAGGGAGATGGGAGGAAAGGGAGAAGAACAGAGGGAGACGGGAGGAAAGGGCAATGAACAGAGGGAGATGGGAGGAAAGGGCGATCAACAGAGGGAGACGACAGTAAAGGGCGATGAATATAGGGAGATGACAGGAAAGGGCGATGAACAGAGGGAGATGACAGGAAAGGGCGATGAACAGAGGGAGACGATAGGAAAGGGCGATGAACAGAGGGAGACGGGAGGAAAGGGCGATGAACAGAGGGAGACGACAGGAAAGGGCGATGAACAGAGGGAGACGACAGGAAAGGGGGAAGAACAGAGGAAGACGGGAGGAAAGGGGGAAGAACAGAGGGAGATGGGAGGAAAGGGCGATGAACAGAGGGAGACGGGAGGAAAGGGTGATGAACAGAGCGAGATGACAGGAAAGGGCGATGAACAGAGGGAGACGACTGGAAAAGGGCGATGAACAGAGGGAGATGGGAGGAAAGGGCTATGAACCGAGGGAGACGGGATGAAAGGGCGATGAACAGAGGGAGACGGGAGGAAAGGGTGATGAACAGAGGGAGATGGGAGGAAAGGGCTATGAACAGAGGGAGACGGGAGGAATGGGCGATGAACAGAGGGAGATGACAGGAAACGGCGATGAACAGAGGGAGACGGGATGAAAGGGGGATGAACAGAGGGAGACGACAGGAAAGGGCGATGAACAGAGGGAGATGGGAGGAAAGGGTGATGAACAGAGGGAGACGGGAGGAAAGGGCGATGAACAGAGGGAGATGGGAGGAAAGGGAGAAGAACAGAGGGAGACGGGAGGAAAGGGCAATGAACAGAGGGAGATGGGAGGAAAGGGCGATCAACAGAGGGAGACGACAGTAAAGGGCGATGAATATAGGGAGATGACAGGAAAGGGCGATGAACAGAGCGAGATGACAGGAAAGGGCGATGAACAGAGGGAGAC
The DNA here is from genome assembly GCA_031769625.1 of Taudactylus pleione. Taxonomy (NCBI): domain Eukaryota; kingdom Metazoa; phylum Chordata; class Amphibia; order Anura; family Myobatrachidae; genus Taudactylus; species Taudactylus pleione. The sequence goes on along the minus strand of JAUIMM010000372.1, from coordinate 5,420,237 downwards.
GATAGGAAAGGGCGATGAACAGAGGGAGACGGGAGGAAAGGGCGATGAACAGAGGGAGACGACAGGAAAGGGCGATGAACAGAGGGAGACAACAGGAAAGGGGGAAGAACAGAGGAAGACGGGAGGAAAGGGGGAAGAACAGAGGGAGATGGGAGGAAAGGGCGATGAACAGAGGGAGACGGGAGGAAAGGGCGATGAACAGAGCGAGATGACAGGAAAGGGCAATGAACACAGGGAGACGGGAGGAAAGGGCGATGAACAGAGGGAGACGGGAGGAAAGGGGGATGAACAGAGGGAGATGGGAGGAAAGGGCGATGAACAGAGGGAGACGGGAGGAAAGGGGGAAGAACAGAGGGAGATGGGAGGAAAGGGCGATGAACAGAGGGAGATGACAAGAAAGGGCGATGAACAAAGGGAGACGGAAGGAAAGGGGGAAGAACAGAGGGAGACGGGATAAGGTGAGGGAACAGAAAATTAGACAAAAACACCTACACAATAAGTAGTAACTCAGTATATATATATTTATATATATATATATATATATAGTCAGGTCCATAAATATTGGGACATTGACAGAATTTTCTAATTTTGGCCTCTCTTCACCACCACAATGGTTTTGAAATGAAACAAACAAGATGTTCTTTAACTGCAGACTTTCAGATTTAATTTGAGGGTAATTACATCCAAATTGGGTTAACGGTTTAGGAATTACAACAGTTTCAATATGTGCCTCCCACTTTTTAAGGGGCCAAAAGTAATGGGACTATCAACTCAAAAGCTATTTCATGGACAGGTGTGAGCTATTCCCTCGTTATTTCATTATCAATTAAGCAGGTAAAAGGTCTGGAGTTGATTCTAGGTGTGACATTTGCATTTGGAATCAGTTGCTGTCAACTCTCAATATGAGATCCAAAGAGCTGTCACTATCAGTGAAGCAAGCCATCATTAGGCTGAAAAATCAAAACAAACCCATCAGAGAGATAGCAAAAACATTAGGTGTGGCCATATCAACTGTTTGGAACATTCTTAAAAAGAAAGAACGCACCGGAGAGCTCAGCAACATCAAAAGACCCGGAAGACCACGGAAAACAACTGTGGTGGATGACAAAAGAATTATTTCCCTGGTGAAGAAAAACCCCTTCACAACAGTTGGCCAAATCGAGAACACTCTCCAGGAGGTAGATGTATATGTGTCAAAGTCAACAATCAAAAGAAGACTTCACAAGAGTGAATATAGAGGGTTCACCACAAGATGCAAACCATTGGTGAGCCACGAAAACAGGAAGACCAGATTAGAGTTTGCCAAACAACATCTAAAAAAGCCATTACAGTTCTGGAACAACATCCTATGGACAGATGAGACAAAGATCAACTTGTACCAGAGTGATGGGAAGAGAAGAGAAGGAAAGGAACTGCTCATGATCCAAAACATACCACCTCATCAGCGAAGCACGGTGGTGGTAGTGTCATGGCGTGGGCATGTATGGCTGCCAATGGAACTGGTTCCCTTGTATTTATTGATGATGTGACTGCTGACAAAAGCAGCAGAATAAATTCTGAAGTGTTTTGGGCAATATTATATGCTCATATTCAGTCAAATGCTTCAGAACTCATTGGACGGCGCTTCACAGTGCAGATGGACAATGACCCGAAGCATACTGCAAAAGCAACCAAAGAGTTTTTTAATGCTAAAAAGTGGAATGTTATGCAATGGCAAAGTCAATCCCCTGACCTGAATCAGATTGAGCATGCATTTCACTTGATGAAGACAAAACTGAAGGGAAAATGCCCCAAGAACAAGCAGGAACTGAAGACATTTGCAGTAGAGGCCTGGCAGAGCATCACCAGTGATGAAACCCAGCATCTGGTGATGTCTATGCGTTCCAGACTTCAGGCTGTAATTGCCTGCAAAGGATTTGCAACAAAGTATTAAAAAGTGAAAGTTAGATTTAGGATTGTTTAGTTTGTTCCATTACTTTTGGCCCCTTAAAAAGTGGGAGGCGCATATAGAAACCGTTGTAATTCCTACACCGTTCACCTGATTTGGATGTAATTACCCTCAAATTAAATCTGAAAGTCTGCAGTTAAAGCACATCTTGTTTGTTTCATTTCAAAGCCATTGTGGTGGTGAATAGAGGCCAAAATATGAAAATTCTGTCAATGTCCCAATATTTATGGACCTGACTGTATATACACTTGATGGGCGGCACACTCGTTATAATTAATGTAGTAGTCGGTGCCTTCCGTAGGATGCCCCATCCAGAGCCCCAAATAATAAACAGCAGATACAGCGGTACTCGAAACCAAAAAGGCTTAGCAGCAGATAAGTTTCAAATACGTTTCGATTTTAATCAATCGTCATCAGGGTAATGAAATACAAAAGTCAGGCTTACCTTATACCATCACAACACCACGTGCAAACAGCGGCACACGGAACTGGAAACTGGTGCCCACCAATGACGTAGTATCCCGGTCCTAGTTGCCATAGTGACTGAAGACATATAAACAAACATAAATACAAACATTATAAACATTACAAAATATCAAAATTAGTAAAGCAGCATTATGTAATCTTGATATTTTGTAATTTTTATAATGTTTGTGTTTATGTTTGTTTATATGTCTTCAGTTACTATGGCAACTAGGACCGGAATACTACGTCATTGGTGGGCGCCAGTTTCCGGTTCCGTGTGCCGCTGTTTGCACGTGGTGTTGTGATGGTATAAGGTAAGCCTGACTTTTGTATTTCATTACCCTGATGACGATTGATTAAAATCGAAGCGTTGGTCAAACTTACCTGCTGCTAAGCCTTTTTTGTTTCGAGTGTCGCTGTATATAAAAAAAGCGGCATCTTCAGATGGTGCTTGTTCTCATAGCCCCGTTTCCCCCTAGGGGCTACAGTTCCGGGGATGCAAAGAGGGATACCTCCTCCACCTCCTCACTGACTCCCCGGTGGCTTTGCGCATGCGTGACTTCAGGACACGCATGCGCAGTAGCTGGCAGCCGGGATAGGTAAATAACGGAACTACTTCCGTAGCTGTGCTACTAATCGCAAGGACAGCTGCTTTATGGAGCAGCTGTCCCTGCACCGGAGCAATGATGAATTGCTCCAGTGCTAACTATCCCTCGCGGCGATACTATCGGCCCCCAATAATGAATAGGCCCCTATAAAATCTGGCGTACTTTGCTACTTTGCTGTAAAGAAACTAGAATAGAAAAAATGGATATATTCACCCAGATGCACCTTCATCAGTGTAAGCAGCATATGCACCATGTATGTTGTAAGTTATCATCATTATCAGTGAGTTCTTACTGGACAACTTTCCTATACTAGGTGTGGATGATACAACCCCTAACTAGTGTTATAAATCCAGGGGCCTGATTCAGAGATGTACATTCATCCGATGATGAACATACACCTCCGATGTTTCTGGGTTTGCGCCTGCGCAGGATCTGTTCTGCGCAGGTGCAGAATGGGTTCTGAGATCTCACTCGCAAACCCCCCAAGCCGCAGCACGATTAACATGCTGCAGCGTTTGTGGGGGAGAGCGGGGAGTGGCTGGTCACAGTTCCCGGAAATGGGGGTGCATCGCCCCCATTTTCCAGGAGGGACGTGGCCAGGGTCTGCGTCGGCGGACGCAGGCTGAAGGAGCAACCAACGATCCCAGCCTGTGACGTCGGTCACAGTGCTGGGATTGCAAATGCAGCAAGGAGGTGTCTGACACCTCCTTCTGCATTTACATCTGAAATGGATAGATTTGCACAGCCGCTTGTTTGTGGCCCTGCAAATCCGAAGTAGGCTCTAGGACTGCCCAGATGGCCAGATGGGCTAGTCCGGTGTCATACCTCAGCTGAGCAGCGCCATCTCCCGGTATTTTTTGCTCGGCTGGGGATAGTGAAAGACGGCTGCAAGGCCAGGCTCCCGTGACTCGCGGCATGCACCTGTGAGGAGAGGTCACGCCCCATTTGAGGCTAGGCCACACCACATTTTGTGGCATGCACTCTTTTGGTGTGGACTGCCAGGGCTCCCAGGCCATCCCTGAACTCTGCATAGTTGCAATTACCTGCACACATTTTCTGAGCATGCACAGTGTGACTATACGCAAGATATTCTCAGCAAATGAGAATACATACAGCTCTGCATCAGCCTCACTGTATGTATATTTCAATTATCAAGTAAAACATAAATAGAAGTAAACAACGTTTATTTCATATAAAACTATACATGATATAAATAAATAAAACTTAAAAACCATTTATAGTTCTCAACCATCAAACAGGAGAGTTATTATTAGATGGATTAAATTACTAAAATAATCTCATGGAAGCATGTCTCGATGTATATAATTCCTGCATTAAAATCATTAGGGCAAAAAAGATTAATTAAAATGTTCTAGAATAACATTGTTCTTGAAAAAAAAAATCTGATAAAATATCAAATATACAGTAGAAATGGGAGTTTGTTTTATATACTGTATGAAATTTAATACATTTCCTAAACTGAAAAAGCTTTGTTTCCTTAGTGCAACTCCATTCTTGAAATACTTTGAATAATATGCAATACCGTGCAACCTATAATAAACACACAAAATATTTCAGAAATCCTTTCCCTTATTCAAAAATTAATCATGAATAGAATACATTCCAAATGCCTTAAAATGGAAGTTTTGCTATTTTTGTGTCAGTAACACCTTGTATGCTTACTTTTGCCCCTTTGTACCTAATTTTACAAAGAAGTACATTAATTTGTATGCCAAGAGAGTAGCATCTGCCGTTGTACAAAGGTGTACATTAGTATTGACTAAACACATAACTGTGCCCAAGTTTTCATCCAGATACAACAGCAATATTTTGGGTGGTGGGATAAGATTATTTAACATAAATAAATAGGTGGAGCGGACATATTTACAGTGACATTTCATACACTGGACCTCTGGGATAAGGGTTTAAGACACATTTTGTACCTTCCAGTTGAGAAAGGGAATTTCTAGATGACTTAGCAATGTACTAAAAACTTTTACTGCACAGTAGTGATGTGTGTAATAAATACAGTCTGGATGGCACCACTCTCTTATGATTAATTTAAACCATAAATGAAACTAAACCAATAATTTATCATGGCACAGTGAGTTTGAAGATTCTGATCTGTCTCTTGTGGGTGGACGACCACCCTGAGGCATGAAGTCAAACGAAGTTCCCGGTGTTCACCAAAGCAAGCCGCAAGGCAGGATGGACTTTAGTGCTGGGAGTCGGCAGGTCGCGGCCCTCTGGATAGCACATAAGGACTGAACATGGTCACTTATTTAGACTAAGAATAGAGAGATAACTGAAACAGAGATATATTACTGTAGTAGTGTTGTACAGCGTGTCTAGAGGCACTTGCAGGGTTAGTTGTGGGAGCAACAAGGTAAGAGACACTACTGGAGCACGGCAGGAGCGGTGAGGTGACAATCTCTGCTGGAGAGCTGCAGGAGCAACGAGATGGAGCACTGCAGAGATGCTGCAGGAGCAACAAGATATGGCGCACTGTTGGAAAGTTGCAGGAGCGGTGAAGTGAAGCAATGCTGGGGTGATGTAGGAGCAGTGAGGTATGAAGCACTACTGAAGAGCTGCAGGATCAGCGAGGTATGATACACCCATGGAGAGCTGCAGGAGCAGCAATGTGGAATATTGCTGGGATGCTGCTGGGTCAATGAATAGGAACCACAAACAAGGTGCGGGAACCTGGACACTATTCACCAGGGAGAGAAGAAGATCTGACAATGTGTGGCTAGCTACAGTTTTTTTAAATAAGGTGCTGACAGTACCTGATTGGTCCGGCCACATCAGATGACCTAGTACTGCAGAAGAGAATTGGCTACAGGTGGTTTGACATCAACGGCAAGATGAACATGCCCAGGAGACAGAGATGTGGGAACCACAATGGAGTTACCAGGGCCAGCACCAGCCATATGTTGCGGCATTCAGACTGGGAAAGCATGGCGGAGCACATAATGGAGGACTGAACAGGGTACCAAACCAAGTGAGTTACGGTCTGGTGTATGACAGTATTTCCCCTTTCAAAAGTGGGCACTGGGCAGTTTGGGAAACTAAAGATGAAACTTTCTTATAAATGAGGGGGAATGCATATTAGAAACATTAACCCATGCTCTCTCCTCTGGGCCATAGCTACCAGTGGTTTGACATCATCGGCACTATGGACATGCCCAGGAGACGAAGATGCGGGAACCACAAGGGAGTCACCAGGGCCAGCACCTGCCATACACCGTAGAACAGAGAGTGGGCAAGTGCTGAGAAGCACATAGCGAGGGACATAGCAAGAGACTGAAGATGGCACTACACCAAGTAAGTTACAGACTTGTGTATGACAGTACCTTCCATTTAAAACTGTCCACTGAGCGTTTCGCTTGAGGTTACCTGGTAAATTGAAGATTAAACTTTTTTATAAATGAGGGAGAAATGCATATCAGTAGCATTAACCCATGCTCTCTCCTCTTGACCATTGCCCTTCCAGTCAGATACTAAGACAAACTTGAATTAGCTGTGAATTCCTCTCCATGTTGGGTCTGGATTTTGAGAGACCCTTGAGTTGGAGTAAAAAAATTGATTAATAATGAGGAGTTTGTGGAGAGAAATGTGGGAAATTAAAGATGAAATGTTCTTATAAATGAGAGGACATGCACATCAGAAGCATTAACCAATTCTCTCTCCTCTGGACCATAGCCCTTCCATTCAGATACTTAAGACAACTTTGAAGACCCTTGAGTTGGCGTCAAAAATTGATTAACCATGAGGAGTTTGAGTAGAGAAATGTGAAAAAAACTGGGAATTTGAAAATATATTAATAGCTGCAGCTTGTAGGAGACTGGGTTGATCACTTGCAAGATTCTGAATGGTCCTGTGAAAAGAAGCAAAATTTCATTGATGGAACTTGCAAGTAGATAGCCACACCTTTTCTCCTGGTTTCAAACTAGGTATTGCCTTCCTCTTCTTGTCTGTAAAGTATTTATATTGCTTCAAGTTTTTTTGTAGACTACTTTTAACCACCTGGCAGTTTTTTTATAAAGTCTCAGAGCAGAGAATCAGCAGCAGGTATTTACAGAGGAAGTGGGTACAAAGGAAGAGAAAGAAACTTGAGGATGTTGACCGTAGATACAGTAATATGGAATGGTGTGGAGGATGAAGATTTGTGATAATAATTATTATGGGCATATTCTGCCATGGGGATGAAAGTAACCCAGTTATCTTGAGATTAAATTATATAGATGTGAAGAAACGTTTCCAAGTCCTGTTGACAAACTCAGTCTGACCATTGTATTGAGAATGGCAGGCGGGGGATAATTTAAGTTAGATCTGTAGAGCTTTGCACAAAGATTTCCAAAACTTGCCTATGAATTCCACGTTTTTTTCTTTACCTCGGTAACTGATGCAAAACGGGTTCCTTTAAGTACAAACTCTACTTTAGGGAAAAGAAAGAAGTCACATGGTGCTAGCGAGTATAGAGGGTTTTCTAGCACTGCTATCTGTTTCTCAGCTAAAGTCTGTTTCACAGAGAGAAGTGTATGGGCTGGTGAATTGTCCTGATAGAGGATGAAACCAATTTTCCACAACTCTGGCCTCTTTCTTCTGATTCTTTCCCACCAAGTTAGTAGAACATTTTTGTAGTAATGTTGAGTCACTGTTGCGCCTTCTGGTGCCCAGTCTTCCAAAATAACACATTTGATATCAAAGAAAACAATTATCATGGCTTTGAATTTGGATTGCTTTGATGTGGTTTCTTCATTCTTGGTGATGATGATGATTTCCAGTGCGTGGACTGGCGTTTTGTCTCAGGATCGTACTGGAAGATCCATGTTTCATCACAGATAATAACTTTATCTAAAATATGTAAATCCGCTTTAATGTGTTCCAAAATGTCTCTACAAATTTGCTTTTAATTCTCTTTCTGCTCGGCAGTGAGAAGCCTTGGAACCATCTTAGCACAAACTTTTGTGATGATAAGATCTTGATGCAAAACTTGCCTAACAGTTCTTTGCCCATGTGTACCATTTCTGCTATCATTCAGATGCTGAGTCGATGGTCAATTTGAACAATTTTCTAATTTTTTTTCCACATTTTCATTTGTTGTTGATGTGCAAAGCCTTCCGGGATGTTCATCATCTTCAACGTCCTCACGACCATCACTAAATCTTTTCTGCCACTCAAACACATGTGCATGTGACATACAATTTGCCCAGTAAGTCTCGGTAAGCATATGGAAAGATTCAGTGGGTGTTTTGTTCAATTTAACTAAAAATTTCAAGTGAACACCTTGCTCTACTTTTGAACTAAGCATTTTTACGATACACAGGAAAAACACAACTTCTTTCAATGCTGTGTGACAGCAAACTGTCTGTGCTAGAGGGGTGAAACTTGCAAAACCATTTTGGGATAGTCCAAGTTTAATGTTCCACCACTTCTTTTTAACTCACACAGTATGGTTCATTTTTTACAAGTGCAGTCTCGTTATTTAATAACCACAGCTCGTATGGCCGTGAGATACAGTAGATAGGCATGCTGAGAAGTAGTGGGCAACTTTAGTTCTCTTACTAAAGTTGCAGAGGCAAAATTGGCTGCCGACCCTGAATCGATTAATGCTGGTAGGGTAATAGAACCCTTGGGATAACCTAAGGCAAGGGTTCCCAACCATGGTCCTCAAGGCACACTAACAGTCCAGGTTTTAAGGATAGCCATACTTGAGCACAGGTGACAATTAGTATCTCAGTTATTTATTAGTATCTCAGTTATATCCATGTTAAAGCATCATCTGTGCTTTAACATGGATATCACCAAAACCAGGACTGTTAGTGTGCCTTGAGGACCGAGGCTGGGAATCACTGACCTAAGATAACTAGAATTGAACAGTCTTGTTTATTGTCAATATTTGGAAAGTGAGAGAATAGTCCTAATTTAACCTCTCCACAATTTGGAGCTGTCATTTCCTGAGCACTTTGGGCAAAAACTGTTTAAATGTTCTCAACTAGTGAAATATAAACAATGATTATCTAAAAGCATGTTCTCCCATTCTTCAGGAATAAGTTGGGATCACCCCATTACATAGGTTCCACAGGAAGGACAGGAAGAGATTAGAAGCAAAGAGTTAAATACATTTTGGGAAGTTCAACTCTTGTTTTCTCCTGAGCCCATTCTCTAAAGCATAAATCCAAGTTAACACATAGAGAAATGAGTTCCTCTAGGGAGGGATGAAGTTCTCAAGGCACTAGCTCATCTTTGATCTTATCTGACAGCTTGTGCCAGAATACGGCAAATAATGCTTCATTGTTCCATTGTAATTCAGCAGAAAGGGTGCAGAACTGTTTAATATATTGCCCTACTGTTTGGGAACCGTGACTTAATCATTGAATATCCAATACTAAGGAGGATTATTATCTGGGTTTGTCAAATATTCTCCGGAAAGTACAATAATTCTAAATAAATTCCACACTGGTTTAAAAACCCCCTGACAGGTTTTGGGGTTCCCCTGATATCTTGGAGTTGGAATACAGAGAACTGTAGTTGCAGGAGGCGGTAGAGGAGGTAACTCAGGTTCTGCTGCTGCAGGAATGGCCTGAAGTGACCAGGATTGTATCCAACCAACTAGACAAAATTTTGCAAATATTGCATGGATTGGGCCTGATTGGCCTCATGCTTCTCCATTCTGCTGGCAAGAAATTGTATGGGGTTTAACTTCAGAGCTGGACTCCCTGTGGAATCCATTGGATTTCCAGATCTTACTATCATGACACTGTGAGTTTGAGTTTTCTGATTAGTGTCATGTGGGTGGGAAGACCACCCTGAGACACGTAGTCTAACAAAATCTCTGGTGTTCACCAAGAACTGCCACAAGATGGGTTGGACTTTGTGTGTATGAGGCACATATGGAGAGCTGGAGGAGCAGCAAGGTATGAGGCACTGCTGGAAAGCTACAGAAGCAGTGAGGTGGTGTATTTCAGGGATAATGCTGGGGCAGAGAGATATGAGGCACCACTGGTGAGCTGCAGGAACAGTGGATTGGAGTATTGCTGGAATGCTGCTGGAGCAGCAAACAGGAGTCACAGACAAGGTACAGGAACCTGGAGCCAAAGTCACTATTCACTAAGGAAAAGTGGTTTAAATAGAAATTAGACTTTGCTGTTTGGTCCAGCCACGTCAGGTGACCTGGAGCTGCAGAAGATAATTGGCAACAGTGGGTTGACATCATTGGCAAGATGATAGCCACGCCCAGGAGATGAAGATTTTAACCACGAGGGAGTCACCGGGGTCAGCACCCCCTGGATGCCGCACCACACAGACCGGGCAAGGGGACTGAACAAAGCACCAGACAAAGTCAGACCCGGTAAGTTGCATTCCGGTGTGTGACAAAATTATTTTAGTATAGAAATAGAAAAATGTATCAATACAAGGGATAACTCTATACTGTTAGATGGTTGGATGTGATGTTACAATTTTGCACAATGAGCATCTCAAGATTCTTCAGACTGTCCTTTCACTCTGCTCTCCATGTTCCAGAGTTGACGTATTTGCAAATAATAAAGATTGGTGCAGAATAACTTTTTGGGGTATTTCAATGGAATGTGAAGTGGACTTGAAAAATGAGCTAGAAGGACAAACAGATCCACTTAACATAACGAAACATTGTGGCTCCACACTTTCTACCATTCCCAAATAATGCTTATCAGGGTATAACTAGGGGTTGTGCAAGTGGTGCTACCGCATAGAGAGCAGAACCCTGTGATTGTCACTGCTGCTGCCCCACGGTCCCTGCATCTGGCTAGCGGCAGCCAGAATCTTTGCTGTAGTAATGCCCGGAGCATCCTTAGGACGTTTCAGACGTGTACACTGCTGCCCTTACAGCCCCCTAGAGCATCATGAGGATGCTCCAGGCATTGCTGTCATTCCCCACAATGGTGGCCTCCCCCCTCTGCATGACATCATGATGTCATATGCTCAGGGGCGTGGTTGGCACAGAACACCCAGTTACGGTGCTAGTGCTTGTGCACTTATCTCACCCCTGTATATTAATTCTATAAATTCCAAAAGGGTGTTTATAGTTTAGAGCATTTATGCACTCTGATACTTTTTGTATCTATCGTTCTAGCTTAATCTTTGTAACCTCATACTTCAATATATCGTTTTATCTAGTAAAAACCCAAGTTTTTGCTTTATTTTACTCTTGGAATACTTATATTGTTGCTGTGGGTATGCAATGCACATGGTTCCTTTGCCTTCAGCACCATATGATTCTTCTACAATATTGCGAGTTGACATTGTTGTAAGATTGGCATTCACCATCTTTTTTGGCAGAATAAGGCCAACAGATGGAAATAGTTTTATGCCTGGAACTGGCCTTATTTCAATGTAAGAAAATATATTCAGGATACTTCGTATGTAGTAATAAGCATTTTATGCCAAATACTTATCAAGTTTCACTGAATAGGAAAAAATAATAACATGTCAGTAAGCTAATACCCAGTAAATCAAGGAACATACTACTTGTAACAGTTCAGGAATTGTGTATCTAGCCGAATGCCTATGTGGGCTACAGTATGTCGGTAGGACAGTCAGACAACTAAAAGTGAGATCTGCAGAGCATATTAGGAATATACGCAAAGGGTTAGAAACACATAGCTTGTCTCAACATTTCAAATTAAAACATAACAACCCTAAAGGACTTAAAATAATAGGAATAAGACAGATCAACTGGAGGGGAGGTGACTTTAACAAAACCATTAACAAAGAAGAATTAAAGTGGATCTTCACACTAAAAACACAGTCACCACAAGGACTCAATATTGATAATGAAGTAAGATCGATTATCAATCAATAACACATGTGCCTAATAATCAATAGAAGGTATCAGGACCGTTAGGTCAGTGACTGGAATATAGCTAGATATACTTGGGACACATACCAATGTACACTGACCAGGCTCCCCCATACTATTTCATAATATTTCCATATATTAAGCAATAACTTTTGTGTGACAATACATACAATTCAACACACTGACATTCACAGCCTAGTGGGGAATATGTAGATACAATATGCACCCGGCTTCTGTGATGACTCATCATCCCTGTCAGGTCACTGTGATAACCTTACCACCACCCACTGGGAGGGGCCAAAAGGGATTCCACCTGCATAAATTGCATAGACATCTCACTATCACATCACATGTCCCTGAGGAAGGCCGCAGAGGCCGCTATGCGTCGGACCACTTGTATCCAATATATCTATTACAAAGACTCCATTGTTTCCAAAAGACCTTTACTTCAGGTGCTTTATTCAACGCAGCAACAATACACCAGTGTCTCTGCTAATCTCGCGGTACACACACCCGGAAGTGACTGGCATCACTACACCTCCATCATCCACCGCATCAAGCGTGTATACATTTGACCGGCAAGTAACCCTACACTCCTCACCAGCCGGCTAAATCGAGTGACCGGCGGCAGTAATTGACAGCCGTGGACCACACGATCACTGAGAGTGGGGGACCCGGCCAGTCTCGCAGCCACAGGAGAATAACTATAGGGATACCCAGGAGTGTGTAACATGGCACACACTCCCCGGCAGAGAGAGGCTACACCAACAAACAACGCACACAAAACAACCAACGTTACACTGCTGAAAGTGCCTGAAGACACAAGAGGGTAAGTAAACGGACCGGAGGGCACGGGACGCCGCCTCTCCAGAGCGTTACACCCGCAGTTCTATATATATTTTTTCCAGACTGCTTTATACAGCTCTTTTTTTTATTGTTAAAGACTACTTTTTTATTGACTCTCTATTAACACTAATTGCTGGAATATCGATTAATTTACAGACATTGGCTATAATTAGCAGCAGAGTGTTCCTTTTTTTCCCATAGGAGCACTACCATAACAGCATACCTGTATAGTAATATAAATACATACTTCTTTCATCATACTTGTGTGTTAGACTTACATTTATATAGCTAAGTGCAGACACAATTTCCCGTAATCTACAGTAAAGAATAAAAAGAATAACTAGAACAAGGTTTTCTCTTTATATTCTTGCAAATTTTCGTATGACACAGCATAAGCAGGTTTCCTTTAGATATGTACAATATCCAGCTTGTGAAATCTGGCAAAAAATATATTTTCCATATTAACAGGCAAATAGCAAAGTATTTAACTTTTTCATTATTTGTCATGAGTATTGTTTGTCTTTCATGTAATGATGAAATGTACTGATCAAGTATCATTTACACCACTGTGGCTCCCAGTGCAGACAAAGAAAACATTTTTGACAAGTTACTATTATGAAGTGTGATCGTTTTATATATTGTTGATCAGACAGGGCTCCATACTGAAAAACAGATATCAAATGGGACTATGTATTATGCAAAGGAGGTATATATAAGTAAAAGCACATTCTTCTCCTCTCCCAATATTATCATCACTGACTTTGAGGCAACTAAAGTCTTTTGGGGCCTATTTATAATTAAATATTTATGGCATATTGCCCCAAAACACCCGTTTTCGGTGGATACCCCCAAATATTTAGTATCCACTGAATGTATTAGAGTCCTTCCATTTCCGCCAGCAATCGCAAAACACCAATAGCTTTGTGTGGAGGATGTAATGCTTTCAGTTTTACCAAGTTCTGGAATGTGAAGCATTCCAGAACTTCGCATTATGGAACTTGGGACCTGATTCAGACCCGCTCGCTAGGATGCGTTCGCACGCAGCCAGCCGATTGTTTGCATTCTGCACATCTGTATGCATTGCAATGCCTGTGCGCAAACCAGTGCGAGCAATCGGAAAGTGTTTGCTCGCTGCGCATAGACTGCCTGGCAGAATGAGTGACAGGAGATGCCGTTTGTGGGTGGTGACAGGAGCTATTCCCTAGAAACGGAGGAGTGGAGATGCGAATGTAGGCGTGCCTGAGCATCTTAGTGCCATTTCAGAGGCGTGCAAAATTAAAAGGCAGCGTCATTGTACACGTCACTAGGTAGTATACACTCGCAGTGCTTGTGGCAGGGTATGGTCAACCACAAGTGCTGCAATCGCATTCGATGTTATTCGATGTTACTGATGGTTACATACACTTCCTGAATATCACGTGCGCAAGTGGGCGTCTTAAGACAGGCTGTTGGGCATCTGAATACAAAATGCGATCGCACGCTAAGACATAGCGGGCCTGCTAATGCCTTGCCGGTCTGCTAATGCCTTGCCGTGCGATCGCCTGCCTTGCAGAATTTGCATACACATCTAGGCCTTCATTCAGAGGCGGCCGTACGGTCTACGACCGCATGGCCGCCTCAATTTTGTCAAGTGCGCATGCGCACGAGGGAGCCGGCTTCGTGCGCATGCGTGAGACCCGCTACGACCGGGTCTGAATCAGGTCCACGGTTCCCACAACTTACAAAGATGGTGTAAGTCATTTAGTCTTTGGACTATACATCACAATTTGTACCAGGCAGGGGCGCCGAGAGGCGGGAAGAGTGGATACTATTTACCTGGGCCCAGGCTTGCTAGAGGGGCCCGGCGGGGGCCCGGGTCTGGCGCCGCTCTCCCCCTCACTCCTCCCACCCACACAGCAGCCCATCACACAGCAGTAGGAGACTGCTTGCGGCTGCTGAGCAGCAGCCGCAGCAGTCTCCTATGCTTGTGGGGGGGAGCGATCACACTGAACGCGCCCCCCTCTGGCTTTTCACCAGGCTGAGGGGCTCACAACGCCCCTCTCCCCAGCGCGCAGCGCTGCAAAAGTATTTTTTTTCCTCATTAGCTTAAGGGGGTGTGGTCAAGCCTCCCACGATTCGGTTACGCCCCCCTTCACCTGGGCCCGGCTGGGCTCTCTACGCCCCTGGTACCAGGAGAGGGTTCCAAAGGAACCTCCCCGGCAATGCTTGTCGCTCATGTGAGGTGATCCTCGGCACAGGAGTGAAGAGATCGCTGACACTTCACTTCCAGCACATCACAGGGAAGGGCTCATTTTGGTGCAATTTGTAACATTTGGGCGCTATGGTCGCAGCCTACAATGTGATCAATCATGGGCGCTATTATCATGCCCAGATCGCATTTCAAATGCGATTATTAATAAATTGACCTCTTTGTGTTTATTTTATCATTCCACTGACTTTTGTCCATACATGTGTAGCATGTTATTATATTCAAATGGAAATTATCATTGTTGGTGCAGAATGAACAATTTGTATGCAGCGGCTGTGCGAAAATATGCAAATGTCGCAGCTGTTGGGATTTGTATTGAGAAACCCATCAGCAGCTTGGCAAATCCAAACGTCTGCGTACAAAGATGCAGCTTGGCCACAGATCAGTCAATTATTGAGCTGTTGAGTAACCCTATGGTCATGCAGAATGGCCAATGGACAGACGCTGGAGCCATTTTTCTGTGTAAGAGATCGCAGTACCAGGCAGAGATACGCTCTGATAATGGCAGCAACACACCTTATGTTTAGTTGCCACTCCCCCATTACAGCACTACCTTACTGTCATTTACAGCACTACCCTTCTGTCATTTACAGCTCTACCCTACTGTCATTTACAGCACTACCCTTCTGTCATTTACAGCTCTACCCTACTGTCATTTACAGCACTACCCTTCTGTCATTTACAGCTCTACCCTACTGTCATTTACAGCACTACCCTACTGTCATTTACAGCACTACCCTACTGTCATTTACAGCACTACCTTTCTGTCATTTACAACACTACCCTTCTGTCATTTACAGCACTACCCTATTGTCATTTACAGCACTACCCTACTGTCATTTACAGCACTACCCTACTGTCATTGACAGTACTACCCTACTGTCATTTACAGCACTACCGTTCTGTCATTTACAGCACTACTGTTCTGTCATTGACAGCACTACCCTACTGTCATTGACAGTACTACCCTACTGTCATTTACAGCACTACCCTACTGTCATTTACACCACTACCCTACTGTAATTTACAGCTCTACCCTACTGTCATTTACAGCACTACTCTACTGTCATTTACAGCACTACCCTACTGTCATTTACAGCACTACTCTACTGTCATTTACAGCACTACCCTACTGTCATTTACATCACTACCTTTGTCATTTACAGCACTACCCTTCTGTCATTTACAGCACTACCCTACTGTAATTTACAGCTCTACCCTACTGTCATTTACAGCACTACTCTACTGTCATTTACAGCACTACCCTACTGTCATTTACAGCACTACCTTTCTGTCATATACAGCACTACTCTACTGTCATTTACAGCACTACCCTACTGTCATTTACAGCACTACCTTTCTGTCATTTACAGCACTACCCTTCTGTCATTTACAGCACTACCCTACTGTCATTTACAGCACTACCCTTCTGTCATTTATAGCGCTACCCTACTGTCAGTTACAGCACTACCCTACTGTCATTTACAGCTCTACCCTACTGTCATTTACAGCACTACTGTACTGTCATTTACAGCACTACCCTACTGCCATTTACAGCACTACCTTTCTGTCATTTACAGCACTACCATTCTGTAATTTACAGCACTACCATACTGTCATTTACATCACTACCCTGCTGTCATTTACAGCACTACCCTGCTGTCATTTACATCACTACCCTACTGTAATTTACAGCTCTACCCTACTGTCATTTACATCACTACCCTGCTGTCATTTACAGCACTACCCTGCTGTCATTTACATCACTACCCTACTGTAATTTACAGCTCTACCCTACTGTCATTTACAGCACTACCCTGCTGTCATTTACAGCACTACTGTACTGTCATTTACAGCACTACCCTACTGTCATTTACAGCACTACACTACTGTCATTTACAGCGCTACTCTACTGTCATTTACAGCACTACCCTTCTATCATTTACAGCACTACCCTTCTGTCATTTACTGTAGTAGTGCCCAGTCTGTGTACTGTGACCGCATGATTCCCGGCTGCAGAGACTGGTTCGCACATGCGTACTTTGATGCATACCCATGTGCAGAAGTGCAATAATCGCCCCTAGTGAGCGCAGCTTAGTGACCAGGTCTGAATCAGGCCCTAAGTCCGCAATACATGCTAAGGTACATACTAATGTGTTGGGTTTCCTGCATTTCTATTTCAGCACATACCTGCAGCATGTTCTTCCAGACATGGACGAGGCCTTTTTGAAGATGAATGCTTCCTCCCTGGATCCACTGCGGAACAATTCAAGATATTATTCTTTGGATAATTACATGTTCATCTTAAATTTTTACAACAGTGAACCCAAAAAAAGGGAATGTCATTAAAATATAAATGCACCACTAAAAAGACTCTGGTTTTGAATGAAACAGTGCAATGGCCCTTCTGAGCTAACTAATCTCACAAACATAATAATTCAAAGTTTGAAACTAATTACACAAACTAACATTATTGTGTATATTTAAATAGAAAAATGTTAAAAAATTAAAATAAATATGTAGAACACGTAACAGCATGGCCAAACATTCCAACATTTGGACTCAGTGTAATCTATATCACAGCATACTGGTATGTGCTGTTCCACAGCAGCAGAATATTGTACAGGAATAGAGCATTACAAACAGGAAAGAAAAATATGCATGTACAAGTATGTAATATGAGTATTGTTATGTTACTCACCAATAGGGGCCGGGTTTGGAGGTCTGTCTTTATCCTCAGTATGAGTCCCGGGTAGGATCTGGGGGAAGGATTTGTTTGAGCTTTTGTTCATAAGATGTGTAGTGTATGGGGATGTGACGCCCACCACCGGTCTTGCGGGACTGCTTCACTTCATCCACCATTTTGCCCTTTAACACACATTTGATATAATTGAAACACTTCTTGACGTTGTAAATGTCACGTTTGCAGCTACTGGCAGCATTAACAGCAACTGTGATGCCAAGCCACATTAGTTTTTTTCTGGCCAGGGGGGTACAGTGTGCGCATTCTCCCAGGTGATGTGTGAACACTGGTACCATAGCATGTACAGTACCAGTGCAGAATATTCTTCATTGGTAAAGCGAATATTTGCGCCTTTTCCAGTGAGTTTCATCGCGAGAAGTTGGATGCAAACTGCATGGGTAGCTGAAATATATCAACCTATTACATACACAAATTTAGAATCATGCTCGCAACTTTTAAATGTGCGAGGAAGTGCGATTCCATATGTGCGATTAAACTCACACCCTATTACATTTGGCCCCATATGTGGTAGAAGTAATGTTTTAATAAACCATATGTGGTAAAAGTAACTCTTTAATAAGCCATGTGTGGTAGAAGTAACTCTTTAATAAGCCATGTGTGGTAGAAGTAACACTTATACACTGTCAACCCGGCACCCACCAACCCAGGGGTGCTGGGGATAGCCCCAGGCTATCAGCCTGGGCCTGGGGTGCCCTGGAGGGGGGGACCCCTTTATTGGGAGGTCCCCAGCTCCCCAGGGATCCCCGGCCTGGACTGACAAGTGGTCAGGGTTGATGCTTCCGCTTGGGGACCTGGTGAAAGAGCTCCCCGGGCTGTGGAATCAGCCCCCTGGTAGAAAAAGTCTGGTGTTGGTTCTGGAAAATACAGGGGGACCCTACGCTTTTTTCCCCCCTGTATTTCCAGAACCAGGACCAGATCAGAGCCCAGTAATGGTTGCGCTGAATACGGGGGACCCCCTACGTCGTTTGTCCCCTGTATTTTGGCAACCAGGGCTGGTTCTGACTAGCCCGGTGCTGGTTGTGCTTATATACGGGGGACCCCTACGTCGTTTGTCCCCCATATGTTGCACAACCAGCACTGGGTTATTACAAGGCCGGGGCTGGTTACTCTTTGGGTGGGGGGCACGCCGTTTTTTTTTAAAACACTTTTTTTTTTTCACAGATGCACGGATGGTTCTCACTGAACCATCCCTGCATCTGTGTTTATTTTAGTAAAGACAGATGCATGCATCACGGATTTCCCTCACCTTTTCCAGTCCTTTTTTTTAACAAATGATGCCGCTCGGTCGGATGCACGATGCATCGCATGCTCAAATATACGACACGATCAGCATACAATTACAAAGGATAATATGGGCTGCTTGTCTGATCAGACAATACGTTTTAAGAGCGGCGGGAGCGCACATCGGATCGTATCCTACCTTAAAATCGAACTATTCATCATACGACGCATCGAAAATCGGGCAATCGGCCCAAAATAAATTGCACTAGTGTATGGCCAGCATAACTGTCATCTGTTTGAAAAATTGGAGCTGATTGGCTGGAGCACCATTTATCATACGCAACAATTTTTATCACTCATTGTAGAAGTACGCGAAAGCTAGCATAAGCTTGAGAGGAGATAAACACCCTGTTTTTTATTGTAGCACTAATGGGTAGAACCGGTTGTTGGTGTCGTGTTGTAAATGGTTGTGGTATTAGTTCAATCAAGTTTGATAGCCTATCAGGGCTCTGTGTAGATGAGCTCTTTTAGAGAATATTAAGGCTGAAGGTGGAGTTAGCTTCCTCTCTCCAGTTTGAGATCGCCTGCACTGCTTTTCCACCACCATGCTTGAATCAATTACAATTCTATTACAATTTGATTAAATAAATTTGGCTGTGACCTCTTTTTTCCAGTCTTCTCAGTTGTCAGTATCTTTATTTTTATATTTATTTAAGTTTAAGTCAAGTGTGGTGGAAATAATAAAACTATGGGTGACTTACTGATAAAACTTATTGATAAATGAGGCCTTTCATTTTTACTGTACAGCAACATTGGTGTTTGTATTTATATTGTTATATGTTCTGGGACAGCAGTGATATTGTATTGGACGCAAAATAACTTATTAGGGAAGACATTTTTTTTGTTTATTTTTTATACACTACAAATATCCATGCTGATTATCACCATTGGTGTGAACAAATGGCGCTGTCTTTTATAACAAGTGAGGTGCTCAAGGAAAAAATACTTATATCCTGATGGTGCATAAAATATTTGGTTGCTATGTCACTTGATGTTCCTCTTTCCGTTCATCCGACCCAGTTCATGTATACATATATGAAAATTAAAGTACAAAAAGACAAGATATGTTTCTCCAAGTCGTAGTTTCTTAGATATGTAGTTAGTCACTATTAAATGTTGTGATGGATATTCATCCTCTATATATCTGGGGGGTAGATCTGTCACACCTACAGATATCCACTACATAAGATTGATATAGTTAAAGATGTAGATGGAACCCCTTAATCCGAACTAGGTGTTAACACTGTTAACGATATGAACATCAACTTCACATTAGCACACAGTTGTGAACGAATACATTTTCTTGATTTAACCATCTATGTGGAAGAGGGGGCAATAAAAACAAAGACTTTCCGAAAACCTACTGATGTGAATACATTCATACCCACAGATAGTCAACACCACGTTCAGTGGCTTAAGAGTGTCCCAAAAAGCCAATTTCTCAGATTAAGGAGAAATTGTAGCACAGATGAAGATTGTAAAGAACAAATGATCCAGATGAGAGATGATTTTCTAGAAAAGGGGTACATTTTAGAAGACCTGAATAATACTATAGAGAAAACCATTTCTAAAGATAGAACCGAACTAATCGGACCTAGAGAGGAGAAAGAAGTAAGTTTCAAGAGTAATAAAGAAAAACAAAAGGAAAAACAAAAGTGGGCATTGATTACCAATTATGATATCCAACACAAACAGATAGAGAAACTCTTTTCTAAACATTGGCATCTACTAAGAAGAGATCCAATTCTTAAAGAAATCTTCCCGGATAAACCATCCTTCATTTACATGAAGGCCAAAAACCTAAAGAATCACCTTGTTAAAAGTACATTGCCAGTTACATCAAAACACCTAGTTCAGACTAAGGGGATCCATAGATGTGGTCTGTGTATTGGATGCAGGAACATTAAGGATATTCATACCAAATACAATGAAGTATCAGTAAATGGAATTATTATGAGAATCAAAAACTTCATTTACATGTAATACCGCAAATGTAGTGTATCTGGTTGAGTGCACATGCGGCCTTAAATATATAGGACGGACCACAAGACCTTTGAAGATAAGGATTTCGGAGCATTTGAGAAACGTGAAAAAAGGACTTCAGACACATCATTTATCAAACCACTTCAAGTCAGAACATAATTGCTCCACTTCATGCATACGTAGATTTGTGGGTATTCAACACATCAAAGTCTCCTGGAGAGATAAAAATATAGAAAAAACCTAGCTAAAACTGAAATGAAGACCATTTTTAAACTCAATACTTTGAGTCCAAATGGTTTAAACCAGGATTTCGAATTGAAGTGGTTCTTGTGATAATCTTTATTCTCCGGATATTATGGTTTTTCTGTTTATATTGGCATAATTAGATCCACTTACATTTCCTTTTTTATAGTTCTGTGGTTTTAGTCCACTATTAGAACCTAAATATGTTTTATACACACTATTACATTTTTGCATCTGATAAAAGTTAGAGATATACTCAGGGATGAATTGGATATATTTATTATTCTGTTCAAATATTTTTTCCCTTTGACAATTGATATAAGGATGAGTCCCTTTCCTTATTAAAACTTACATTTAATTTTCTCCCTAGATGAACTCCAAAAAATAGCTCCATTGAAACCAGCTAGTTTTATTATTACAAGATAATATTTTAAGAAAACTACATCACCTGGAATTGCGTTTATTTCTATGTGGTATTATATCTGAAGAACTACACCTCCCAAACATCCCTGCGTCCGCACGGACATTTCCGGTTTCCCTTGAATGTGCAAACTACAATTTGAAAACTACATCTCCCAAAACCTCTGCGGACGCCCTGATATTTCCGGTCTGGCGAATGGCAGATATAGCCACCAGTACACCGAAGTTCTGGGTAGATGGACAAGAAGGTCCGACTGGTGAGTATTCCCCAGTATTAACAAAGAACATAGGACCATTAGAAACCACAATTGAGCGACGATTGCCCGCGGACCGGAAGTGACGTCAAACAAACACCGTCCACTATAAATATAAGACACTTGTGAATATACCTCCACACCTTGATAAAGAGATTGGGATCTCGAAACGCCTTGGTTCTGGAGGCTACACAGGGAAGGGTTTCTGCACCATTTATTGGAACAAGAGGTATTTGTTTTTTTCAACTACCATCTGAAGAAATATAGGAGCCGCCATCCATATATTCCTCCTTTTACACATACCTCTGCAAACATAACTTTTTTCTGTTTGGGTGCAGTTCCCTAGTCCCTGGCAAATTGTTGCATATTTTATAATCTATTTTATGTCTTTTATACACCAGATATGGTGTTTTACTGTTTAGAGTGAATAATTATATTTTTTACCCTTGATTTGGTGTATATTAATTTTTTTTTACCTGGTGGAGATACAAAGATACTTAGATGGGATTTAGCACACAGCACAGAGTGTGAGTATGGGTACGTGAATAATTGGAATTTGTTATCCTCAGCTTCATTAAATGTTTTAAGAAGTTTCACATTTTAAAGATAAAGAAACCTTTACAAGCTTTTTGCTTGCATCGTACATACGTAAGTCAGGTGTTATCCTGAGAGTGGAAAGATATGCCATCAGCTTAATTCTGTGTCTTTGGTATAATACACTTAAAAGCTAAAGAAACCTTTTACAAGCTTCCAATTGCACCTTACATCCGTAAGTTAGGCGCGTTATTGTAGAATATATTTCTGTGATACAACTTTACTCTTTTCACCCGGAACATTTTTGTTTATTCGCTACTAGTAGATAGTATTCAAGTACATTTTCCTATATTTTTAGGGGAACACTTTAACTATATCAATCTTACGTAGTGGATATCTGTAGGTGTGACAGATCTACCCCCCAGATATATAGGGGATGAATATCCATCACAATTTTTAATAGTGACTATCTACATATCTAAGAAGCTACGACTTGCAGAAACATCTCTTGTCTTTTTGTACTTTCATTTTCATATATGTATACATGAACTGGGTCGGATGAACGGAAAGAGGAACATTGAGTGACATACCAACCAAATACTATCTGCACCATCAGGAGATAAGTATTTTTCCTTGAGAACCTCACTTGTTATAAAAGACAGCACCATTTGTTCACACCTATTGTGTTTGTATAGATTTTGGTTAGACCTTGAGGGATAGGCCATTTTGGTGTGGATAGGCTGAAGTATTTTTTGCCGCATCATTTTTTTCTCCTACCACCTTGCTCTCTACATTTGATTATCACCATTAGCAGCATAGACTTTTGCCTCAAAGATAAAATCTGCCACCCACAGGGACTGCCTAGCAGTGGCAGTGGCTTCCCATTGGATGCATTCCCTGCTAATCACATGATGGACAGGCAGTCCCACGGTGAGGTGTTTTCTTCCCCTAGGACTGCCAGTCAGAACTGCGATAGCCACGGGAAGCAACTCCCCTGCTATCACGGCAGTCCTTACTGGCTTCTAGAGGTTGCAGCTAATGCAGTCCCTAGAAGCAGGCCGCTTGTTAATTTGTGTGCATGCGAGGGATCGCGATCCTGTGCCTGTGCACAATAACAGACCCCCAGTTGTAAGAGGTAGGTGTGGCTGCCAGCAAATAATACTCCTCCTGACAGGCATCCCTGTGCATGCATCCATATTTAATAGCGTTGAAATGTGTTGAACATGCCTTTATTGTAGGTGTTTTTAAATCTTCCGATGCCTTTCTCACGTGGTGCCTTAGAACCCAGTTCACACATGCACACTATCTGCCTAGTCAGTGCTTCAGAAGTAGCAGTGTTAGAGATCATGGTGACCAGGGCAGACTGAGAGGGTCATCGTCCAGGTAGCTGTAGCCTGGAGCACGGCCGTAGTCAGCCTGGCCCCTCAGTCACAACATTGTTCCACCTCCCAGGCCCAGCAACATGGGCGGGATCCAGTGCCTGTGTAGCTGCAGAAATCAGCAGGGTGCAGGCATAAAGGGGAGGAGGAGCCCTTTCTCTTCATCAGCTGCACACAGTGTGCATGACATCATTATGTTGTGCCACTGGATGGCAGCTGAGCACAGCAGAGGAGCCACAAAGAGAAGAGGAGCAGCACAGCAGGCAGAAGCCCAAGAAAGTAAGTTTGGGCTGGAGTGATATTGTGGAACTGAAGTGACATAATGGGGAGCTGGAGTAACACATGGGGGCTGGAGTAGTATGGGCTAGCTCCTGTGACATGTGGGGAGCTGGAGTCAGAGAGACATGGGGAGGGGAATGAGGCCTGCTATAGAAATGAAGGGGGTGGAATGAGTCTGCTGTAGAGCCACAGGGGGAATGAGGCTGCTATTGTTAAATGGTGTGAGAGACAGGGTTGTATAGATGCAGGAGGAGTGAGGGCTGGAAAGGTACATGGGGAGGATGTGGCCAGGGCCGGATTTACCATTAGGCAACCTAGGCGTCCACCTATTGCCCGTTCGGTCACAAGGGGCGCGTGAAATCCGGCCCTGGAGAGAACAGGGCACTATAGCAGCAGCGCTGCTCCTTTTCCAGCTCCTCACCTCAATCAGCTCCACTCCCGGGCCGTGATGTGTGCAGCATGAGCTGCTGCAGTCACAGCGTCTCCTCCAAACCCTCTCTCTGCAATGTAACGCCAGCCTCCTTCCCGCAGTGTGTATCTAGACAGCCTCCACCAACCAACCTGCTGTAATCATCCCACCCACAGTGTAGCCCGCTCCCCCCAGCAGCATGTGCTGATCTCTGCAGTCCAGTCTAAACAACCTCCCCCCACAGCTATGGCCAGTAACCGTACCCAGTCACAGTAATGGCGCCTCCACCCCGCAGTGTAGTCAGCTCCCTCTGGCAGCCCAGTCCAACCAACCTCCCCATTAGCTATGGCCAGTAAGTAGTTTTCCCCCATAGTCACAGTGATAGCAACCTCCCACAGGCAGGCCCCACACCCCGCAGTGTGGCCATCTCCACCGGCAGCTCTAACCAATCAACCTCCCCTACACTATGCTACTATGGCCAGTGTCAACCTCCCCCTGCCCTGCCCTGACTGATTTCACCCCTCCATCTGAGCTCCATGGGGTGATTACTGTGGACAATGGTCTTCTGCTTATGAAGACAACAGGACCCAGCACAGACAGAATGATGGCACTCTGGGTAAGTTTGACTGAAAAAAAGAATTCGAATTATGTGTTTATATATACAGACATATATATATATATGTGTGTGTGTGTATATATATATATATATATATATTGTATGTGTGTGTATATGTATATATATATATATATATATATATATATTCGCCAAGTCACTATGTAGGTATTTATTTTCTTGCCTGATCCTCCACCTTCAGCTTTCTCCCTTGTTATTCCCTTTTTCCTTCTGTCTCATCAAGTTCTTCCCCCATTTCCTCCCATCCCCTCTGTCTGTCCACATTTACTCCTATTTCCCTCTGTCGGCCCCCCTTTCCTCCCATCCCCTATTTCCTCCCGTCCTCTCTGTCTGTCCACATTTCCTCCTAATTCCCTCTGTTGGCCCTCCTTTCTTCCCATCCCCTCTTTCCTCCCGTCCTCTCTGTCTGTCCATATTTCCTCCTAATTCCCTCTGTCGGCCCCCCTTTCCTCCCGTCCCCTCTTTCCTCCCGTCCTCTCTGTCTGTCCACATTTCCTCCTAATTCCCTCTGTCGGCCCTCCTTTCTTCCCGTCTCACCCTATTTTTCCCCCTTTCCTCCTGTCTGCATCTTTGTCCCCCTCTCCCATGTATATATAAATATATAATGTGATCTAGCAACACCTACTGTAATAATAACTGTGCATATATTACAGTAGGTGTACCTCGAGCAACTTATACAAATCATATTACTGTGTGTATGTATATATGTATATATATATATATATATATATGTGTGTGTATATGTAATATGAGCTATGTATCTTGCTCCAGCGAAACCTACTATAATATGGGACCCCAAACTGGTATCTTGCCTAGGGCCCCGTAAGGTCTAGATCCGGCTCTGGATGTGGCTGGAAAGACACAGGGGGCATGAGGCTGGAGTGACACAGAGCAGAAGGATTGAGTGTCACAGGAGACATGTGGCTAGTACATCATGGCATAGGAGGTGACAGCGTTGGATACTGGAAAAACACAGGGGGCAGGAGGTGACATGGGGGCTCAAGGCTGGAGTGACAAGGGGAAGGAGTCTGGTAATGACACAGGAGCAGGAGTGACACAGGGCACAAGGCTGGAACGATAAAGGGGGCATGTGGCTGGAAAGACATGAGGCAGGAGGTGACAGAGGGGAAGAGGCAGGAGTGACATGGGTAGGAGGCTGGAGGAGACACAGGAGGTGATGCAGGGTGCTTGTGGCTGGAAAAACACGGGGCAGGAGATGAAATAGGGGGCACAATGCGAAGTAAAACAGGGAGCACAAGGCTGGAGGGGACACAGGAGGATGGAGGGGACACATGAAGCAGGAGGTAACATATTGGGGTACGATTCTGGTTGAACCTCTGTTGTAAGATGATGACATTGGTTATATTCTTACACAAACAGGGTCTTCTGGACCATGGGATTTCCTACATAAATAGTGAATACTGACTGAAGACTCCATCTGCTCAGGGAGGATGATTTTCTTCAGTGGTTCCCTTTTGCAGAGAAACCATATTATAGGTAAGGTGTAATTTTATTTAGTAGACACAAAAAACTGTATAGATTTTTTTTTCAAGGGGGGCAGCAAAGGGATTTTTCACCCTGGGCTCTAGTATGTCTAGATTCAGCCCTGACATCTGATTTTCATATCAGTTGTCCCCGCATAGCAGCAATGTTGAATTGCTTTGGTGTTTTAGTATCTACAGCTGCTAATTGTATGCAGTTGGATACTTAATCATCGGGGGATAGCCGACCCCTGATGAATAGGTCAGCCCACATAAGGGGGCGTGGCTTCGTGTGCCTTTGGCGCACACAAGAGTTCCTGCCAGCCTCACTGGGTGTCAAGTATGTGAGTGACGTCACTGCATGGGTGTTATTTTATTGTGTTATCTCTCTCCATAAATTCAGAGATTTAATTTTTAAAATTCCTCACAACATAGAATCATGGGGCCCCTAGCTGCTAGCTAGGAGCTTGTTTAATGGTCAGAGAGTTCCCAGCATGGTATCGGTTCCACTACTACCACTGAAAATAATGAAGCCACTTTAAAGTTGCCAAATTTTTCTCAATGAGTTTTGTCTGCAGCGTCCATCGCTGGGCTCTGCAGCTTAGTAAACAGGGATTTTAATTACATCATTGATCGTATAACTGTCCTGCGCTACAATGCACTGTCAGCTCTTTGAGCTAGCAATAAAGTTTATTAAGGGGTGTTATTGATTTTTACCTTAATAGCATGGTGATTAAGTGTACATACAATTAAATTTTCCATCCTAACATAAGCTGGCCCTCAAAGATGGTATTCTAGTTTGTTTGTTTGTTTGTTTGCAAACAAGTTGGCCTGAAATGCTTTTTGTGTAACCTGAAAAGAAGCCCTGCTGTCTTACTGTATATAAAATGTGTTTGGCCTATTATCTCATTGGTCTGTGCATACTCAAAAAAACAAACAAACAAGACAATGAATAGAGAAGTTGGCATTATCGGCCTGATTTGGATTTGTATAATAGTAGATAAAATGGACCATTTGGTTCTCTTCTCTTCCATTTATCATCTATTTATCATCATCTAATTTCTACAAAAGCAGGTGATAATGAGCATTTTCACTTAGTTTTGTAGACATTGAGGACCGGGGCTATTGATTATAAAGGTAATGTAGGAGATATCACTGATATCTTCTGCTTATCTTTCAGCCCCGATCTGTCCAGCCCCATGGGAAGGAGTCCGTCCGCACTTGTCGGAATCCTTACACTGGACGCCGAGGCTTTATGCGCCTGCATGAAACCCAGTTCATGCAGGCGTACTAGCACTGCCAAGTAAGACTCAATAGTGCTAAGTTTCACTGTTACGAAAGCTGATTTACAGATCACTCCTGATGAAGCTGAGCGATCATTGCTCAGGGAAACGCGTTGAGACTGGTCCCTGTTTATCGGACTCCTGGGGGTAAATTTACTAAGAATTGAGTCTGGGAGAGTTTGCTCTTTTTTAAACTCGATTAGCTACGCCGAAACTCGGGTGATTTGAGGCTCCTGAGACTCTCAAATTTACCAAGATGTGAGTTTAGCTAAGAGTGAAATGTCCGATGGTGAAGCAGAACGAGATTTTCCCCCGAGTAGCAGGTTATGCAGGAGATTACTCACTCGAGATTGCAGTGTCTTCCCACGTGGGAACTGTCAGTAGCCGGAGCCAATCAGCGGCCACTCTACAGTTAGCAGCCGCTGATTGGCTGGTGGGAAGTGCAAACCCGTGCAGTCCCGTCAGCTGGCATTCGTGAGCTACCTTTATGTGTGGCAACACACATACAGATAGTGGGTCCATGGCTCAGGTAAGTCGTTTTGTTTTTTTGCCAAGTCCCGGGGATGCTGCAGAGATCACCGCCAGGATGAAGGTGGGTATAGATTTTTTTTTGCAGGGCTAGTCATCATTATGGATTCTACATGGGACAAGTGGACAGACCGGCTGGTATAGGTAAGTATGTGTGAGTGGGTAGGTGTATGCAATAAACTTTTAGTTTTTATGGTGTGTGTGTTTTGTCTTTATTTAACTATTTTACAGTGGGGGTACAGGTGCCGCCCATTTGCTGGCACTTGTAGTTCCACAAGTGCCAAAGGGCAGGCATGCTGGCACCTGTAGTCCCACTGTAAAATACAATAGTTACATTCTATTCTTTACATTATTACCCCCGTACCCAATGCTCTGGGGTGCGGGGAAGAGCCCCGGGCTTCAGTCTAAGTCTGGGGTTAAGGGAGAGGGGGGACTCCTTTTTTCAGGGGTCCCCACCTCCCCTGAGATCCCCGGCTTGGCCTGAGTGGCTTGGGCTGATAAAGCTTTGGCCCTGGAGACCCGGTAATAGGCTGTGGCATTACAGACCGGCCATTTTGGGTCCCATAGGCAAACGCAGGGGGGGTTTCCGGTTGCCTGGAAACCCCGCACCCCAGCCCACACCATGATGATCACAATAGAAATAGCATATAATACTAAAGTTGCATGTTTTTAAGATCCCCTTAGTGTCGCAGATGAAATAATTAGCCCACCCGTTGATCTTTTAAAATGTGTGAGCCAGTGATGAATACACCTGCGCACCAACTTGGAGATATGGAAAACATGCACTGTTAGGGGTGCACTGATGAATACCATCTATAGGGTCAATTATTAATACTGTATAATATAACACTATCCAGTACATAAGGAGACCAATGTGTACATATATGTCCAGGACACTGCTAGGTTCTTTTGCTGCTCCCCCTCACTCCCAAACTTGCTCAAATGTTCTGAAATGTAGCCCATATCTGAAATAAACATTCAGCTCAAGCAGGATGGCCCTACTGTCACATGTAATGGCATACTGTGATTACTAGTCCTGTATGTGTCAGAATTATTACATACACTATACTTCATATGACATATATTATAGCTGGTGTGTATGTGCTAATTATGCCCTCTTCATGGACTGGCCACACTTGCTTTAAAATGAAGAATTTGGAAACCCCCCTCTAGAAATCCTGTGTTTGCCACTGGGTCCGGTGCTGGTTTTAAATATAGGGGGTACCCTAAACAAATTTTTCCCCCTATATTTAAAACCAAGACTGACCCTGCAGCCTGGTGTTGGTTTCTAAATTATGGTGGAACCCTACACATTTTGTTCCCTGTAATTTTAGAAAAAGGACTGGCTGGCAAGTCCTGGGCTTTTTAAGCTTTTTTGGGGGGGCCCTATGTCATTTATTTTTTTAAACTTTTAACCTTTTCTTTCCTATTTACAGACAGAAACATACACGGATCACAGTGAAATGTGTATGTTTCCAAACTCGCAGATCACAGGCAGGTGTATTTATTTCACGAGTTTTTACAGGAGAGTTTTCCCATCTCATGAGAGTTTAGAAACTCTCTGCTTGTAAATTCCAGAATCCTATCTTCACTAGTGAAGAGGTTCTCGAGTTTTGCCGATGGTGAGTTGAAAATAGTTTGTTAACTCTCCAGTATTTTCCTGTAGCAAAGGAGGTCTCTCTCCCGAGTTTGACATTAGTATATTTGAGAGTGGGAAAAAATGACCAAACTCTCCAGAGTTTGCAAACTCTCCCAAACTCTCACTTTAGTAAATTTACCCCCTGGAATGTATTGTACCTGCATTTGGACTCGTTATCCTGCCTTCACATAAACTTGCGGCTTTCGATGGAAACCTTAAAAACTTGAGCTTCAGCCTGTTACCATCATTTGCTGGATGCCAGAGGATCTCCTGGTGCATTAACCGTTAACCATCATTGGTAAAGTTCTGCTGCTAATTATTACCTTTGGGACAGGAGAGAGCCCTAATATCAACATTTAATCTTGTCAGGAGCGGATTTAAGTGGACTATTTAAGCTGCTACTATTATATCGGTAATATCTTTAAACATCTTTTTATACCATCATGAGCACTATTTGGTGGCATGGTTTATGAGAGTATTGATTTTATTACTATAATAAATGTGTATATGTTTATTTTGAAACCGTCCATCCCTCATATTTTTATATAATTATATATATGTGTATTATTTTCTGGCGCTGGTTTCTATATGTTGTGCATTTTTTATGGTTGTTCTTGGGACTGACAATCCCCTCTACCAGCAGCTTCACGACAGCGTGTTAGAATTGTTTATGTGTTCTTAGTGCTGATTTACAGATCAGCTGTCTCTGCGCCGGAGCAATGTTGAATTGTTCAGGTGAATTTGTATCCACTGCTGCTACTCGCAATGAGTTGGATACTTAATTATCCGGGTGGCCGCCTGGCCCCGATAATTACCATGATGAGTGGACACCCAGATCTCATGCTAACAGACTGTTCTGAGTTTATTTATTGATATGCAACTTTACACAATCACAGCTTTTGTATGAATGTTGAGGCAGGATTTAAAGCAGCAATTTTTTTTAAAGGCTAAGGGGCCTAGATATTAATAATTGAGGAACTGCAGCGATTATTAGGATTCCATATCGCGGGTGACATTTTCATTTTTAATGTAAATATAGCCGCTATGTACCAAGGGAAACTAGCTGTCCCTGAGAGTTACATTCCCGGCATATTGTAGAAGTCTTTCACGTTTGAATATGTACAGATTCATATATTCACCTTTCCAAGTACATACTGCTGTAGTTAGTCTGGTGCGCCTGTTATGCTGAGGAGTTTCCTGATCAGTGCAGGAACCTTTCAGCAGTGTCTGCTGTAAAATGTTTGGCTGAGTGAAACATCACACATAATCACTCATCCAATCGGAGCACAGACACGCCCCCCACATGCACTGAATGCAGGAAGTCCAGTGGAGGAAAACAGGAGGTTGCTGGATGCTGGAGAGGAAACTGCAGGAAGCAAACAGGGAAAAAGTTACTGTCAGAGTGACACGGTGTATGTGAGGCAAAGAGTATATGAGAGTGGCATAATGTTTGTGTGTGAGAGGCACTGTGTGTATATGAGAGTGGCATACTGTGTGTGGTTAGAGAAGCATAGTGTTTGTGGTGAGAGAGTGGAACTGGGCCTGATTCAGAGTTGGACACAGACGCCGCTGTGTCTTTTACAGCAGTCGAGATGCCCACTTGTAGCATCTTAATAAGGTGCATTTCCATCAATGTCTGCGGCACATTGGCGTATCTATAATGGGTGCAGTGTGTGCGGGGCACACGGGACGGCCCTCTGAGTCCAGGGGGGCCCCGCACCGCACACACCGCACCCATATTATTTTAGACTTACCTGTCCATGGTCCCACGTTGGGTGTCTGCGCTGTTCAGAATACCGGAAAATGGCCGTCATGGCCATTTTCCGGCATTCTGCGCATGCGCAGTAGACTCCGGGCACACTCTAGTGCCCGGAATCTACTAAGTCAGTCGGCTGCCTTTGACCAGGGAGAGAGGAGGGGGCACCGCACAGGGAGTGCACATGGGACCCCTCCTCTCTTAAGACGCCCCTGCTATGGCAGGTGCAGTGTTAATAGAGATGGTGTATTGGAGTTGCACCAATGCAGCCTAGATGGTATACCCTAGGAAGCAGTAGCCCCCCCTTTCCTCAACAAAACAAGTAAAACTTTTCAATGGGCACCTAATCGATCTAATATTAAAAACTTGATCAACTTATCTGATATGTGATGGTGTTTTTCGTTTTACTTTCACAGGCTTATTATTTAAAAAATTGTGATAACATTTCATACCGTAAAACATGCGGAGATAAAAATAAACACAATCTAGTGCAAACACTTCATAACTTATGTCAAATATCATAAAAAAAGTTAAAATTCATAAAAATTACATTGAAACACCTCTCAGGAGTCTCCCACTGGTAAACATAATTTAATGTGTTCCTGTGGTAAATCGTCCTCCAAATATTTATGTGAAAAAAATGGATTCCCAAAAAAGTGCAAGTGCATAAAAAGTATGGTATTTTAGTTGATTCTTCCAAATAAAAAGAACAAAGAATAAGCCTTAAGAACGCGGCTGAGAACAAGGCTATGTTAACATCAATTATACATCTCACGTACAATCCACCAATGGTGAAGATGCCATCCTACCAGAATTAGGAGACAAATGGGGCCTGTATTTACTGGAATGATGTTCCTATCTCCCGGGTACAGTACATCAGTCATTAGCCAGATCCACTCTCCTCTCTCCTGGAAACGTCTCTATCACACCTCTCAATGGCCAATGCTTTTCGAAACAATTCTTAAATAAGAAGACATAATCCTGCATTGTATGTGAAGCGGTCAGGTAGCAGGAGGCTGAGAGTGAGAGACAGGTCACAGGCAGCGCCATCATTGTTAATTGCAAATTCAGGGGCAAAATGTACCACACCCCTGATGATCCAAAAACACACCAGTATGGATATCAAGATCTGCTGGGCACTTGTTTGTCTGGAGCCACAGTGTTTAGAGGGATTTACACGTATTTTGCAATGCCCACCCCATAGAGGCCTAGGGGTAAATTTACTAAAAATCGAGTCTAGGAGAGTTTGCTTTTTTTTTCAACTCGATTAGCTACGCCGAAACTCGGGTGATATGAAGCTCCTGAGACTCTCAAATTTACCAAGAAGTGAGTTTAGCTGAGAGTGAGATGTCCGATGGTGAAGCAGAACGAGATATCTCTCGCTAGTAGCAGGTTTTGCAAGAGATTACTCACCCGAGATTGTAGTGTCTTCTCTCTGCAAAACTCTATGAGCAGGTTCAGATCTCAGCAATCCGAACCCACCCGAACGTAAAGATCCGGGGCGAGAACCGAATGTGCGTTCGGTTTCCCCGCCGCCCCAGGACTCAAGCCGAGGCAAAACCTCAAAGATGAAATCTTGCGGCTCGCAAGCTTTCGTCTCTGCTTTATAAGGAGGAGCCCGCATCGCCGCTATTTCACTCTGGCTGTGGAAAGTGAACAGGGAGAGTGGGTAGTGTAAGGCTGGTGCTGTCTGCTGTGTCCATCTGGGCTGGTGGTATCTGCTGTGTACATATGGGCTGGTGCTGTCTGCTGTGCCCATCTGGGCTGCTGTGCTGTGTCCATTTGGGCTGGTAGCGTTCTGCCTGTGTCGTCAATCGCTGCTGCCTCGGTCAGAGATGCTCCGGGCCCCAAGTTGTGGGCAAAAAAATTAAAAATCTATATAATAAAAAGTATATATTTTTTTTGTGTGCGTGTGCATTAGCCGCACTTATTCAGACAGCAACCTAGTGCTGGTGTATATATAATAAAAAGTGTATTTTTTTCTGAGTGTGCGTGTGCGTTAGCCACACTTATAATCATACAGCAACCTAGCAACCCCCTCTGAGGAAATCCCGATGGGAAGAAATGCATCAGGGCATTACATCAGCGGCTACAACTACCATCACTACGAGAGATTCACTATCTGCCGATTGTAATTTGTCTGGATATACAGCAATATTTCCAGCCTTGAGACAGCAGCGAGGACAAGTGATCATTGTTCCATTAAGATCTTCCTCCCATTAGCACGCCGGTGCCGGCTGTATCATCTCCCTCCGACACCACACTGGAAGGGCAGCGCTCGCCGCATAATACAGACTGAGGCAGAGCCTGGAGAGCACACGCTGCCATGGGGTAAACGGAGTCCGGAATCCGCTACCGATCATCTGCAGCTCATGTAAAGTACTTTCCAGTCTGTTGTGGTGATTATCCCTAGCCCCGTATAACGGGGAAGTATGAGCCGGGAAGAGTGAGAGGCTTACGCTGTTAAGGCTATTGGAACTTGGCATCCTTATATAATACGGGACATTTGTACCAGAAGGGTCCTTTTGGTCCTATATTTGCAGCTAATAACTGCTATCTCTCATTTGAACACCCACTATTGGAAATTAGGGGCGATTGCATAATTAGGATCAAACAGGTGAAATATGATGAACTATTGAGTCTACAAAAAACGAGACATTACAATTTTAATCCTGTGCATGCAGATACATTTCTCTCACACATGATAAGAGAACAAAAAGCAATTTGTGAATAATATTACTGTTCCCTAAAAAACAGCATATTGTTGCTAATTGATATAGTGCAATATGGTGTTTTTATAAATTGTGATTGTCTATCGCAGTGTAATTTTTTCATTATATTTGTTGTGTATGTGTTTCATTGGCCAATGATGTATATATTTTTAAAGAACGTATATTAAATAACCTTTTGACATAGCTGGTTACAATTCATTTATTTATAGGTGTCTCACAGCGCTGTTATCTCTTTTCGTTTTAGCGACCTAGTGCTGCCTGTGTCGTCAATCGCTGCTGCCTCGGTCAGGGGTGCTCCAGGACCCAAGTTCTGGACGAAAAAAAAGTATATATATATTTTTTTTCTGACTGTGCGTTAGCCGCATTTATTATCAGACAGCAAACTAGTGCTGCCTGTGTTGTCAATCGCTGCTGCCTCGGTCAGGGGTGATCCGGGCCCCAAGCTCTGGACAAAAAAAAAATAGAAATTGTAATGGCCACACTCAGCATCTCCTGTATACCCCTTTCATTTTTTAAAAATGGCCACATGTTGGTGCCACCCACTACTTCGCTTACTTTAGTCAGCCAGCTAGCTGGAAGCAAGATTTTGGCCCTAGTCCTAACCTAGATGAAAAATACAATATTGTGAGCTGTGAAGTGGTCAAACTTGACTGCAAATGACTGGGAATAAATGTTATTAAGGTTAATAATACTGTAGGAACAAAAACAGGTCCAAATTATGTGGTTTTACCTGTTTTTATCATTTTTTGAAAAGAGATCCA
Organism: Taudactylus pleione; assembly: GCA_031769625.1. Taxonomy (NCBI): domain Eukaryota; kingdom Metazoa; phylum Chordata; class Amphibia; order Anura; family Myobatrachidae; genus Taudactylus; species Taudactylus pleione. Next base: position 5,384,920 of record JAUIMM010000372.1, on the reverse strand, counting down.
AAACCTAAACCAAAACACGATGGAGATACAGATCCAAAAACAAAAACAAAACACGGGGGTCGGCGCAGTTCCCTAAAAAAGATTGGTTAAAAGTTTTAAAAAAAATGACATAGGGACCCCCCCCAAAGACTAACCAGTCCTGGACTTGCCAGCCAGTCCTGGTTCTTAAAATTACAGGGATCAGAATGTGTATGGTTCCACAGTCATTTAAGAACCAGCACCAGGCAGCAGGGCCAGACCTGGTTTTAAATATAGGGAGAAAATATTTGCGTGAGGTTCCCCTTATATTTAAAACCAGCTCTGAACCCTTTCTAGCGGGGGACTGAAGCCACAGCCAGGAGTGCCCTTTCACCAGGCCACCCAGCCGCAGCATCAGCCCTGACCGCTAGTCAGCCCAGGCCAGGGATCCCTGGGGAGTTGGGGACCCCCCAATAAAGGGGTCCCCTTCTCCAGGGCACCCCTGGCCTAGACTAATAGCCCAGGGCTATCCCCACCACCCCTGGGTGGAGGGTTGATAGTGTAGGTTTAGTGTTAAAAATAGAATGAATAACATTGTCTTTACAGTAGAACTGCAGGTCCCAGCAAGCCTCCCCCACATGCTGGTACTTGGAGAACCACAAGTACCAGCATGCGGGACATTAAGGGGCCGCTGGTACGTGTAGTTCACCTGTAAAGACACACACACCATGAAAATAAAGATTTATTACATCCATAGACACTCACACATACTCACCTGTTCCCAGATGTTCACATCCCCTTCTCAACGTAAAGTATCCAATGGAAGTACCTGAAAAAAAGATCCAATACTCACCTTTTGTCCCACGATGTTCTCCGCAGTAATCCAAATAGGGCCCCCGGACACAATGTATCAAAACGTTACAGCATGTTGATACAGTACTCTAATGACAGTTCATGGAGAATGAGCTATCATTAGTGCTGGGTCGCGAGCCAATCAGCAGCGGCTTAACATTAGCGGCCGCTCATTGGCTGGGAACCACGTAGGCTTAGCCAAAGAGCGGCTCCTCCACGTGGATTACTGTGGAGAACATCGTGGGATAAAAGGTGAGTATTAGATCTTTTTTCAGGTACTTCCATTGGATATTTTACGTTGAGAAGGGGACGTGAATATCTGGGAACTATGGCCCTGATTCAGAGCCAGATGCTCTGACCAGAGCGCTCGCTCTGAATCAGGGCCCTCCTCCATTAAAATGGAGCGTCCTCCTGGACGCTCGTATAGCTGTGGGTCACCACCCACAGCATATACGAGCGTGCAAAAAGATGGTAGCGATGGTCTTGACCATCGCGACCATCGGACTTGCGAGGGAAACCCTGCAGTCGGGTTTCCCAACCGCAAGGCCAGGAGTGATTTTGGCTCTATCAGAGCCAAAATCACTCCCACTGACATCACTAGTGATGTCAGTGGGGCCGGCTTCAGACGGTAGGCGTTCCCATGGGAACGCCTCCGTCTGGCAGGCACGCCCCCGGCACGCCCACCAAAGGGGGCATGCTGTCAATCAACATCGACAGCACGCCCCCTTTGGTGCGAGACCCCGAGCGATGGAAAGCCCGTCGCTTGCCGGGTCTCGCGCATGCGCACGAAGGAGCTCCCTCCGTTGTGCGCATGCGCAGTGGGGAACATCGACCCACTTGCGAGCGTACTGCAGCTCGCGAGTGGGTCTGAATGACCCCCTATGTGTGAATGTGTATGGATGTAATAAATCTTGCTGGGACCTGCAGTTCTACTGTAAAGATAATGTTGTTAATCTATTTTGAACACTACACCTACACTACCAACCCGCCACCCACCACCCAGGGGTGCCAGGGACAGCCTCGGGCTATCAACGTAGGACAGGGGTGCCCTGGAGAGGGGGACCCCTTTATTGGGGGGATCCCTGGCCTGGGCTGAATAGTGGTCAGGGCTGATGCTGCGGCTGGGGTGCCTGGTGAAAGGGCACCCCTGGTTGTGGCATCAGCCCCCCACTAGAAATGGCCCAGAGCTGGTTTTAAATATAAGGGGAACCTCATGCAAATTTTTTCTCCCTTTATTTAAAACCAGGGCCCTCATTCAGAGCCGCTCGCTGTCGCTGCCCGCATGCTGGGATTTGGGGCATTTTTTTTTGTTCTCTGGCCGCTCGCAAAGCTATGGGAGACCACCCACAGCTTGTGCGAGAAGCCAGGAGACCATCGCGATAATCACGACCATCGACCTTGCGACGAGACCCTACAGTAGGGTCTAGGCTTCCGCAAGGCCGAGTGGACTTCCTGCTCTAATAGAGAATCAGAATAGAATCAGTAGTGATGTCAGTAAGGCCTCCCTACAAATGCCAGACGTTCCTAAGGGAACGCCTGCTTTTGTCCAGCCACCCCCCTACCTGCCCACAAAACGGGGCAAGCTGTCACTCACCATCGACAGCTGCCCCATCTTGTTGCAAGCCCCATAGCGACTGAACTTCATTCGCTCAGCGAGGCCCACGCACTTGCATGCCGGTCGTGGCGCATGCGCAGTGCCTAAACATTGGGCCCCTTGCGAGCGGCTCTGAATCAGGGCCCAGGTCTGGCCCTGCTTCCTGGTGCTGTTTCTTAAATTACTGTGGAACACTAAACATTTTGGCCCTCATTCAGAGCCGTACACTCTGAGCAGAGCGCACGCTCTGAATGAGGGCCGCCCTCCATAATTATGGAGCGTCCTCCTGGACGCTCGTATAGCTGTGGGTCACCACCCACAGCCTATACGAGCGTGCAGTTTGATGGCCGCGATGGTCGTGACCATCGCGACCATCGCCACTGCGAGCAAAAGCCTGCGGTTGAGGTTTTCAACCACAAGGCCCGGAGTGATTTTGGCTCTATCAGAGCCAAAATCACTCCCACTGACATCACTAGTGATGTCAGTGGGCCGGCTTCTGACGGTAGGCGTTCCCTTGGGAACGCCCCCGTCAGGGAGGCACGCCCCTGGCACGCCCACCAAAGGGGGCTTGCTGTCAATCAACATCGACAGCACGCCCCCTTTGATCAGACACAACGAGCGAAGGAAAGTCCTTAGCTCGTCGCGTCTGGCGCATGCGCACGACGGAGCTCCCTCCGTCGTGCGCATGCTCAGTGCCGACCATCGACCCACTTGCGAGCGGACAGCCGCTCGCGAGTGGGTCTGAATCAAGCCCTTTGTTCCCTGTAATTTTAAGAACCATGACTGGCTGGCAAGTCCGGGGCTGGTAAGCCTTTTGGTGGAGGCCCTATGTCATTTTTTTTTTTTTTTTACTTTTAAGCTTTTTTTTCTATTTACAGACAGAAACATACACGGACCACAGTGAAGTGTGTATGTTTCTACCAAACTCGCAGATCACAGGCAGGTGTATTTATTTCATGAGTTTTTACAGGAGAGTTTTTCCATCTCATGAGAGTTTAGAAACTCTGGACCCCATTCAGAGTCGGTCGTTGCGGCCGCACGGTCATAAGGGAAAAGGGGCTGGATATGGAAATGATGCACTCGCAAGTTGCATCCTTAAGCTCGGTTCGTTAGCTGGCCGACCAAGGGGAGGATGCGGCCGTAAGATAAAAAATACGCCCCCTTCTCGTACACATTACACATCATCTCCGGACATATAAGGATTAATCGAGACCTTCGGTAACTATCGGGACTGGTCGTAGAGCTTATGGTTGACCATACCCTCTCTTAAGCACTACGATCAGGTCAGTGTACAAACCACCCATGTCACGTGTGCCGTGACACTACTTTGTTAGTTATGCACTCCAATAAAACGCCGTTCACATAATTAGGCACGCCTGCGTTCGGATCTCCACTCCCCCGTTTTCAAGCACCTTCCCCTGTTACCACCCACAAACGCCTCAGTCTGTCACTCAAACTACCGACCTGGCTGTGTTCAAGGAGAGAGAAATTTCTGATCATAGCAGCTAGTTTGCGCACGCGCATTGCAAACTTTACGCATGCGCAGTTTAGCGAACATCGGTGGCGTACGACATTGCGGCCGCAACGACCGACTCTGAATGAGGTCCTCTCTGCTTGGTGAATTCCAGAATCCTATCTTCACTAGTGAAAAGGTTCTCGAGTTGTGCCGATGGTAAATTGAAGGGAGTTTGCTAACTCTCCAGAATTTTCCCGTAGCAAAGGAGATCTGCCCAAACTCTCCAGAGAATGCTAACTCGACCAAACTCTCCCTTTAGTAAATTTACCCCCTAGACTCATACACCCTGTGCCTGCCCCACCCCCTCCCTGTGTAAGATTGTGACTGTTGGAAGGTATATGCATGTGCACGATAGTTGTTTGTGTTCATGATTTACTCTTTAAGGTTGAGGTGGTTCTTTATAAGACCTTGGTCCTGATTCAGATGTGCCAATGTTTTCACAGTTGAGCGATTATCATCTGTCTGCCAATGTGTCTGAGTCGCACTGCGCATGCATTAAGGTACATTACCTTAGCCGCTTGCAGCGAGTAGTTATTTGCAGTATGATTGACAGTCAGGGAGTGTTTGGGGGAGGTTACTAAGAGTGGCGGTAAGGAACACAGGCATGTCGCCACCATTTAGGGGGGAGTGTCTCAACCTGCGACCGCGAGCCCATGCACAAGGAATTTGGCTCCGGCATCTCAATTCCCACATCCATTCTGCAGGACCATAGACTCACTCAGGATTACTGCAATCACATATCTGCGACCAATGCTGCGTCTTTGTACACAGATGCTACAAGATATTACACAGATGCTGCAACATATTACACAGACGCTACAACACATTACACAGATGCTACAACATATTACATATACCCTACAACATATTACAAAAATGCTACAACACATTACACAGATGCTACAACATATTACATAGACCCTACAAATGGTGGCTACAACACATTACACAGATGCTACAACATATTACATATACCCTACAACATATTACAAAGATGCTACAACACATTACACAGATGCTACAACATATTACATAGACCCCCTAAATGGTGGCATGTCGCCACCATTTAGGGGGGAGTGTCTCAACCTGCGACCGCGAGCCCATGCACAAGGAATTTGGCTCCGGCGTCTCAATTCCCACATCCATTCTGCAGGACCATAGACTCTCTCAGGATTACTGCAAACACATATCTGCGACCAATGCTGCGTCTTTGTACACAGATGCTACAATATATTACACAGATGCTGCAACATATTACACAGACGCTACAACACATTACACAGATGCTACAACATATTACATATACCCTACAACATATTACACAGACGCTACAGCATATTACACAGATGCTACAACATATTAAGATATAAAGAAATAGCCAAGCGCCAAGAGGGAGTGTATACCAACTGACTATAAAATGGAGTGAAATGGATAAATTTAAATATAAATCGACACAGTTGCCTGCCACCTGGGAGTATGCCAACACTCACAATGAGCACGAGGTGCCCAAAAATTTAAGGAATAGAAGAAGGTGGGATGGCGCTAGTATCACATATAAACATAATATAAATATAATTGCATAAAATGTTTATTATAAATATAATTAATACAGTACTGAATGTCAATCAAAACATTAATATCAACATGTAAAAATAAAATAAATTGGTATATTAACACTCTGCACCAGAATATGCGTGTTGCTAATCAATATATTATAGCAACTCATGTATCACATGGCTAAAAATTGATAAAAGGATGACAAATGGGGAAAAAATTTATTAGAATATCTATTTCCAAAATGGCTGGCAAATGTGAAGCTCCAAACAGATAACCTGGTTAGGATAGACCAAAAGATTATATGGATCCGTATATGGTTGATGGTAAATAATAATAAATTGCAGTAAATAAATAAATAAAAGTCAGTCAATAGAGCAAATTGAGCCGGATAGCATATGGATTATCCTATGTTAAATAACTCACATGTCTGAGCTCACCCCAAGGCAGTGATGGTATGTTGCTCCAGAAATGGATGCGGTGCCAGCCTGTTGGTAAGAGGCCGGTACGCAGCTGGAGAGTGCCGAGGAATGTGCGGAGTAAATACACACGTGTGTACCAAGGAGGACTGGCCGCCCTGGCGGTCGTGGGACACAACCAAAGCCCCGCTGTGAGGACTGCAATCGGTGAGGCAGTGGGATGTCCAGCAATAGAGTCGTTCTCTCCAGAGAGATGAAATGATGCAGCCGCGTGTGTGTTCTCCGCCCTGCTGAGCCGCGGCTGGCAGACAAAATTGGTGTGGCAAATGCTGGATTCTGGATATTATATCAGCTCGCTAGTGCACAAAGAAATGGTAATCTTTTCTGTAATCCTTAACGCGTTTCACTACATATAGTAGCTTCTTCAAGAAGGCAGAATAGATGAATGTGCAGTGAATGGCTTTTTAAACCTTTGCTCATTAGTGGATCACCTGTAGGTGTGCACCTGTCAGTCATTAGTAGCTAATAGGTGCATGTTGGAGTTTTATTATTTTACTGATCTCAATCCAAATCTTGAATGGTATAAACTAAACAGGAAAAGATCTATTTTCCCAATTAAAATATATATATATATATATATATATATATATATATATTAATATATATATACAGGTGGAGTCTCCCATATCCAAATATTCCGAAATACGGAATATTTTTAGCATGACTGAGAAAGTGAAACCTTTGTTTTCTGATGGTTTAATGTACACAAACTTTGTTTAAAGCACAAATTATTAAAAATAGTGTATAACATAACCTTCAGGCTGTGTTTATAAGGTGTATATGAAACATAAATGAATTTCATGTATTTACGCACACTTTTTTTGATGCACAAAATTATTAAAAATATAGTATAAAATGACCTTCAGGCTATGTGTATAAGATGTATATAACACATAAATGCTTTCTGTGTTTAGATGTGGGTCCCATTCCCAAGATATTTCATTATTTTATGCAAATATTCCAAAATACGGAATATTCCGTCATCCAAAATACCCCTGGTCCCAAGCATTTTGGATATGGGAGACTCAACCTGTATATCTATATATATATATTAATGATATCCTACTAAATACAAAAAATCTGGTGCATTCAATCCATGTCAATCAAATTACTACAGAAATACTATTATTTGGCGTGTTACTAATACTAATAACTGTAGATAAATATAAACATATACATAAAATGTAAATACACAAATTCCCATATAGACATATAATTATTTCTAGATCTTCTATGATTAAATCAAAGTATAAAGATCCAAAACACAATGTTAAACATTAAACAAAGATAAAAAATATATTATTAATCAGAACATTATGAAACTGATTGGTCGTGAACCAGCGGCATGGTCCCGACCAATATATAATATTAATAATACACATAGACATAAAAATAAAAAACAGACAGCAAGACAAACGCCATATGACAAAGGCACATATATTGAACACTTTAGGTGATAAGAGACGAATTGTATGTAAATCAATGGGACATGGGGAAGGAGAAAAATTATATTATATTGCATCAAGCATCTATATGTATAGCAGATAAGGGACTCCTAGATGCCAAATCAGTCAAACAACAAGATATTAATGTTGGTACAAGAGGATACAAAAGAAACTTCACTAAATAAATTCAAGGTCAATGTTTTCATTAAGACCCTGAGGATTTAAGGTCTGCATTTTCAAAATCCAGGCTGCTTCTTGTTTACACAGCAGCCTAAATCTGTTACCTCCTCTGGTCATATGTGGAATCTGCTCTACACCGACCACTTTTAAACCACTAGGATTACTGTTGTGATATTCCACAAAGTGTCTGGAGACACTATGGCCCTCATTCAGAGCCGTACGCTCTGAGCAAAGCACACGCTCTGAATGAGGGCCGCCCTCCATAATTATGGAGCGTCCTCCTGGACGCTCGTATAGCTGTGGGTCACCACCCACAGCCTATACGAGCGTGCAGTTTGATGGCCGCGATGGTCGTGACCATCGCGACCATCGAAACTGCGAGCCGGAGCCTGTGGTTGAGGTTTTCAACCGCAATGCCCGGAGTGATTTTGGCTCTATCGAAGCCAAAATCACTCCCACTGACATCACTAGTGATGTCAGTGGGCCGGCTTCTGACGGTAGGCGTTCCCTTGGGAATGCCCCCGTCAGGGAGGCACGCCCCCGGCACGCCCCCGGCACGCCCACCAAAGGGGGCGTGCTGTCAATCAACATCGACAGCACGCCCCCTTTGATCAGACACAACAAGCGAAGGACTTTCCTTCGCTCGTCGCGTCTGGCACATGCGCACGACGGAGCTCCCACCGTCGTGCACATGCGCAGTGCACAACATCGACCCACTTGCGAGCGGACAGCCGCTTGCGAGTGGGTCTGAATCAGGCCCTATGTTTAATGGATTTATTCACAATATTACGTCTGTGTTCCAAAAAGCGTTGTTTTAGTGGACGTATCGTACGGCCGATGTAGTGCAGATAGCAGGGACACGATAACAGGTATATAACATATTGTGATATACAATTAATGAAGGAATTAATGGTAAACCTTTTCTGGCCTATATGTGAAAATACCGATAAGGTTTTATTCAAAATATGTGCACAAGTTGTGCACCTATTATGATTACATCTAAAGCAACCTATGATCTTAGAGCCATTGAGGGTGCTCTGAGAGGAGAGGCTAGTGTCTCTCATGTCTGATTTAAAGAGACTGGGAGCCAAAATATTCCCAAGGTTTTTAGCCCTCCTAAAAACTAGCCGTGGTTGTGGACCTAGGTGAGTTTTCAAAACAGAATCAGTAAGTAACAATTTATAGTTATTTCTCATAATTCCTGAGATTTTATTTGCAAATAAATAATGCCTAGAGATGAAAAGTGGTTCCCCATCTTTACGACTTTTTGATCTTCTTGGTTTTTTAGTACAACCAAAATTATTAGTGTCTAAAAGCGTAGCCCTATCCAATGTTGTGGATATATGGAGTGCCTCATCCAAGATGTGTGAGGGATAATCTTTATCAGAAAAATCATTAATTAACACCATGGCTTGTTCCTTAAATGTATTGACAGATGTACAATTTCTGCGAATACGTAATAATTGGCTTTTCGGGACATTATTCAGCCATTTTCTTTTATGGTTACTAGAGTATGGTATAAAACTGCAGATGTCAACAGATTTCCTATAATTGGAAACAGATATACAATCATTTACAATATCCAAAGAAATGTCTAAAAAATGAATGTTATAGGAGTGGTAGGTGTGTGTAAAAGTGAGTCCATATGTGTTGGTATTTAAATAATTAATAAACCGTGAAACTGAAATGTCATCACCCTCCCAAATGAAAAACAAATCATCTATATAGCGGCAGAAGAGGACCAGATTCGCGGCGAACTCCCCCCCACAAATGAGTTCGTCCTCCAGACGGCCCATATAGAGGTTGGCGAAGCTCGGCGCGAATCTGGTTCCCATCGCCATGCCGAGTGTTTGAAGAAAGTGACAGTAATAAACAAAAAATAATTGTGCTGAAGAATGAATAAAATGGATGAAAGAATAAATGCACGCTGCCCTTCCAGAATCGCACTATCCCGACTCAAATGCCACTCTATAGCATCTACTCCCTTATTGTGAGGTATGTTGATGTACAAAGCTTGTACGACACAAGTAAGAAATATATAATTAGACTTCCATACCTAACCTTCAACTGTTTGAATGAATTGTGTGGTGTCTCGGATGTGCGATCTGAGGGAAGAGAGCATGTAGTTGAAAAAATTGATCAATATAAAATGATAAATTGGATATGAGACCCCCAATACCAGAAATAATAGGACACCCAGGTGGTGCAAGCAGGGATTTTTGAATTTTGGGGAGGTGATAATAAATGGTGTGAGTGACCGGATCCTAAAAGGCATTTAAGTTTCTTTTGATATAATGAGGTGGGATCAAATGAGAGTTTCTGATAAAAGGTCTGATCCAATAACTGTCTATTGGCTTCCATAAGGTAGTCCATGGTATCTTGAATGACCACTCCACCCCCCTTGTCAGCCATTTTAATGGTAATTGATGAGTCACTGTGCGTATTGTTTAAGGGCAATACGTTCTGGTGCAGAGTGTTAATATACCAATTTATTTTATTTTTACATGTTGATATTAATGTTTTGATTGACATTTAGTACTGTATTAATTATATTTATAATAAACATTTTATGCTACAACATATTACACAGATGCTACAACATATTACACAGATGCTTGGATGTACAAAGCTGCAGTTGGGCGTCTCACTACATCTCCCGGTGACTGCGACATTTGCATCTTTCTGCTTCGCAAATGCGTACACAGTCTCAGCGGCAGCGGCATTAGCGTACAACTCTGAATCAGGCCCCTGCTTCTTTGCATTAGTGGTGACGGGTGACATACTGTAGCTAGATAAAAAATAAACAGATGTAAGGGTTGGGTTACACATATTTTTTTACATTAACATACAGTAAGTCTGTGTCTCTTTTTGGCACTGGCCTAGCAATACTCTAAGCTGCACACTGCATTTGCAGAGGATCACTTTCAGCTTTTACTGAACTTCTAATTTAGTTCCTGAGAGTCTTTAATCAGTGAAAACAAAAAACTTGGCTCCACGTTTCAAAATCCATTCACCCTAAAATTAATTTTCTCCCACAAAATATCATTAAACTTATTTTTCTGGATATTGGACCAGTATCAGACGAGTGATTACTTAAGTGGAAAAAGGAAAAATCTAATTATAATTTTCAGCTCAAGGTCAATAACATAGACTTCATTACCTTAATTAGCAAAACAAATTTCCTTGGCTGCGCGAGATCAGTCTCTTGTGTTGCTGATATTTGCTTGGGCCTCTTAGTATGAGTGAAAGTGCAGTGATTATAACAAGCTTATTTAAAATGAATTGTCCAGTAGTGACTTTGTAGATATGAGCAAAATGGTGGTAAAATGTTGTGCACGTGGCATTTTGTTGCAGAAGAAGCCATTTCCCAGAGGTACAAATTTCTGGCCTCATAATCTTCCAGTTCCTCTTTATTGTATATCAATGATGTAATGTTGCTATTTATTTAGGACTTTGCATTTCATAAAACTAATAGAGCTGGGATGCCAGTAATTTAGTAGTGGTGTGTGCTCCACAGAGAAATCCGCAGAGACGGACCCAGGGAGAAACAGGCTGGTTTGTGGGGGCCCAGGAAAACTAACTTGTGGGGGCCCCTAACAATAAAATTGGCAATATGAAGTTATTTAAAGTTATTAAAAAGCAGGTACGTGCAATCAGGGTAGGCAGGGGAGGCACCTAAACACGAAGATAAATCCAGATCCAAAACCAAAAGCAAAACACGGAGGTCAGTGCACATCTTTAGCGTTTTGGTAAAACCACCTTTTGTGTTTTGGGTTCGGTTTTGCTTTTGGATCTGGATTTCTTTTAAAAATTATAAAAACAGCTAAAATCATGTAACATGGAGCTGTTTTGTTCTTATAGTATTATTAACCTCAATAACATTCATTCCTAGTCAATTTTGTCAACATCACAGCTCACAATTTTGTTTTTACTAATATTCAGGGATGGATTAAAGGCCCTCTCACCTACTCATCTTCCAGTCCAGTGTCTCCATCTTTCCCTTGGCCAGGGTTGGCTCCCTGCTCTACCAGCCTAGGCTGCTGTTGCTCAGTTAATAGCTGGTGACATCGGCTCCAGCAGAAGGAAGCTGGCGGGTGGGTGCATGATCCTCACCAATCACGACCACCAGGGACCTGACAGGTAGAAGCACCCGTGTCCGATTCTTGGTCCTCTCCTGTGCACATGTGTGCATGCTCTGGCCTTCCCCTGCCCATTGCAATGACAGTGGCTGTGATAGTGGGCTCCAGCCAGCAACCTGGCACTGCAAGTTGGCACCTGCCTGCCCAGAAACAACCCTCCCCGACGGCCCCACCTGTAGTATGTCAATATCTGTATTATTAGTACTATTATGCAGGGGCATAATAGTGGCATGGTGGCAGGTGGGTGGTGAGATCAGTGTCAATTTTGCTGGTGAGGCCCCCACATCTTAGTTGTACATACCAAGAAGTGGTACTGCATGTACAGGGAGTTTCTCTGCCTTTACCATTTTTACCCCTGTTCTTCCTTTAGTACATAGACCCCTAAGACTGGAGGTTAAGACAGCAGCAAGGTTGTACCAGTGTGAGTATTATAGGCTCTATAAATGAACTGGGTTTTATCAAAGTGTTTAAATATTTGAAGGGGAGCGACTAGTTAGAAGAACAGGGAATTGCATAAGTACTGTAGGCAACAGCACAGAAAAAGGGGGAGATTTAATAACGCTTGGAGAGAGATAAAATTGGAGATAAATAGCACTAACCAATCAGCTCCTAACTGTCACTTTACAGGCTGTGTTTGAAAAATTACAGTTAGGAGCTGATTTGTTGGTGCTATTTATCTCCAATTTTATCTCTCTCCAAGCTTTATTAAATCTCCCCCTAAGTCTTTTAGGGTGGATCAAGGATGATGAGTGTGGAGAAGTAGTACATAGATTGAGCAGACAGTTGATCACTATTATAAAGTCAGTCTCAAGGGAATGTTGGGACAGAAACTTGATTGCAGAGAGCCACACAGGGAGTAAACGGAGAGAATATGATAAAGGTGATTATTACACACAATCCGCTTAGTTTCAAAGGGAGGAGAGAGATAGTGTAGCAGTTGGAGAGAGAGGTTGGTTCAAGAGATCGGTTTTTTAGGATGTGTGATGAGCTAATGTTTAAAGTAGGATGGAAGTGCCCGAATGGAGAGAGACTTGGTGAAGATGTGAGTTAGAAGAGAGTATTCAATGGAGAAAAGGGAGCTGAGAAGCTGAGAGGAACTAGCGTTAAGGGATTAGGCTATAGGGTAAGAAAAAATGAAACAATACATTTATGGTGAATGATATTGGCATTGAGGTAGATTTACTTCAGGGGTATTCACTAGTGCCTGATCACTGTCGCAGGTCTGAATGGTGTGCCATTTTGGATCACCAGAGACTTTGCGTGTTGGTACTGTGATTGTAGTGAGTGTTGTAGAATGAGGCAATCAGACCAGGACAGGACAGCAAGATAATAGTTTTATTGAAAATTAGATGTGAATTGAGTCTAGAGCATTTAGATGTCATTGTGTACATGTAGGAACTAGGGATGTGCAGGCTCGGATAGGTTCGAGTTTGCACGTGGAGTTCGGATTTTTCCCTCCAAAAAAACGGAACTCAGAACGAGGCAAAACGTCATCTTACATGGACGAACATCATCATTCCTGGTCTTTTGTCCAGGAATGATGATGTTCGTCCATGTAAGATGACGTTTTGCCTCGTTCTGAGTTCCGTTTTTTTGGAGGGAAAAATCTGAACTCCACGTGCAAACTCGAACCTATCCTAGCCTGCACATCCCTAGTAGGAACAGTGCATGAGGTCAAGTGAGACTAAAGTAAAATTGGTTGTGATTGGCGTGGAAAGTCTGAGATTGAGAAACTAGTGTCAGAGAAAAAGCAGGCTAAGATGAGGGTAATAGTGTGTCCATCACATAGGGTGGGAAATAAAGTCCACTTGGTGAGATTAAACAAGGAAGTAAGAGAAAGTCTTGTGGCAGCAGAGAAAGTAGTGTTGCCAATGGTAATGTTGAAATTGCTTAGAATGACAGTAGGTAGTAGTCCAAAACATAGGGAATATGTGTAAAGTAAAATTGTCAAGGAATTGGGAGTCTGGATGGGAAGGTACTGATGATAAATGACAACACGAACATGGAACTGAGAGAAGTAATAGATAGTGTGGAGGTCAAAGCAAGGGAAGGAGAAGAATCGTTCCTGGGAGGTACGGCTCAGGAGGGCAGCATGGGAAAGTATCTCTGTCCAAAGGTTGGCAGAGTGATTGAGGCAAGGTCCTTCATTGGTGTCCTCTATAGAATTGGTCAGGTTTCTGTAATGGTTTTCTAGATTGAACAAGAATGAGGAGGCAGGCTAATGAAAATATATGGACTACTTGGTGGGATAGATTGAAAGTACAAAGTATAAGAGTAGGGAGTATGGAAAACCCCTGCAAGGCTGTGGAATGCTGTTACATGGTCAGTAGCCACTAAGAATGAGCTAGCTTCCCCATAGGAGCCTAGTTGGAATTACTCAGACAAATAAAATAGCCAAGGTCGCATTTAAGTTGAAGTTAATCCTAAAAAACACACATTCATATTGATTTAGACATGTTCACTTATACATGCACAGTACCATCTTCTCTTGAAGATATTTTCTATAGCTCTCATTGATATTAATTTACCAGCACACTCATACAGAACCACACAAATTAGTCCCTTCACACTAAGGGCATGATTCATTACGGATCGCTATTGCTAAAATGTACAAAGACAGCCGATTGTTGTGTACTGCGCATGCGTATGCATTGCAATTCACGTGCGCGAAGGCACCACTGTGATCACACTGCGATCACGAGGACCAAGGAGAGCCATCGCAGAGTGATTGGCAGACAGTTAGTGTTGGGGGTGGTGACGTCGGCGATACGCAGGCATGTCTGTCCATTTGAACTAGGGATGTGCTCGACCCCCGTGTTTTGGTTTTGGATCTGTATCTTCTTCAAGGTTTTGTATCTGGATTTGGTTTTGCAAAACCACCCTCAAGTGTTTTGGTTTTGAATCTGGATTTGAAAAAAAAAAAATAGATAAAAAGTTTTAAAAACAGCTAAAATCATGTCATTTATGCAATCCAAAACCCGAAATTTTGATTTAAAATCCAAATTCCAAACCATAAAAATATCAGAACCGCAACCCGGACTTACCCGGATCTCCCCAGGAGATCAGAACCACGACTTAGATTTTCCCGGATTCACGAAATTCGGGTGGATTCGGATTTCTGGAGAACCGAAACGCACATCTCTAGTTTGAAAGCGGTTGCATGGGCGTGCATAAATTAACCAGTTAGATTGCATACACAGCTTGAGTACTTACTGCGTGCAACGAGGTAAGCAATTTCTTAGTAGGCTCAGGGATGCTGTAATTCTGTGTATGGGGCCAATGATACTCAATGTTACTGATGTTTATGGAGGTGTGCAAGGTACTACGGATGTGATATAGCGGTAGTTGGAGGCAGTAGGCATCTCTATGCTGGCAGTGCGATGGCGTTGCGATAGCAGTCATTAGCATATTTTCATAGCAGAGCTGCGTGCGATTATGGAGCTGCGATTGCAATAGTGATCCTTAATGAATGAGGCCCTATGTTTTGCAGCATTTCAACGACGATTCAAAGGTGTCCTGTAGACTGTTTTGTGACATCATCTTTAGTGTTACAGCTGTGACATTTTTCACCATCTGTTGAGAACTTCTTTCCGCGCAGTTGCTTTTTCT
Source organism: Taudactylus pleione (assembly GCA_031769625.1). Classification (NCBI taxonomy): domain Eukaryota; kingdom Metazoa; phylum Chordata; class Amphibia; order Anura; family Myobatrachidae; genus Taudactylus; species Taudactylus pleione. The sequence goes on along the minus strand of JAUIMM010000372.1, from coordinate 5,369,594 downwards.
GGGTTGGGAATACCCAGAAATCACAGGGCGCTAAATGCGGGTATATGGAGGGTGTTCCAGTGCTGTCCCATTAATTTTAGTCAGTGCTGCGAAAGCAACAGCAGCAAAATGTGGTTGGGCATTGTCCTGGAGTAAAAAACACTGTTTCTTCAGCAAATGTGGTCTTTAAATTCCTCATGGCTCCACATAAATGGGTTTTCAGGATGTTTACATAGTAGTCACCATTAATTTTCTTTCCACGGGCTAACCCAGTGCTGTAGGATCATACCGGGTGCAACAATGAACAGCAGAAGCATGACTTTACATCCCAAAGGAATCACACAGAATTTGGGCAGAGGTGAATTTGCATGTTTCCATGCAATAGAGTGTTATTTGGATTCCAGAACACGTCACAATGGAATTGGTATGAAATACCGCCGGCCGCGTGGCCGGCGGTTCGATTCCCGTCAGCGGCTGCCCGACAGGAGCAGAGTGCGACGCAGCGGAAGCCCGACAGTGCTGGAAATCCCGATCGTGGATAGGTAAGTATCCACTAACCTAACCTAACCCCCCTAACCCTCCTTAGGGGTGCCTAACCCTAACTTCCCCCCCAAGTGCCTAACCCTAATCCCCCCTCTAAGTGCCTAACCCTAACCACCCCCTTCCCCGCTGCCTAAACCTAAGTCCCCCGGGGGGTGCCTAACCCTAAGTCCCCCCCTGGGGTGGCTAACCCTAACCCTCCCTCCCCCTAGCCTAACCTAACCCTCCTGGGGGGGTGCCTAACCCTAAGTCCCCCCCGGGAGCCCTAAATCTAACCCTCCCTCCGCGGCTGTCCGCTCGCGGCGCCCGGCATCACTACGATCGTGATGCCGGGCGCCGGTCTCCCGGCGTCGGGGAAATGCGGGTGTCTACATCTAGACGCCCGGCATTTCACCCATGCCGGGATAAGACAGTCGGGAAGTCGGCTGCCGGTATTTAGGCAGACGGCTTCCCGATTGCCTCCCGTCTTAATTGATGTCAGGAAATCGGGTATCCCCTCCGTCATTCAAAAGGTGTTCTTGCACGATTCAACTCATCATCGCATCCTTTCTTCTGTGAGATTTCTGGGTACCCACCTGGTACACACGCGATGCATTTTCAGTTCCTTTGTCACAATATGATAAACCCATTTGAATGAGATGCCAAGTGCAGCTGAAAGTTCACGTAAAGTTAACCTTCTGTCATTTTGCAACATCTCCGCAACTTTGGCAGCTCTGACCGCGGTGGTTGGTCTCCTAGAACGCATTTCGTCAGTCACTTGTTCATTATCCTCTTTGAAGTGCTTCCACCACCGAAATACTGCAGCACGGCTAATTGTTTCTCCACTGTATGTTTGCTGTAACATTTCATGAGTGTCATTTAAACTTTTTCCAAGTTTAACACAATATTAAATCACACACCTCTGACGTAATCTCACAGCCATGTCTTCCTCATCCGCCATGACGAAACGTACGAAGATCTTCCACTTGCTGTGACCAAACAAAGAAGACTACGGCAGTCTAACCGCAGGTTCATACAAATCAATGTATGAGATTCACAATAACCATGATATCGTGGCCACGTCTACCAATTGGACAGAAAGACAGAGGCAGTTTCATTACTTTTCAATCAGCCCCTCGTGTATATATATATATATATATATATATATATATAATTTAAATATCAATACAATGGGAGCACTTTCCAATGAGTAAAAATATATAGAGATAGCAGCTAGTTCCAATAATGAATTTGTGAATAGAAGCCAACAAACAAAATCAATTACAAAAGAATGTTTAAGGAACTTTGGCCCTCATTCAGACCCACTCGCGAGCGGCTGTCCGCTCGCAAGTGGGTCGATGGTCCGCACTGCGCATGCGCACGACGGAGGGAGCTCCGTCGTGCGCATGCGCGAGACCCGACGAGCGAAGGACTTTCTTTCGCTTGGAATGTCTCATCAAAGGGGGCGTGCTGTCGATGTTGACTGACAGCACGCCCCTTTTGGTGGGCGTGTCGGGGGCGTGCCTGCCAGACGGAGGCGTTCCCAAGGGAACGCCTACCGTCTGAAGCCGGCCCCACTGACATCACTAGTGATAGAGCCAAAATCACTCCTGGCCTTGCGGTTGAAAAACTCAACCGCAGGCTTTTGCTCGCAGTTTCGATGGTCGCGATGGTCAAGACCATCGCGACCATCATCCTGCACGCTCGTATATGCTGTGGGTGGTGACCCACAGCTATACAAGCGTCCAGGAGGACGCTCCATATTAATGGAGGTAGGCCCTGATTCAGAGCGAGCGCTCTGGTCAAAGCGTCAGGCTCTGAATCAGGGCCTTTGTTCATAAAAAATACCACATTGATTGGTATGGCAGAAATACAATGTCTAGACAAGTTATTTATAAGTTAAACAATTTAGTGTAACAGTATATGTATCATACATGTAAACATATACAATCTATAATAATCACTACAAATATATATTCAAATAAGAAAATGATAGTTAGGGTAATTAATAGGATCGATACCCCTTTAAAAGTATAGCACGCTGCCAAAACTATTTTGCAGCTGATTAATGTCCTCGGGATTCTGATAGAGGTGTCAAAAGAGTGAAATGTGAAGTAAGTAAGTAACCACAAGTCCCATATTGTGTTATATGGTGGGCACAGTCTGAGACTGATGAATAAGGGATGGATACTTTATTACCAGAAGCTCCAGCTGTATACTGATATCCCAAGACCGGTGAATATACAGGTGGCCATACACTGGTTTTACACTGGCCACTGCAACCGTCATCAATCGTATCTGCACTTGCACCAGTCCCATGCCAGGTACATCAGAAACAGGCTTCTCTTCCCTGCATGCACCAATCACTTTTGATATATACGCCAATGACACTTTCACAAGTCAGGGTGATTACGTTCAATCGCATTGTCAGTGCCCAATTCCTTACTGGATAGACCATTCCAGCCAAGTTCTGTCCGACTCAGAGTAGGCCGGGCATATGCAAAAAGGCATAAATTCGCACTATACAAATAAGCTGTATGCAAAATCTCTCATGAAAAGAGGGCCTGATTCAGAGCCGGACGCTCTTTAAGAGCGCTCACTCTGAATCAGGGTGTTTTTTTTTTAAATTTTGTTGCGGCCTCCTGGACGCTCGCTAAGCTGTGGGTGACCACCCACAGCTTTTGCGAGCGGCCAGGTGATGGTCGCGACCATCGCGACCATCGGGGCTTGCGACGAGACCCTTGTGGTAGGGTCTCGTCCGTCGCAAGCCCCAGAGAGCTTCCTGCTCTAACAGAGCAGGAAGCTCTCCACTGACATCACTGGTGATGTCAGTGGTGCCTCCCTCAAACAGCAGGCGTTCCTTCGGGAACGCCTCCGTTTGTGTAGCCACCCCCCTCCCCGCCTACAAAACGGGGCGAGCTGTCGATGAACATCGACAGCCGCCCCTTTTGTAGTGAGTCCCGGAGCAAGAGAATTTCTCTCTCGTTCTGGGGCTTGCACATCCGCGTGGCGCGCACCACGCATTCGCAGCACCCCACCATCGACCCACTTGCGAGCGCTATGCGCTCCCGAGCGGTTCTGAATCAGGCCCAGAGTTCCATCCAAGTAAGAATCAGCCACAATACATTTGTTTAGATATGCTCCGATAGATATCAGATGCTGTGTATATGGAGTGTGTGGATAGATTATATTGCACGGTTTCTTTTTAAACAGCTATGTGTTTATTTATAGATATAAGCTAGAGGGACTTTTTGATTATGGAGACTAAAAAATGTTTACTCATTTTGCAGAGTGAAGTTTCCACAATTATTAGTGACCTTGAAGTGGAAAATTCTACTACAAAGGAACCACCTTCTAAGCTCCTGGCTCATTCCACCTGTTTCTGGACATCCTGTCATTAAGACCAATGAGAGAATGCTAATAGTTCTATTTAAGTGTACAATATAACAGTCATGGCCTCTCTACTTTAGGCTATGGTGATGATTTCTGTGGTTCATGAGCATCTGTCAGCTCATTTAATAAGAACATCCTTTACTAAAGATAAATGTAATCCCTACATACAGTAGTGTTACTTTTCTCAGCAGCTGTTCCAGATTGCTGTTATGAAAATAAATGCACAAAGTTCAATACTGAGAAATAAATTGTATCTGAGCTAAACTATTGCTTTATGTTACTTCTACTTTTCTGTATAAAATGCACACTAAAGATGCATACACATAAGTGTGTATGAAGATTTGATGCATCCTACACTTGTGGATCATTACCGTGAGAGAGGTGGAGGGGAAGGTGGGAAAAAGTGTAGGCTGAGCATAGTAAGGGCCTACTATTGTAAATGCTAGATGAGTGGGTTTGGTTTTCAGGGAACCAAACTCACCCGAATTTCAGGGATTCGGAGGCAATCCGAGCCAAAGCTCGGATCTCCCTGCCTGCCCCGATTCCCTCTCCGAGGCAAAACCTTGCAATCCCGCTGACGGATCTCGAGGTTTTGTATTAAGGAGTCTTAACGCTGATTGGCTGAGGGAGCCGTCTGTGACGGCTCTCAGCCAATCAGCGTTAAGCCGATTGAATATGGGCACAGGAAGGAAAAGAAGATGCCACCTGCCCATCCCTCGCTGCCCACACCCCCTGCTGCTGACCTCCACTGGCAGCACCCCCCACTGCCGACACCCCCGCTGCCGACACCACTGGCACCCTTCACTTAAGGACACTGCCAGCACCCCCGCACTACTGCCCCATGTATTGAGGACTCCGTCGGTGACCCTACACTGCCGCTACTCCCACACTGAGGTCATCCCCGCACAGCCGACACCGACAGCACTCCTGCACTGAGGACACCGCTGGCACCCCGCTCTGTCGACACTGCCGACACTATGCACTCAGGACACTGCCAGGGCCCCCACTCTGCCAGCCCCGCCACACTGCCAACACTGACGGCACTTCCGCATTGAGGACACCACTGGCACTCTCACATTGAGGACAACGCCAGCTCCCCGCACTGCCGAAACTGCTGTTACAGTAAGTGCACTATTGGTGTATCCAACCCACACTGTATAACACACTGTATCCATGTTGGAACTTGGAGGCTGAACTGCCACATGTTTGTGCCGCCCACTGTGTCGCTTAACTTAGTCAGCCAGCTAGCTGGATGCAGCCTTTTGGCCCTGTGTCCTGAAGAAGCTGCTGATAATCTGAAAGCGGAGAAACGCATAGAGAGAAGTGTCAGACTGCAAGCCGCCTCAGTGGACCATTAGCTGCATATTGGGGATTGGTATATACTGTGTCATACTGAGGTATAAGATCGCTGATGGGCGAACACAGCAGATTTATTATCTTCTCACTGGAATGTGAGCATCGCGGCATTAGAGAGCCTAAAATAAAAATCCCAGCAGAGAAAGTGGATCCAAAAAGGGCCGTGAGTTACACTAATCAGCATGCATGCATAAAGTGTTGACTACCCTCTTTACCTTTGATATAGAAATCTGTATTTTATGAACGACTTTGCAGTCTACACAAATTTGGAGTGGTTTGCATCTTAAGAGCAGCCACCTGATATGGAAATACTGGAAAAACATACCCTGCTAGAGGGAGGATTAATTGCTTTTTACTGTGAATAAAAGTTCCATTTTAGCAACATTGTTTCCTGGAAACTGACTAAAATTGAAACTAATTGCAGCAGCAAATAAGGGACACACAAATAAAATGTGGCATATAGCACATGGGACAATTACCAATTACTACTAAGTGCTGATGGTCTTTGTGTTCATATGGGTTTATGAAAAAGGCCAATCTGTGCATATTAAGTGCTAAAGTGTTCTCAGTCTAATTTTTTAATGTCTTAATTGTATGTTTTATATGATTACATTATTTCATTTTTTTTGCATTTTTATCCTTGCTAATTTTTTATTTCTGTCATTTATTATTGTGTGTACTTCCAATTTATATATTAAATATTTAACTGATTAGCACCTGATAGTGTGTGTCCCTGATTAGCCACTTATTGGAGGGTCCAGTTTCTTCAGATTTTGATGGCTGCTGTCAGTTATTAGCATACGTAATTGAATTAATTTTTGTACAGATAGTGCACTTATATTGATTTTTGGTAACTATTATTAAGGCTTGAGAGGTCCAGCGCTTATTTTTTTGTGTGTTTTCTACCTTTTGGCCTTAACTAGATGAAAAAAATAATATTGTGAGGTGGTCAAAATTGATTGGAAATTACTGGAAATAAATGTTATTGAGGTTAATAATACTGTAGGAACAAAAACAGGCCCATTTTATGTGCTTTCAGCTGTTTTTATGATTTTTTAAAGAAAAAATCCAGATCCAAAATCAAAACCGAAATACAAAACATGGAGGTGAGGTTTTGGCAAAACCGGTCCAGATCCAAAACCAAAACCAAGACACGAGGGTCGGCGCACATCTCTAGCTACAAAGTACCTTATAATTCTGAGTGACTTTCAGCAGCCAATCTGTCCCCAGCCAGTAATATAAATTTTTGTTAGGGAGATCATCTTGCTTATACTTGCCAACTCTCCCTGTAGGTGTGGGAGAGTCCCAAAAATTTTTTTAGGCGGGTGGGTGCTCTCCCGGGCCCTTGACAGAGTTCTCCCTGTTCCGCCTGTTGGCTGACTGAAGTGGGTGGCCGAGACTTAGGTGACACAAATTACATTGAGTTGCACTATCCTAGCCTTGCCTTTCTGTAAAATGCTGTTGACATGTCCTGTCAGGACCCTGAGCAGCAAGCCAGATGCCTGCAATATGTGCTGCTAGCGGTGGCCAAACTGTATTATTGCCCCCTGGGAAAGCAAGCTGTGCTATACAGTCTGTGTGTGTCAGTGTCAGACTATCAATCACAGGGCTGGCCTTTTGGACATAGAAGAAGTGCTGAGGAATCTGGTGATGCCTGGCTGTCAGGAGTCAGGATCCCGAGCAGCTGGTAGATGTCTAAAGCAGTGAAAAGAGTGGAGAAGTGTGCCAGTGGAGAAGTTGCCCATGGCAACCAATCAGCTTTGAGATTGCATTCATATTTATAAGTACATTCTATAAAATAATTGGTAGCAGTTGATTGGTTGCCATGGGTAACTGCTCCACTGGTGCACTTCTCCACTCTCTTTGCTACTTCATACATCTATCCCAGTGTGTCACTCATCCAGGGTGGGCGCTCCTCCCTCCAAAAGGCCCAGCCCTGTTTGCCTGCAGAGACTGAGTAACGATGACTGGAGAGGAATAGCAGATCCTGGAGAGAGATTACCCATGTGTGTTGCTGAACGCACCTACCCATGTGTGCTTTTGCCCCCTCCCATACCTCACCCAGGTGTGCATCTGACCCCCCCTACCCATGTGTGCCTCTGAACCACCCTCCACATGTGTTCCTCTAACCTCCTCCCCATCTCTTACTGTGACCCCCACCACTATCCCCAACTGTCCCTTTGCCTCTTACCCAAGGCTGGTGGCTGACTATCAATTGTAGCTTGGGTGAACAGAGACGCTGCATAACTGAACATAAAGATGGCCAGGAAGCACAATTTTCCTTCTTTCTAAAAGAATTGGGGTCTTCTTCAAAAACATTTATTTTAAGTGGATCATACTTTTCAAATTAATGCAATTGCAACATTGTGTGTGTATATATATAAATATATATTGTATACTGTATATTACAGGTATGTGTCTGTGTGTGTGCTTATTGTTATTGCACACTAGGTTCTTTTTGTCCAGATTAGCAATTTTTCAGATAGCTAATTTCAAAGGAGGTTATAAATTGCTGGGTTGCTGCAAGGATGTTAGTTATACAGGTGTCATTCTCCTTAGCAGCAGCATTTTCTATTATCTGTTGCTGATTATACATTGTAGGAGCAGCTAGGAGCAGCTCCCAGTCAAGTAAACACTTCCAGTTCTCCTCGCCAGGGCTGGCTCCAGGTGTAGCCGCGCCCTGTGCAGCATGAGCAATAGTCGCCCCCAAAGTGGGGGTGTGGCCTAATTATCATACACCATGTCCCCTAACTGACGTTATTTGGGGACGTGCCTGCATGGCATGCCTCCCGTGTAACGTCTGTTAAGAATAGGGTGGTTAATCGGACAAGAGTTGCGGAGGACTGCTGCCAGTTAACTAGTTGTGGCCAAGTGTAGAATATGTGATGCAGTCTGTGAGCTGTAGGAGCAGCCTTGAGGGCTGGTTGTGGCCTTTATAGTCGTGGCCAAGGGACTGGTGATGTGGAGCAGCCTTGGGGCTGTTGGAGCAGGCCTGGAGGCTGATTGTGGCCTTTATAGTCGTGGCCAAGGGACTGTGGATGTGGAGCAGCCTTGGGGCTGTTGGAGCAGGCCTGGAGGCTGATTGTGGTCTTAATAGACATGGCCAAGGGACAGTGGATGTGGAACAGTCTTGGGGCTGTTAGAGCAGGTTTGGAGGCTGCTACCAGTGCCGCTGGGATGACACTGGCAACGGTGTTCTTAATAGCGCACCTGGAACGCAGAGCTGCTACCAGTGTCGCCGAGATGACACTGGCGACGGCGCGCTAAGTTGCGCACCTGGAACGCAGAGCTGCTACCAGTGCCGCCGGGATGACACTGGCGACGGTGTGCTTAATAGCGTACCTGGAACGCAGAGCTACTACCAGTGCCGCCGGGATGACACTGGCGATGGTGTGCTTAATAGCGCACCTGGAATGCAGAGCTGCTACCAGTGCCGCCGGATGACACTGGTGACTGTGTGCTTAATAGCGCACCTGGAATGCAGAGCTGCTACCAGTGTTGCCAGGATGACACTAGTCACCAGGTGATGACAGATGCTTCTGGGGTAAGAAGCGCTCCGTGCTGCCCAGATGGTACAAGCAGCACATGTGGATGAGAAGATGCAGGTGGAGCCACCTGGATGGAATAAACGGCCCAAACAAAACACAGCTAGACTGTTTCAGGAACTCAAACTGACATGCAGGAGACAGGAACCGGAAGTACGAAAGAACTTCTATCACCGGCATGGAGTTCTGGGCTTACTGGTATTTAACAGAGACAGAGTCCTATCAAAGCAAGTCTCCCTTAATGACAGACTACTGTGCACCTGGGCTGTGTCCAGACAGGAGAGTCAATTAGTGCACCTGACACTGCACACAGAAGGCAGTAATTAGTGCAGTGTCTCAGTAGTAACAAAGGCTGGAACTCCAAGCAATATGATCTGCTTAACTGCAGATTCTAACAACGTCAGGCTGGGGGCGAGCCCAGCACTCTGTTACTAGCTTGGCTTCCCCCAGCACTGAATGGATGCCACGCACACTTCCAGAAATTTTTCTAGGGCCACTTGTAGCTCCCAATCCACCCCTGGTTGTATGTACCATTTACATACCACAGACCTAAAAAAAACAAGGAGGAGAAAATGAGAGAAGATGGTAGATATGAGATATAGGGGTCTATGTATTAATATGTAATGACTTATCAATGCAATTTGTTAATAACATAATGCCAGGGCAGCTGAGTGATGCTCAGCTGCCTCAACAATACTGACCCAGAATGGTAAGGGTTAACTGACTGCATTGCCAAGCTAGTCTAAGGGGATATACATACATACTTGACTTGGCTAGCAGTTCACGTGCGCTGGGCAATAAAAGGCCAGAAATAGGGCCTGATTCATTACGGATTGCAACTACAATTGCAATAGTGATTACGCACGATAGTATGCTAAACCACTCCGATCACTATGCCGCCGTATCACTACATAAGGACGCCCACTTTACCTTACACACATCCATAATGTTTAGCAAGACTGCAAAACCATCAATACCATCGAATACCATCGCAGCTTGTGTACTCACGCAGTGAGTAAACAAACTGCGTACGGCATCGCAGTGGATAATTTATGCACGCCCATGCAACGGCATTCAAAAGCATTGACACGCCTGTGGTTTGATGACCACCTCCCCTCACCTCCGCCAAACGGCACTTCCTGTCAATCACTCCGCAATGGGTCTGCGTAGTCACTGCGATCGCAGTCCCGATCGCAGTGGCTGGTTCGCGCATGCACACTATGAGCATACGCATGCGCAGAATGCAACAATCGCCCGATTGCGTGAGTAATCGCCGTTGCGATCCTTGCTGAATTGAGCCCATAGGCCAGTGTTGGCTAACCTTGACACTCCAGCTGTAATGGAACTACATAACCCAGCATGCACTGCTACAGTTTTGCTATTAGGGCATGCTAAAACTGTGGCAGGGCATACTGGGATATATAGTTCCACAACAGCTGGAGTGTCAAGGTTAGCCAACACTGCCATAGGCTTTAAGATCTACTAGGTAAATGATTAATGAAATAGTAATAATTGTAAAAATAAATAGATAAAAATAATATACAGTAAGCTTTATGCTAACCATTGAAAAAAATCATTTTCACTAATTAACTTCTATTATAGCCATTCTGAACTTGCATGCCAGAATTTTTTGTTAAATAAATGTCATCATGCTCTTTCATTGATAGACCCAGCAAATCTTACCACTGGGATAGCAATGACTCCTTGGTGTATAAAGCAAAGACATATTTCGCTCTACTTCCAGTGAAAACACCCATTTTCAACAGTCATAGAGCTTTTTGCTATTTAATAGATATATTGTACCCCATCAAGGGGTCAATTCAATGAGATGCGAATTGTATACACAAATGCGCGCACCCGAGAAATCTCCAATCCAATAGAAAAAGCCTATTCACGGTACTCACAGTGGAGGTTTGCGAATTGACTGCCAAGTGCGATGTGAGGGAAGTGCATGAAAAAGTTGGGAGATCATCCTGGACCCCCCCAAATGTATAATTTTGTTAGCAGGACTGTATAGAATGCTGTTTTGTGGGCATTATAAAAGCACTGAAGGTGTCAAATGGCTGATTTGTGTGTTTTTTTTAAAAATGCTTAAAAACTATAAAAAGCAAACTTTTTCAGTTTAATCTCAAACGAAAAATGCAAAAAAAAATAGTAGAAAAGGTGATTTTGGAGTACTTTGAGGGCACTCTGAAAAACTGAAGAAAAAAAAAAATGTTAAAGACTTTTTTTTTAATTACAAAAAATACTTAATTTTGGGATGCCTAAACAAAAAAGTTGATTTGGGGGTAATTTGAGGCCATTGTTTTTAACCCCAAAACATTACATGTAATTATTGAACTAATTATGCTAATTGGAAACTTCCAATTGCATAATTATTCATTAGGGGGGGTAACCTTAAAATAAAGATTTTTCCTTTCATCTCTCACCCTCAGGGAGGTGCGAATAGAAAAATGTGAATTTGCTATGCAAATTCAAAGAGAAAAAGCACCTCGCTATTCTCACCCAATTGGATTGACCCCTAAGAAGGATAATGTGAGAACCACAGAGGCACATTTTTGAAAATAGTAGATATATTTTTGACCACATATATTGCTCCACATTGTCTAGTCCGTCAACATCTAAGTCCCAAAATTGTAACCCTCCATACGTGAGATAATGGACAGCTGTGGATAAAGATAAATAACCTTTAAAAAAATACTCTGCAAAAAATATTCATAAGTAAATCACAAAGCTAATGTATAATTTATGTGTGATCTTCCAGGCAGCGCTGGTGCCATGCACTGAGGTTGGCCTAGGCATCACCCCTCCCGTCTCAGAAATGGAGTCCTCACTCAGGCATTGCATCCCCCCTACTACTTACCTTTGGGGCATTCTCTGATCCTCCTGAATGTGGTGTTTGGCTGTAAAATCACAGACATTTCTATTTTCCTGTCATAAATTAAAGACCTAGTTTGTGTATGTCCACATTTGGTTTGGCATGGGTTAATGTTTTGGGGTGTGTGTTCAGCTATGGCAAGTTACAGTTAGCCAATCAATGGTTTAGGAGTGTGTTTGTGGTGTAGTAAAGTAGTTTCTCTAGTAGTTCCTGTGTAGGGGAGGTCTCTTGGGTTTTGGCTATTCCCGCCCGCCTATCACGTTATGGTATCTTGATTGTCAACCTTATTGCGGCAAAGGACGGTAGCAGTGGCTTTCTTGCTTGTAGGTCTTGAGTCGCTCTCCCTGCTAATAAATGGGTAAGGCAGATTCTACCCTACTAGGGTCAGCGGCACCACCGGTCCTGGTGGGCCTCTTTTGTGTCATTGTGAGGGGTGTTTGGATACCTTGTGTAAGTGTGTGTATGATGGGCTGGCAGAAGGCCCCCCCATCAAGGCCTGATTGGGGTAATGAGCAGATAGTTACACTACTGTATAGGGCCGTTCTTTCTTTCTTCGCCACCATTGTATCCCTTTTCACATCCTCTTATTGATTAAATAAAGCTGACCCTGTTTTTGTTCATGTAGTTTAAGTTTTGGTTTATCATTAACACCTGCATAAAACGTAGACAGACATCATACGATAGGTAGTTTAAATACTCTGGTAGCTGCAAATCAATGTCAGCGGCTGGTGCTCCATGTGCAGGTGCCACAGGGGAATTAAATATACTAAATGAGTCAGATGATGTCACTCTTTTTATTATTTTAAGTGTCTCCCAACCATTGACAACCTAGCCAACTGCTTACGTTTGCCTACTGGTAGAGACAGTCCTGCTTCCAGATGCCACGGTAAGTCAGTCCCATAAAGATAAAGAAAGAAGATGGAACTAATATAACATTTAAAAAATTAAAAAAAACTTTACACCATGAGATGTAGAATCATTTAAAGTGAAGTAATAATTATAATATATTACAATATGCAATGTTTCAAATGCTCTGTGCAGTATTTTTCAAGTCAATGCATGTTTGTTTTTTGCATTCATTTAAACAATAACATATTATGGGAGCTGAATGAATTTGTGATGATGTGCCGGACTTCTCGTGGTTTACAGCTGCATATTACGGTAGGATCTACATCGCTATTTTTCCTGCGCACCTCTGAAGGGTATGAGGAAAAACTAGCGATGTGCGGTGTCATAGCCACTGATTAAATTTCCCACCTTTCATCATGTGTACAGTGTTACTGCAGTCTGAATCATTATGCAGCTTTATGTGCTTACAATTTTGTGGTAGTGGGGGAAGGAGAGGGGTGCGAGATTGGTTTCATGTTGGGTAAAAGGTACAGAGGTATGGGCATCCCCTAGGGACCCATTGATGGTTATCTTGATAGGTGAGTTCTGACGCCATCTGAAGCATAGAATGAATTATGGAAAATGACTATGCTGACCAATAGTATTAAAATATGATGTTCAATATTTTTTTTCTGTAATGTGTCTCCAACCCAGAGGAGTAGTGACACAGTGTTTGGCAATATTTGTATAGTTCCAAGGAAAATAGTTATAAACACACTGTATAATTAGTAAAGTAGCAATGTATGTAGTAAATTAAAAAATAAACTATTCTAATATGTACAACACACAATGGGGCCCATTTAGTAGCAAAGGTAAACATCAGTAGCATTTTTCGTTTAGTATAACTGTGATACAAATGAAAATGCCACTGGTATGTATCAAAACTTAGCCCTCCGGCGAGGTCCAATGAAGTCCACTTTATTGGCGAAGTCCTCCGCTCAGCTGCTGCCAGCGACAGGCTCCTCTGTAATGTGCATGCGCGCCGGTCCGTCTGCACATGTGCATTACACATTTACCCAGCGGGGACCCGCAAGTGCCTGGAAGGCTTCGCTGAAGCCGGAATGGCAGCGCCGGGTCCCCATTACCATCAATGGGGATTGCAATGCTCCCGCCAACTAAAGATGGTGAGAACGATGCTGTGACAAACAGCGGTAATCTTAGATTACCGCTGTTTGTTAAATACAGAAAGAAATACATAACCCCTTTAGAAAACGCTAAAGGGGTTATGCTTTGTTAATAAATGGGGCCCAATATTTGCTATGAACAACAAGTATCTTATTAAGCAAACTGACAAAAGCAACTGCAGTGGCAGTAAAATGATAGATGCTGTTGGAGGAATGTCATGTTGTCCTACCAGCTCTAATGTCCCTTACTACACTAAGGGCAGACACTGTAACATGACCATGATGATTGTGTAATGCCGGAGACTCATTGTGACACCATCTGTACTAACAGTGGGGACAGCTGAGTATTCAAATCCTGTCCATTTCTGTTTGATTGTAATTCTTTTATGATCGAAATGTTCATAATGCAAATTCCAACTTTAAAAATCTTCAACAATTTTATGTATTTACATGTTTGTGTTAAGAATTAATTATTTGTAATGGGAACAATGTGATATTAAATTCATAGATACATGTGTAGCACTTTATGTAAATATCTGTACATTATATAACTGACGATAGATCTGGTGTGTCTATGTATCTCTCAGTATACTTTCCCTTACTATGACACTCTCAGTATCTTCAGGTTATTTGAGGATTAATTACATCTATGCCTTAAACTGGCTATTAGTGTGTAATCTGTCTAGATTTAAATCTTTTTTCCCTGACACCCACCTCTGTGTCACATCAAAGAAATAGTTGTCCAACTACAATCAGACAGGCTAAGACATAAGGTCAGCTGATGATTATACCTGATTATGTCATTAGACAACCAGTATTTTGGGGATTATTGCAATGTTATTTTGGGCCCGATGACGAGATTTGCAAGAAATGCCAGATTACTGTATAGAAATACGAACAGTAGACTTTGCCATTAAATAGAGGTACCTCATCTGTTATCCCCACAGCTTCCAATCTGGTGTTTTCCAGATAAGTGATTTACTGTAAATTGCAGCAACATATTTAAAAGATAATAAATTAAAAAACTACTCGCGTGTGGTCTAACCGTAACCAATCAGAGTGGCTTTCTCATGCTCAGAATGTGTTAATTAGTTGCAGACATGCCTCCGGGCTTGTCATTTTTGTCAGTGCTCCACATGGAGCAGTTAATCATCTCCAATATACTTTTTTAGTCTAAGTTCTGTTCCTATAGGATTTTTGTACAGTAATATAGGATTCTGTCTCTGATGATGAAGTTGAAGAAAAGATGAGATTATTCAATCAATCTATGTTCTCCACTGTAAAAATCATAGGTCAGGGGTGCACAATTTTTTTTTTGTTCCAAAGTCCACTTTAAGAAATTGCACATTTTTTAATTGATTTCAAAATTAAAAATACATAGAATTTTCTACCTAAAAAAAGAAACCTCTTTGTAAGGTATGCCATACCTCTCAACCAGTGGTGTAGCCAGCTTTTACTTACAGCAGCACACACTTATCTACCCTCCATGCATACTGTGCTGCCATTCTTCCCGGCTAGGTACGAGTGGCAGTCGTCAATCAGTGGTCAGCAGAAGAGAGAGGTGGTGGAGACTTGGGGGAAAAAGTAATCTGCGGCTGCAGTATGTTCAGCCTGCTGCTTGATCTGGCGCTGTTTGTGGTCACTACATGTTATGTGTTTCCTAGGACTAACCGTGTAAGACCTCCTAGAACCACTGAAATGAGGTCTTCACCAATAACAGCCACCCGCTGTTCCCTTGGAACAGGACACGTCCACCGGTACTTACTGTAGGTTGCTGCCTAGACTTATCTCGAGTTAGTAGAGGATTACACTATTATCCTAGGACCACAATGTTTATGCAACTGTAGGACCTCAGGAGGGAGTGAGATATGCAAGGGGTGAGTTGACAGTGTGTGGCTAAAGAGCTAATGGATATTCAGATGGCTATGTGGCCTTGATGTCCAGAAATTTACTTTAAAAGCTGAAGTGCAGCTTGAACAGATGATAGGAATACAGACCGAGATGTGATTTTGAGAGGTGAGGTGCGACTGTGAGAACAGAGGTTCTGGCAGAGATGCGGCCTTGAGGGCCGAAGTGTGACTACAAAAGCCAAGGTGCGACTTGTGAGCTGAGGTGCGGCTTGGCAGCAAGGGTGCCGCTTGACATCCAGAATGCGGCTTGACTGCCGGGGTGCGGCTGGAGAGGTGAGATGTAAATTGCAGAGATGCGGCTTTGAGGGCCGAGGTGCGGCTGCTAAAGCCAAGGTGCGGCTTGCAAGCTGAGGTGAGGCTTGGGAGCCGAGTTGCGGCTTGACAACCAGGATGTAGCTGAGAGTGCAGGTGTGTGGCTGGAGAGCCGAGATGTAAAACACAGAGATACGGCCTTGAGGGCCGAGGTGCAGCTTGCAAGCCGAAGTATGGATTGTGAGCCGGGATGCAGCCTTGAGAGCCGGGGTGTGGCTAGAACACCGAGATGTTTAATCCAGAGATATGGGCTTGAGGGCCAAGGTGCGGCTTGTGAGCTGAGGTGCTGCTTGAGAGCCAGGGTGCAGCTTTGAGAGCCGGGGTGCGGCTGGAAAGCCGAGATGTTAAATGCAGAGATGCGGCCTTTCGGGCCGTGATGACAAAGACCCACAGGATACCACAACAGAGAAACAGAATTCTAGATGATGAAATGAGAGCAATTGCAGAGAACACTCTAGTGCCCAGAGTCTATAAGTGCGGCGTTGGCTGCACACCGCTCAGTGCCCTGCCGCCGGACGGAGACGAGGGGGCCCTTGATGGAGACTGCACACAGGCCAGCTCCTCTGTAGAAATGCCCCTGCCTGCTCTTAACATGCTTAAAGTCCCTGCAGAGATAAGGGCATGTGTTACCTCTCCCCTGTAACACATTTGTCACTACCATCACTTCTAACACACCCCAACCTTCATGTCTGTAATACATTTCTTAGCCTTATCTCTCACATGGAGCAAGCACATATGTCTTCAGCCTTCTTCTGCAGCACATCCCTCTTGGTCTGCTCGCTCACTGCATTATTATTATCACTCTACTTACTTGGACTTTTGTATAAAATCAAGCGTAGATGATGATGTATGGTATGGGGCTTAAAAGCCTTCCCAATAAGCAATGGACCGTCACTTCACCATAAGACTGGCTGCCTGAAATCCTAGGTTCTACGTACCCCGGTGCTGCCTGAGCAGAGAGATACCGAAAATGTGGTGGTATGGGACACTGGTGCATGGAGCAAGGCACTTTGCACTAGGCACTTTTTATTGGTAGCATAATTTTTTCTTTGTCCTATCATTTTAGGTTCAGAGTAAAAAATCTGGGCCATTTTATGGTACTATTTATTTATTTATTATTTAATCCACAGGTTCCCAAACTCGATCCCCAAGGCACCCTAATGGTCCAGGTTCTAAGGCTATTCATGGTAGAGCACAGATGGTTAAATCAAAAGACTGAGGTACTAATTAAGTCACCTGTGCCCAAACATGGTTATCCTTAAAACATGGACCGTTAGGGTGCCTCAAGGACCGAGTTTGGGAACCTCAGATTTAATCTATACAGTAATATCATTTGTTACATGTTTTGATTAGCTTATTTTTGCATGAATTCACAAGAATGGAAGTGCAATAAAACTGTCAAGATCAGGCTTTGATAAGTGAATTTCCCATTTAGCATAATCACAATATTAAGACTATTGGTTTATTTAATGAATTAATTACTTTTATTATCAATTCAAAAATGGCAGCAATAAACTCCTAACAACAGAAAGCTTTCATATTCTCATGTTTACAACATCCAGCATTAACCCACATAATAGAGAAAAAAGATTAAGCCCAGCCCTGAAAATCCAGGGTAGAGATTTACAAATAGCTCCTTAGCTTGATTGATAGCTCTGCACCTTCGCCTGCCTCCATTCTATAAGTTCTAGGAGCAAGGTTGGCCAAAGGGTGAGGGTCCAGTAAGTGTTCAGGAACCAATTGATTCAGCTGCACCCCTCTAATTCCTTGAACACAGATCTTTTATAGAGAGCTTTGGAACATTATGAATTGCACAGATCTAATCATCTAATTTATATTCTAATGGTACACAAAGGTAAAACAATATTGACCTGACTGTATTACAACCGTGGACTTATAAATTAAATGTAAACTTGACGTAATCATCAATGTTCTTTTAGATAGCAGGGTCTTCCATATTAATGCCTTGCCATGCACTTTAGTCTTTTGATGAATTACTGACATTAGATTAGTGTAGAACCTCTCCGTTTTATTTTTTATAATAACAATTATAATAGATTTTCTTGTACTCTGTTTCTGAATCCAATGTCTCTTATTTGCCTAATAAAGTGAATTATTCCACCAGTCTGTCCAATCATGTATCTGAAGATATATCTTCAATAAATTAGTCAAACCAAGTAACAGAGTTTAGGAATTTAATGATTGCATGATTGATGGTCAATCCCAGATATTGTGGCAGGGCAATATATATATTTATCAATTTCCAGCTTTTATTTTTCATTTAGGTCCAGTCTGTCAATGAACCACAAATAAGTCTTTAGTATGACATAATTCTTTGCAAAATGATCTGAGATAAGATAATGTTTGTATACTGTTTAAAATAGATTCATAAGCCATCCTATTGAAATAGCAAACAACATTAATCTACAGTCATGTATTGGATCTATGAAATGACTGTTGCAACAATTCATACTGAAGTTGAATGACTCATATGCGGGATGTACTGTATGAAGCAGTGGCATAAAGAGGAGGGTGTAAGTGGCGCACCGTGCCCTGGGCACCATGTCAGGCCAGGCAGGGGGGGGGGGGGGGGGGCGCTGCCGGCCATGGCAATGTACAGTGTGGGGATATGCTCCACACTGTAGCAGCCAGTACTGGGATCAAGTGTGTGATCCCAGTGCCGAAAGACCTGCAGTCTAGTGAGACATATCAGTGGCAGGCGCTGGGACAGTGTGTCTGTTCCCTGAGTCAGTAAAGGAGCAGTGGCTCATGATATTTGGTGCCGGTTGTGAGCTGGGTGCAGCTCGTGAACCGGCGGCCATTGAAGAGAGGCGCCAATTTGAATTTGGAGCTGGCCGATCATGGCTCGTGGACAGGCAGCCGTGGCAAATCATTCGTGGCAAGCCGCATCATGGCTGGCTCCACTCTGGTGTCTGAGGTCAGACGCCGCTGGGTGGAAGAGCCAGTTCAGCAGTGGTGGGCAAAGTAGAAGGACGTTACGCAAAGAACTCTGGTGGCTGCAGAAGAAGCCAGAAGACTCTGGGATCAATAGGCCCAAGTCACATAAATTGGGGGGTGGGGGTGCATCTCTGGTATGAAGTAGAGTGTTTCGCTGACCCCCTTGTTTTGGTTTTGGATCTGTATCTCCCCTGGTTTTGGATCTGGATTGGTTTTGCCAAAACCGGCCCTCCATGTTTTGTTATTGTTTGTTTTTTAAAACGGGGAGTGGAGATCAGAACGCAGGCGTGCTTAAAGGTCAAAACGGGCGTTTTATGGGTGTGCATAATTAATACAGCAGCGTCACTGACCACGTCACTGGGTTATTTTATAGTCAGAACTGCTCGCAAATTTGTGGTAGGAAAAACCAACCACAAGAATAGCGAGCAGTTCATACGCTGGTCGATGTACTCGATTAATCTAATAAATAGCGGAAATGACGTAGGATGCGAGCGGCCAGGGGGCGTAGTTCTCCAAAAAACGACCGCAAGTTTTGTACGCTCGTTCAGACATAGAGGCGTGAGCAGACCGCAAAGAGCGAACGGTTCATTTGAATAGCCACCCCTTTTTTTGGAACGAACGACCGCAAATAGCGACTGGCTCTGAATCAGGCCCTTTGACCTAATATGACTATTATTATATTACTTTTATTTTACATATTGTTAATTCTATATTTTATTATGATGATGATGATTATTATTATTATTATTATTATTGGTTTTTAATAATAATAATAATATTATTATTATTATTATTATTAACAATTGATGTATATAGCTTTTTTCTCAAATAAGACCCAAGGCACTTTTCATTGAGGGTTACAGCAACCACTCTTCTTAACTGTTTTTATTATACATGCAGATGTCATCAGTGTTCAGCTGCTGATAAAGTTAGACAAAAAAGAAGGTGGCCAGAGTAGGGGTGTATTTTCATTAGGGGTGAGCGGGTTCGTATTTCTGAAATCCGAGCCCCCACGATCCAAGGCCGATCCGAGTCAGGCTCGACTTTTCTCGCCTGACTCGGATCTGAAATCAAGGCAAAACGTCATCATCCCACCTTCCGGGTCTCGCAGGTTTTGGATTCTATATAAGGTACCCGCGCCGGAGCCATTTTCTCACTCGGCTGTGGACAGTGAAGAGGGAGGGTGGGAGTTAGGGCTGGCTGGCTGGGCTGTGTAGTGTAGTGTAGTGCAGTGTAGTGTTGTGCTGTGCTGCGCTGTGCTGCTGTTATCCATAGGAGCTGTGTCCACTCCTCCAAAGTCCATAGGGGCTGGCTGTGCTGTGCTGCTGTTGTCCATAGGAGCAGTGTCCACTCCTCCAAAGACCATAGGGGATGGCTGTGTTGTGCTGCTGTTGTCCATAGGGGCTGTGTCCACTCCTCCAAAGTCCATAGGGGCTGGCTGGACTGTGTTGTGCAGTCAGTTGTTCATAGGGGCTGTGTCCACTCCAAAGTCCTGTGCAGTGTCCCAGTCCTAAAGGGGTGCTGTAGTGTTGTCCAGGGGGTGCTCTGTCCATCAGGGGTGCTCCCCCCAAGTGCAAAAAAAATAAATATTTTTTCTGTGTTTGTGAATTGTGTGCGCAGTAGCCGCACGTGCATCAACAAAGTAGCGCCAAGCGTGCGCCTGTGTCATACATAAAGGGCCGGCAGGCTTGACTGTTAAAGGGTGCTGTAACCACCAAAGTGCACTCTAAACAAAATAAAAAATAATTTTCTGTGTTTGTGAATTGTGTGCACTGTGGCTGCATGTGCATCAACAAAGGAGCAGCGCCAAGCGTGCGCCTGTGTCCCATAAGTAAAGGGCCGGCTGGCTTGTCCATTAAATGGTGCTGTAACCCCCAAATTGCACTCCAAATAAAATAAAAAAATATATTTTTTTGTGTTTGTGAATTGTGTGCGCAGTAGCCGCACGTGCATCAACAAAGTAACGCCAAGCGTGCGCCTGTGTCATAAGTAAATGGCCAGCTGGCTTGTCTGTTAAAGGGTGGTGTAACCCCCAAAGTGCACTCCAAACAAAAATAAATAATTATTTTCTGTGTTTGTGAATTGTGTGCACTGTGGCTGCACATGCATCAACAAAGGAGCAGTGCCAAGCGTGCGCCTGTGTTCTATAAGTAAAGGGCCGGCTGGCTTGTCCGTTAAAGGGTGCTGTAACCCCCAAAGTGCACTCCAAAAAAAAAAAACATTATCATCTGTTTGTGAATTGTGTGCGCAGTAGCCGCACGTGCATCAACAAAATAGCGCCAAGCGTGCGCCTGTGTCATAAGTAAAGGGTCAGCTGGCTCATCTGTTAAAGGGTGGTGTAACTCCCAAAGTGCACTCCAACAAAAAAAAACATTTTCAGCTGTTTGTGAATTGTGTGCACTGTACGTGCATCCTCAAAGCAGCAGCGCCAAGCGTGCATCTGTCTGTTAAAGGGTGGTGTAACCCCCAAAGTGCACTCCAACAAAAATAAATTATTTTCTTCTGTGTTTGTGAATTGTGTGCACTCTACGTGCATCCTCAAAGCAGCAGCGCCAAGCATGCGCCTGTCTTTTAAAGGGTGGTTTAACCCCCACAGTGCACTCCAACAAAAATAAAACATTTTCTTCTGTGTTTGTGAATTGTCTGCACTGTACGTGCATCCTCAAAGCAGCAGCGCCAAGCATGCGTCTGTATGTTAAAGGATGGTGTAACTCCACAAAAAATAAAAAAATCTTTTTTTCTGTCTTTGTAAATTGTGTGCACTGTAGCTGCACGTGCATCAACAAAGGAGCAGCGCCAAGCGTGCGCCTGTGTCCCATAAGTAAAGAGCTGGCTGGCTCATTTCTTAAAGGGTGGTGTAACCCACAAAGTGCACTAGTCTCCAACAAAATAAAAAAATATTTTCTATGTTTGTGTGGGCCTTAGCCGCACGTATATATCAAATCCATTTAACATAAATGGAGGACCAAACTTTCTCCGATAAAAATGAAATAGGGAAAGATCAAGAACCACTTCCTCCTAGTGCTGAAGCTGCTGCCACTAGTCATGACATAGACGATAACATGCCATCAATGTCATCTGCCAAGGCCGATGCCCAATGTCATAGTAGAGGGCACATACAATCCCAAATGACAAAGTTCAGGAAAATGACCTTAAAAACAACATTTAAATCATCTGAGGAGAAACGTAAACTTGCCAATATGCCATTTACGACACGGAGTGGCAAGGAACGGCTAAGGTCTTTTCCTATGTTCATGACTAGTGGTTCAGCTTTACATGACGATGGATGCCCTCCTCCCGCTAAAAAAAAGCACAGCGAAGAACTGTGCGTTCTAAGAAGATATCACAAATCCCCAAGCAGGGGTGTATCTAGTGATCCAAGCACCCCTGGCAATGTAATGGTCTGGCGCCCCCAACCCCCCCGGGCCCCCCTATGCAGTGCCCTCAATAGTAGTCCCCCAGTAGTAATCCCTCCTATGCTGCATTGCCCCCAGTAGTAGCCCTCCCTATACAGTGGCCCCAGTAGTAGTCCCCCCATACAGTGCCCCCCAGTAGTAGACCCCCTATACAGTGCCCCCAGTGGTAGTCACCCCTATATAGTGCCCCCAGTAGTGGTCACCCCCCAAAATTGCCCCCACAATTGGCTACCCCAACACAGTACCCCCAGTAGTGGCCACCCACCCCCTAAATTGCCGACAGTAGTGGCCACCCCTATACAGTGCTCCCAGAAGTGGCCACCCCCATACATTGCCCCTAGTAGTGGCCACTCCTATACAGTGCCCCCCAGTAGCTGCCACCCCCTATTTCAGTGCCCCCTGTAGTGCCAGGCTTACACACACAAACCCACACACAAAGAACCAAAAAAAAATTCAACTTACCTGATCCCCGCTCCTGATGCGACCACCGCTGTCTGCTCTGACTGAGTCCCGGCCGCTCTTCTCCTTGATGGGAGAGACGTAATGACGTATGACGTCTCTCCCATCACATGCTGTGGGGGGAGTAGGCTCACGGAGCTCATTAGTGAGCTCCAGCCAGCTCCCTCTGTGGATGACGCAGCAGCAAATGTGAGTCTCTCTGACTCTCATTAGCTTGCTGCTATTAGAAACCTAAAGCCGCCGCCGGCGGCTATGTGTTTGTAAACGGTGTAGGGCAGACCTCTATCACTGCGGTCTGCCCTACACTTGTGGGGCCGGGGGACTTGTCCACCCCTTAGCTACTGGTGGCACTGCCGGACGGCACTCCCCCCTTTGGTCGGCGCCCCTGGCGAGTGCCATCCTGGCCAATGGGTAGATACGCCCCTGTCCCCAAGGAGAGTCCAAGTGTGGTGGCAGTTGCGATGCCTGACCTTCCCAGCACTGGACGGGAAGAGGTGGCTCTTTCCACCATTTGCATGCACCCTGCAAGTGCTGAAAGGAGCACCCACAGTCCACTTCCTGATATGCAAATTGCAGATGTCACTGTTGAAGTACAACAGGATGAGGATACTGGTGTAGTTGGCGCTGAGGAGGAAGTTATCGAGGAGGATTCTGATGGTGATGTGGTTTGTTTAAATCAGGCTCCGGGGGAGACAGTTGTTGTCCGTGGGATGAAAAAGCCCATCACGGTCATGCCTGGGCAGAAGACCAAACATTCCACCTCTTTGGTCTGGCAATATTTCTATCCAAATCCGGACAACAACTGTCTTGCCATATGTACCATATGTAAAAGGTGAAATAAGTAGGGGTGGGGACGTTAACCACCTAGGAACATCCTCCCTTATACGTCACCTGCAGCGCGTTCATAAAAATTTACTGTCAAGTTCAGAAACTTTGGCTAAGACCGTAAGCAGTCCAGGGACACCTAAAATCCCGTTATCCTGTTGTATCCAAGTGTCTGCAAACCACACCGTCAACTCCCTCATCAATTTCATCCTTAGTCAGGATCGGAAGTAGTCCTGCAGGCCATGTCACTGGCATGACTGACTCTTCTATCCGAGATTCCTCCGGAGGATCCTGCACTGCTACGTCTACTGCTGCCGCTGCTGCTGGGAGTCATTCATCATCCCAGAGAGGAAGTAGGAACACCACTACTTTTACTAAACAATTGACCCTCCAACAGTCCTTAGCGAGAAGGATGAAGTACGACAGCAGTCATCCATGTTGGTGTTAGACGTGCGTCCGGTATCCGCCATTAGTGCAATGGGATTTAGACAATTGATGGAGGTAGTGTGTCCCCGGTTCCAAATTCCGTCTAGATTCCACTTCACTTTGGCAGGCGATACCGAGACTGTACAGAAACATCAGAAAAAGTGTCCTCAGTGTCCTGAAAAATGCGGTTGTACTCAATGTCCACTTAACCACGGACATGTGGACAAGTGGAACAGGGCAGACTAAGGACTATATGACTGTGACAGCCCACTGGGTAGATGTATCACCTTACGCAGCAACAACAACAGCATCACCAGTAGCAGCATCTCAGAAAAACCAGCTCATTCCAAGGCAGGCTACGCTGTGTATCACCGGTTTCAGTAAGTGGCACACCGCCGACAACCTCTTAGAGAAACTGAGGGAAATCATCGCCCAGTAGCTTACCCCACTTAGACTCTCCTGGGGATTTGTGATATCTGACAATGCCACCAATATTGTGCGGGCATTACATCTGGGCAAATTCCAGCACGTCCCATGTTTTGCTCACACAATAAACTTGGTAGTGCAGAATTTTCTGAAAAGCGACAGGGGCGTGCAGGAGATGCTTTGGGTGGCCTGAAAAATTTCTGGCCACTTTCGCCATTCAGCGACTGCGTGCTGAAGACTGGAGCGCCAGCAAACATTTTTGAACCTGCCCCGCCATCACCTGAAGCAAGAGGTTGTGACGCGGTGGAACTCAACCCTCTATATGCTTCGGAGGATGGAGGAGCAGCAAAAGGCCATTCAAGCCTATACATCTACCTATGACATAGGCAAAGGAGGGGGAATGCACCTGACTCAAGTGCAGTGGAGAATGATTTCCGTGTTGTGCAAGGTTCTCCAGCCCTTCGAACTTGCCACACGTGAAGTCAGTTCAGACACTGCCAGCTTGAGTCAGGTCATTCCCCTCATCAGGCTTTTGCAGATGCAGCTGGAGAAAGTGAAGGAGGAGCTAAGACGGGATGATTCCGCTCAGCATGTGGGACTTGTGGATGAAGCCCTTCATTTGCTTTGCCACGATTCCAGGGTGGTCAATCTGTTGAAATCAGACCACTACATTTTGGCCACCGTGCTCGATCCTAGGTTTAAAGCCTATGTGGTGTCTCTCTTTCTGGCCGACACAAGCCTGCAAAGGTGCCAAGACCTGCTGGTGTCAGCTGAAGCGGAACGTGATACATCA
This sequence comes from Taudactylus pleione, assembly GCA_031769625.1. NCBI lineage: Eukaryota > Metazoa > Chordata > Amphibia > Anura > Myobatrachidae > Taudactylus > Taudactylus pleione. Next base: position 5,344,387 of record JAUIMM010000372.1, on the reverse strand, counting down.
TCAGCTCCTTCTTCATTTTCTCCCGCAACTGGGGCTGCCAGGAAAAAACTTAGGTATCCTAAGCAACCCGCTGGCGGTGATGCAGGGCAGACAGGACCAAGTTTGGACATCTGGTCCGGACTGAAGGACCTGGCAACAATTTCTGACATGTCTACTGTCACTGCATATGATACTGTCACCACTGACAGAATGGTGGAGGAATTATTTTCTGTGTTCTTGAATTGTGTGCACTGTGGCTGCACGTGCATCAACAAAGGAGCAGCGCCAAGCGTGCGCCTGTGTCATAAGTAAAGGGCCGGCTGGCTTGTCCTTTAAAGGGTGCTGTAAACCCCAAAGTGCGCTCCACAAAGAATAAAATATTCTTTTTTTTTCTGTCTTTGTGAATTGTGTGGGCTGTAGCCGCACCTGCATCCTCAAAGCAGCAGCGACAATCGTGCGTCTGTCTGTTATAGGGTGGTGTAACCCCCTTAGTGCGCTCCAACCAAAATAAAATAATCTTTTTTTCTGTCTTTGTGAATTGTGTGGGCTGTAACCGCACGTGCATCCTCAAAGCAGCAGCGACAAGCATGCGTCTGTCTGTTAAAGGGTGGTGTAACCCTCAAAGTGCGCTCCACTATAAATAAAAAATTCTTTTTTTTTCCGTCTTTGTGAATTGTGTGAGCTGTAGCCGCACCTGCATCCTTTTTTTCTGTGTTTGTGTGTGAAATGTATGCGCAGTAGCCGCACCTGCATCCTCAAAGCAGCAGCGACAAGTGTGCTTCTGTCTGTTAAAGGGTGGTTTAACCCTCAAAGTGCGCTCCACAAAAAATAAAAAATTCTTCTTTCTTTTCTGTCTTTGTGAATTGTGTGGGCTGTAACCGCTCCTGCATCCTCAAAGCAGCAGCGACAAGCATGCGTCTGTCTGTTATAGGGTGGTGTAACCCCCATAGTGCACTCCAACCAAAATAAAATAATCTTCTTTTTTTCTGTTTGTGTGTGAAATGTATGCGCAGTAGCTGCACCTGCATCCTCAAAGCAGCAGCGACAAGTGTGCGTCTGTCTGTTAAAGGGTGGTGTAACCCTCAAAGTGCGCTCCACAAAAAATAAAAAATTCTTTTTTTTTCTGTCTTTGTGAATTGTGTGGGCTGTAGCCGCACCTGCATCCTCAAAGCAGCAGCGACAAGCATGCATCTGTCTGTTAAAGGGTGGTGTAACCCCCAAAGTGCGCTCCAACCAAAATAAAATAATCTTTTTTTCTGTCTTTGTGAATTGTGTGGGCTGTAACCGCACCTACATCCTCAAAGCAGCAGCGACAAGCATGCATCCGTCTGTTAAAGGGTGGTGTAACCCTCAAAGTGCGCTCCACTATAAATAAAAAATTCTTTTTTTTTCCATCTTTGTGAATTGTGTGAGCTGTAGCCGCACTTGCATCCTCAAAGCAGCAGCGACAAGCGTGCGTCTGTCTGTTAAAGGATTACATCGGTGACAGCATCCAAGTAGGCATGTCAGACAGTCCCTACCTGTACTGGCAGGAAAAGGAGGCAATTTGGAGGCCCCTGTACAAACTGGCTCTATTTTACCTGAGTTGCCCCCCCTCCAGTGTGTACCCTGAAAGGGTGTTTAGTGCAGCCGGGAAACTTGTCAGCGAAAGGCGTAGGAGGTTGCTTCCACAAAATGTGGAGAAGATGATGTTCATAAAAATGAATTATCAACTCTTCCAGGGAGACCAGCCTCCAGAACGTACAGAGGGACCTGTGGTGGTGGATTCTAGTGGGAACTAATTAATACTCGGTGACGATGAGGATGTACACAACACTCAAGAGGGTGAGGAATCGGTGGATGAGGATGACATCTTGCCTCCGTAGAGCCAGTTTGTGCAGGGACAGATTAATTGCCAGCTTGTTTTGTGGGGGCCCAAACGAACCAATGATTTCAGCCACAGTCGTATGGCAGACCCTGGCGCTGAAATTATTGGTTTGTTAAAGTGTGCATGTCCTGTTTATACAACATAAGGGTGGGTGGGAGGCAATTCCATCTTGCACCTCTTTTTTTTCTTTGCATTATGTACTGTTTGGGGCCTAGTTTTTCAAACTGCCATCCTGTCTGCCACTGCAGTGTCACTCCTAGATGGGACACGTGTTTGTGCCGCCCAATCGTGTCGCTTAGCATAGTCATCCAGCTACCTCGGTGCAACCTTTTGGACATAAAAACACTATTGTGAGGTGTGAGGTGTTCAGAATAGACTGAAAATGAGTGGAAATTAAGGTTATTGAGGTTAATAATAGCATAGGAGCAGAAAAACCAACACATTCTGTGATTTTAATTGTTTTTATGTTTTTTTTCAAAAAAATACAGATCCAAAACACAAAACCCAGAACCCAAAACACGGAAGGGTGGTTTTGGCAAAACCAATCCAGATCCAAAACACGAAGAAAGATCCAGATCCAAAACCAAAACACGAAAAGTGGCCGGTGCACACCCCTAGTTTTCATCCAGACTCTGATATACTGTAGAAGAAAGTGTTCCTTCTTTCCTCTCCTCCATGTTGAAAGCATCATGTTAAGTTTTTAGCATGTGTTTGCTCCTGGTTGTACAGAAATAAAGAGTCTCTGTTTGATTTGATTATACTTCCTGCTGCTCCTATGTAGTGTATTTGCTAACAATTAGACCAGGGGTTCCCAGCCACGGTCCTCAAGGCACACTAACAGTCCAGGTTTAAAGGATAGCCATAGTTGAGCACAGGTGACTTAATTAGTACCTTAGTTATTTTGATTTAACCATGTGTGCTTAAGCATGGATATCACTAAAACCAGGACTGTTTAGGGACACATCCACTAGACGATCTACTCTATGTCCAATCTCTAAATGATTTTGCCTTGATTTTTTTCCCTTGAAATTTTATCGTTCAGTCTGAATGACTTGCAAACGATCTTTTATAGATCAAGTGAAATTGACCTGCATGTTCGGTCGACTGACGAGACGGTCAAACGACCAGCGGGAGCGCGCATTGTTCATCGTTAACGACCAAACACTGCACGATTTATAAACGATTTTTAAACGATTGAACGATAACGACGTCGTTATCATTCAATCGCCTGCTAAAATCGTGTAGTGAATGCCCCCCTTTAGTGTGCCTTGAGGACTGAAGTTGGGAATCACTGAATTAGACATTAAGGACGTGAGCAACTATACTGTGCATTTCTCCATGTTATTGGTTCTCTGACATTCTGCTGATAGGATCCAGATGAAGCCCAAACAAAATGTTTTGTCAAAATGAAGGACTATAATTGATTGTAAAGGATTCACAATTTTGTTTTCTGTGTTTATTTTTGGTATGTATATGCTATAGCTGTTGAAGAATTCTGTATGGTAAACTCTTTAAATAATTACTTGAATGATGGGGTTTATATCATACTTGTGTACTTTTGAAAAAGCATTTCAGGGAGATTGTGAAAGCAGCACCTATGAGCGTGGCAGTAAAGTGGACATGTACTGCTACTTCTGAGAGGTGTCATAAACCTGACTTACATCCAAATGTAAACGAGACTCAAAGTAGTTAGTGAGATCTATTTGTTGATGAAAACACTTTTCATAAATGCATGTAGCCATAGGGATCATTGTGCCTTATAACCAATGCAGGGAAATTATACTAATGATCCAATTTGAATGTATATATATTTTTTTATATAACAGCTACATAATGGGGGTAAGGTGCAATCAGGGATATTACCAGGGGTAAATTTACTAAGAAGCGAAATAGGTCAAGATGACCATCTCGGGTGATTTATAAATTTTTTTCCTGCTTGCAAATTTACTAAAGGTAAAGTCAGGTGAGTTAGAGAGAGATTTCTCTCATCTCACTCGTAAAACTTGGGTGAGATAGCAATCTCGAATCAAATCACCATTGGGCCAAATCGGAAGTACTTTTCACCTAAAACATACATCTCTCAAAACTACCAAGAATCGGGATGACAAGCTCGGGAGAGATAGGAGCAAACTCTTTGTCAAAATCACTTTTCAAACTCTCAACCCCCTGAGCTGCAAGATGGTCAGAAACATGCACAAATCATTGTGATTTGTGTATGTTAATTTCTGTAAATGGTTAAAATAGGATTCATTTTAAAAATTACGTGAGACCCCCCCCCCCAAAAAAAAAGACTAACCAGCCCCGGGCTTGCCAGCCAGTCCTGATTCTTAAAATTACAGGGGAAAAAAATGTGTAGGCTTCCACTTTAAATTTAAGAACCAGCACCAGGCAGCAGGGACAGAGCTGGTTTTAAATATAGGGATAAAAAAATTGACGTGAGGTTCCCCGTATATTTAAAACCAGCCCTGGACCCTTTCTACTGGGGGACTGATGCCACAGCCAGTGGAGCCCTTTCGCCAGGCCCTATGATGACGGGGATAGCCCCGGGCTATCAGCCTAGGCCAGAGGTGCCCTGAAAAGGGCTACCCCTTTATTGGAGGGGTGCTCAAATCCCCAGGGATCCCTGGCCTGGGCTGACTAGAGGTCAGGGTAGTTGCTGCCGCTGGTGGGCCCAGTGAAAGGGCTCCCCTGGCTGTGGCATCAGTTCCCCACTAGAAAGGGTCCAGTGCTGGTTTTAAATATACGGGGAACCTCACGTCAATTTTTTTATCCCTATATTTAAAATCAGCTCTGTCCCTGCTGTTTTATTTGTATTATTTTGTATATTATTCACTTCCACAATACAGCAACATATGTGGAGGTGTTGGCGGCCTGCTATATCTTGTGGCTGCTCTATAACTATATGCTCAGATATTAACCTGTTATTTTAGAAAACTATTTTATATACTGTCATTTATGTAAATTGTCTTGTATGTTTGCGTGCTTATGTATGGCCATTTGTATGTGACATTAAATTGTATTTACTATTATTAAGCTAAAGGGTCTCCAATCAGCAGCGCTTTTTATTATTCTCTTTTTGGCTCTCACGGCTAAGAGGTGTGGCAATTACCTCTATTAAGAAGCTGCAGCACAGATTGGGAAATACTTTTGATATCTCCATATTTTGTTCTGACACTTAAGTGTGTGTTTTGGTGTTTGTTCAGGCTGCATAGACGATGCAAAACAGTATATATATATATATGAACGACGTGGTTCATATATATTTATTGTGTGTACGCACTGGCCGATTGTCAGGACGATATAGGTGTACCCAGCATTACACAGTATAGTAGATGCAAAGTGAATAATGATGTAATTTAATCTAACTGATCAGAATTTTATTATGCTCCTGATGCATGACAAAAGTCTCTTCACTGGCCAAAAAGCTCTCTAATGTCTCAGCTTTTAAGTACCAACACATTTAACATTATTTTTAACAAAGATGTAATCTTTCCAGACATTGCTGTGGTTGCAAATGTTCTTTTTTAGTAGTAATTTCTAATCCTAGGTTTATATTCTGATATTAATTTATTTCCTATTTTTCCACCTCACTATTATTTCCCTTACTCTGCTTTTGTTCTTTTTCGCTGACATATTCTCTCTCTCATTTTATATCTCTATGGAGTGTTTATCAAGGTTCTTTTCCATAAAATAATGTAGATTCTGCATAATTTTATGTGTTCTTCTAATACACAGAAATCCCCGGCAGAGTGCTAATTAGCACTGAAGATTGCAATCCCCATTATTATCAATGGGCACTGCGATCTGACCCCTATGTAACAGACTCAGAAAAGTGAAGATTTTCGGAGTTTGGCCCCATTAGTTTACACCATCTGCAGATGAATTAAACTGCTTTAAACCTATGGAGGCTTAGGAGCAGGAGAGAGATCTTCCGATCTTCCTAGGGAGTGTTTTGCACCCCCTCTCTCCTTACCTGTGTCCATAGGCCCCCATTGTAAAATCACTTCCTACCCTCCAGTAGAAATAGCCTCCCCAGTGGAAAAAGATCCCCAGCATTATCATCACTCACCCCCTACAGGTACATTTTTTTAATTAAGTCCAGATGTCCAAATGTCTTAGGTCAAGTGCGCTGCTGATTACAGATTCCCGATTATCGGGAATTTTCGAGTGTGCAGGATCCATTCTGCGCATGTGCAGAACAGGTCTTGTGTGATCGCACGCAGGCCCCCATATGTCTCTGCCTGATTGACAGGCACAGGCGTTTACAGGGCGGTGCAGGGACAGGGACAGCCTGCGATCCCATAAACGGGGGCATGTCGCCCCCCTTTTCCGGGAGTGCTAAGGCCAGGATCTCTGTCCATGGATGCAGATTTTGGCCTCGCATGATGGCCAGCCTACGTAAGATGAGGCTTAATCAGCTGGCTGGCATCATCCAACACCTCGGTCGCAGCATTTTAGCACCTCCTGCTGCATTAGCAAGGACAGAATTGCAAAGCTGCTTGTGTGCGGCTTTGCAATTCCATCCTCTGCTGAATCCGGCCCTTAGTTTGATGACTCTGTAGAACCCATTTAAAGCATTTATTAAACACAACTGTGCGTTACAACAATGGCTGCTGAATAATCTGATAATCTGTAAAACCAGCAGTGGCTAAATAAAGTATACAAGTTAGTACGGTTTATTCTGGTATATTTTCTTCTAGGTCTAAAACACAGCTTTACAAAATAAAGTTTTTGTGCCACAATGCTATTTCCATCACCTTTTAGATGACTGCATTCACTGGCGCTGTTGACCATAATTTCAAAACCGTGAGCACTCGCAGCTGTTTACCTCTTTTGTAAAGTGATTTCTTGCCAGTTAAATATGCAGGAGATTAAATGGACAGACTGCACCTGTTGATCTTCTTTGGAAGCAAAACTCTGTCCCAAGGGTCATGAAGCAAATAATATTTTAGTAAACTTAAAAAATACAGACCAGGTGATATTTATTAAATGTTATAAACTGCTATAATATACAAAATACAAGGAATACATTTTTTTTTTCAAATAATTTTTTTTCATCTAGTATATTATTAGCATAATAGAAAACTAAATATACAAGAAAACTAAAATCTCTTTTGAGACCTTAAAGTACAAAGTACATTAAAATACGTAATAAAGACTCAATAACAGAAAGATCAGTGTATAACTTTGCATATTCACCCAGAAATATAATGAACGGTTACTATTTTCCCATAGTTATTATTGTTATGGTTACTACTAGGGGTGAGCGGGTTCGGATTTCTGAAATCCGAACCCCCCCGAGCCCCCCCGATCCGAGTCCGATCCGAGTCAGGCTCGACTTTTCCCGCCTGACTCGGATCTGAAATCGAGGCAAAACGTCATCATCCCACCTTCCGAGTCTCGCGGGTTTTGGATCCTATATAAGGTACCCGCGTCGGCGCCATTTTCTCACTCGGCTGTGGACAGTGAAGAGGGAGGGTGGGAGTTAGGGCTGTGTAGTGTAGTATAGTGTAGTGCTGCTGTTGTCCACTACTTCAAAGTCCATAGGGGCTGGCTGTGTTGTGCTGTGCTGCTGTTGTTAATAGGGGCTGTGTCCACTACTTCAAAGTCCATAGGGGCTGGCTGGATTGTGTTGTGCAGTCAGTTCTCCATAGGGGCTGTGTCCACTCCAAAGTCCTGTGCAGTGTCCCAGTCCTAAAGGAGTGCTGTAGTGTTGTCCAGGGGGTGCTCTGTCCATCAGGGGTGCTCCCCCCAAGTGCTAAAAAAATAATATATTTTCTGTGTTTGTGAATTGTGTGCGCAGTAGCCGCACGTGCATCAACAAAGTAGTGCCAAGCGTGCGCCTGTGTCATAAGTAAAGGGCCGGCTGGCTTGACCGTTAAGGGTGCTGTAACCCCCGAAAGTACACTCCAGTCCAAACCAAAAAAAAAATTATTTTCTGTGTTTGTGAATTGTGTGCGCAGTAGCCGCACGTGCATCAACAAAGTAGTGCCAAGCGTGCGCCTGTGTCATAAGTAAAGGGCCGGCTGGCTTGACCGTTAAGGGTGCTGTAACCCCCGAAAGTACACTCCAGTCCAAACCAAAAAAAAAATTATTTTCTGTGTTTGTGAATTGTGTGCACAGTAGCCGCACGTGCATCAACAAAGTAGTGCCAAGCGTGCGCCTGTGTCATAAGTAAAGGGCCGGCTGGCTTGACGGTTAAGGGTGCTGTAACCCCCGAAAGTACACTCCAGTCCAAACCAAAAAAAAATTTTTTTTCTGTGTTTGTGAATTGTGTGCGCAGTAGCCGCACGTGCATCAACAAAGTAGTGCCAAGCGTGCGCCTGTGTCATAAGTAAAGGGCCAGCTGGCTTGACCGTTAAAGGGTGCTGTAACCCCCAAAGTACACTCCAGTCCAAACCAAAAAAAAAATTATTTTCTGTGTTTGTGAATTGTGTGCGCAGTAGCCGCACGTGCATCAACAAAGTAGTGCCAAACGTGCGCCTGTGTCATAAGTAAAGGGCCGGCTGGCTTGACCGTTAAGGGTGCTGTAACCCCCGAAAGTACACTCCAGTCCAAACCAAAAAAAAAATTATTTTCTGTGTTTGTGAATTGTGTGCGCAGTAGCCGCACGTGCATCAACAAAGTAGTGCCAAGCGTGCGCCTGTGTCATAAGTAAAGGGCCGGCTGGCTTGACCGTTAAGGGTGCTGTAACCCCCGAAAGTACACTCCAGTCCAAACCAAAAAAAAAATTATTTTCTGTGTTTGTGAATTGTGTGCGCAGTAGCCGCACGTGCATCAACAAAGTAGTGCCAAGCGTGCACCTGTGTCATAAGTAAAGGGCCGGCTGGCTTGACCGTTAAGGGTGCTGTAACCCCCGAAAGTACACTCCAGTCCAAACCAAAAAAAAAATTATTTTCTGTGTTTGTGAATTGTGTGCGCAGTAGCCGCACGTGCATCAACAAAGTAGTGCCAAGCGTGCGCCTGTGTCATAAGTAAAGGGCCGGCTGGCTTGACCGTTAAAGGGTGCTGTAACCCCCAAAGTACACTCCAGTCCAAACCAAAAAAAAAATTATTTTCTGTGTTTGTGAATTGTGTGCGCAGTAGCCGCACGTGCATCAACAAAGTAGTGCCAAGCGTGCGCCTGTGTCATAAGTAAAGGGCCGGCTGGCTTGACCGTTAAAGGGTGCTGTAACCCCCGAAAGTACACTCCAGTCCAAACCAAAAAAAAATTATTTTCTGTGTTTGTGAATTGTGTGCGCAGTAGCCGCACGTGCATCAACAAAGTAGTGCCAAGCGTGCGCCTGTGTCATAAGTAAAGGGCCGGCTGGCTTGACCGTTAAAGGGTGCTGTAACCCCCAAAGTACACTCCAGTCCAAACCAAAAAAAAAATTATTTTCTGTGTTTGTGAATTGTGTGCGCAGTAGCCGCACGTGCATCAACAAAGTAGTGCCAAGCGTGCGCCTGTTTCATAAGTAAAGGGCCGGCTGGCTTGACCGTTAAAGGGTGCTGTAACCCCCAAAAGTACACTCCAGTCCAAACCAAAAAAAAATTATTTTCTGTGTTTGTGAATTGTGTGCGCAGTAGCCGCACGTGCATCAACAAAGTAGTGCCAAGCGTGCGCCTGTGTCATAAGTAAAGGGCCGGCTGGCTTGACCGTTAAGGGTGCTGTAACCCCCGAGAGTACACTCCAGTCCAAACCAAAAAAAAAATTATTTTCTGTGTTTGTGAATTGTGTGCGCAGTAGCCGCACGTGCATCAACAAAGTAGTGCCAAGCGTGCGCCTGTGTCATAAGTAAAGGGCCGGCTGGCTTGACCGTTAAGGGTGCTGTAACCCCCGAAAGTACACTCCAGTCCAAACCTAAAAAAAAATTATTTTCTGTGTTTGTGAATTGTGTGCGCAGTAGCCGCACGTGCATCAACAAAGTAGTGCCAAGCGTGCGCCTGTGTCATAAGTATAGGGCCGGCTGGCTTGACCGTTAAAGGGTGCTGTAACCCCCAAAGTACACTCCAGTCCAAACCAAAAAAAAAATTATTTTCTGTGTTTGTGAATTGTGTGCGCAGTAGCCGCACGTGCATCAACAAAGTAGTGCCAAGAGTGCGCCTGTGTCATAAGTAAAGGGCCGGCTGGCTTGACCGTTAAAGGGTGCTGTAACCCCCAAAGTACACTCCAGTCCAAACCAAAAAAAAAATTATTTTCTGTGTTTAGCCGCACGTATATATCAAATCGATATAACATAAATGGAGGACCAAACTTTCTCCGATAAAAATAAAATAGAGAAAGATCAAGAACCACTTCCTCCTAGTGCTGAAGCTGCTGCCACTAGTCATGACATAGACGATAACATGCCATCAACGTCGTCTGCCAAGGCCGATGCCCAATGTCATAGTAGAGGGCACATACAATCCCAAATGGCAAAGTTCAGGAAAATGACCTTGAAAAAGACATTTAAATCAGCTGAAGAGAAACGTAAACTTGCCAATATGCCATTTACGACACGGAGTGGCAAGGAACGGCTAAGGTCGATCCCTAGTATGTTCATGACTAGTGGTTCAGCTTCACATGACGATGGAAGCCCTCCTCCCACTAAAAAAATCAAAAGAGTTAAGCTGGCAAAAGCACAGCGAAGAACTGTGCTTTCTAAGAAGATATCACAAATCCCCAAGGAGAGTCCAAGTGTGGTGGTGGTTGCGATGCCTGACCTTCCCAGCACTGGACGGGAAGAGGTGGCTCTTTCCACCATTTGCACGCCCCCTGCAAGTGCTGAAAGGAGCACCCACAGTCCACTTGCTGATATGCAAATTGAAGATGTCACTGTTGAAGTACAACAGGATGAGGATACTGGTGTAGCTGGCGCTGAGGAGGAAGTTGGCGAGGAGGATTCTGATGGTGATGTGGTTTGTTTAAATCAGGCTCCGGGGGAGACAGTTGTTGTCCGTGGGATGAAAAAGCCCATCACGGTCATGCCTGGGCAGAAGACCAAACATTCCACCTCTTTGGTCTGGCAATATTTCTATCCAAATCCGGACAACAACTGTCTTGCCATATGTACCATATGTAAAGGTGAAATAAGTAGGGGTAGGGACGTCAACCACCTAGGAACATCCTCCCTTATACGGCACCTGCAGCGCGTTCATAAAAAGTTACTGTCAAGTTCAGAAACTTTGGCTAAGACCGTAAGCAGTCCAGGGACACCTAAATCCCGTTGTCCTGTTGTATCCAAGCGCCTGCAAACCACACCGTCAACTCCCTCCTCGTCAATTTCCTCCTTAGTCAGGATCGGAAGTAGTCCTGCAGGCCATGTCACTGGCATGACTGACTCTCCTATCCGGGATTCCTCTGGAGGATCCTGCATTGCTACGCCTACTGCTGCCGCTGCTGCTGTTGCTGCTGCTGGGAGTCGTTCATCATCCCAGAGAGGAAGTAGGAACACCACTACTTTTACTAAACAATTGACCCTCCAACAGTCCTTAGCGAGGAGGATGAAGTACGACAGCAGTCATCCTGAAGCAAAACGTATAACTGAGGCCTTGACTGCTATGTTGGTGTTAGACGTGCGTCCGGTATCCGCCATTAGTGCAGTGGGATTTAGACAATTGATGGAGGTAGTGTGTCCCCGGTTCCAAATCCCATCTAGATTCCACTTCACTAGGCAGGCGATACCGAGACTGTACAGAAACGTCAGAAAAAGTGTCCTCAGTGTCCTGAAAAATGCCGTTGTACACAATGTCCACTTAACCACGGACATGTGGACAAGTGGAACAGGGCAGACTAAGGACTATATGACTGTGACAGCCCACTGGGTAGATGTATCACCTTACGCAGCAACAGCAGCAGCGTCACCAGTAGCAGCATCTCAGAAACGCCAGCTCGTTACAAGGCAGGCTACGCTGTGTATCACCGGTTTCAGTAAGAGGCACACCGCCGACAACCTCTTAGAGAAACTGAGGGAAATCATCGCCCAGTGGCTTACCCCACTTAGACTCTCCTGGGGATTTGTGATATCTGACAACGCCACCAATATTGTGCGGGCATTACATCTGGGCAAATTCCAGCACGTCCCATGTTTTGCTCACACAATAAACTTGGTGGTGCAGAATTTTCTGAAAAGCGACAGGGGCGTGCAGGAGACGCTTTGGGTGGCCCGAAAAATTTCTGGCCACTTTCGCCATTCAGCGACTGCGTGCCGAAGACTGGAGCGCCAGCAAACACTCTTGAACCTGCCCCGCCATCACCTGAAGCAAGAGGTTGTGACGCGGTGGAACTCAACCCTCTATATGCTTCAGAGGATGGAGGAGCAGCAAAAGGCCATACAAGCCTATACATCCACCTATGACATAGGCAAAGGAGGGGGTATGCACCTGACTCAAGCGCAGTGGAGAATGATTTCCGTGTTGTGCAAGGTTCTCCAGCCCTTCGAACTTGCCACACGTGAAGTCAGTTCAGACACAGCCAGCTTGAGTCAGGTCATTCCCCTCATCAGGCTTTTGCAGAAGCAGCTGGAGAAAGTGAAGGAGGAGCTAAGACAGAGCGATTCCGCTCGGCATGTGGGACTTGTGGATGAAGCCCTTCATTCGCTTTGTCAGGATTCCAGGGTGGTCAATCTGTTGAAATCAGACAACTACATTTTGGCCACCGTGCTTGATCCTAGGTTTAAAGCCTATGTGGTGTCTCTCTTTCCGGCCGACACAAGCCTGCAGAGGTGCAAAGACCTGCTGGTGAACACACTGTCAGCTGAAGCGGAACGTGACACGTCAACGGCTCCTTCTTCATTTTCTCCCGCAACTGGGGCTGCCAGGAAAAAACTTAGGTATCCTAAGCAACCCGCTGGCGGTGATGCAGGGCTGGCAGGACCAAGTTTGGACATCTGGTCCGGACTGAAGGACCTGGCAACAATTTCTGACATGTCTACTGTCACTGCATATGATACTGTCACCATTGACAGAATGGTGGAGGATTACATCGGTGACAGCATCCAAGTAGGCATGTCAGACAGTCCATACCTGTACTGGCAGGAAAAAGAGGCAATTTGGAGGCCCCTGTACAAGCTGGCTCTATTTTACCTGAGTTGCCCCCCCTCCAGTGTGTACTCCGAAAGAGTGTTTAGTGCAGCCGGGAACCTTGTCAGCGAAAGGCGTAGGAGGTTGCTTCCACAGAATGTGGAGAAGATGATGTTCATCAAAATGAATTATCAGCTCTTCCAGGGAGACCAGCCTCCAGAAGGTACAGAGGGACCTGTGGTGGTGGATTCAAGTGGGGACGAGTTAATACTTTGTGAGGATGAGGATGTACACACTGAAGAGGGTGAGGAATCGGTGGATGAGGAGGATGAGGATGACATCTTGCCTCCGTAGAGCCAGTTTGTGCAGGGACACATTAATTGCCAGCTTGTTTTGTGGGGGCCCAAACGAACCAATCATTTCAGCCACAGTTGTGTGGCAGACCCTGGCGCTGAAATGATTGATTTGTTAAAGTGTGCATGTCCTGTTTATACAACATAAGGGTGGGTGGGAGGGCCCAAGGACAATTCCATCTTGCACTTCTTTTTTTTCTTTGCATTATGTACAGTTTGGGGCCTAGTTTTTCTAACTGCCATCCTGTCTGCCACTGCAGTGTCACTCCTAGATGGGTCACGTGTTTGTGCCGCCCACTCGTGTCGCTTAGCATAGTCATCCAGCTACCTCGGTGCAACCTTTTGGACATGAAAACACTATTGTGAGGTGTGAGGTGTTCAGAATAGACTGGAAATGAGTGGAAATTAAGGTTATTGAGGTTAATAATAGCATAGGAGCAGAGAAACCAACAAATTCTGTGATTTTAGCTGTTTTTATGCTTTTTAAAAAAAAAATACAGATCCAAAACACAAAACCCAGAACCCAAAACACGGAAGGGTGGTTTTGGCAAAACCAATCCAGATCCAAAACACGAAGAAAGATCCAGATCCAAAACCAAAACACAAAACACGAAAAGTGGCCGGTGCACACCCCTAGTTACTACTATATCAAATATGAACTTTCTTACCCACTCACTCGATGTTAAGATAAGCGACGTAAATGGGCTCTAGAGCACCCTGTGCCGGACCCACCCCCAAAGCGCATGACGTCTTGACGCCGCTCAGAGGGGAGGGGCCACCGGGAAGTTTAGCACTGCCGGAGCATCCTGAGGATGCTTTGAGCGGATACAAAGACTGCAGGGTGCCTGCCTGGAGTATCTAAAGGACACTCCGGGTGGCACTGCAGTAGCATTACTAAATGCAGGGAGCCATTCCACATGTGCCCATCAAAATAGTAGCCTATGGCAGTAATAAGGGGCAAGGCCCCTAATATTCTGGAAGAGGAGCAATCTTCCTCTTTTCCAGTTTTGGAACCAGACTGTGCTAAGTATCACTGTCCATATATTTTGTGTTCCTCTGCTCCACTCCACTGTGTTTTTGACTTTTTGTTAGCATTGCTTTACAGGCCACCTACATCTCCAGCCTAAACCTCCCCTGTTTATTTCCTCCCTGTGCCCCACTTCAGCTGTACCTTTTGTGCCCACCCCTGCCTCCAACCCAGGCGACACCTTCTCCTCCATGCCACCTCACCGTTATCCCCCCTCTCCACCACCACGCCGCTGCTTAGATACCCCTCACCTTCTGTCGCTCCTTCCCCAGGCAGTCACGCGGCATCCGGCAGCTCGCGATGCCACATCTTTCCCTTTTCCGGCACACGCGCCGGGACCACCGTCCTCCCTCCTTCACTCCCAACCCAGCTCATGGGGCTGTGCATCTCCCTCTGGATCAGGCCTCCTCACACTACGCGCCACCGGCTGGCCATGCCCACCTTCCCCGGCAGTCATTTTTGGCCCCCTGCCAGCATATGAGGAAAATGTTATAATGGACCCCGCTCTTTGTCCAACCCCCCCACCGCTCCATGTGCGGGAGATCAGCTCCCTAGGGTTTCATCTCCCCATTAATATTCTGCACCAGTGTGCTAGGCGCTGCTGTTTTTCCTGTGGATTCCATCTCTCCCTTACCGCACCCATGTAGCCGTTCCCAGCCCCCACCCATTGCTACACACTGGCCGTTCCTATATTTCACAGAAACAGTGCAGCATCAGCTCCACCCCCTTTACTTGCCTCCCCCTGCGTCATTCCATGTCCGCAGAAACCGAGCAGCATCAGGCCCCCCCACCTCTCCTTTACTCCCCCCCTCCTCTTCTGCGCAATTTCATGCCCGCTGGTTTTTTCCTTACTGCCCCCAATTCACATTTAGCCCCTGGTTCTACCAGCAATTACAGCCGCCCTGCATGCCAGCCCAGCCATAGACACCCCCCTCACACTCTACTCCACTCAAAATCCTAATCTGCTGAAAGAGGTCGCGTCCCATGCTTACACCTCACGTGTTATTATTTCAAGTCCTCAGGTTGCTGTCTCAGAGTCTTCCAGGATTACACAGGAAGTGTCTTTGGATGTCCAGGATGGTCAGAAGTCAGAAGGCGACTAAAGTCATGGTGGGTGCACTGCGCAGCGAGGGACAAGCATTAGTGGGCAGTCAGTCAGGGCCAGACCTTCATCCAATGGATCACGTGAGCATGTTGCTCTTTTTTTTTGTGAAGCGTTTTACTTCTCTTTGCTGTGTACGGCGATTCTTCCAGATACACTGATAGGCCCTGTAAGTTCAGGGGGTGTTTGCGTGATAGATTAAGGATAAGCATAAAAGCCCAAAGAGTTCTATTACTATTATTAGCAGCTAGGGTCCCGGTTGCAGCGGTGGATGGGGTCCATTGTGCAAACGCAGCTCTACTTGGGTGATTTGAGGTTAAAATTATGACAGCACAGAGGGTGTGGTGGTTAACGTTACTATCACTATAGTATCACTCAGGGGAGACTTTGAGGGCTAATTTAATTTAATTTGTTTGCCATTAGGGGGATGATAAAGACATAAACGGGCAGCACGATTGGCGTAGTGGTTAGCATCACTGCCTTACAGTACTGAGGGCTTGGGGTTGAATCCCAAAAAGGTCCTATCTATGTAGAGCTTGTATGTTCTCGCAGGGATTGCAGTGTTTGTTTCGGGCGAAGGCCTTGTCAGCATTTTGGGGTCGGTTACCGTCGTTCATACCTGATTTGGTTAACTAGCTTGTTCGTATTTGCAGTGAAATTTACTGGGAAATCTGGCCGGGGAATTCATGGATGTGCTGAAGTACATGCAGTTTTTTCAGGAAGAAGCAGGAAGGTTAGGCAGTGTTTCAGTTCAAGTTTCAAGGACGTGGAGTTTCTGCTTGAGGGTTACTCGGCAGTTCTGGATACCGATGGGTTCCGGTTAGCCTGGAGGAAGTACTGTCCAGCCTGTACAAGTACCTGTAGCACCTGGCGCGGTGAGGGTTATGCGTTCAATAATGCCCAGTGCAGCATGGAGTCGGGCGTAGGTGCATTGAATTCTGCATGCTACGTGGTGACAGCCATCGGACAGTAATATAGCCGCATTGGCAGTGCAGAAGCGGGTTGAGGGGATATCGAATCGAGCAGCAAGCGGTTATTGCATAGTGTTAGAAGGTTTTTAATTTGGGTATTCATTTGCTTTTAATGCACAAGATATACGTTGTAGTCCAAACGGGACCTTCAATCCATACGCAATCACCCGGAAGTCGACGAAACTGAGGTCTCTGGGGGTCATTCAGACCCGCTCAGGACGCTTGCAAGCGGGTTGATGGTGCCGAATTGCACATGCGCACGATGGAGGGAGCTCCGTCGTGCGCATGCGCGAGCCCGAATAACGACGGCCAAGCCGTCGTTATGGGTATCGCACCAAAGGGGATGTGCTGTCGATGGTGAGTGACAGCATGCCCCCTTTGGTTTACATGCCGGGGGCGTGGCTGCCAGACGGAGGCGTTCCCATTGGAACGCCTACCGTCTGAGTCCGACCCCCCTGACATCACTAGTGATGTCAGTGGGAGTGATTTTGGCTCTGATAGAGCCAAAATAACTCCAGGACTTGCGGTCACCGAGACCCTACCGCAGGGTCTCATTGCAAGCCTGATGGTCGCGATGGTCTTGACAATCGCGACCATCGTCATGGACGCTCGCTATAGCTGTTGGTGGTAAATCACAGCTATGCGAGCGTCCATGAGGCCGCTCCAAGTTGAGGGAGGAGGGCCCTGATTCAGAGCGAGCGCTCTGGTCAGAGCGTCCGGCTCTTTATCAGGCCCTCTGTTTAAACGTTTGTCCTATCTGGGAATAGATATGCACATTTGGTTATCTTTGCCAGTTGCCTTTGGTTAAAGTTAGTGAATTGGGGAATTAATGGGAAGTGTCACTAAAGCAATTGCAATTGCTTCTAGGCCATGAGTTTGATCGTAGAGTAATACCCACGAGTAGGAAATTGTCGTCGTTTGGATCTCTCCATAGCCAGGATGCAAAAAATCTCAACATTTTCGTTTGTCTTAGGACTTGTGGGAGGATCTGCACGTTTGGTTGGTAATGTTTCGGGAGTTCAACGGAATTAGAATTGACTACCTGCTCAGGTGGACAATTACGGGCTTCAGTTATGGATGCGTCTAGTTCCGTAGTTTTCGGGGAGTTATCAGAGGGTGACTGCGTGAGATTTTGGCTGGAATCATGAAAATCATGAATGCGGTAAGATCTAACTGCCAGTATGCTGTTTTTGGAGTTTTTTACAATCATGGTTGTAGCCGAAATATGGGCTACCAGACTCGGCACCAGCAGGATTATGTTATGCAGAGGTATTTTAAGTGTAGTTCAAGCTATCTATATTTGCATTTGTTTAGGCGCTTTTTCACCTGTTTGTGTGTTTGCGCAAGAGCATGGACTTTAGGGCACGTCATGTTACGGGAACGGACTATGGTATTGCAGATGTCCTTGTCTCGGTTTGTCCATGGATTGGGTTTAAGGGGCTGGCCTCCACTTTTCTGCTAAGATACACGGCTTTCCCTAGTCCCGTTAATATCGGCTGGCTGTCCCCCCGAAATTTAAGTACCGTATATACTCGAGTATAAGCCGAGTTTTTCAGCACAAAAAATGTGCTGAAAAAGTACCCCCTCGGCTTATACTCGAGTCAAGTGTAGCGCTGACCGGACGGAGTTCGGTCAGCGCTACACACTGCCAAACACACAACCGCCGGAGCCGGCAGCTGCGTGTTTGGTGTAATCAGCAGCCGCTGAGAGTCTGTCAGACTCTCAGAGGCTGCTGCTGCTCCCACTGCGGGAGCCATCTTCCGGCTCCCGCAGTGGGTGATGGGAGACACGTCGTCATGACGACGTCTCTCCCATGCAAAGCGGCCGGAGGAGCGGACAGCGGCGGGACCAGGAGCGGGAGTTACAGGTAAGTGATTTTTTTTTTTTAATCTTGTCACGTCTCTCTCTACTGGGGGGTGGGGACTACAGGGGGCACTACCAGGGGGCGATTACTGCAGGGGGCACTAAAAGGGGTATTACCACTGGGGGAACTACCAGGGGGGGATTACTACAGGGGGCACTACCAGGGGGGAATTACTACAGGGGGGGATTACCACAGGGGGCACTAGAAGGGGGGATTACCACTGGGGGAACTACAAGGGGGGGATTACTACAGGGGGCACTACCAGGGGGGATTACTACAGGGGGGGATTACTACAGGGGGCACTAAAAGGGGGGATTACTACAGGGGGCACTAAAAGGGGGGATTACCACTGGGGGACCTACCAGGGGAGGATTACTACAGGGGGCACTACCAGTGGGGGATTACTACAGGGGGCACTAAAAGGGGGGATTACTACTGGGGGTACTACCAGGGGGGGATTACTACTGGAGGCACTGAAAGGGGGGATTACCACTGGGGGCACTACCAGGAGGGATTACTACTGGGGGCACAACCAGGGGGAATTACTACTGAGGGCACTACCAGCTGCTGCCATTTCCCACACTAGGCTTATACTCGAGTCAGTAAGTTTTCCCAGTTTTTTGGGGTAAAAGTAGGTACCTCGGCTTATATTCGGGTTGACTTATACTCGAGTATATACGGTAGTTTGTTTTGAGGTAATTGGCTCCGTGTACGCTGAGGTTTTAGTGAATGGCTTGTAATATTTAGGAAAGTTTTTCTTGGTTTTGAGTGCAAGAGAGGTTCGTCATTCAATGCATGCCTGTTAGAATCATTTGGAAAGGGCATGAGCAAAGTCGGCAGCTCGGGCTAGCGTTTCTTCTTTTACAAAGTTTCCAGTTATGTCGGTCAGGGGTGGAGCGCCCCATTCTAAGTGATTTTGCGAAGATCTATTGAGCTATCAATTTTGAAAGAGCCGATAGTTACAGGGTTGGGTATCACATAGGTTTAATTAAGAGGCGCAACTTAAAACTGGCAATTTGGTTAGCTTATCTAGGGATCTTTTAATTGGCGGGTTGTTATCAAATCAGATGATTTGGACGTCAACGGGTTGTTGTTTGAGAATTAAGTTTCAGTGTAATTGTGTTGTATTCATAGAGTAATAAACTGTTCAGCTCTAAAGGGCGATGGACCTCTATCCCAGCTCAAGCAATCCTACTCGGCTTGGCCGTATGTTTAATAGGTTATGGCCCCCAGGCAGCGCATGCTGGCTCCTTCACGCCACTCAGACAACATTATCTAGATTTTACTTTACAAGGGTCTTTCACAACTGTTTGATTGCTTTAGACTTGCCGCTAGATCAGTTTGGCACACATTTTTCAGGATTAGGGTGGCAGCCTGCATTGGCAGCTGCGGGTGCTTCCATTGATGACTAAAACATTTAGGTTGATGGTAGTCATCAGCCTACAAGAATTAGTTGCGTGGCGATAAGTTGCATAGTTAGCAGCGCTTCTTGCCGCTATGGAGTTTGAAGGGCTTTTCAGATTTGCCCTCAAAGAGGTTTGCTGTTTTTCACCTTCAGATGGGTCACCCAACTATTGTTTTCCTTCCCTTAGCTAGGCTGTGTTTCTGTAAATTGTATTAGCCTATCCAGGCGTGATTAACTCTTTTTTTCAGGTTTATAGGAATGCTAACTGTTGGGTGTGGGTCATAGGACATTCTTCTATCTATTGGGCTAATGAGCATCCTTTAGCATTTCAGACCCCGC
Organism: Taudactylus pleione; assembly: GCA_031769625.1. Lineage (NCBI taxonomy): Eukaryota > Metazoa > Chordata > Amphibia > Anura > Myobatrachidae > Taudactylus > Taudactylus pleione. The sequence goes on along the minus strand of JAUIMM010000372.1, from coordinate 5,324,500 downwards.
ATTTATTAGGTACCAATAAGATTCCATGGTTCGGTTTTAGGGGCAAGCCCTGGGGTGGCATTTATTAGATGTTTATGGACAGCGAAAGCCAGATTTTGGACCCCGATTGGTGGTACATTTGGGGGCATTGATCTGGGTACTGGTGATTGCATTGCAATTATACTTGCTATTAGGAAGGACCTGCAAATAGTCTACTAGAGATGGCCAGCAGTAGGATAGGCTGGCGGTAATATCTAGTCCGGTCACTAACGGACGGATGTGTTATATTGGCACCTTCGATTGCCTTACAAGGAGAGGAGTTTTTTATAGGCCCAATGGGATACACCTCATGGGCGAAGGTCTAGTGTCTCGTATTAGAAGCATTGCTGTCTTCCTTGGTGTGCGATTATTTCCTGATGGGTGGCGGGGATCTGCTCTTTGAGCCGAGCTTTGGCGGGAAGCAGTGCTCCTGGGTGGCCTATTATAGCGTAAGAGTACCTGGGTAGCATTTGCCTTTTGATAGCGGCGAGTTGGTCATTTACCTTAGGGGAGGACCGGGCCATCATCTTAGGGAGCGGTCAATGCTATTCCAATTAAGGGTGAATGGTTCTATCGCAGGCCAGTTTGCGCCGAGCGGGGATCCGCCTTTTTATTTATTTAGTGACATATAATTGTCGGGCTGTGGCCTTGGAGCACTGCTTTTTACTGCCACCATCTTTCTAATTACAAATTGATCAATAATTTTCGGCTGTGTCCTCTTTTAATTCCACATAGGTGTCCGTGTGGTTTTTTCTAGTTAGTAGTTAAGTGACTGAATTAACATAATGTAAGATTCAAACAATGGGTGACTTAGCGTACCAAACGACATTAGTTAAGATACAGCATAAACCAGAGAAGTATATAGAGCTGATGTTTTTTCTTATAAAGTTGTCATATTTGCCTGCTGCCAGAGGAGAAACGGGAGGTGTAAGGGGCGTTATGTTGCGAATGGTGTCATTGTGGCCCCACCTTGCAATGCCATGACATGACATTATAATAAAAAATTGGGTCATTATGCCCCCATATTGCCCACTTCACTGGGAATACGTGGAGGATCCTGCAGGCTGATCTACTCTCCCTGGAATGGGGGTGAACTCCCCGTAATTCATGAATCTCTTGGACATTTCATGAAGCAAAACTTTCAAAAATGTAATACAAAGCATCTTTTAAAACTGACACTTTAGAAAAAGATTGAACTTTGCACAGCCTCATATAATTTCCCTAAAAGTCTAGTTCATCATTATGGTTTAGCGCAAATTTGCACCTAAATGTAAAGTTAATAAATAACCGCCCGTACGTTCTACGTTTCTGTTTTGCAGATACAACTCCTACTACTACTAATCTGGTGCTGTTTTGACTTTGATAAATAACCTTCTAGGATTTTCATTGTCACATGTAATTTTTCGTCCAACAGCTGTTCCACAGATCAGCAGCTGTTGTCTGTCAAAAGTTTAAAGGAAATATTTTTGTTGGGACTGAGCCGATTCTTTTATACTTATAAATTAAATGAAGGAAAATGGTATTGTTTCTGTCAGTTGAAATTAAGGGTAGCAGTTTAAGTGATAAATACATATGTATGCCATTCATTTATCAGTTACAGTAAGTTATTCACTTTTCCCGAAATAAATGTTAATTTAAATTTGTGGATTAATATTTTTTTTTTAAAATAATTTAGAGAAATAATTAAATTATGAAGCTAACTACCAGTGTCATTAACTTTACGCTTTGGATGATGGAAGAAAGTAAACATTTTTTGCTTTATTTTTAATTTTTAAACCATTTATTTAGGAATTAAATAAGCCACAATAGTGTATAGAGAATCTAGAGGGGTTTCCATTGATAGACAAAATTCAGCACACAGTTGTGTTAATATTCTGCACTTAAAATACGTTTCTATGCAAGTTAAGCACATGTAAACAGATATGGAATAAAAGTCACTGTACCAAGTGGGCCAGTAAATACTGTATCTGCATTTTAAGGTGCATACACACACAATGATTTTTTGAACGATTATCGTTAAACGATATTGTTTAACGATAATCGTTTGAAAAAAATCGTTCACTTTCTGAGTCAAACGATGAACGATAATCGTTCATGCGCGTTCAGGTGTGTAGTTTATAGCTCAGTCAGACTTGTCAACTGAATGATTTTCATAAAGGGAATATGCAAAAATCGTTTGTAGTTCAAAAAAATCGTTCATTACACTTTAAAATATCTGATAGATAATCTGACAGAAAATTTTCATAAAATCGTTGGTAACAAAATCGTTGTGTGTGTATGCAGCTTTACTTGTGTTTAACATTCACTGCACTGGTAGAAGAGGGCTCTGGTGCACTGGATATAAAGATATGCAGCTACTTAATGGATTGCTATGGCAATTATCTAATCAGGAGCTGCTGTAGCTATCATTACAGTCAGTTTATTGGATTCCTACTTCCCTGCTGTTCTATTGCAGCCCTCCGACAGATATATCAAGTAAAAGAACAACTGGTGATCTGTGTAGTGACAATTGTACGTCCAATGGGAGGATCCCACTTTTGTAATATTAAGGGACAAAAACAGAAATGTCAACTCTCTTAGAGGTCGACAGCCACTGCGACAATACTATAATTATAACTCATGCACATTGGTGAGTGGCATCATATAGATCAGCATTTACCTTCTAATTGAAAACAAATGCAAACTGTGAATTCCAATCTATATGTTTTATAACCATTGATTTAGATAACATGGGAGTAAATTAGGGGTGTGCACCGGCCACTTTTCGTGTTTTGTGTTTTGGTTTTGGATCTGGATCTTTCTTCGTGTTTTGGATCTGGATTGGTTTTGCCAAAACCACCCTTCCGTGTTTTGGGTTCTGGGTTTTGTGTTTTGGATCTTTTTTGAAAAAAAGCATAAAAACAGCTAAAATCACAGAATTTGTAGGTTTTTCTGCTCCTATGCTATTATTAACCTCAATAACCTTAATTTCCACTCATTTCCAGTCTATTCTGAACACCTCACACCTCACAATAGTGTTTTTATGTCCAAAAGGTTGCACCGAGGTAGCTGGATGACTATGCTAAGCGACACGAGTGGGCGGCACAAACACGTGACCCATCTAGGAGTGACACTGCAGTGGCAGGCAGGATGGCAGTTAGAAAAACTAGGCCCCAAACTGTACATAATGCAAAGAAAAAAAGAGGTGCAAGATGGAATTGTCCTTGGGCCCTCCCACCCACCCTTATGTTGTATAAACAGGACATGCACACTTTAACAAATCAATCATTTCAGCGCCAGGGTCTGCCACACAACTGTGGCTGAAATGATTGGTTCGTTTGGGCCCCCACAAAACAAGCTGGCAATTAATGTGTCCCTGCACAAACTGGCTCTACGGAGGCAAGATGTCATCCTCATCCTCCTCATCCACCGATTCCTCACCCTCTTCAGTGTGTACATCCTCATCCTCACAAAGTATTAACTCGTGCCCACTTGAATCCACCACCACAGGTCCCTCTGTACCTTCTGGAGGCTGGTCTCCCTGGAAGAGCTGATAATTCATTTTGATGAACATCATCTTCTCCACATTCTGTGGAAGCAACCTCCTACGCCTTTCGCTGACAAGGTTCCCGGCTGCACTAAACACTCTTTCGGAGTACACACTGGAGGGGGGGCAACTCAGGTAAAATAGAGCCAGTTTGTACAGGGGCCTCCAAATTGCCTCTTTTTCCTGCCAGTACAGGTATGGACTGTCTGACATGCCTACTTGGATGCTGTCACCGATGTAATCCTCCACCATTCTGTCAATGGTGACAGTATCATATGCAGTGACAGTAGACATGTCAGAAATTGTTGCCAGGTCCTTCAGTCCGGACCAGATGTCCAAACTTGGTCCTGCCTGCCCTGCATCACCGCCAGCGGGTTGCTTAGGATACCTAAGTTTTTTCCTGGCAGCCCCAGTTGCGGGAGAAAATGAAGAAGGAGCCGTTGACGTGTCACGTTCCGCTTCAGCTGACAGTGTGTTCACCAGCAGGTCTTTGCACCTCTGCAGGCTTGTGTCGGCCGGAAAGAGAGACACCACATAGGCTTTAAACCTAGGATCGAGCACGGTGGCCAAAATGTAGTGGTCTGATTTCAACAGATTGACCACCCTGGAATCCTGGCAAAGCGAATGAAGGGCTTCATCCACAAGTCCCACATGCCGAGCGGAATCGCTCCGTCTTAGCTCCTCCTTCACTTTCTCCAGCTGCTTCTGCAAAAGTCTGATGAGGGGAATGACCTGACTCAAGCTGGCAGTGTCTGAACTGACTTCACGTGTGGCAAGTTCGAAGGGCTGAAGAACCTTGCACAACACGGAAATCATTCTCCACTGCGCTTGAGTCAGGTGCATACCCCCTCCTTTGCCTATGTCATAGGTGGATGTATAGGCTTGTATGGCCTTTTGCTGCTCCTCCATCCTCTGAAGCATATAGAGGGTTGAGTTCCACCGCGTCACAACCTCTTGCTTCAGGTGATGGCGGGGCAGGTTCAAGAGTGTTTGCTGGCGCTCCAGTCTTCGGCACGCAGTCGCTGAATGGCGAAAGTGGCCAGAAATTTTTCGGGCCACCCAAAGCGTCTCCTGCACGCCCCTGTCGCTTTTCAGAAAATTCTGCACCACCAAGTTTATTGTGTGAGCAAAACATGGGACGTGCTGGAATTTGCCCAGATGTAATGCCCGCACAATATTGGTGGCGTTGTCAGATATCACAAATCCCCAGGAGAGTCTAAGTGGGGTAAGCCACTGGGCGATGATTTCCCTCAGTTTCTCTAAGAGGTTGTCGGCGGTGTGCCTCTTACTGAAACCGGTGATACACAGCGTAGCCTGCCTTGTAACGAGCTGGCGTTTCTGAGATGCTGCTACTGGTGACGCTGCTGCTGTTGCTGCGTAAGGTGATACATCTACCCAGTGGGCTGTCACAGTCATATAGTCCTTAGTCTGCCCTGTTCCACTTGTCCACATGTCCGTGGTTAAGTGGACATTGTGTACAACGGCATTTTTCAGGACACTTTTTCTGACGTTTCTGTACAGTCTCGGTATCGCCTGCCTAGTGAAGTGGAATCTAGACGGGATTTGGAACCGGGGACACACTACCTCCATCAATTGTCTAAATCCCACTGCACTAATGGCGGATACCGGACGCACGTCTAACACCAACATAGCAGTCAAGGCCTCAGTTATACGTTTTGCTTCAGGATGACTGCTGTCGTACTTCATCCTCCTCGCTAAGGACTGTTGGAGGGTCAATTGTTTAGTAAAAGTAGTGGTGTTCCTACTTCCTCTCTGGGATGATGAACGACTCCCAGCAGCAGCAGCAACAGCAGCAGCGGCAGCAGTAGGCGTAGCAATGCAGGATCCTCCGGAGGAATCCCGGATAGGAGAGTCAGTCATGCCAGTGATATGGCCTGCAGGACTACTTCCGATCCTGACTAAGGAGGAAATTGACGAGGAGGGAGTTGACGGTGTGGTTTGCAGGCGCTTGGATACAACAGGACAACGGGATTTAGGTGTCCCTGGACTGCTTACGGTCTGAGCCAAAGTTTCTGAACTTGACAGTAACTTTTTATGAACGCGCTGCAGGTGCCGTATAAGGGAGGATGTTCCTAGGTGGTTGACGTCCCTACCCCTACTTATTTCACCTTTACATATGGTACATATGGCAAGACAGTTGTTGTCCGGATTTGGATAGAAATATTGCCAGACCAAAGAGGTGGAATGTTTGGTCTTCTGCCCAGGCATGACCGTGATGGGCTTTTTCATCCCACGGACAACAACTGTCTCCCCCGGAGCCTGATTTAAACAAACCACATCACCATCAGAATCCTCCTCGCCAACTTCCTCCTCAGCGCCAGCTACACCAGTATCCTCATCCTGTTGTACTTCAACAGTGACATCTTCAATTTGCATATCAGCAAGTGGACTGTGGGTGCTCCTTTCAGCACTTGCAGGGGGCGTGCAAATGGTGGAAAGAGCCACCTCTTCCCGTCCAGTGCTGGGAAGGTCAGGCATCGCAACCACCACCACACTTGGACTCTCTTTGGGGATTTGTGATATCTTCTTAGAAAGCACAGTTCTTCGCTGTGCTTTTGCCAGCTTAACTCTTTTGATTTTTTTAGTGGGAGGAGTGCTTCCATCGTCATGTGAAGCTGAACCACTAGTCATGAACATACTAGGGATCGACCTTAGCCGTTCCTTGCCACTCCGTGTCGTAAATGGCATATTGGCAAGTTTACGTTTCTCTTCAGCTGATTTAAATGTCTTTTTCAAGGTCATTTTCCTGAACTTTGCCATTTGGGATTGTATGTGCCCTCTACTATGACATTGGGCATCGGCCTTGGCAGACGACGTTGATGGCATGTTATCGTCTATGTCATGACTAGTGGCAACAGCTTCAGCACTAGGAGGAAGTGGTTCTTGATCTTTCTCTATTTTATTTTTATCGGAGAAAGTTTGGTCCTCCATTTATGTTATATCGATTTGATATATACGTGCGGCTAAACACAGAAAATAAATTTTTTTTTGGTTCGGACTGGAGTGTACTTTGTGGGTTACAGCACCCTTTAACGGTCAAGCCAGCCGGCCCTTTACTTATGACACAGGCGCACTCTTGGCACTACTTTGTTGATGCACGTGCGGCTACTGCGCACACAATTCACAAACACAGAAAATAATTTTTTTTTGGTTTGGACTGGAGTGTACTTTGGGGGTTACAGCACCCTTTAACGGTCAAGCCAGCCGGCCCTTTACTTATTACACAGGCGCACGCTTGGCACTACTTTGTTGATGCACGTGCGGCTACTGCGCACACAATTCACAAACACAGAAAATAATTTTTTTTTGGTTTGGACTGGAGTGTACTTTCGGGGGTTACAGCACCCTTAACGGTCAAGCCAGCCGGCCCTTTACTTATGACACAGGCGCACGCTTGGCACTACTTTGTTGATGCACGTGCGGCTACTGCGCACACAATTCACAAACACAGAAAATAATTTTTTTTTAGGTTTGGACTGGAGTGTACTTTCGGGGGTTACAGCACCCTTAACGGTCAAGCCAGCCGGCCCTTTACTTATGACACAGGCGCACGCTTGGCACTACTTTGTTGATGCACGTGCGGCTACTGCGCACACAATTCACAAACACAGAAAATAATTTTTTTTTTGGTTTGGACTGGAGTGTACTTTCGGGGGTTACAGCACCCTTAACTGTCAAGCCAGCCGGCCCTTTACTTATGACACAGGCGCACGCTTGGCACTACTTTGTTGATGCACGTGCGGCTACTGCGCACACAATTCACAAACACAGAAAATAATTTTTTTTTTGGTTTGGACTGGAGTGTACTTTCGGGAGTTACAACACCCTTAACGGTCAAGCCAGCCGGCCCTTTACTTATGACACAGGCGCACGCTTGGCACTACTTTGTTGATGCACGTGCGGCTACTGCGCACACAATTCACAAACACAGAAAATTATTTTTTTTTTGGTTTGGACTGGAGTGTACTTTCGGGGGTTACAGCACCCTTAACGGTCAAGCCAGCCGGCCCTTTACTTATGACACAGGCGCACGCTTGGCACTACTTTGTTGATGCACGTGCGGCTACTGCGCACACAATTCACAAACACAGAAAATAATTTTTTTTTTGGTTTGGACTGGAGTGTACTTTCGGGGGTTACAGCACCCTTAACGGTCAAGCCAGCCGGCCCTTTACTTATGACACAGGCGAACGCTTGACACTACTTTGTTGATGCACGTGCGGCTACTGCGCACACAATTCACAAACACAGAAAATAATTTTTTTTTGGTTTGGACTGGAGTGTACTTTCGGGGGTTACAGCACCCTTTAACGGTCAAGCCAGCCGGCCCTTTACTTATGACACAGGGGCACTCTTGGCACTACTTTGTTGATGCACGTGCGGCTACTGCGCACACAATTCACAAACACAGAAAATAATTTTTTTTTGGGTTTGGACTGGAGTGTACTTTCGGGGGTTACAGCACCCTTAACGGTCAAGCCAGCCGGCCCTTTACTTATGACACAGGCGCACACTTGGCACTACTTTGTTGATGCACGTGCGGCTACTGCGCACACAATTCACAAACACAGAAAATAATTTTTTTTTTGGTTTGGACTGGAGTGTACTTTCGGGGGTTACAGCACCCTTAACGGTCAAGCCAGCCGGCCCTTTACTTATGACACAGGCGAACGCTTGACACTACTTTGTTGATGCACGTGCGGCTACTGCGCACACAATTCACAAACACAGAAAATAATTTTTTTTTGGTTTGGACTGGAGTGTACTTTCGGGGGTTACAGCACCCTTTAACGGTCAAGCCAGCCGGCCCTTTACTTATGACACAGGGGCACTCTTGGCACTACTTTGTTGATGCACGTGCGGCTACTGCGCACACAATTCACAAACACAGAAAATAATTTTTTTTTAGGTTTGGACTGGAGTGTACTTTCGGGGGTTACAGCACCCTTAACGGTCAAGCCAGCCGGCCCTTTACTTATGACACAGGCGCACGCTTGGCACTACTTTGTTGATGCACGTGCGGCTACTGCGCACACAATTAACAAACACAGAAAATAATTTTTTTTTGGTTTGGACTGGAGTGTACTTTCGGGGGTTACAGCACCCTTTAACGGTCAAGCCAGCCGGCCCTTTACTTATGACACAGGCGCACGCTTGGCACTACTTTGTTGATGCACGTGCGGCTACTGCGCACACAATTCACAAACACAGAAAATAATTTTTTTTTAGGTTTGGACTGGAGTGTACTTTCGGGGGTTACAGCACCCTTAACGGTCAAGCCAGCCGGCCCTTTACTTATGACACAGGCGCACGCTTGGCACTACTTTGTTGATGCACGTGCGGCTACTGCGCACACAATTCACAAACACAGAAAATAATTTTTTTTTAGGTTTGGACTGGAGTGTACTTTCGGGGGTTACAGCACCCTTAACGGTCAAGCCAGCCGGCCCTTTACTTATGACACAGGCGCACGCTTGGCACTACTTTGTTGATGCACGTGCGGCTACTGCGCACACAATTCACAAACACAGAAAATAATTTTTTTTTTGGTTTGGACTGGAGTGTACTTTCGGGGGTTACAGCACCCTTAACGGTCAAGCCAGCCGGCCCTTTACTTATGACACAGGCGCACGCTTGGCACTACTTTGTTGATGCACGTGCGGCTACTGCGCACACAATTCACAAACACAGAAAATATATTATTTTTTTAGCACTTGGGGGGAGCACCCCTGATGGACAGAGCACCCCCTGGACAACACTACAGCACCCCTTTAGGACTGGGACACTGCACAGGACTTTGGAACTGACTGCACAACACAGTCCAGCCAGCCCCTATGGACTTTGAAGTAGTGGACACAGCCCCTATTAACAACAGCAGCACAGCACAACACAGCCAGCCCCTATGGACTTTGAAGTAGTGGACAACAGCAGCACTACACTACACTACACTACACAGCACTAACTCCCACCCTCCCTCTTCACTGTCCACAGCCGAGTGAGAAAATGGCGCCGACGCGGGTACCTTATATAGGATCCAAAACCCGCGAGACTCGGAAGGCGGGATGATGACGTTTTGCCTCGATGTCAGATCCGAGTCAGGCGGGAAAAGTCGAGCCTGACTCGGATCGGACTCGGATCGGGGGGGCTCGGGGGGGTTCGGATTTCAGAAATCCGAACCCGCTCACCCCTAGAGTAAATGCTTAATTTCTGCGATTACTGTACTTATATTTGTAATAAATAAATACATTTGTGCAAAGTGGGTGAATATTGTTAAGCTAACCCCAAAGAATGTAAGCAAGAGCTTTTTTTTTTTAACATTCAGCCACCTGTGGCTGTCTTTGGGGATCAAAATGCTGCTGCCTGTTGTCACTTTCATTGTGATTGATGGGCACTTGTGCAGGACACACAAAGGAAATATTGTAACCCTACTGTATGTTAAACATGTTATGATCATTCACAGTTATGTTTCTGCCACTACCTCTGTGCTGGTGCACATCCGCAGTTTGTGTCTGTGGTGTGTACATTCTTATAAACGTTATTTTAAAAACAAAATAAAATGATTCAAACAGACCATGCATTTATCACGACAATACAGACTTTAGTAGTGCTGAAACTAATCAATCTGGGATTCTGGAAGGAGTCCGGGTGAAAACCGCACTCCTTGTGACTTCAACAGGCCTCTTAGCTCTGCCAGTGATGGGTCTCTGTAAAGTAGTTTCACCCGGCTGGAATCAAGGGATGAATATTTAGCCCCCATTAATAGGCAACGACATTGGAATTATCATCGACAGACAGTGAGTCATTCTTTCTCTAGTTAAATTGAACAGATACTGCAGTCCCCCATAGCCTATGCAAAATATTGCAAAAATATATGGATTGCAAAAGAAATCAGTGATTTATCTGTGGTATCCCTATTAAAAATGGAGGAACAGTAATAACTAGAGAAAGGTCTTATTGAGTTATTATTGCTTCATAAATAAACCCCTTAATGTTTTCAAATTAAATTTTTTAAGTGGAACTACGGATTGATTCAGATGTGGAGCTAACGCAGCTGCGATTTGATACACAGCTGATGTGCGAAAATATGCTAATCTACGGCTGCCTGGAAATGTATTGAGACGTCCACTTGCAGATCCAAGCAACTGCGTCCAAATACGCAGCAGTGGCCGCTGATCAATACTAATCGTCCATCTGGACAATTTTTGCATACGGGATCACAGATGTAGCATACATGCCTACCCTCCCGGAATTCGTGGGAGGATCACGATTTTTTGGGTAACCCCCCGCATCCCCGGAAGGGTAGGCACGTCTCCCACATTCTGCCCACTTCCTAGTGAAGTAGGAAGAATGGGGAGACGATTTGCGGCAATCGGTGGGTCCGGGCATTGGGGACGGGGCCTAATGATGCGATTCTATGAGAATCGCGTCATTTAGCCCTGCCCCTAATTAAAATATGCATCATCGCATCGACTTCCCGATAACTATGAACAATTTGAACGATTTTACCAACGATCTCATGAACGATAAACGATGACCGATTTCTGACTGCATTTAAATGATGAAGTCGTCCAAGTTGGACTACAAACTTAGATGACTTCAGATATCGTTATCTGACATGCGGTCACGCACATCGTTGGTCGATGCATGTCAAACATGTCAACGATATGAACTATGTAACGATTGTTTCCATTGTTATTGTTCATATCGTCAAGAATATCTGACCGTGTGTACCCTCCATAAGGGGGTGTGGTCCACACCAGTTGACACCATTCCAGGGGTGACACCAAACTAGCAGTGCTGCTTTGCTATTTGGGTATCACTACCTCGGATGGTGTCAGCAGGCAGTGCTGATAACAGTGATGGATACATGTCATCCACATTGTACCCGGAGAGGCAGGGGGCTGCCCAGCAGCTCCCAGAGCGTTAAGCAAACCACCAGCGTGAGAAGAAAGGGGGGTGTTATGCATAATCACGTCCCCCCCTCCAAAAAAAAAAAATCACACAACTGGGGAAGTGGCTTTGCAAGCATGAGGCCACGCTCCCTTTGTTATAAAAATGTATACTGTGTAAATACTCCCAGCACCACAAATGTGTTAAACATACTGTGGCCCCCAGTTCACATTATGTGTGAGGACCCAGTGCAGAAACTAGGATTTCTGTCACCCGAGATAAGACAGTAATTTGGCACGACCCCTGGTAATTCCCCCATAGTAATGCCCCCTGCAGCAGTGCCCCTATAGTAATACTCCTGTAGTAGTGCCCATATGGTAATGCCCCAATAGTATTACCCCTGTAGTAGTACCCATATAGCAATGCCCCTGTAATAGTGCCCATATGGTAATGCCCCCATAGTAATGCCCCTGTAGTGTCGCTTACACAAAAATACAAAAAAATACTTACCTTAAACCCCGCTCATACGTCCGCCGCTGTCTGGTTCGCCCATCTGCTCCTCGGAACTACAGTATAGGAGAGACATCATGACGTCTCTCCCATAGTGTCCGTGGGGAGAGCCAGAAGCTGGAATTCATTACGCTGGTAATAAAATCTCAGCGGGCATCCAGCTTGGAGACTCCCTGCGACGTCGGCTGGAGGACACTGGCGGCGGGTGCAGAGGCGCACCCGGTGCACGTGCACCTCCAGCCCCCCCTAGTTGTGGCCCTAGAGGACCCCGGCTGCCCTATTGTTATTCCAGCTCTGCTTGGGAAAACTTAGGGAAGCTTTGCAGGAGATTCCATTTGATAGCCTTCACCAGCAGGGCGAGTATTCATTATATACAGCAGGAGGTAAAGTGGGCCGGAACAGGGCGGAACTGCATTCCGTCACCGTCACTTCTATTTGGAGACGGAACCAGGTCTGCCTTCTCCAACCCACCTCAGCCCGGCGCTACAGGTAAGCTCCATTTGCCGGGGGCCCGCTGAGATTTTGTTACCAGCAGGTGCCCGGCTTCCTCCCCGTAATGCCAGCGGCAACCGGAGGCAGGAGCTCACCCCTGAGGGGCATTGCATAGAGAGCAATGCCAAAGGGGTACCAGTCCTGGGGACACTGCATAAGGGGGGGGGGGGCTCTGCATAAGGAATACCACTACTGTGGGCTATGCATAAGGGGCACTACCACTACTGGGGGCATTGCATAAGGGGCACCACTACTGAGGGCACCGCATAAGAGGCAATACCAATACTGGGGGCACTGCATAAGGGGCGCTACCACTACTGTGGGGCACTGGATAAGGGGCACCACTACAGTAGGCATTATGTGTAAGGGGCACTACTACTGTGGGCATTGTATAAGGGGCACTATTACAGTGGGCATAGTGTATAAGGGGCACAAATGTGGGCATTGTGTAAAAGGGGACTGCTGTCTGTCATACATGAATAAGGGACACTACTATGTGGTGTAATGTGAATCAAGATTGTGCTACTGTGTGGCGTAATTTGAATTAGAAATACTATGGTGTGACTAAGCCCCTTTCTTTTGAGACCACGCCCCTTGTTGACACACTTCAGACGCGCGCTGTCCCTTTATTGAAAAAGCACCGAGGGGCGGAGGTGATTTCCACCACTTCTCTAGGACCACTTTAAGCACTGGTACATAGTATAGTGTACGTCAGTGGCCTATCTATAATAGGTACAGGATACCAGAGTCTATGCAATCGGTATGCAGTCGGGAAGCCAGCAAACATAATCCTGACGGCCGGCTTCCCGACTGCTTTATCCTGGCGAGGGTTAAATGACAGGCGTCTAAATCTAGATGCCTGTCATTTTACTGACGCCCGGAATCCCGATCGAAGTGATGCCGGGCGCTGCTGCGGACAGCGTCAGGGGGGGAGGGTAGGTTTAGGGCTTCCGGGGGGGGACTTAGGGTTAGGCACCCCCCGGGAGGTTAGGGTTAGGCTAGGGGAAGGGAGGGTTAGGATTAGGCACCCTCGGGGTGATTTAGGGGAAGGACCCCCCGGGGGACTTAGGTTTAGGCGGCGGAGAAGGGGGAGCTAGGTATAGGCACTTAGAGGGGAGATTACTGTTAGGCACTGGGGGGAAGGTTAGGGTTAGGCACCCCTAAGGAGGGTTAGGGTTAGGGGGGGAGGTTAGGTTAGTAAATACTTACCTGGGGACGATCAGGATTTTCATCCATGTCGGGCAGCCGCTGTCTGGCGATAATTCACACCGATTCCATGCAATCTGTGCAATGATTTTGTTGGAAAGATGGCTCCAGCAGCAGCCAGGTATAGGAGCAGGGGCTTATCTATAATGGGTGCAGGGTATGCGGTGTCACACCCCACACCCTGCACCCATTATAGGGGTAATTAGGTTTAGAACTCGCATGGAGTTCTACCTAATTACCAGAGGAATTCATCATTCCTCCTCTCCATAAGTATCTATTCTGATAAGCTGTCTTTTTTGCGATGACAGCTTTTCATAAAATAGATACTTTTCCCTCTCTACTCTAACTTACCGCAGCTGTAATCAGTGCTGCGCATGCGTTGTTACGTTCGCAAAAGCGGCGCATGTGCGGCACTGATTACAGCTGTGGTAATTCTGTGTCCGTTCTGTGTTCCTGGTGACTCGCGCATGCGCAGTACTGCTGTCCCTTGGAAAACGGCGTGGGTGCACTTGGCCAGAATCTACTGCACCCGCGGCCGCCGCTTGAGAGAGTTGGGGGCCCGCCCTGAGTCTGCCTATGGGCACCCACCTTTCTTAAATCGCCCCTCTATAGGAGTGGGGGCACACGGGTGCCTTCATTTGTAAAAATGCCTTTAATGTTAGTTATGAGATATTAGAAGGTAATGAAGACTTCTGTGACCACAGAAAAATAATTTAAACAAAAACCTGCTTTTTAACACAGATCAACACTGACACTCGCAATGACACACGGACAATGACACACATTCAAATTAACAATGTCTGAGGCACATATACACAATGACAATAACACACAGACTCAGGTGCATCTTAAGAGAGGGCCCCCTCCTCTCTCCCTGGCGGCCAGCAGCCGACTGATGCGACTGGCCAGCTGCCGCCGACTGGGCACTTGAGTCTACTGCGCAGATCACCGGGGAAATGGCGCGGCTGTCTTTTTCCCGCCGATTTCCCCACTGTGCAGGCACAAAACGCCAAAAGAGTGGCCGTGGTGGCCATTTTCCAGCATTTTGAGCAGCGTGGACGCAGGGTGACCCGTGTGCACCGCACACCCTGCACCCATTATAGATACGCCCCTGCACAGATAAATATTGACAGTGGCTGACACACAAATGCACTATTTAACATAGTACATGGTTGCCTACCGACCGTCCCGGATTCTGCAGGAGATTCCTGGATAAATGTGAAGTTCCCCTTTTACCAGCAAAAAAAGGCAGAAATACTGTACACAGATTCCCCCGTCCACTGCGCATCGTTATGCCAGGTTGTGCACGTGGGAGTCCGGACACAACGGGGAGAATGGGTGCACAAAATAGAAAATGTAATTGGTCACGCCGCATTGATGCAATTTGCAGTGCAGCACCTAAAAACCTCCCTCTCCACGGACCTCCCAGAGAGGGACTTTCTGCTCAGTATAGGGCCTATCAAAAGCCACTTCTACCATAACTTGCACTAGGCTAAGGGCCTTAGCAATAATTATGTCTGAGGATATACAGTAAGATGGGGCCTACAGGAAGTCAAAATGCCCAAAGCACAGTGATCCAGAGCTGCACATATCCTCTCTGCTTTTTGCAGGACTCTCCAGACAGGGGTGCAGAAAGAAGGGGGGGGAAGGGGTAGCGGGTACTAATTACTCGGACCTAGGCTTGATGGAGGGGCCCGGATCCGCCACACGCCACCCTGATCCTTTAACTGTCAGCGGTGGCAGCCTATTTCTCCCCAGCCCAGCACACAATGCTGTGTGCTGGGCTGCGGTGGGTCCAGGGAAGCTGCTGCTGCTGATCAACAACAGCAGACTACTCTGGCTGTGCAGGGGAAAAGAGGATGGGGGGGCGGTGTTCACACTGATCACGCCTCCCATGGATTTGCCCCTAGCTGAGGGGCACACGGTGCCCCCCTGTGGAATTGGCTACTCCTCCTTAAATTTGGCCCCCTACCAAAAAATACATAAACAAAAAAAATCATTGGGCCCGGCACAGCTCTCTGTGAACCTGCACACAGACTATTTGAGGGACCATTCTTAGAAATGAAGTGTTATATGGGATTGTGTATGCCAACAATTAAATTAGTCAAAGGTAGGAGATGACTGAAAGCATAAGCGAACAGTCATTGTAAGTCAATTGCCATCTGGATTTTCAGGCATGCACTAAATTATAGGTTTGTATGACTGTTGCCATGCCAATTATGGCAAGCCTATCTCTTAGTAACAGAGGATTAGATGTCTCATTTACATTGCCAATATAACAACCACTCTTTCTATCTTCTCTCCTTCCCAATTCAAATATGCTGCCATCTGACTGATTCATACCATGACATACGTTTCTGACATGTTTCCTCTTCCTTCCTGCACTAAACTTACAGGAACCTGATTTCATTTCATATACAGGTAGTGTCTGCTTACTCTGTTTATGGTAATTAATTTAGCTGCTGCCGACATTCTACAGTTACAACAGAGTTCTCATACCGTGGGTCAGTACCTTGTTCAATTTCAGACACTAGCCTCCAAACTGAAATGGAATGATAAAACCTTATTTGCAGTCTTTTGGACTTAACTAGCGACAGAATCAAGGATAAATAATCTACCCGTGATTTGCCTGCCAAACTCGATGATTTGATTTCCTTATGTATCAAGGTAGATTTAGATTTCTGAGAATGAGCCCTAGAGAAGGGTAGAAATGATTGTTACAGGTCACGCCAGCTTCCTCAACCACAGCAGTCTTCTCCTCCTAGAGAGTAACCCATGCAAATAAATTGCTCTCGTTTGACTCAGGAGGAACATCAGAGACGGCAACAGTGGAACCTCTGCATGTATTGCGGCAGCCGCAGGGCATCTGCTTGGAACCTGCCCCATACACCCGAGAAACTCTTGCTCCTGACTTGTGGAGGAGAAGCCAGGTTAGGAGTAGCTTCTATTTCTGAACCAAAATTAGATTGCTAGTTTTCCATCACTTTGGAATATACTCCAAAATCCAAGGTTCTTTCTGCACTCCTAGATTCCGGGACTTTTATAACTTCATCTCTAGTCCAGGAGTTACTCCTTCCTACAGAGCCATTACCTTGACCCATATATCTCACAACTACAGATGGCAGTAGAATTCCTGACAGCGGTCTCACCCATCAAACTCTGCATTGAAATTAACCACTTAACTGACAAATTCTTTTTCCAAAAACCGCTCCAAAATTGTTGGTTTCTTTTATGATTGAATTAGGTCAAGAACATAATTTTAAACTTATCCATCACTATTTTATTTTAAATAATTTTTTTTTTTAAACGCAGTATACCTTAAAAATAGCGATTTTTATGTTATACTGTAGTGATGGCCATTTACATCTGTACCATCGATGGTTCAACCATCGTTAGAAGCCATCAGTTGTCTAGCGATTGGTCGAGGAGATCTGTGTAGACCACAACTGCCGAGGTTTTCTAAACATCGATTGAGGTTTGCAAACCATCGATGGTCGGTTGCCATCCCTAATCAGAGGTTCTGCGATATCTATCTATCTATCTATCTATATATACATACATACATACATACAGTGCATGTGCATGTGCATCTGAACTGCTAGAACTGCTAAGTATTACCCATCATGTACTCAGGGCCTGATTCAGACCCGCTCGCGAGCACTGAGCCGGGGCCGTGGATGGCCAGACGGAGGCGTTCCCATGGGAACGCCTACCGTCTGGGGCCGGCCCCACTGACATCACAAGTGATGTCAGTGGGAGTGCTTTTGGCTCTGATAGAGCCAAAAGCACTCCTGGGCTTGTGGCAGACGAGACCCTACCACAAGGGTCTCGTCGCAAACCCGATGGTAGCGATGGTCTTTACCATCGCGACCATCTTTTTGGCCGCTCGCCATAGCTGTGGGTAGTCACCCACAGCTATGCGAGCGGCCAGGAGACCGCTCTAAAAAAGAGAAGGAGGGCACTGATTCAGAGCGAGCGCTCTGAAAGAGCGTCCGGCTCTGAATCAGGCCCTCAATCCAGTCGATTCTTATACCTTTTATTGCTGTATTTTGAAATCTCTTCATGATGATTCATTAAATTACCATGTTTTGAATATTGCGGTGTGCTGGTCCTGGTTCCATTTTGCCACTATTTGGGACTGCATGTATATATACACATACAGTATATATGTACATATATATATATATATATATATACACAATATTATATTATATATTTTTACACACACACACACACACTATATATATATATATATATATATATATATATTCCACATAATGCCGGCACTCACTAGTAGTGTATGATCAACTCCGGTGCCTGCCCTGTACATATCATCAATATCCACCAAAAGGCGACTTTTCGAGGTTTGACCCTCTTTTTCAAGCCCACAGCATAGTGATAAAGACAGACTGTATATACACACACGCATATATATATATATATATGTATATATATGTATATATATATATATATATTAGGGGTGTGCACCGGCCACTTTTCGTGTTTTGGTTTTGGATCTGGATCTTTCTTCGTATTTTAGATCTGGATTGGTTTTGCCAAAACCACCCTTCCGTGTTTTGGGTTCTGGGTTTTGTGTTTTGGATCTGTATTTTTTTTTTAAAAAGCATAAAAACAGCTTAAATCACAGAATTTGTGGGTTTTTCTGCTCCTATGCAATTATTAACCTCAATAACCTTAATTTCCACTCATTTCCAGTCTATTCTGAACACCTCACACCTCCCAATATTGTTTTTATGGCCAAAAGATTGTACCAAGGTAGCTGGATGACTATGCTAAGCGACACGAGTGGGCGGCACAAACACGTGGCCCATCTAGGAGTGACACTGCAGTGGCAGACAGGATGGCAGTTTGAAAAACTAGGCCCCAAACAGTACATACTGCAAAGAAAAAAAAGGAGGTGCAAGGTGGAATTGTCCTTGGGCCCTCCCATCCACCCTTATGCTGTATAAATAGGACATGCACACTTTAACAAACCAATCATTTCAGCGCCAGGGTCTGCCACATGACAGGGGCTGAAATGATTGGTTCGTTTGGGCCCCCACAAAACAAGCAGGCAATTAATGTGTCCCTGCACAAACTGGCTCTACGGAGGCAAGATGTCGTCCTCATCCTCCTCATCCACCGATTCCTTGGATAAAACAGGAAAAAGGGATTTAGGTGTCCCTGGACTGCTTACGGTCTTAGCCAAAGTTTCAGAACTTGACAGTAACTTTTTATGAACGCGCTGCAGGTGCCGTATAAGGGAGGATGTTCCTAGGTGGTTAACGTCCCTACCCCTACTTATTTCACCTTTACATATGGTACATATGGCAAGACAGTTGTTGTCCGGATTTGGATAAAATATTGCCAGACCAAAGAGGTGGAATGTTTGGTCTTCTGCCCAGGCATGACCGTGATGGGCTTTTTCATCCCACGGACAACAACTGTCTCCCCCGGAGCCTGATTTAAACAAACCACATCACCATCAGAATCCTCCTCGCCAACTTCCTCCTCAGCGCCAGCTACACCAGTATCCTCATCCTGTTGTACTTCAACAGTGACATCTTCAATTTGCATATCAACAAGTGGACTGTGGGTGCTCCTTTCAGCACTTGCAGGGGGCGTGCAAATGGTGGAAAGAGCCACCTCTTCCCGTCCAGTGCTGGGAAGGTCAGGCATCGCAACCACCACCACAATTGGACTCTCCTTGGGGATTTGTGATATCTTCTTAGAAAGCACAGTTCTTCGCTGTGCTTTTGCCAGCTTAACTCTTTTGATTTTTTTAGTGGGAGGAGGGCTTCCATCGTCATGTGAAGCTGAACCACTAGTCATGAACATAGGGATCGACCTTAGCCGTTCCTTGCCACTCCGTGTCGTAAATGGCATATTGGCAAGTTTACATTTCTCTTCAGATGATTTAAATGTTTTTTTCAAGGTCATTTTCCTGAACTTTGTCATTTGGGATTGTATGTGCCCTCTACTATGACATTGGGCATCGGCCTTGGCAGACGACGTTGATGGCATGTTATCGTCTATGTCATGACTAGTGGCAGCAGCTTCAGCACTAGGAGGAAGTGGTTCTTGATCTTTCCCTATTTTATTTTTATCGGAGAAAGTTTGGTCCTCCATTTATGTTATATTGATACATACGTGGCTAAGGCGCACACAAACACAGAAAATATTTTTTGATTTTTGCTGGAGAGCAGTGCACTTTGTGGCTTACACCACCCTTTAAGAAATGAGCCAGCCGGCTCTTTACTTATGGGACACAGGCGCACGCTTGGCGCTGCTCCTTTGTTGATGCATGTGCAGCCACAGTGCACACAATTCACAAACACAGAAAATATTTTTTTATTTGGTTTGGAGTGTAATTTGGGGGTTACAGCACCCTTTAACGGTCAAGCCAGCCGGCCCTTTACTTATGACACAGGCGCACGCTTGGCACTACTTTGTTGATGCACGTGCGGCTACTGCGCACACAATTCACAAACACAGAAAAAAAATATTTTTTTTAGCACTTGGGGGGAGCACCCCTGACGGACAGAGCACCCCCTGGACAACACTACAGCACCCCTTTAGGACTGGGACACTGCACAGGACTTTGGAGTTGACACAGCCCCTATGGACAACTGACTGCACAACAGAGTCCAGCCAGCCCCTATGGACTTTGAAGTAGTGGACACAGCCCCTATGGACAACAGCAGCACAGCACAACACAGCCAGCCCCTATGAACTTTGAAGTAGTGGACACAGCCCCTATGGACAACAGCAGCACAGCGCAGCACAGCACAGCACAACACTACTCTGCACTACACTACACTACACAGCCCAGCCAGCCCTAACTCCCACCCTCCCTCTTCACTGTCCACAGCCGAGTGAGAAAATGGCGCTGATGCGGGTACCATATATAGGATCCAAAACCCGCGAGATCCGGAAGGCGGGATGATGACGTTTTGCCTCGATTTCAGATCTGAGTCAGGCGGGAAAAGTCGAGCCTGACTCGGATCGGCCTCGGATCGGGGGGGCTCGGGGGGGGTTCGGATTTCAGAAATCCAAACCCGCTCACCCCTAATATATATATATATATATATATATATATATATATACACACACACACACACATATTAGGGGTGAGCAGGTTCGGATTTCTGAAATCCGACCCCCCCCCCCCCCCGAGCCCTCCCGATCCGAGTCGTATCAGAGTCAGGCTCGACTTTTCCCGCATGACTCGGATCTGAAATCGAGGCAAAACGTCATCATCCCCCCTTCCGGATCTCGTGGGTTTTGGATTCTATAAAAGGCACCCGAGTCGTCGGCTGTGGACAATGAAGAGGGAGGGTTGGAGTTAGTGCTGGCTGGGCTGTGTAGTGTAGTGTAGTGTAGTGCTGTGCTGTGCTGCTGTTGTCCATAGGGGCTGTGTCCACTCCTCCAAAGTCCATACGGGCTGGCTGGGCTGTGTTGTGTAGTTTGCTGTCCATAGGGGCTGGCTGGGCTGTGTTGTGCAGTCGGTTGTCTATAGGGGCTGTGTCCACTCCAAAGTCTATAGGGGCTGGCTGGGCTGTGTTGTGCAGTGTCCCAGTACTAAAGGGGTGCTGTAGTGTTGTCCAGGGGGTGCTCTGTCCATCAGGGGTGCTCCCTGAAGTGCAAAAAATATATATATTTTTTTCTGTGTTTGTGAATTGTGTGCGCAGTAGCCGCACATGCATCAACAAAGTAGCGCCAAGCATGCGCCTGTGTCATAAGTAAAGAGCCAGCTGGCTCGTTCGTTAAAGGGTGCTGTAACCCCCAAAGTGCACTCCAAAAAATATTTTTTTTTGTCGGTGTTTGTGAATTGTGGCACTGTACGTGCTTCCTCAAAGCAGCAGCGCCAAACGTGAGTCTGTCTGTTAAAGGGTGGTGTAACCCCCAAAGTGCGCTCCACAAAAAATAAAAAAATTCTTCATTTTTTTCCTGTCTTTGTGAATTGTGTGCACTGTAGCTACATCAACAAAGGAGCAGCGCCGAGCATGTGCCTGTGTCCTATAAGTAAAGAGCCGGCTGGCTCATTTCTTAAAGGGTGTTGTAACCCACAAAGTGCACTAGTCTCCAACAAATATAAAAAAAATATTTTCTGTGTTTGTGTGCGCCTTACCCGCACGTAAATATCAATATAACATAAATGAAGGGCCAAACTTTCTCCGATAAAAATAAAATAGGGAAAGATCAAGAGCCACTTCCTCCTACTGCTGAAGCTGCTGCCACTAGTCATGACATAGACGATAACATGCCATCAACGTCGTCTGCCAAGGCCGATGCCCAATGTCATAGTAGAGGGCATATACAATCCCAAATGACAAAGTTCAGGAAAGTGACCTTAAAAAAAACATTTAAATCATCTGAGGAGAAACGTAAACTTGGCAATATGCCATTTATGACACGGAGTGGCAAGGACTGGCTAAGGTCTTTCCCGATGTTCGTGACTAGTGGTCAGCTTCACATGACGATGGAAGCCCTAGTCCCGCTACCAAAATCAAACGAGTTAAGATGGCAAAAGCACAGCTAAGAACTGTGCGTTCTAAGAAGATATCATAAATCCCCAAGGAGAGTCCAAGTGTGGTGGCGGTTGCGATGCCTGACCTTCCCAGCACTGGATGGCAAGAGGTGGCTCTTTCCTCCATTTGTATGCCTTCTGCAAGTGCTGAAAGGAGCACCCACAGTCCATTTGCTGATATGCAAAGTCACTGTTGAAGTACAACAGGATGAGGATACTGGTGTAGCTGGCGCTGAGGAGGAAGTTGGCGAGGAGGATTCTGATGGTGATGTGGTTTGTTTACATCAGGCTCCGGGGGAGACAGTTATCCGTGGGATGAAAAAGCCCATCACGGTCATGTCTGGGCAGAAGACCAAACATTCCACCTCTTTGGTCTGGCAATATTTCTATCCAAATCCAGACAACAACTGTCTTGTCATATGTACCATATGTAAAGGTGAAATAAGTAGGGGTAGGGATGTTAACCACCTAGGAACATCCTCCCTTATACGTCACCTGCAGCGCGTTCATAAAAAGTTACTGTCAAGTTCAGAAACTTTGGCTAAGACCGTAAGCAGTCCAGGGACACCTAAATCCCTTTGTCCTGTTGTATCCAAGCACCTGCAAACCACACAGTCAACTCCCTTCTCGTCAATTTCCTCCTTAGTCAGGATCAGAAGTAGTCTTGCAGGCCATGTCACTGGCATGACTGACTCTCCTATCCGGGATTCCTCCGGAGGATCCTGCATTGCTACGCCTACTGCTGCCACTGCTGCTGTTGCTGCTGGGAGTCGTTCATCATCCCAGAGAGGAAGTAGGAACACCACTACTTTTACTAAACAATTGACCCTCCAACAGTCCTTAGCGAGGAGGATGAAGTACGACAGCAGTCATCCTGAAGCAAAACGTATAACTGAGGCCTTGACTGCTATGTTTGTGTTAGACGTGCTCGCGGTACCCGCCATTAGTGCAGTGGGATTTAGACAATTGATGGAGGTAGTGTGTCCCCGGTTCCAAATCCCGTCTAGATTCCACTTCACTAGGCAGGCGATACAGAGACTGTACAGAAACGTCAGAAAAAGTGTCCTCAGTGTCCTGAGAAATGCGGTTTTACCCAATGTCCACTTAACCATGGACATGTGGACAAGTGGAACAGGGCAGACTAAGGACTATATCACTGTGACAGCCCACTGGGTAAGTGTATCACCTTACGCAGCAACAAAAGCAGAGTCACCAGTAGCAGCATCTCAGAAATGCCAGCTCGTTCCAATGCAGGCTACGCTGTGTATCACCAGTTTCAGTAAGAGGAACACTGCCGACAACCTCTTAGACAAACTGAGGAAAATCATCGCCCAGTGGCTTACCCCACTTAGACTCTCCTGGGGATTTGTGATATCTGACAACTCCACCAATATTGTGCGGGCATTACATCTGGGCAAATTTCAGCAGGTCCCATGTTTTGCTCACACAATAAATTTGGTGGTGCAGAATTTTCTGAAAAGCGACAGGGGCGTGCAGGAGAAGCTTTGGGTGGCCCGAAAAATTTCTGGCCACTTTCGCCATTCAGCGACTGCGTGCTGAAGACTGGAGCGCCAGCAAACACTCTTGAACCTACCCCACCATCACCTGAAGCAAGAGGTTATGACGTGGTGGAACTCAACCCTCTATATGCTTCAGAGGATGGAGGAGCAGCAAAAGGCCATTCAAGCCTATACAACCACCTATGACATAGGCAAAGGATGGGGTATGCACCTGACTCAAGCACAGTGGAGAATGATTTCTGTGTTGTGCAAGGTTCTCCAGCCCTTCGAACGTGCCACACGTGGAGTCAGTTCAGATACTGCCAGCTTGAGTCAGGTCATTCCCCTCATTAGGCTTTTGCAGAAGCAGCTGGAGAAAGTGAAGGAGGAGCTAAGACGGAGCGATTCTGCTCGGCATGTGGGACTTGTGGATGAAGCCTTTCATTCGCTTTGCCAGGAATCCAGGGTGGTCAATCTATTGAAATCAGACCACTACATTTTGGCCACCGTGCTCGATCCTAGGTTTAAAGCCTATGTGGTGTCTCTCTTTCTGGCCTACACAAGCCTGCAGAGGTGCAAAGACCTGCTGGTGAAAACACTGTCAGCTGAAGCAGAACGTGACACGTCAACAGCTCCTTCTTCATTTTCTCCCGCAACTGGGGCTGCCAGGAAACAACTTAGGTATCCTAAGCAATTCGCTGGCGGTGATGCAGGGCAGGCAGGACCAAGTTTGGACATCTGGTCCAGACTGAAGGCCCTGGAAACAATTTCTGACATGTCTACTGTCACTGCATATGATACTGTCACCATTGACTGAATGGTGGAGGATTACATTGGTGACAGCATCCAAGTAGGAATGTCAGACAGTCCATACCTGTACTGGCAGGAAAAAGAGGCAATTTGGAGGCCCCTGTATAAACTGGCTCTATTTTACCTATGCTGCCCCCCCTCCAGTGTGTACTCCGAAAGAGTGTTTAGTGCAACCGGGAACCTTGTCAGCGAAAGGCGTAGTAGGTTGCTTCCACAAAATGTGAAGAAGATGATGTTCATAAAAATGAATTATCAACTCTTTCAGGGAGACCAGCCTCCAGAACGTACAGAGGGACCTGTGGTGTTGGATTCCAGCGGGGACAAATTAATACTCTGTGAGGATGAGGATGTACACAACACTGAAGAGGGTGAGGAATCGGTGGATGAGGAGGATGAGGATGACATCTTGCCTCCGTAGAGCCAGTTTGTGCAGGGACAGATTAATTGCCAGCTTGTTTTGTGGGGGCCCAAATAAACCAATCATTTCAGCCACAGTCGTGTGGCAGACCCTGGCGCTGAAATGATTGGTTTGTTAAAGTGTGCATGTCCTGTTTATACAACATAAGGGTGGGTGGTAGGGCCCAATGACACTTCCATCTTGCACCTCTTTTTTTTCTTTGCATTATGTATTGTGTGACACAGTCAGATTAGGAGGTCCCTCTCCTGGGTAGGGGACTCCTTCCTTACACACACACACACAGCAGCAGGGAAGCAGCACACCAGTCTGGATGCGAGTACAAGCTGGTCGGCGCCAGTCTTTATTGTACAATGCCAGAAATAACATAAAGAAAACATAAACATAAATCCTAGCCTTGTCGGGGCACTAACTTCACAGGTGGTTCCCTCACTACCAGAACCTGGCAGGGCCTAATGCCCTCACCAACAACAAAGGCACAGCACAACACTCACAGTTAGGTTTTCAAGTGTCTCTGAGCAAACTCCCTGTCTGCTCTCCCAGGTGAGACACTCAGCCCTAAACACACTAGGCTTATATTTGCCACTCTCAGGTGGAAACCCTAACAAGCCTGTTACCAGGCTGCGAGAACCAAAACCTGGAGTGGCCGTGGGTGGAGCCCTCCCTCTCCTCTCACCCACAACCCCGAGGTCCCAAACCGGCTTTTCATGTATGTGTGTAATCCACACGGCAGCACTCCGGAATAAACTAATAACACACGGCTGATTATATATACACATATGCGCCTAATCAGCCGTGTGTTATTAGTTTATTTCGGAGTGCTGCCGTGTGGATTACACACATACATACTTTATATATATATATTTTGTGATGTTCAGTCGGGTTAGGGGTCCCTCTTCTGGGGTAGATGGACTCCTTCCTTACACACACAGCAGCCGGGAAACAGCACACCAGTCTGGGTGCGAGTACAAGCTGGTTGGTGCCAGTCTTTATTGTACAATATCAGAAATTACATAAAGAAAACAAACATAAATTCTAGCCCTGTCTGGGCACTAACTTTACAAATGATTCCCTCACTACAAGAACCTGGCAGGACCTAATACCCTCACCAGCCACAAAACACAGGACAGTACTCACTGCTAGGATTCCAAGTGTCTCTGAGCAAACTCCCTGGCTGCTCTCCCAGGTGAGACACTCAGCCCCAAACAAACCAAGCATATCTTGGCCACTCTCAGCTGGAAGCCCTAATGAGCCTGTTACCAGGCAGCAAGGCCCAAAACCTGGAGTGGCCGTGGGTGGAGCCCACCCTCTCCTCACACCCACAACCCCCAGGTGGAGCCCACCCTCTCCCAAACCGGCTTTTCCAAAAGCTGACATTCTAGTCTGCTCACAACACAGACTTCTCCTGTTTTTTTTTTTTTAGAACACATAGGACAGGAATCTGGGACAAATGTACCTGCCACAGACCACTTTACCAGTGATCCTATCACTATATATATATATATATATATATATATGTATATATATATATATGTGTGTGCGTGTGTGTGTAAATATATATATATATACACACAGACACATATATACATATATATATATATACATACATATATAAATATATATATATATATATATATATATTTATACATACATGTATAGATACACATTATAATAAATTATATGTATATATATATATATATATATATATATATAATTTTATTATGGCCTGGCCCCTTATAAAAATGGGCGTTATGGGGGAGGAGGAGGAGCGGCTGAGGCCGTGGGAGTGGCCCGGATACCTAGAACAGCGGTGGCTACCAGAGCCGCCGCTGCTGTCTCTACACGGCCAGTGATCACTGCCGGAGGGTGTCCCGCTGGTGGCCCGGACACATAGCACAGCGGCGGCTACCAGAGCCGCCGCTGCTGCTTCTACTCGGCCAGTGATCACTATGTGATCACTGTTGTGCTGGAGCCGCAGCGGGAGGGTGTCCCACTGGAGGCCCGGCTACTTAGCTGCTGCACTGCTGCTGCTTCTACACAGTGATCACACTGATCACTGTGTGTTCCCGGAGCCGCAGCGGGAGGGTGTTCCGCTGGTGGCTCTTATACACAGCAGCAGCAGCGGCTACCAGTGCCGCCGCTGCTGCTTCTCACTGAAGGGGGTGGGGCCGGCCGGGCTGCCCGATCACTGCTGGCGACAGTGATCGGGGTCACAGCACCAGCCGGGGCTACATGAGCCCTGGCTGCTTACTCTATTGAAGTGGCGCCGGGAGGGGGGTGCCGACGGTGCCCGATCACTGTGGCCAGCAGTGATCGGGAAACACAGGAGGAGGAGCCGCGGGTGTAGAGGGACCAGAAGGTCCCTCTGATAAAGGCGGCAGTGGGAAGATTAACTTCCCATAGAAGAAGAAGAATGGGGGTCAAGAAGAAGGATGGGGGTCTTTGACCCTGCATCGACTACCAAGGTCTGAATGAAATCACAGCTAAAATCGTTACCCAATACCACTGATTACAGAGTTACTTGACTGGGTCAGAGGGACAACAATTTTTACTAAACTGAATTTGAGGGGAGCATACAATTTAATTTGCATATGGGCAGGGAACGAGCGGAATACTGCCTTCAACAATGGGAATGGACTTTTTGAATATCTTGTCATGCCCTTTGGGTTAAGCAACGCTCCTGCAGTATTCCAACATTTCGTCGATGAGATTTTTCGTGACCTTCTCTACAAGAGTGTGATTGCATATCTTGACAACATTCTAATCTATTCCGACAATCTAAAATCGCATCATCTGCATGTCAAAGAGATCTCTACTGCCTTCGCTCCAATCAACTCTTTTATAAACTGGAAAAATGTACCTTCGAAGTACTGTCAATTCCCTTCCTGCGATGCATTATTTAACAAACAGGTCTGCAGATGGATACAGAGAAACTTCAGGCATTCCTAAATTTGTCTCTCCCTACTTCCTTGAAGCCAGTGCAACAATTTCTTGGGTTTGCAAATTATTACTGCAAGTTCATAAGAACTTTTCAATCCATGTTGCACCTATCACTGCTCTTACCCATAAAAGATCAGACCCGTCAAATTGGTTGGATGAAGCTAAAGCAGCCTATCAACAAACAGGCCTTTGTCTCAATTTATTTTTCTTTTTGAAGACGGCCAGATGTCTCCCATTCATTCATTCTGGAAGTTGATGTCTCAGCACAAGGAGTTGGTGCTGTTCTCTCTCAACATTTTGAGAATGGGCACCTTCATCCTTGTGGGTTTTTTTCTTCCAAATTCCTCCCAAAGGAGAGGAATTATACCATTGGTCATCAAGAATTACTTAAATATTAAATTTAGCTTTGCAGGAGTGGAGACATTTTCTGGAGGGTGCTAAAAATCCAAATTCAATTCATACTGACCATTAAAATCTCCTGTACAGCTCAATGCCTCAACCACAGACAAGCAAGATGGGCCTACTTCTTCTCCAGGTTCTGCCTAGGATTTCAAAATTGTAACCTTAATGCCCTGTCTCATTCCATGGTATAGAACAAAGATTCATTCTCTTCAGAAGAGCATCCCATCATTGATCCTCTATCTTTCTCAGCATCTAACCTGATTCCTACTCTACCTTCAGGGAAAATCTTTGTGACTCCTGTTCTACACAAGAAACTCCTACACTGGGCACATGCCTCACATTTTGCTAGACACTCTGGGGTCTCCAAAAGACTAAACATTTTTCAACAGATCCTGTTGGTGGCCTACCCTGAAACAAGGCATCCAAGAATTTGTGGCTTCCTGTGTAAAGTTTGCAGATCACAAAGTCTCACGGCAAGCTCCCACAGGGCAAATACAACCCTTATCCATTCCCCATCAGCCTTTGATACAACTATAAATGGATTTCATCACCAACCTACCACCTTCAAACAAATACACTACAATGTGGGTGGCTGTTGACTGCTTTTCGAAATGGCTCACTTCATACGTCTAACTGGACTACCCTCTAAACTGGCTCAAATGTTTATTCCAGAAATCTTCACACTTCAGTGTCTTCCCACAGTGATCATATCTGATCGTGAGGTGCAATTTTTTGCCAAATTTTGGAGACCGCCATGTTCTGCAATTCAAGTAAAACTTAAATTCTCTTCAGCTAATCATCCCCAAACTAATGGTCTGACTGAAAGGGTGAATCAAGATTTAGAAAAATTCCTTCAATCTTACGTTTCCACTTCTCAGGACAAGTGGTCTGAACAACTACCTTGGGCAGAATTTAACCACAATAACCAATCCCATCCTCTACTAACTCTATGTCTTTCTTCACAGTCTACGGACTTCCACCTGTACCGGAATTTCTGCCTTTACCAGTTGTTGCTCATGCCGAAGATACTACTCTTCGACAATTTGCCAAGATCTGAAAGGAGATTTGTTCTTCCCTAGTAAAAGCTTCTTCTAGGTATAAAAGTTTGCTGACCACAAGCAAAGGGCAGTTCCAAGTCTCAAGGTTGGAGATTGAGTGTGACTTTCTACTCACAATTTAAGACTCAAATTGGTCGTGCTCTGGGGCTGCGAAAAAAAACAACCTCCCAGCATTCAAAAAATGAAAATCCCCACACCTAATTGAATAGCAAAAATCCCAAAACTGCAGGAAAAATCCAGCAGGTGCGGGATTTTTGTTTTTCTAACACCTAATTGAATACCCCCTAATGTATATTTGGCACCTTAAATAAATACAATAAAAATCTACGTTGTTCAATGTGCAATCAAAGTAAATCCAGAAGAGGCATATTGTGATATGCAGAGCTGGCTCTAGCCAATTTGGTGCCCCCTAGCATGTCAGCCATGGCTGACCCTTGAAAAAGGCTATATGTGACGAAACGGCTCGTTGGGATGGCTGATCCTCATCGCTTTATACTCTAACTGCAGCTTCCAGTTATGGATGAGTACTTTATGACAATTTTTGGATGATGGCTTTTTTATCAAGTTTTTTCTATTAAATATGCTTGTTTGATACATACATGGTGGTGTGCTGGTTCCTTGGTTTATCCTGAAGGGTAAACTTTTTGGTTCTGTTGCTGGACTTATGATTACCTGGCACCCACAAATATATATTTAAAAGTGTGTGCGTTCTGAACCTTGGATATATATATATATACATATATACATACACATACATATATACTGTACACACTACAACAATACTGTTTTCTCAGTATCCAAAACGCAGCTAAATAAACACTCTGGTGCTAGTACTGAATACACATTGTTATAGTAAAACACAGTGTATGATACTATCTGGGGCAGGTCATCCACCCCAGCTTGACCGTATTGCACCCCAAGGGGATAAAGGTACCCCTGGTTAAGAACCCCTGTGCTGTGCAGTACGCAGGATAGTGCTTACCACTAATAACATCAATAATATTATTTTCACATTTTAATATTGTAGACAGTAATTTATTGTTTCAATCTATACATGTCTGCAACAATTTTAAGTAAAACTAATATCCATGGGCTGTAACCATCACCCTTGACTCACCACTGCACAGTGACTGGCCCAGCATCATGACTTCACAGAGAGGTGCTATGGGCGGCAGGTGGCCGCTGACTCCAAGACGCGATCCCCATCGATGAGAAGGTGATACCCATCGATGAGATAGGTGATATCCTGAATGTTCCACGAGCTCCCAGCCTGCGCCCCCGACCCCTCCCACGGATTGGTGGATACCAGGCACAGAATGAGTCCTTGGGATGCCACTGATCCTGCCACAGCTTAGGCTGGGAGCTGCTGGAAGAGTTGCAGTGGGCACTGGAGCATGATTACCATGACAACGAGGACTCAGTGAGCACCATGTGATCCATGTGCAGAAGCTCATTCTGACCGATGCGCTGCCTGATCGGAGCTGAGCGCCAATTGTTGTAGCTGTGGTCGGGGAGTTGATAGTCTCCGCACCCAGACAGCAGTGCAGTCCCTATGGCGCATATAGAGTGCCTTGGGATGCCCTTGAGGAATTCCAGATGCCCTAGGCATTTGCTTAGAATGCCTATGCCTAGGGCCGACTCTGGTGATATGATAGTTATGGAAAATGTGGTTACTGGTACAGGTAGAGTAGGTGCCTTCTATATTCAGGTCTAGATTTGTTCTGGATTTGTGGTGTTTACTGCATAGTTTAAAGATTAATTTTATTGTTGTCAAACTGTATGAATACATGCTGTGCTATGACTGTCTCACAGTGTTCACAATATGTTGATTATAGGTAAACAAAAATGAATGACATTGTAAATTTAGATAGCATGTGACATTTAGTCAATAACTGTGACATGCTGTATCCTGTTGATTGTCAATCAATTCAGCAAAACAGCTAGATATTGAATATTTCTCTCTTTTTTTATATAATACACACAAATGTATGCAGTACTCTATGCAGTCATTTTTAGTCACAGTGTCTCTGGCCAATTCAAATGTACTATAACTTTAGAATACAATATTACCTGTCCAAACACAGTATTCAAGTCAGCATCTTACTGTAGCTAATTAGTAAAAATACTTAGCCACTGACCAATTCCTTCTACAAAATATGCAAGCACATAGCTAGATATACTGTATATAGGCACAGTTAATGATAATTTATCATTAGTGACAAGTATATGTAATAACGCGCTACACTGGGGGTAATTCAGCAAGGACAGCAATTGCAAAGCCACATGCAGGCAGCTTTGCAATTATGTCCTTGCTATTATGCAAATGCAGCAGGAGAACACCCAGGGGCATATCTATAATGGGTGCAGGGTGTGCGGGGCACATGGCACCCATAGTAATACTTTCCTCTCCGGAGTCCCACGTCGGCGCGGGGGACCGGCGCTGTAAAAATGACTGGAAAATGGCCGCTGCGGCCATTTTCTCACCATTTGCGCAGGCGTAGTACAGGGAAAATGGCCACCGTGGGAATTTTCTCGGTGACCTGTGCATACTCTATAGACTCTGGGCACACTCTAGTGCCCAGAGTCTATAACTCCAGCACTGCCTGCGCACAGCTCAGTGTGCTGCAGGCCGCCGAACAGAGAGGAGGGGGCTGTGTCGGAGACTGCACACAGGCCCCCTCCTTTCTAGAAACTCCCCTGAGGACACCCTCTGCTGCATTTTCTATCCCAGCACTGCGACGAAGGTCCCAGGCTGGGATCACCTTCATGACCACCGGTGATCGATGGTCACGATGGTGGACGGCATCGGGCTGTCAGCCAGGTTAGTAAGCCTCAGCTTACACAGGCTGGCTGGCTTGTGAGCCTAGGACACTGCATTGCCTGATGCAGTCCCTGGGTTTGCCATTCCCGGAAAATGTGGCAGACACATCCGTTTCCTGGAACGCCGACCGCCCATTAGATGCCTCCGCCTGTCAATCAGGTAGAGGCATAGAAGGGTCTGCGGGCGTCATCTCCAAACGCCGGCAGAAGAGTTCCACTGCACATGGCTGCAGTGTGAATGAAGCTGACCTGGGTCGAAGCGCAGTGGAAATGGGGTCTGAAGTCAGGTGTGACCCGGGTTGAACCAGTCTTCAAAATATCGGGTCTGACCCAGTATTTTGGTGGAAAAGGGGTATTGGGTGCAGGCATAAATGGTCACTCGTGTTGGTTCAAATAAGAGTTTCAATTTATCAAGATGATACTTTCACATAACGAGTGGGAGTTAGCAAATGGTATACAATATCATGGCAATATATAATGTTCTTTCAGTACATTTACATTAAATCACACTTTAAAAACAAATGAAGGTTTAATTATGCAGGTACGCTGGAACAGGTTGTATATTTCTTGCGCCAAACTATAAAGCAAACCTGGTAACTGTGTATACCAATTGGTTTCTTTGACAATCATGTATATATGTGAAGAGGAGATGCAATTGTTTATGTTAAATATAATTTTAGATACAAATGTTTTGGAAATAATTAAGCATGTAACATCTCTTTATCAGAAGTTCACAATACAATTTACCTGTTTAATATTCTCAACTCAGTTTCCCTAACTGTCTAACTACTGTATATTCACTGCATGCATGTAAATGAATGATGACAATAAAGTTCAGCGTTGTCAGTAGAGGTGGTGCACTTTAAGGGATTGTCCTTTTTGTTTCTAATTTAGGGCCGTATTCAATTAAATGCGAAAAGGCATTTTCCGCAAAAAAGTATTGCCAATCACGGCTTTTCGCGTGGTCGGAACTTATATCCAAATTAAATTCCAGACGATTTTCGCCTACACGGAATGTCAATACAATGTAATAGGCGAAAAAGATTTGCCTCTGAATAGCAGGTCAAATGAAGTGCAAATGTTTTATTTTGGGGTGCAAAGGTGGGGAAACCACTCAGAACCCTTGGGACAGCCCCCGAAGGACAACTGTATCAAAAAATCCCGGGAAAAAATTTGTGAACACCCCAAAAAAGTAATTTCATTTTGGGGGGCGAAAAAGCACAAAGTGGGGGGACAAGCATAAAAACTAGCAAAATAGACTTCTTGGGGGTCTGCAAGGCTGGGTCAAGTGTTTTTATGATTGGAGGTTCTTGCAACAGATGCGTTTTTCACGTTTTTTAAAACTTCCCTTTAGAGACTTTAAAATATACTAGCACCCATTTTCAACTACCCCAAATTTGCCAGGACTATTTATTTTCACCAAAAAAAACTGCTTATTGCCATTCTTCACCACTTGTGCAAAGACGCAAATAAGAAGCTATTGAAACAACTTAAGTACCCCAAACAGTTTTATTAGGGCTATTCAGACACATTTACATTGATCCCCAATGTTAGTGCAGCTTTTTGGGGAGTTCAGGCTGACTTACCCAATTCTGACAGCACTTTCTGTCTGTTCTGAATTCGCCGCTTGCCGTTTTCGTGTGGTTTGTAATTGAATACGGCGAGTAGCGGGGACGCGCACGATAAGTTTCTGCGTCCAAAACCACGTGATGTCAGCGAAAAGTCGGGAAGGCGAAACTTTTCTGCTGATGCAAAACTAATCGAATACGGCCCTTAGTGGTAACAATTGTAAGAGATGCGGATCGGTAGTGTGAAGTATCTTGCAGGTAGAAGGAGATTTTGTTACCACTTACTCAGATAGTGAATAAAAGAATCTATCCAGTGCCTGAAACTACTAATATACTGAAACAAACCTGCTGCAGTTAGTGAAGGAAAAAAATTGCCAATTCCAGATACACATTAGAAAGATAAAACTACTGGATAGAAACAACCGCCAATTGACACAGTATAATAATTTATTGTAACAATAAAGATATTTTGCTACACAGTAAAAACGGAATTGGTATGTAATGCCTGCGGCTCATCAGCCACCAGATGAAATACCGACTTCGGAAGCCCGAACGGTCTACATCCCAGCAGAGGCTGGTAAGTACCCTAACTCTCCCCTGCCCCACCCCCCAACCCTCCCTTAGGGGTACCTAATCCTAACCTCCCCCAGGGGTGCCTAACCCTAACCTTCCCCTGGTGGTTAACCCTAACTCCCCCTTCCCACACCCTAAACCTAACTCTCCTGGGGAGGGTGCCTAACCCTAACCTCCCCCAGTGGTGCCTAACCCCCCCTTCCCCTAGCCTAACCCTAAACCTTCCTGGGGAGTGCCTAGTCCTAACCCCCCCCCTGCGGCTACTTGAATGCCCTGCTTACATTCGTTCAGTATGCCGGCCGGCAGGATTCCAACGTGGGGCTGAAGATAGGTGTTAGGATTTCAATGGCTATCTTTAGTCCCGGGTTGGGCTTCCCTCGTCGGGATTTCGACGGCCGGCATTCTGGCCGCTGGTAATCTAACTACATCCCATAAAAACAAGTAACTAGTCACTGCAAAAATTTACCTGTGTTCAGTCTAGAATATACATAAAATCAGCGCTGATCATACAATGAACTAGCATATAGAAATAATGACACATAAATCATACATACAATATAAAATATGAACCATATAAATGAATAAAAGTCGAACTGGATACATATAAATGATGAAATCTATAAGTATAGACCTGAAAAGGAGAAATTGGGGATCATGTAAAATGTCAATGGACTGCTTAATGTCCGTATGTAACATACAAGAGTTACCTTCCTCCTAGTTTCATAGCACAAGCACCGGCTGCTTCAATAGACTTTGTTAGTGATCCCGTGTTGTTGTAGCGCTCTGCGGAAACTCTCTGTGTTGGATCCATCCCGGACTCAAATGTCCAGCGGCTCACTGTTGGGTCTCGCCGGCTATAGTATTGGGACCAAGTGCTGTAGTGGTTAGCCCTAGGGCATGCAGTGTGCCAGGATCAGCAGATATGCCGCGTCCAGTGACGTCTTAAGAGAGGAGGGGGCCCGTATGCCCTCCCCGTACGGGGCCCCCTCCTTTCTTCCCGGTGGCCGGCAGCTGACTGACGCGGCTGGCCAGCCACCGGAGTATTAGTAGACTCCGGGCACTAGAGTGTGCCGGGAGTCTACTGCGTAAGCTCAGAAAGCCGGGAAAATGGCTGCGTTCTGTTCATGCACAGTAAACTCCGGGCACTAGAGTGTGCCCGAAGTCTACTGCGCATGCGCAGAACACTGAAAAAATGGGCAGGGCGGCCATTTTCCGGTGTTCTGAGCAGCGCTGACACCCGCCCCGGGACCACGGACAGGTAAGTTTAAAATAATATGGGTGCAGGGTGTGCGGGTCGGGGCCTCCCTGGACCTGGCGGCCTGTGTGCCCCACACACACTGCACCCATTATAGATACACCACTGGCCGCGCCTCAGTGAATCGCAAACCTCAACCTTGGTGGGAAGGAAAGCCTCTTGAGCCCAGTCTGGACAACGTGAACGTAAGCAAGGCAGCAACTAATTTCATCCAATACTTTGGACAATCTCAATGGTAGCATTGACTTCAATGGTGGGAACCGCTCATTGCCTGAGAGGCGGAAGGGTCGCCTCTTTCAGCCAATGAGCGCTCAGCAACAGGATCTCTATAGTGAAATCCCGCCGTTGAGCCATCATTCAGGAAGTACCATTCTTAGAGGACAGTACTGTGTTCACTGGTCTGGGTCTTTTCATCTTTTTGATCCACGAATAGGAATTTTTTTTACAGGTATCCGTGGATTTCTACTTGGACAAGTGGACGTGAATGGCTTCAGGGATACTAGGTGAGTATGTGAGATAGTGAGTGTGCATGTATGTGTTAATGAAATTGTACTATCATGGTGTGTGTGTGTACTGTGGGCTTGATTTAGCTTGGATTGCAGTTGCTAATATGCATGCAATCGGCCAATTGTTGCGCACTGTGCATGCACATGCATCGCAGTGCGCTTGCGCAAACCAGTCACTGCGATTGGGGCTGCGATCGCGGTGACTACGCAGACCCATCGCAGAGTAATTGACAGGAAATGCTGTTTGTGGGTGGTGAAGGCGGGTGGTTGGCCGAATGCAGGCGTGCCAGTGCATTTCAACGCCATTGCATGTGCGTGCATAAATTATCCACTGCGATACCCTAAGCAGCCTGAAGCCTCATAGAGTGCACTGAAGTAAGCAATTCCTGAGTGAGGTCAAAACTACCTTAACCGTGCGTATGGGTCCGATGGTACTCGATTGCATTGATGCTTTCGCAGTCTTGCTAACCATTACGGATGTGTGTGTAAGTAAAGTGGGCGTCCTTATGTAGTGTTGTGGCGACATTGCGATCGCTATGGATTAGAATACTATTGCACTGACCTGCGTACATACGCTATATTGCAATCTGTAGTGAATCAATCCCTGTGTTTATATTAATATTTATTTTGCAGGTGAACTACAGGTACCAGCGGGCCCGTAAAGCCCTGCATGCTGGCACTTGTGGTTCTCCAAGAACCAGCATACAGGGGAGGCTTGCTGGAACTGTAGTTCACCTGCAAAAGACAAAGGCCCTCATTCAGACCCGGACGCAAGTGGCCGTTCGTACGTTGGGCGAACGTAAAAAAATATTTAAATTCAGGCACACGGTCGTATTTTTGTTCGCATCAAAACATCCTCCCCAAACTCAGGCGACCCCTCCTCTAACAACGAGCGTGCCAAATAGCGAGCGTACATCCCCGAAGTGGTTTGAAGGGAACGCACGCACTAGTACTACCCGGAAGTTGGACTGAGACATTTCGATTAACTGCTCGTTTATTCTGCCTACCTCCCTCAATCGTAACATGCCAATCAATATATCAATTAGCTTAATTGTTTTTTTTTATTTTTTTTCACAATGCAATAAACTTTATTTATGTCCGTGTTTGTGTTTACCCGCAGAATACGTACGGCTTAAACATTCGCTTTTATTTGTCAAAATACATGTTAACCCCTATTAAATAATTGGTCTATTTGTTTTTAGCCCCGCATATTTCATGGAGTTCATTTCTTTATGTAAATTTGCTTACGCATGTCACTGCATTAAGCCTATCATAAGCCTCCACAGATTTCTGGCCCTGTCGAACACATGACTCATATACTAACCAATAGAATTGCTCCTGTTAATTTCCTAAATACATTAGCCAATCATAAAATTTTTGAGCACTTTATCAAAAATGATTTTTATGAAAAACTCCATTGCCATCATGAGAGCCTCCGCATTCACCAGGCGCGAGCTGCTGGTGCTTACGGAGGTGATGGATCAGCGGATAACCAGCCAGCCTCCACCCATCACCAACCGGGAGAAGCGATCCGCATATGCGGAGGTTCGGGCCCGCCTGCGCTCCTTCGGCTCACGCCGCCATATCGGGCAGCTGGAGCACAGGTGGTCGGACCTGCAACGGCGGACGCCCCGCTTGCTGGCATGCTTTCGCATGCAGATCGCTGCGAGTAAGTTTAATGGATTGTGGTTTTCATGTTTGTCTTTGTGGCCCTAACTGCATGGCCATGTTTTCCGTGTCTTTCATATTTATTCATTCTCCTCCTATCTGCATGGCCATGTTTTCCGTGTCTTTCATATTTATTCATTCTCCTCCTATCTGCATGGCCATGTTTTCCCTGTCTTTCATATTTATTCATTCTCCTCCTATCTGCATGGCCATGTTTTCTGTGTCTTTCATATTTATTCATTCTCCTTATCTTTGCATGGCCATGTTTTCCGTGTCTTTCATATTTATTCATTCTCCTCATCTCTGCATGGCCATGTTTTCCCTGTCTTTCAGATGTATTCATTCTCCTCATCTTTGCATGGCCATGTTTTCCGTGTCTTTCATATTTATTCATTCTCCTCCTATCTGCATGGCCATGTTTTCCGTGTCTTTCATATTTATTCATTCTCCTCCTATCTGCATGGCCATGTTTTCCGTGTCTTTCATATTTATTCATTCTCCTCCTATCTGCATGGCCATGTTTTCCGTGTCTTTCATATTTATTCATTCTCCTCCTATCTGCATGGCCATGTTTTCCGTGTCTTTCATATTTATTCATTCTCCTCATCTCTGCATGGCCATGTTTTCCGTGTCTTTCATATTTATTCATTCTCCTCATCTCTGCATGGCCATGTTTACCATGTCTTTCATATTTATTCATTCTCCTCATCTTTGCATGGCCATGTTTTCCGTGTCTTTCATATTTATTCATTCACCTCCTATCTGCATGGCCATGTTTTCCGTGTCTTTCATATTTATTCATTCTCCTCCTATCTGCATGGCCATGTTTTCCGTGTCTTTCATATTTATTCATTCTCCTCCTATCTGCATGGCCATGTTTTCCGTGTCTTTCATATTTATTCATTCTCCTCATCTCTGCATGGCCATGTTTTCCCTGTCTTTCAGATGTATTCATTCTCCTCTTTTTTTTTTTTTTTTGGTTTTTGGGGGTGCATTTGAAATTGATGTTGTTTGCGGATTTGTGTTGGAACTAACCCCAATTTGTTTCCCATCTTTTAGGGGCCCAGCAAAGACTACGCCGTCAGCGTCCCGCCAGACGGCGAGCACGGCCACTCTCCCCCACCCCCAGCCAACACTTCAACTCCACTCCTTCCCCTATTCCCCCCTCCTCCCCAGCCTTCCTACACCCTCAGCCAGATTTTTCTGGACTCCTTCCCCTCCGTCCCAATTCCCCCTCTCCTCCAACCACCCCTCTTCGAATGACCCCCTCCCCGGAGTAGGTCATTACACCGCCCCGATCTTTGGGGAATGGACCCACCTCCGAGGAGGACGATGGAGGGCCTTCTGTAGCTGGCGTTGGGTCTTCCGGTATGTTTTTTTTTGCTGTTTTTTATCGACACAAACTGTTTGTTTTTTGTTTGTTTTTTTTTTGTTTTGTGAGTTTTTTCTCAAAAAATAAGTGGTTTTGGTCGATTGCCGTAACCTGTTACTGCTGTTTTCAACATACACATAGCACACCTGTCGGAATTTGGACATAGGCCTTGTATTTTTGCCCTACACCATTTTAGTGTGATGATTTTTAATGCAGTTTTGTTAAAATGTTTTTTGTTGTTTTTGTTTTTTTTATTGTTTTTTAATGTGGTTTCACTATTGTTGTATTAATCCCCAAATTTTTCTCACCCACAGAGGAACAGAGGCTTCGGGCAAATTTAGCCAGATGTGTGGCCCAGATGCACAGAGTAGTTTTTTTTTTTTTCACCATTCTGTAAATAAATTGTTTTGTTTGAAGTTACGTTCTGGCTCATTCGTTTTGCCCCAACCACATATTGTTTACCCTGACATAAGTAGAGTGTTCCTGCAAGGATTTCACATTTGGGCCAATAAGAGTGTGTGTTGTATTTTTGGGTCAAACAGCCACAAGAAACACCTAACAGTACAAATCTGATTTCCCTTTTTTGGTGTAGTCACAATTAGATATTTCTACATTTTCCAGGTTCCTAGTTGGTGTGCAAGCAGCTTAGGGCAATATTACGAAGCAAAAGGATTGTACAGGCTTCCTTTTGGTGTTGGTTTGGACCCTGAATAAAGGAATCATTTTTGCTCAAATGGCGTCAGTACTGGATTACCCCTTAGTCAAATGTTACGTGTGTGAACCTGGTTACACTTGGTGGTAACGTTACAAAAAAGGGACAACATTTCACTCTAAAAACATTTATTACCAACATAACAGAAAATTCAAAGTGGTCACTCACAAACAAAACACACAGTGATAATCTCAAATACAACACATACCAAAAAACAAACATAAAAAAAAAAACAATCAGGAACTGGTTGACGAAGGACCATGCCAACATGATTCCACATATATGGCGTGGAAATAAGTGTTCCCAAATATAGCCACAAAATATCCACATACAGGTTTTGTAAGGGTAGCAGGAAGTAGTCATCGTTGGAGTGCCAAAGATTATGTCAAAAAACAGAAGAGGGAGAAAAAAATTAGCAACAAATTAGATGCTCTCAAACAAACACAACCACATTAGGTATCAACACTGGTTTTTTGCAAATAATTACCTAAAAAATCTGGCCACCACATCATCACGTATGGCCCCCCCACATACTGACCTCCGACCAACCTCGGGGGGGCCATCCTCAGGTAAGGCATCCTCTGGCTGCATTGGGACACCACTCCTTATGGCGATGTTGTGAAATATCCCACACAGGACCACAATTTTCGAAACCATATCCGGCAAATACATGAGTTCGCCACCAGAGCGGTGGAGGCATCTGAATCGGCCATTTAAAAGGCCGATACAGCGCTCCACCACTTGCCTGGTGGCTGTAAGTGCGGAATTATACTCACTTTGTGGCCCTGGTGTGGGAGCCAAATAAGGAGTGAGCAGCCAGGGCGTGCAAGGGTAGCCACTGTCTCCTGTGAAAACGAAAAGACAACATCAGGCTCACTCTGTATGAAGCTTAACATTGTTATGTACTAAAGGTCTCCACTTACCCAGAAGCCACGCATCACCAGCTTGTAGGTTGGTTCATTTGTGCCATATCACTGATTGCCGGATGACGAAGGAGTCATGTGCACTTCCTGGTAATTTTGCATTCAGGGACAGGATCTGGAGGGAGGCATCACATACCACCATTACATTGAGGGAGTGATAGTGTTTACGGTTTCTAAATATTGCCTCCAGCCGTGCTGGAGGCTGAAGTGGTATGTGAGTACCATCCACAACCCCTATGATGTGTGGGAAGCCAGCTATTTGGTAAAAATTGGCCTTGGCCACACTAAGGGCACCCATATCCAAAGGCATTTGAATAAAATGATGGAGGTGCTTGAAAAGTGCCTCCATCACTGCCCTCAGGATCCGGGAAAAGGAGGATTGTGAGATGCCCGCCACTATTCCCACCGTTGGTTTGGAACGATCCTGAGGCACAGAAATTTAACACCGCCATTAATTGCGTAAGTGGTGGAATTGCTGTAGGACTGTCAATTTGCCGCTCAAGATCACTCTCTATTAATGAGAGAGTGTCTATGATGATTTTTGGAGGAAGACGGTATCGTCTTAAAACCTCATCATCTGGCATTCCAAAAAGGGTGACACGTGTTCGAAATATCTGGGGCCTTGCAAGCCTACGATGCCTACGCCTGGGACGAGATTGAGGTTGGTCGGCTTAAGGGAGCAGGGCCAGAACAATCCGACCCAAATCAACCTGAAATGACAACATTGGAAGGTCAGCCTTTTTACAACACCCAATAAAAATACATGTAACTTTGCTTTCAAATACCATCCATTGATGCTTACATGCCGGGGTATTGTCATGATATGTTGTAACTGCAAATAATAACATCAAAAATATACATAATTTTATGCTGGCCATGTCATTATCACAAATTTAAGCAACACAAAACATAAAAGGGGACACACACACATTTGGCCCGAGAGCAAAACGACGTTACGCACACTACGTCAAATAGAGGCCAAATGTAATCAACCAATGCTCCAGGCGACAAAAAACATTATTAAGGGATGAATACACATTTCACAATGCGCTAATTAGTTCGCAAATACAGGGCACAATAGCAAGTAGTAAAAATGCGCTAATTAGTTCGCAAATACAGGGCACAATAGCAAGTAGTAAAAATGTGCTAATTAGTTCGCAAATACAGGGCACAATAGCAAGTAGTAAAAATGCGCTAATTAGTTTGCAAATACAGGGCACAATAGCAAGTAGTAAAAATGCGCTAATTAGTTCGCAAATACAGGGCACAATAGCAAGTAGTAAACATGCGCTAATTAGTTCGCAAATACAGGGCACAATAACGCCGCAAAAAAAAAACAAAACACAGAGTTCGATTTGGCAAAAAACAACGTTACATGTGGAAGGCCAACCAAAGTTACGTACAGACAAACAAGAACATTTCCTAAACAATTTAACACATGAACTTACCAAGAGCTAATATCTAAGAAACCGGACCAAAATGTCTTTGGGGCAGAGCCAAAAAAAAACCTAAGAGAGATGAAATGACGGAAAAAACTTATTAGAAAAATCGACACCACAATGAGAGACAAATTGACCCGAAGTTATACTTCCCCAAACTTACCAAAACTGGAAACAAGCCAAAAAACCAAAATTGAAAAAAAAAGAACGGAAAACCAAGAAAAACCGCTAACCAAAAAAAAAAACACAATAAACGCAATCTCCTAAACCAGCCAACAATCAACTCCAACCAACGTAACCTCCAACATTCAATAAACGCCACCTCGAGTCGAGACGCCCCAACCCATAAATAGTGTTTCGTTTCCCGCCCAAATTAAGGAAGGATCAGAGGAATGCACAATCAATGATGCGGCCGCAAAATAAGGACGCATGTATAAATACGTCACGAGACAAAAACACAATTCTGGTGTATTTCTAGTTGGAACAACACACATGGATACAGACCAGGAAAACAATGGACAACAGTCACGCGGTAAGTATTTCATGCATTTTGACTCAATGATTAATTATAAACATATTATTGTGCAAGTTGGGAAGTTGAGATTTCTTCAAATTACCCCAAATAGGTGAGGAGGATGACATGGAAGAGGCTGCTGGGCCCAGTATTCGGGGCAAAGCTGCCAAAAAGAAAAGGCAGCCACAATTCACAAGAAAGGAGATGGAGGTTTTGATTCAGAAGTGTGTGGACATCCTGCCACAGGCAGACAGGAATATGAGTGCAAGCCAGAAGTGGAGAATGTGGGAAGAGGTAGCCGTGGATGTCAATAGGGTGGGTGATTATGTCCGTCTAGCCCGGGATGTCAAACGGCGGTAAGTAAACACTTGACCACCCTAAAACCAACAACCAAATCAAATAAAAAGTAATGGTTCCAATTTAACCCACAGATGGCAAGACTTCAAATATCGCCTGAAACAAAAAATGGCACACAGGGCTAGGCATGCAAGGGGGACAGGTGGAGGTCCCACCCCTGTGTCATTGGAGTTTACTGATTTAGAAGAGCTGGCACAGGGGTGTGTGCAGCCTGTGGAGGTGTTTGGCGTGTCAAACATGGATACGGACATGCCAGACTTTGCGGCTCCTCATGTTGTCCCAGGTAAATGTTGTGATGTCACCAACTGTGAAATGTTATTGTGCCAATATGTAGATTCTAATGTGAGTCTTTTCTCATTTTTCCAACAGAGACACAGGCGGATGAGTCTGCTCCAGAGGGGAGCCTTGGCCGCAGAATTTCTGCTGGCTCTGCAGGGGAGGAACCAGTACATCCGGCTGAGGACCCTGCAGAAGCCAGTCCAGGGCAATCCCCCTCGCAGGCAGTGTCCCTCCTCACAGAACTCAATTTAAAATCGGATTTCCATACGGAGATTCTGCAGAGGATGGACGCCAGTCTGGTACGGGTGGCTGAAGCCCTGGAGCAAAATGCTGCGGCCAACGTGACCATTGGTCAGGCCCTGGCGGAAAATACCAGGGCCAACATCTGCATCGCCATTGCCCTGGAGCAGCTCGTTCGCCAGCACATGGTGGAGCCACCCTCCCTTCCTGCCGGAACATCAGGATCCTCC
Source organism: Taudactylus pleione (assembly GCA_031769625.1). NCBI lineage: Eukaryota > Metazoa > Chordata > Amphibia > Anura > Myobatrachidae > Taudactylus > Taudactylus pleione. Next base: position 5,280,727 of record JAUIMM010000372.1, on the reverse strand, counting down.
ACCTCTGGCACAACATCAGCCAATCCTCCAAATGTGCCTAGCCCTATGCCTAGTCCAGAGGCCACAACATCTGCCTCTGGACAGGCCAGCCCGATGACATCCCGGACCCGGTCTGGCGCCCTCCCTCCCCCAGCCAAACGGGCGAAAAAACGCTGACACCATTGGCTACTTTTCCCACACTCCTTCTGTGCTTGCCTCATATTCCTTTCTGGTCAAAACTTCCCTCTCCTTTCTTGTGAATTGTTTTTAATTTTTACATTTACGTTTATTCAAAAATTATTGTTTGCACAATTAATAAATATTGTGGAACACTGCCCAAAATGTTGTGTTTTTTTTTATGGGTGGATACAAATAAATTTAACAGAAATGTACGACTTTGTATTCTGACATTATTGACAAAATGGGTTACTTTTAATCCGGGCCCACAAGCCAACAACGTTCAAAAAAAAAAATTACACATTGTAAAAAAAGTGCTCGTTAAGGAACGTTTAAAACATTACCTAAGGAGTAAAAAACACCTTGCAAACACAAAATGAGGGACCAAACCTAAACATGATGACATTATTGTTACAATAGTCCAAAAACGAACACATTGCGGGCAAAATACACCCCCACAAATGTACGCTAATTGATCGTGTAATCCTGACATTAGCAGCTATGATTTCCACCTGCGTTCGGTTTTGTGCTATCCAAAAAAACTGCTTTCCAAACACATACCAAGCCAGTTTTCAATCCAACACTAATTGAGTTTCTGACAAGCCGTGATTAATCGATGCAACATCGTGGAGTGCCGGGACGGAGGAGAAGGCCATCGCCACTGTGGTCGAGTTATCCAGCCCCTAAGCTGTGCGAGCATTTTGAAGGGAAAGAGGATCATCCAGTGACGTATGAGTTGGTACGAACACATTTGACGTTCGCATTTGTTAATGTATGTACGCCCCAAAAACGCCTCGCCACGCCTGCGTTTTACCATCTCCACCCCCGTCAACGCCCAAAAACGGCCTGTTCTGTCAATCACATTTGACATGTCACTTCCTGTACGCTATTTGATGAACGAGACAAAAAAAACTCGCAATCTGCCGTACGCACATGCGCAGTGTAACACCGACGCATGCGCGGTTACTCAACATCGGAACGCAACGAGCGTACTGCCTCTAACGAACGGCTCTGAATCAGGGCCAATATTTTTACTTCTTTCTTTACTTAGACTCCAGGGGTGCTGGGGATAGCCCCGGGCTATCAGCCCAGGCCTGGGGTGTATTTTTATTTTTTTTTCACTTTTTATTCATTTTTTTTAACACAGATGCATAGACAGATCTCACTGATCTGTCCATGCATCTGTCTTATTGATTTTTATTATACACAGATGCTTGCATCACGGATCTCACTGATCCGTGCATGCATCTGTCTGTTATCGCGCACGATCTAAAGATATGTAAATCGTTAGATTGTGTATGATAAATCTTATGTTACATTGTACTGTTTTTGCTGCATATCATGTCCTGGAGTGCCGGGGAGAGTTCAAGGGAAATCATTGATGACATCGTATCGTTTGCAGGTTATCTAATGTGTAGGCAACTTAACTGACCCCCTCAGTCACCTGCACCTGTTTCCAGCAGGTTCTGAGTCTGTGACCTGCTGCTGACTCACCACATGCTACCTGCACCAGTACATATAGGCCCTCATTCAGAGCCGTACGCTCTGAGCAGAGCGCACGCTCTGAATGAGGGCCGGGCTCCATTTTCATGGAGCGTCCTCCTGGACACTCGTATAGCTGTGGGTCACCACCCACAGGCTATACGAGCGTGCATTTTGATGGCCGCGATGGTCGTGACCATCGCGACCATCGAAATTGCGAGCCGGAGCCTGCGGTTGAGGTTTTCAACCGCAAGCTCCGGAGTGATTTTGGCTCTATCAGAGCCAAAATCACTCCCACTGACATCACTAGTGATGTCAGTGGGTCGGCTTCTGACGGGAGGCGTTCCCGTGGGAACGCCCCCGTCAGGGAGGCACGCCCCCGGCACGCCCACCAAAGGGGGCGTGCTGTCAATCAACATTGACAGCACGCCCCCTTTGATCGGACACAACGAGCGAAGGAAAGTCCTTCGCTCGTCGTGTCTGGCGCATGCGCACGACGGAGCTCCCTCCGTCGTGCGCATGCTCAGTGCAGACCATCGACCCACTTGCGAGCGGACAGCCGCTCGCGAGTGGGTCTGAATCAGGCCCTTTGTTCCTTATTACCCACTCTGTGCTATATAAACAGTGCACACTGTATTTACATGTTATACTGTATATACAGCATTTACATATATACATTTTATATAGGACCCATGGTGAGTGAGTACACCCAGAATGGGGCACCACATGAAAAAGAGAATTCTTCAATGTATTACTTAGATTAATGGCTTCACAGTATTATATAGATATAATATATTTATCACAGTATTAATTAGATACACTATATGTTCTGTTCATATATATATATATATATACATATATATATATATATATATATATATATATATATATATATATATATTAGAGATGAGCGGGTTTGGATTTACTCAGATCTCAAAACGGCATTTTATTGGCTATCGGCTATCACGTGTTTCGGATAGCCAATAAAATAAATCCGAACTAATCCGAACTTGCAGTAAAGAGGCGAAAAGAACCGAGTAAATCCGAACCCGCTCATCTCTTTTATATATATATATATATATTAGGGGTGTGCACCGGCCACTTTTCGTGTTTTGTGTTTTGGTTTTGGATCTGGATCTTTCTTCGTGTTTTGGATCTGGATTGGTTTTGCCAAAACCACCCTTCCGTGTTTTGGGTTCTGGGTTTTGTGTTTTGGATCTGTATTTTTTTGAAAAAAAGCATAAAAACAGCTAAAATCACAGAATTTGTAGGTTTTTCTGCTCCTATGCTATTATTAACCTCAATAACCTTAATTTCCACTCATTTCCAGTCTATTCTGAACACCTCACACCTCACAATATTGTTTTTATGTCCAAAAGGTTGCACCGAGGTAGCTGGATGACTATGCTAAGCGACACGAGTGGGCGGCACAAACACGTGACCCATCTAGGAGTGACACTGCAGTGGCAGGCAGGATGGCAGTTAGAAAAACTAGGCCCCAAACTGTACATAATGCAAAGAAAAAAAGAGGTGCAAGATGGAATTGTCCTTGGGCCCTCCCACCCACCCTTATGTTGTATAAACAGGACATGCACACTTTAACAAATCAATCATTTCAGCGCCAGGGTCTGCCACACAACTGTGGCTGAAATGATTGGTTCGTTTGGGCCCCCACAAAACAAGCTGGCAATTAATGTGTCCCTGCACAAACTGGCTCTACGGAGGCAAGATGTCATCCTCATCCTCCTCATCCACCGATTCCTCACCCTCTTCAGTGTGTACATCCTCATCCTCACAAAGTATTAACTCGTCCCCACTTGAATCCACCACCACAGGTCCCTCTGTACCTTCTGGAGGCTGGTCTCCCTGGAAGAGCTGATAATTCATTTTGATGAACATCATCTTCTCCACATTCTGTGGAAGCAACCTCCTACGCCTTTCGCTGACAAGGTTCCCGGCTGCACTAAACACTCTTTCGGAGTACACACTGGAGGGGGGGCAACTCAGGTAAAATAGAGCCAGTTTGTACAGGGGCCTCCAAATTGCCTCTTTTTCCTGCCAGTACAGGTATGGACTGTCTGACATGCCTACTTGGATGCTGTCACCGATGTAATCCTCCACCATTCTGTCAATGGTGACAGTATCATATGCAGTGACAGTAGACATGTCAGAAATTGTTGCCAGGTCCTTCAGTCCGGACCAGATGTCCAAACTTGGTCCTGCCTGCCCTGCATCACCGCCAGCGGGTTGCTTAGGATACCTAAGTTTTTTCCTGGCACCCCCAGTTGCGGGAGAAAATGAAGAAGGAGCCGTTGACGTGTCACGTTCCGCTTCAGCTGACAGTGTGTTCACCAGCAGGTCTTTGCACCTCTGCAGGCTTGTGTCGGCCGGAAAGAGAGACACCACATAGGCTTTAAACCTAGGATCGAGCACGGTGGCCAAAATGTAGTGGTCTGATTTCAACAGATTGACCACCCTGGAATCCTGGCAAAGCGAATGAAGGGCTTCATCCACAAGTCCCACATGCCGAGCGGAATCGCTCCGTCTTAGCTCCTCCTTCACTTTCTCCAGCTGCTTCTGCAAAAGCCTGATGAGGGGAATGACCTGACTCAAGCTGGCAGTGTCTGAACTGACTTCACGTGTGGCAAGTTCGAAGGGCTGAAGAACCTTGCACAACACGGAAATCATTCTCCACTGCGCTTGAGTCAGGTGCATACCCCCTCCTTTGCCTATGTCATAGGTGGATGTATAGGCTTGTATGGCCTTTTGCTGCTCCTCCATCCTCTGAAGCATATAGAGGGTTGAGTTCCACCGCGTCACAACCTCTTGCTTCAGGTGATGGCGGGGCAGGTTCAAGAGTGTTTGCTGGCGCTCCAGTCTTCGGCACGCAGTCGCTGAATGGCGAAAGTGGCCAGAAATTTTTCGGGCCACCCAAAGCGTCTCCTGCACGCCCCTGTCGCTTTTCAGAAAATTCTGCACCACCAAGTTTATTGTGTGAGCAAAACATGGGACGTGCTGGAATTTGCCCAGATGTAATGCCCGCACAATATTGGTGGCGTTGTCAGATATCACAAATCCCCAGGAGAGTCTAAGTGGGGTAAGCCACTGGGCGATGATTTCCCTCAGTTTCTCTAAGAGGTTGTCGGCGGTGTGCCTCTTACTGAAACCGGTGATACACAGCGTAGCCTGCCTTGTAACGAGCTGGCGTTTCTGAGATGCTGCTACTGGTGACGCTGCTGCTGTTGCTGCGTAAGGTGATACATCTACCCAGTGGGCTGTCACAGTCATATAGTCCTTAGTCTGCCCTGTTCCACTTGTCCACATGTCCGTGGTTAAGTGGACATTGTGTACAACGGCATTTTTCAGGACACTGAGGACACTTTTTCTGACGTTTCTGTACAGTCTCGGTATCGCCTGCCTAGTGAAGTGGAATCTAGACGGGATTTGGAACCGGGGACACACTACCTCCATCAATTGTCTAAATCCCACTGCACTAATGGCGGATACCGGACGCACGTCTAACACCAACATAGCAGTCAAGGCCTCAGTTATACGTTTTGCTTCAGGATGACTGCTGTCGTACTTCATCCTCCTCGCTAAGGACTGTTGGAGGGTCAATTGTTTAGTAAAAGTAGTGGTGTTCCTACTTCCTCTCTGGGATGATGAACGACTCCCAGCAGCAGCAGCAACAGCAGCAGCGGCAGCAGTAGGCGTAGCAATGCAGGATCCTCCGGAGGAATCCCGGATAGGAGAGTCAGTCATGCCAGTGATATGGCCTGCAGGACTACTTCCGATCCTGACTAAGGAGGAAATTGACGAGGAGGGAGTTGACGGTGTGGTTTGCAGGCGCTTGGATACAACAGGACAACGGGATTTAGGTGTCCCTGGACTGCTTACGGTCTGAGCCAAAGTTTCTGAACTTGACAGTAACTTTTTATGAACGCGCTGCAGGTGCCGTATAAGGGAGGATGTTCCTAGGTGGTTGACGTCCCTACCCCTACTTATTTCACCTTTACATATGGTACATATGGCAAGACAGTTGTTGTCCGGATTTGGATAGAAATATTGCCAGACCAAAGAGGTGGAATGTTTGGTCTTCTGCCCAGGCATGACCATGATGGGCTTTTTCATCCCACGGACAACAACTGTCTCCCCCGGAGCCTGATTTAAACAAACCACATCACCATCAGAATCCTCCTCGCCAACTTCCTCCTCAGCGCCAGCTACACCAGTATCCTCATCCTGTTGTACTTCAACAGTGACATCTTCAATTTGCATATCAGCAAGTGGACTGTGGGTGCTCCTTTCAGCACTTGCAGGGGGCGTGCAAATGGTGGAAAGAGCCACCTCTTCCCGTCCAGTGCTGGGAAGGTCAGGCATCGCAACCACCACCACACTTGGACTCTCTTTGGGGATTTGTGATATCTTCTTAGAAAGCACAGTTCTTCGCTGTGCTTTTGCCAGCTTAACTCTTTTGATTTTTTTAGTGGGAGGAGTGCTTCCATCGTCATGTGAAGCTGAACCACTAGTCATGAACATACTAGGGATCGACCTTAGCCGTTCCTTGCCACTCCGTGTCGTAAATGGCATATTGGCAAGTTTACGTTTCTCTTCAGCTGATTTAAATGTCTTTTTCAAGGTCATTTTCCTGAACTTTGCCATTTGGGATTGTATGTGCCCTCTACTATGACATTGGGCATCGGCCTTGGCAGACGACGTTGATGGCATGTTATCGTCTATGTCATGACTAGTGGCAGCAGCTTCAGCACTAGGAGGAAGTGGTTCTTGATCTTTCTCTATTTTATTTTTATCGGAGAAAGTTTGGTCCTCCATTTATGTTATATCGATTTGATATATACGTGCGGCTAAACACAGAAAATAAATTTTTTTTTGGTTCGGACTGGAGTGTACTTTGTGGGTTACAGCACCCTTTAACGGTCAAGCCAGCCGGCCCTTTACTTATGACACAGGCGCACTCTTGGCACTACTTTGTTGATGCACGTGCGGCTACTGCGCACACAATTCACAAACACAGAAAATAATTTTTTTTTGGTTTGGACTGGAGTGTACTTTGGGGGTTACAGCACCCTTTAACGGTCAAGCCAGCCGGCCCTTTACTTATGACACAGGCGCACGCTTGGCACTACTTTGTTGATGCACGTGCGGCTACTGCGCACACAATTCACAAACACAGAAAATAATTTTTTTTTAGGTTTGGACTGGAGTGTACTTTCGGGGGTTACAGCACCCTTAACGGTCAAGCCAGCCGGCCCTTTACTTATGACACAGGCGCACGCTTGGCACTACTTTGTTGATGCACGTGCGGCTACTGCGCACACAATTCACAAACACAGAAAATAATTTTTTTTTTGGTTTGGACTGGAGTGTACTTTCGGGGGTTACAGCACCCTTAACGGTCAAGCCAGCCGGCCCTTTACTTATGACACAGGCGCACGCTTGGCACTACTTTGTTGATGCACGTGCGGCTACTGCGCACACAATTCACAAACACAGAAAATAATTTTTTTTTTGGTTTGGACTGGAGTGTACTTTCGGGGGTTACAGCACCCTTAACGGTCAAGCCAGCCGGCCCTTTACTTATGACACAGGCGAACGCTTGACACTACTTTGTTGATGCACGTGCGGCTACTGCGCACACAATTCACAAACACAGAAAATAATTTTTTTTTGGTTTGGACTGGAGTGTACTTTCAGGGGTTACAGCACCCTTTAACGGTCAAGCCAGCCGGCCCTTTACTTATGACACAGGCGCACGCTTGGCACTACTTTGTTGATGCACGTGCGGCTACTGCGCACACAATTCACAAACACAGAAAATAATTTTTTTTTGGTTTGGACTGGAGTGTACTTTCGGGGGTTACAGCACCCTTTAACGGTCAAGCCAGCCGGCCCTTTACTTATGACACAGGGGCACTCTTGGCACTACTTTGTTGATGCACGTGCGGCTACTGCGCACACAATTCACAAACACAGAAAATAATTTTTTTTTAGGTTTGGACTGGAGTGTACTTTCGGGGGTTACAGCACCCTTAACGGTCAAGCCAGCCGGCCCTTTACTTATGACACAGGCGCACGCTTGGCACTACTTTGTTGATGCACGTGCGGCTACTGCGCACACAATTCACAAACACAGAAAATAATTTTTTTTTGGTTTGGACTGGAGTGTACTTTCGGGGGTTACAGCACCCTTTAACGGTCAAGCCAGCCGGCCCTTTACTTATGACACAGGCGCACGCTTGGCACTACTTTGTTGATGCACGTGCGGCTACTGCGCACACAATTCACAAACACAGAAAATAATTTTTTTTTAGGTTTGGACTGGAGTGTACTTTCGGGGGTTACAGCACCCTTAACGGTCAAGCCAGCCGGCCCTTTACTTATGACACAGGCGCACGCTTGGCACTACTTTGTTGATGCACGTGCGGCTACTGCGCACACAATTCACAAACACAGAAAATAATTTTTTTTTTGGTTTGGACTGGAGTGTACTTTCGGGGGTTACAGCACCCTTAACGGTCAAGCCAGCCGGCCCTTTACTTATGACACAGGCGCACGCTTGGCACTACTTTGTTGATGCACGTGCGGCTACTGCGCACACAATTCACAAACACAGAAAATAATTTTTTTTTTGGTTTGGACTGGAGTGTACTTTCGGGGGTTACAGCACCCTTAACGGTCAAGCCAGCCGGCCCTTTACTTATGACACAGGCGCACGCTTGGCACTACTTTGTTGATGCACGTGCGGCTACTGCGCACACAATTCACAAACACAGAAAATATATTATTTTTTTAGCACTTGGGGGGAGCACCCCTGATGGACAGAGCACCCCCTGGACAACACTACAGCACCCCTTTAGGACTGGGACACTGCACAGGACTTTGGAGTGGACACAGCCCCTATGGAGAACTGACTGCACAACACAGTCCAGCCAGCCCCTATGGACTTTGAAGTAGTGGACACAGCCCCTATTAACAACAGCAGCACAGCACAACACAGCCAGCCCCTATGGACTTTGAAGTAGTGGACAACAGCAGCACTACACTACACTACACTACACAGCACTAACTCCCACCCTCCCTCTTCACTGTCCACAGCCGAGTGAGAAAATGGCGCCGACGCGGGTACCTTATATAGGATCCAAAACCCGCGAGACTCGGAAGGCGGGATGATGACGTTTTGCCTCGATGTCAGATCCGAGTCAGGCGGGAAAAGTCGAGCCTGACTCGGATCGGACTCGGATCGGGGGGGCTCGGGGGGGTTCGGATTTCAGAAATCCGAACCCGCTCACCCCTAATATATATATATATATATGAACAGAACATATATTGTATCTAATTAATACTGTGATAAATATATTATATCTATATAATACTGTGAAGACATTAATCTAAATAATACATTGAAGAATTCTCTTTTTCATGAAGTGAATCACTACTTTAGACTGAGTTAATTTTCGTTTTATCTTACTATGAATTATTAATTGAGTGTGGTACAGTACATTTATTTGGGGAAAACATTTCCATACAGCCATAGTAGCAAATGTAATGTTAGAGCTCTCAGCTTTCTCTTGGCTTTGGTTCAACACATTTTAAAGGACTTAAAATGTGTGGTTGGAATGTATTGTGTAGGGAAAGTGGCATTAGACTGCCCAGCCTGTGTGATAAGATTCTTTCCACTAACCAAACCCTCAGTTGGTATTTAGCTAAATGCCCTTGAACAGTCTTACAAATGCCTGTTATTCGGAAAGGACTATATTAAAAGGGCCACCCCTTGCAGCTGACCTTTTAACCCAGCAATCATGTCTCAATTATTAGGTCAGCTAGATACTATTAGGGTTATTTCTTCTATGCCTCATCCCATTTTTTCAGCATTGCAAAGGACTAATCATTCAGTCACTGATCCATGTGTCAGCATTAAGTATTCAATAATAGAGTAACCAGTAGGATAACAGAGGCAGTAGGAAGCTAAGCTTTGTGCCAATGGGAATGAATGTGTTTTATCAATTGTCACTATATACAGTGGACATAATAATGCCTGTACCAGTATCTCCATAATGCTAGCGGCAGTGTCGTATTGGGGCATAAAGGGCCCACCAGGGAATGCAACGGTAGGGGCCCAAGCTTAAGGACTGAGGAAAGCCACCAGAGGGGGTATGGTCAGCCACCAGAGGGGGTGTGGCCAGCCACCAGAGGGGGTGTGGCCAGTCAAAACAGTTGGACTTGGCCAACCATTAGAGAGGACATGCAAAGAACAGGGACCCTTTCTATAGGAGGGGACAGGGGTATGTCAGCACCACCCACTTTGATTTGCAGGAGAGCTAATCTTAGTGCAGTTCCATAGGAACAAATAGAGCACCAAAGTTCATCCAGGACCCTGCTCGACCTCTAGAGGAGGGGGTGAGGCCCTCAGGCAGTGTGGCCCACCTGGGATTTCCCCTGTGGGCCAGTCCAACTCTGGCTAGTGGCATGTTTAATGGTATAAGACCTGCATAGATAAATGCTTTAAGTAGCATTAGAACCATATCAGGATAATGGCACGGGCATTGTCATGTCAACATAGTGACTGCATGTCATGTCTGCACAACATTAGATCAGTACTGGTACAGTGAGTTAGGCAAGTGGCAATAAAAATGTAAGTAGCATTAAGGTGAGCTGAGATAATGTTCAAGTAGGAAAATGCAAAAATTATGTTATGTAGATGACCCCCTAGAAAGCATACAGTGTAGACGGGCATTATGTAGGGTGGGGTTGGGTACAAATGTTGAGATAATGTCAACATTCATCATCGGTGTTCCTTACACACATTATGCCATGCAGTAGTAGTGCCCCTTATACATTATGCCTCACATAGTAAAGTCCCTTACATATTATGCCACACAGTAATGCCCTTTACACATTATGCCACACACAGTAATGCCCCTTACAACATTATGCCACAAAGTAATTCCCCACACACATTATGCCACACAGTAATGCTCCTTATAACATTATGCTACACAGTGATGCCCCTTACACATTGTGCCCACCCCCCAGCAACTCATGCTCCACATGTGCCTCCAGCAGCCACACGCCTAGATTTGGTGTCGCACTGGAAGGCAGCATAGGCACAGCCCTTGAGTTGAGAGAGACAGCACTGCCATCATTTAAGTCTGACACTTGTTGCGAGCCAATCGGAGCATTCGGACTGGCAGACAATCAGCAGTGTTGGGCAGTCTGTGCATTCCAAATCCTTGATCTATTTAAAGGTACATTTATAAGGTGGAATGGAGCACAGCTCCTTCATATGTGTTCATACATCACATCACCCCCCAGCCCCCCCCAAACAGAAGCCATACCCCTCCCATGGACTATACACTAAAGCCCTCCCGTGGCTGTATCTGCTACCTAACGACCCCCCTACCCCCTTGGACACAAACAATATTCCCCTGCTGCCTGCACCCTTCCCCATGGCGTGGCTACTGAAGCAGGTGAGCGGTGAGTGCTACTGGAACAAAACAACTGCCCCACCCACAACCACCCCCCCTCCCCTCGCGGCCACCACCACCTCTCCCCCGCGGGTACTGAATCAGGTGAGTGCTGCTGGAAAAAGAAAAAAAAAAAACTCTTTCCCCCCACAGCCACCCCCCTCCCCCCGCCTACTGAAGCAGATGTGTGCTACTGGAAACTACCCATCCCCCCCCTCCACAGCTGCCCCCCCCCCCTGCAGCTGTCCTCAACTGTAAATACTTTTGAATGTTTATATTATTTATTTATTATCATATCACCTTTGTCTCTTTCTTCGAGAGAAAAGAACATACTGTAGCTAGAGTGCTTTTAGCAAACCTTCAATTGCCTGAGTTATACATATATAGCAGAGAACTATTAACCACTATCGACAATAATATTTATATATTATATTAGTTTTTATTTAAACTAAGCATAATACACATTTTATAATAATATCAATAATTATTAGTAGTTCTTTGTGACATATACTGTATAACTTATTTAGTTGAATTGCTGGTACTATCTTTTTTCTTTTCAATAAATTATATTTGAGAAAACAGAATCTCTTTGAGCTTATACTTAGAGTAGATAATTAGTTAGGCCCATAAGTTATTTTTGCTTTTTTTATTTACAAATATATATAATTTTAGTAGCTCTTCTATGAATTGATTCTTGTTTACTAATATATTATTCTCCTCTATAGCACTACATTACATAGCACTGAAAGCTTGCTACTCCTGTGTCCCTATTCTTGTTTATCATTGAATGGTATCAGGAATATAAAAAGATCATAGATACATATACAAGTCACCTCTATTGCATATACTGTACAGTAAATCACTGGAACATTATGTATTGCCAATAAAAGTCAGAAATTAGTTATGCACTATCTATGTATTAACAGTTAAAATCAGAAATTATAGATACATTACTTATGTACTGCCAATAAAGGTCAGAAACTACTGATACATCATCTAAGTACTGCCTATAATATTACTAATGTAATAACTATGTTTTGCCAATAAGTTCAGTCATACTGATTCATACAAAAGGGCCATAATGTAAACTGAATTAAGGTCTGGTTTTCAATTCACAAGTTATAATAATTTCCTCATACTCTGAATGCCATCTGATTCTTCATTCTCTTGGCTTGCTGCAGCAGAGGCCACCCACATAGCAGGGTGGGTCATCGGAAGTGCTTCGGATGTAACTCACTGCTTATCTTTTCATTTTGTGAATACCAATCACTTTTTCCACTCAGACAAGAACAAATATAGACAGCACCCACATGCTGAATCGCCCTGTCTGGAGACAAGTGCATGGAGTATGAATATTCAACTATCAGCAAGTTGGTTTCGAATGACTAGCAATAATTTAAGATCCTACATACAGTATATGGATGCTTTTCTGAGTGAGTGGGATCTTTAACTGACTTTTAGGTATAGATTTACTAAGGCATGGGTTGTCAAACCATTAGTCACTGGCAGATTTGACCGATAGTTTTAAAACGCCAAGAGAAATAAATGCTGAACCATGCATTTATTTCTGTTGCCATTTTAAAATGAACCAATGATTGGCAGCTTTAACAAACTGTTCCTTAGTAAATCTTCCCCAAAGTAGTGCAAAAGGCCTGACACTGAGGGCTCGGTTCAGAACCACACGCTAGATGCGTATGCTCGCCAGATGCGTAAGCAAATACGACTAACTAACAGCAAGGCAGGCGATCGCACGGCAAGGCATTAGCACGCCCACTATGTCTTGCCGTGCGATTGCTCTGTGTATGCAGATGCTCACCAGCCTATCTTAAGACGCCCACTTGCACACGTCATCTCCAGGATGTGTATGCAACCAAAGGTAACATTGAGTCCCATCGGAAGCGAACATAGCGCTTGTAGTTGACCATTCCCTTCCACAAGCACTTCGAGCACTTCAGTGTAAAATCCAGCCAGGTGACGTGTACTATGACGCTGCCTCTTAATTATGCATGCCTCTGAAATGGCGTTGGGTTGCTCAGGCACGCCTGCTTTCGCACCTCCACTCCCCCGCTTTCATCAACCAACCCCTGTCACCATCCACAAACGGCTTCTCCACTCACTCACTCGGCTGTGCAGTCTATGCGCAACGAGCGTATGCTTCCCGATCGCTCAGACTGGTTCGCGCACACACAATGCAAAACTCGTCAGTCTGTGTGCGAACGCTTCTTAGCGAGCGGGTCTGAATCGGGCCCTAAGTTCCATAGTATAGGAGCATTTACAAAGCAAGAAAAGTACAATAAGCAACTATAATCTAAAATATCAGCACATGAAAGCCAAGAGATTTTTATTTTTATTTTTTTTAAAGTAAACTCTTTGACAAGTGGAAAAAATGGAAGCCCTGATCTCACTTTACTATCAAGTGTTATCTTAAACATGATTAATTGTCAATAAAGCAGAATATTAAGAAATAAGGTAAATGTGTAAATGAATAATAAGTAATAGTAGGCTATGCACCACAGGTACTTTTGAGAATTGTCTGCAAACATCACAAATTAAGAATGATAGGTGCAGATGGACTATGGACCTCATTCAGAGCCGCTCGCTATTTGCGGTCGTTCGTTCCAAAAAAAGGGGTGGCTATTCAAATGAACCGTTCGCTCTTTGCGGTCTGTTCACGCCTCTATGTCTGAACGAGCGGGTGGGAATCAGGACACGGACAGTAGTGCACTGCAGGCGGCTAGCCTGGGTGGCCTGAGACCTGTCACACACTGTGGCCCTCATTCAGAGGCGGTCGGAGGATGCAAGCGGTCGCTCAGAAACTGGGCGGCCGCTTGCATCCTGATTGGCCGCCTCTGTTTCGGTCGTTAGGCTATGGGTTTACACCCACAGCTCTAACGACCGCTAGCGTGATGGTTGCGATGGTCATAGACCATCGCGACCATCGGGGCTTACGACAAGACCCTAGGGTAGGGTCTCACTTGTCGTAAGCCCCGGAGAGCTTCTGGCTCTGTCAGAGCCGGAAGCTCTCCACTGACATCTCTAGTGATGTCAGTGGGGCCTACCCCAAACGGCAGGCGTTCCCATGGGAATGCCTCCGTTTGGGCTGCCACCCCCCGGCCCGCCTTCCAAACGGGGCGAGCTGTCAATCAACATCGACAGCTCGCCCCCTTTGGAAAGAGACCCGCTACGACCGGCGCTGTCGGTCGTAGCGGGTCTCACGCATGCGAACGAAGGAGCCGGCTCCCTCGTGCGCATGCGCACTGGACAAACATCGAGGCGGCCGTGCGGTCGTAGACCGTACGGCCGCCTCTGAATGAAGCCCTGTGTGTGTGTGAGCGGAGCCCTGCATGTCACTGAGGTGGAACGGTAAGATGCATGGTCTTCCCTGTGGGCACTGTGGGCCTGATTCAGAGCCGGACGCTATTTGCGCTCGCTCGTTCAGAAAAAGGGGCCGGCTATTTAAATTGAGCGCTCGCTCTTTGCGGTCTGTTGATGCCTCTATGTGTGAGCGAGCGAACAAAACATGCCCTCGCTATTTTGTAAAGAAGCCCCCTGGCCGCTCGCATCCTACGTCATCTCCGCTATTTATTAGATTACTTGAGTACATCAAAAGGCGCCTGAACTGCTCGCAGTGCTTGTGGTTGAATTTTCCTACCGCAATCATGCGAACAGTTCAGGCTAAGAGACAACCAAGTGACGTGGCCGATGATGCTGCTTTGTTAATTATGCACACCCTTAAAATGCCCGTTTTGACCGTTTGGCACGCCTGCGTTCGGATCTCCACTCCCCGTTTTCAAGCACCTTCCCCTGTTACCACCCACAAACGCTTCATCCTGTCACTCAAATTAGCAGGCACTCGCTATTTTGCGAGCGCTCGATTTCCGACCGCACTGACTGGTTGGCGCATGCGCATTACGACCCATATGCATGCGCAGATGTGTGAATATCGCTCAGAGCGAACGAGCGGCCGCTTACGAGCGGCTCTGAATCAGGCCCTGTGTGTGATCTTATTATTGCCTCTGTCTGAAATGTTTAAATACATCATGTATGTGGCATATATATATATATATATATATATATCCCCATGCACATGATTAATGTATGCCTGCTACTGCTACTATACTGCTGTGCAATGCACAGTATATAGTTGTAAACTCTTCTTTTACCAAATGTAAAATTAGCTAATATATTCAAGTTAAACTTGAATATGCCCTGAGTCTTGGAGAGCAGATGAGCCACTAAAGGTCTCAGCACACATTAGAGCCGGAGCATCTGATACAAGCCGCCTGGGGCAGGAACCTGGGGAGGAAGCAAATGGGAGACTTGGCAAGGTAAGGGTGACATTGAGCCATCCTCTTGGCATCTCTACTGTGCTGTCAGGTGGCTCCTATTGGTACATGTATGTCTCCCAGATCTCAGTATCAACCAGAGCAGAGAAATGGAGGCTGAAGGGCTGCTCAGGAAGCTGTTGCAGGTGTGCGGGAGCCAGGCATACCATATAATTCAACAGCAGCAACCCCAGATTTGTGCTCCAAGTCCAGCATACTGTGGCCACTCCCCTTCCACGGGGGCCCCAAGAAGTTGCTGTAACCGGGGCCCAAGATTTCTCTTGGCAGCCCTGGGTGTAAGTATGGATACTAATAATGATGATGGGTATAACACCAGGTATACGGATAGGGGCTGCCCAGTTGCACAGACACATACAACTCACCAGAAAATATATGCATTTAGTTCCGGGAGCAATTACTGCTGATCTGAATTCATCTCTGCATTAGCCCCTGTGTATTTAGAATAAAGTATTCATCTACATTTTGTTTTCTAGCTTATGGAACATTAGTAAAGACAGGATCATCGGGGAAGAGGTGGTAGCTGAAAAGGTAAACAAACTAGCAAAATACATACAATGTATCAAGCATTACACGGAATCAGTATTCAAATCCCGATAGCATCTGCCCGACACAGGAGGAAATCCCGATCATCTAGAGAGGTATGTATAACTAATCTAATTCCCCCCCTAACCCTAATCCCCCCTCTAAGTACCTAAACCTAACCCCCGCCTTCCCCGCCGCCTAAACTTAAGTCCCCCGGGGGGGTGCCTAACCCTAACCTTTCCCCGGGGGGTGCCTAACCCTAACCCCACCTTACCCTAGCCTAACTCTAACCTCCCAGGGGGGGTGCCTAACCCTAAGTCCCCCATGGGAGCTCTAAACCTAACCCTCCCCCCCTCCATGGCTGTCCGCGGCGGTGCCCGGCATCCCTTCGATCGGGATGCCGGTAGCCGGTCTCCCAGTGTAGGTAATATGACAGGCGTCAGGATTTCGACACCTGTCATTTAACACTTGCCAGGATTAAGCAGTCGGGAAGCCGGCGGTCGGCATTGCGTCCGCCGGCTTCCCGACTGCTTCCCCATTACACATAACTTGCTATTTCATGTTTTATAGTGCACTCTTAGATATTTATTTTCACATATTGCACTACAAGTTTTATGTCTTGATTTACTTTATCCTAATGTCAAAGCCTGATTATTTTACTTGTTAGAAGTATAGGAAAGCACTAGTACTTACAGAGGGAAATTTAACAGAGGACGAATTTGTAAAAGTGCAGACTTTTCTGTGATTTTGCCCCTGGATTTAAAGTGGTGATACTTTTAAAGGCAAACCCAGGCTTGTTTTGCCTTTAAAAAAATTGGCGCCTTAAATCCCACTGCACAATTGACCAAAAATCTGCACTTTTACCTATTAAATTCGGTCCACAGTTTGTTAATAAATAAATACCATCAGAAATCTTACAGTTGATAACAGTAAATCTCTCTAAACGTAATAATGTGGCATATCTAGCTGTCTGTTTTAGGCATTTATAAAAAGTTATTGATACAGGGCCTGATTCCCGATGTTTGGGAATCTGCGCAGGTGCAGGACCCATTCTATGAATGAGCAGAATGGGTCCTGCTAATTCACTCGCAGACTGACAGCAGACTGGCAGTGATTGGCAGTCTGCTGCCATTTGTGGGCGAGGAGGGGGCAGCGATGCCCTCCATTTCCTTAAATAGCCAATGCGGGGGGGCGGTCGAGAAGCCAGGATCTCCGTTGGCAGAAAGAGATTTCCTGGCCTATTCCTCTAAACTGCCGCTGCCAGCTGCGGAACCCCATGGGTCACCGCAGCTGGCCGATGTTAAACAGATTATCCGATGCTGCGTTGGATGACTAATGCACAGGAGGCGTGATGCCCCCTGCTGCATTACCATATCTGCAAGGCCCACTGTTTTTATCCACTCTCTGTACTGGCATAAAATATGTAAATATAGATAAAACGCAGTACGCAGCCTAAATATTTTATGTTAAATCCCTTTTCATATTATCCTGAGTTACAGAGAAATATCAACATTGAAATACCAGTAAATAAATAGTTACTTTTTGTCTTTAATGACCCATACATCCTGGTACGTGTTTAATGCTGTGTAGTATTGGAAATATAATTTTACTGCTCTGCATTATTTCCATATGCAAAGCTGAACTATTGGCCTATGACACCCCTTTCCTTGTTGTGTACTGTATAGTCCCATCACTTAGCAGCACTAGTTAGGAGCAGGCAGACGTGGTCAGCAGGTACAGAATGGGTATGTCAGCATTAGACAACATGGCACAGTGACAGAGAAAGAAACAAGCATCACAGCAACAAAAAACATAGGGACTTATTCAAAGATTAATGCAAATGCCATCTCACGGGTCGCAATTTGCGCAAAAATATACTAATGACTCACTTGCTATTTAGTGTTAGAGATGCCCACTGAAAGCATCTCATATCCCCCGCTCAAACACAAAACTGGAAACATCATAATTATCAAACGCAGATCAGACGACCTTCCGAGTAAGGGCCTAATTCAGAGATGTACGGAGATATATTATATATTTTTAGTTCTCTTTCATAAAATATGTGGAAACTGCAATTTAATGGCAGATTAAAGTATGCCTCAGATGTACCAAAGCGGAAAAAAGATATCTCTGTCCGCCGGGTCAGGCAGCAGCTGCCCCACCTACTATAGGGCTGCCCTGCCAAAGAGGGATCTTGCAATCCCACTCTGGTGTGCTACAACATGTCCAAAAATGGAAAGGAAACATTGTAAATTGTGCTTCACTGACTTGTAGTGACGGCACGGACACGGGACGGCAGCCGTCCTTGTCAGTGGATATTCCCGGCTGTAACATGGCGACAGTGCCTTGTTTATGCCGTCTGAAAGGACCCTTCCGTTTACATACTTAATTAAATTTACTGCATGACAAAAAAATTGCAGTTTTTTTGCTGGCCGGTGAAAACTGGCATGTGTGAAATGGCCCTAACTGAGCTAGAGGTTTTCCCTCGGATTGCCCTACATTGCCAAGACAACCTTTCACCTCATCCTTTGCACTTAATTGTGATAGCTGGGATACCGGGTGTTGCCCAGGTTGAAGACTGGACAGTGAAGTACCCCTGCAGCCTTTATACAGTATGTTTACATTGACCTCGCCTATAACTCCATTCCATTGATCCTGAAAAGAGCCCCACTGTTTGCTACATGCTTGCAAACATTGACGTTACTAGCGTGGGTGCAAGGCAGTGTCGGACGGGAGTGTGAAGGGCCCACCAGGGGAAATCAGTGATTGGGGCCCATACTTAGGGGTGTGGCCAGCATCCAAATTGGGTCTGAGCCCCTTAAAATATATAGATATGGTAAATATTGCTAGTGAATGCATAATAATGTACCAGATTAAGAACAGCAATACATTGTAGAAAATACACCAAAGTCCTGTGCAATTTAATACAAGTGCACAGTCTGGAACTTGATCCCTAGAGGAGGGGGTGGGCCCTCAGGCAGTGGGGCCCACCGGGGGTTTCCCCTGTACCCCTGTGGGCCAGTCCGACCCTGGTGCAAGGTGTGCGGCTGCTATGGTGCCAGTGCTGCCTCTGTGGCCTGACGCTCCCCCTGCACCCAGTCACGCACACAAAGTGGGCCAATCCAGTCAGTGACATCAAGGGGGAATTGGATGTGAGCAATGTTGATTTGTTGCCGGCCCTCCAGCTGATTACAGCTGGCACAGTCATGGAGAGACAGCGCCACCGGTCGCAAGGCAATCAGAGCTCACGAACTGGCAGCCAATAAGTAGTGGTGGCTCCTGATTAACAGCTGGTGCACAAACATCGCTTGGCTCGTGACCGGCACCAGATTCAAATTGCGCCATCGCTATCTGTCCATGTCTGCCGCTGCCTGCCGGGGCGCCAGCTATAATTGACTGGCGGTTCGGCCCCAAATCCACTCCTGCTAGCTGCTGGTGGCACACAAGGGGAGACATGAAGCTGCTGTAGGGACATGAGGAGATGAGTTGCTGGGGGGGCATAATATGTAAGGGACACTACTATTGTGTAGAATAATGTTATGTGGGGAACTACTATTATGTGGCATAATCTGTAAAAGGCATTACTTTGTGGTATAATGTGTAAGGGGCATTACTGTGTAATGTAAGAGGTATTACTGTGTGGCATAATCTGAATGGGCTCTGTGTGGAAGCAAATGTATGTGTTTTTTCTTTTAAGATCTTGCTATGTGGCCCTCAAAGTTATAGTTAAGCCCTTACATGCAAACACAAAGGCTCTGGATTTAATATGAACTTGCATGAGTCATCAAGTTTGCTCAGACTGAGGTTAAAATTATACTTTTGTAGCTTTCTCACAGGTTTTTGGTTGGTACTTTATCTATCTCCATTTTATCTCTATCCAAACTTCGATAAATCTCACCCTGTCCAAGAACAGGAACTGAAGGCAATAAACAATTGTTACCAAGCAATTGTTGTAAGTGTAGTGACACCTGCCGCTGATAGTGCCGCGGATGGAGCTACAGCTCCAGGCCCCCTTGAAAATAGGCCCATAGCTTCTGCTGTGTGCTGTACACAGGATTTTTTTTCCTGCCACAGCAGCATCTAGTGTCCGTGTGAGGTCCCGATCCCATAACCGAGGGCCGCTAAACCCCTTCCCACCTCGTTCGCGGAGACAGATCAAATACAGGCATAAATTAAACAGATGGCGGTGCAGAGTAAGGCTTTACATGCCCTCCCTGTGCCAAATGTGCATAGTGGCTTGGCGCCGTGAGAACTGTACTCACGGCATGCAACATCACATGTCACCCTGTCACCGGACCATGTCCAGAAAGAAGCGCACCGGCCGTGTCCTTCCAGGGAGCTCCGTGAGGGCTGCCCAGCCACGAACTGTCCTCCTGATGTATCAGACTGGGACTGTCATTATCCTGCTGGTTCCTGGCTGCTGCTGATCGGGGTCACAGAGCAGAAGTGAAGTTTTGCTGGCTGTTGAAGTGCTATTAGTTACCAGGTACTACAAGCTGCACTAACATGTATGTATGTATGTATATATATAATGTACAAAGTATAAATGTATTTATGTATATATATATATATATATATATATATGCTGTATACACACACAGTATTTATACATATACTGTATATGTGTGTGAGTGAGTATGTATATATACACATACTCACACACATATACAGTATACACACACACATATGAGTGTATATATATATATATATATATATATATGTATATTTATATAAAGCATGTATGTGTGTATAATAAATATATATATATATATATATATATATATAGAAAAATAAATATATATATATGTATATATATATATATATATATATATACAGTCAGGTGCATAAATATTGGGACATTGACAGAATTTTCATATTTTGTCCTCTATTCACCACCACAATGGCTTTGAAATGAAACAAACAAGATATGCTTTAACTGCAGACTTTCAGATTTAATTTGAGGGTAATTACATCCAAATCAGGTGAACGGTGTAGGAATTACAACGGTTTCTATATGTGCCTCCCACTTTTTAAGGGGCCAAAAGTAATGGGACAATTTAAACAATCCTAAATCTAACTTCACTTTTTAATACCTTGTTGCAAATCCTTTGCAGGCAATTACAGCCTGAAGTCTGGAACGCATAGACATCACCAGATGCTGGGTTTCATCCCTGGTGATGCTAATCGGATTCAGGTCAGGGGATTGACTTGGCCATTGCATAACATTCCACTTTTTAGCCTTAAAAAACTCTTTGGTTGCTTTTGCAGTATGCTTCGGGTCATTGTCCATCTGCACTGTGAAGCGCTGTCCAATGAGTTCTGAAGCATTTGACTGAATATGAGCATATAATATTGCCCGAAACACTTCAGAATTCATTCTGCTGCTTTTGTCAGCAGTCACATCATCAATAAATACAAGGGAACAAGTTCCATTGGCAGCCATACATGCCCACACCATGACACTACCACCACCATACTTCACTGATGAGGTGGTATGTTTTGGATTATGAGCAGTTCCTTTCCTTCTCCATACTCTTCTCTTCCCATCACTCTGGTACAAGTTGATCTTTGTCTCATCTGTCAATAGGATGTTGTTCCAGAACTGTAATGGCTTTTTTAGATGTTGTTTGGCAAACTCTAATCTGGTCTTCCTGTTTTTGTGGCTCACCAATGGTTTGCATCTTGTGGTGAACCCTCTATATTCACTCTTGTGAAGTCTTCTCTTGATTGTTGACTTTGAGACATATACATCTACCTCCTGGAGAGTGTTCTTGATTTGGCCAACTGTTGTGAAGGGGTTTTTCTTCACCAGGGAAATAATTCTTTTGTCATCCACCACAGTTGTTTTCCGTGGTCTTCCGGGTCTTTTGGTGTTGCTGAGCTCTCCAGTACGTTCTTTCTTTTTAAGAATGTTCCAAACAGTTGATTTGGCCACACCTAATGTTTTTGCAATCTCTCTGATGGGTTTGTTTTCATTTTTCAGCCTAATGATGGCTTACTTCACTGATAGTGACAGCTCTTTGGATCTCATATTGAGAGTTGACAGCAACTGATTCCAAATGCAAATGTCACACCTAAAATCAACTCCAGACCTTTTACCTGCTTAATTGATAATGAAATAACGAGGGAATAGCCCACACCTGTCCATGAAATAGCTTTTGAGTTGATAGTCCCATTACTTTTGGCCCCTTAAAAAGTGGGAGGCACATATTGAAACTGTTGTAATTCCTACACTGTTCACCCGATTTGGATGTAATTACCCTCAAATTAAATCTGAAAGTCTGCAGCTAAAGCACATCTTGTTTGTTTCATTTCAAAACCATTGTGGTGGTGAACAGAGGACAAAATCTGAAAATTCTGTCAATGTCCCAATATTTATGGACCTGACTGTATATATATATATATATATATATATATATATATATTTGTATCTTAATTCCTTTAATGTAATACTGAATATGGAGGCATTATATATAAAATATAGTACAATAAATAAAGTCAATACTGAAGGAAAATTTGTCTACAGTATATAACAGCAACTTGTTTTATAATAATGAAAAGCAAATGTTAACACTCTGTCACAATGCTGCAATCCTGACACTTTGCCCCAACCAGGTCCGGATTGATAATGGGGTGGATGGAGCTACAGCTCCAGGCCCCCTTTGAAAATAGGCCCATAGCTTCTGCTGTGTACAAGCTTTTAAGAGCTTGTACCCGCCCACAACTCCATCTGCTGCTGGGCATGCCTACTACATTAAGATAACTAACCACAACATTAAAAACAGCTCAAAGCCATTGCTCAAAGCCACAGAGACTCTTTATTTCTGTATAAACAGGAACAAAACGCATACTGCAATCTTAACATGCTTTCAATATGAAGGAGAGGAAAGAAGGAACACCGTCTATATCAGAGTCTGGATTAGGGATGGCCATAGACCATGGTTATCAAACATCGATGGTTACCCACCGTTGGTTTCTTATATTTCTCCCTGGCTCCGGGACACAGAGCATAGGTCTGCTCCTTGGTGTGACCCGTGAAGACCCCAACCCTAATTTGTCCTCTGCACAGTAAGTAAAAGAGCAGGGATGACCATATGTGGGATGAAACCATCGATGGTTCCTCGTTAATTGTTTCATACCATCAAGGTTAACCACCAATGGTACCATTGAAGGTGATCATCGATGGTTAACCCCGCCGATAGCCATCCCTACTCTGGATGAACACACCCCTAGCTACTTTTTTTTTTTTTAATCTAACTTTATCAGCAGCTGGACACTAATGGCATTTGCATGTATAATAGACAAAATTGAAAACAGTGGTTGCAATTTCAAAATGACATATATCTAACAGTAGGTCTTTTGGAAAGACTGCCAACTTTCTCTGTAATGTTGGCAGCTCACTCGGTGTCAAACTTGCAGCTTTGTGAGTCATGCAGATCTCTTTAAGTAATTGGTAACCCTTCTCATTTTCTTTAGTCTCTCTATGCTGGTGTTGTCCTCTATGACTTTGTTTTTCTTTGCAGCACTAAACCTATTGTTATTCTCACAGCATAAAATAAATATACTATAAGAACCTATATTAGTATTTCTAAACATTCTGAATAAATGTCATGAGAGTAATCCAAGTAATTATTTATTCCCAGTTATTTATTTAGCACACACATAAACTGCAGCACTTTACAGAGAATATTTGGCCAATCAAATCAGTCCCTGCCCCAGTTTAATTGTTTAATTGGCGATGAACACATTCAAACTACAAAACAAGGTGGTAAGCACTGATTTTAGTGTCAGAGGAAGGTCTCCTGAATGCACAGTCTCAGGGCTGTTTGAGGAAAGGTGTTTGGGCAGTAATGACATCTGTCAAGTTCTCTATGAGCAACAACTTATGCACATGACACAGAGCTGGATTAAGACTTTGGGAGGCCTGGGACACAACTCTGGGGGCCCTGAAGAGCAACATTTGGACACGGGGATCGGGTCCTATGCATGTACCCTAGGGGTGCGTATGAGAAGGGGGTATAGCCAGGTGTCACACTCCTTTTTCGCATCATGCTGGAGGGGGCAATCACTTCTCTTCTGTACGTTACCACTGGCTACTATATAGCAGCACAGTAGCACAACAGGCAGGAACAGAGCAGAGACTGCTGCTTAGTGGTAGCAGCCTCCCTCCCCTCTTATACCCCTTTTACACCAGAGCAAAAACCTGGGTTTTTGCTGGGTCTACCCGGGTCGTAGCTCAGTGTAAAAGGGTCCCTGAAAAATAACCTGGGTCAAGTGACCCTGCAATCCAACCCAGGTAGCTACCAGGGTTGGACCCAGGATGGACCCAGGTAATGGTGCAGTGTAAACGGTGCAATCCGGGTTATCTGACCTGGATCATGCCTAAAATGAGTGGATTGGTGGTTGTGGAGCATTCATCTCCCACTTTTTATGACCTCACAGGTTTAGCAGGGCAGACCTGAGTTCAGTGTGAACAGGGCTGACCTGGGAGTTACCCAGATCAAAGATGCAGTGTAAATGGGTCTGACCTAGGTCTGACCAGGGTTGGAACCATGTCCAAAAACCCAGGTCGGACCTGGGTTTTTGGTGGAAAAGAGGTATAACAGAGTTTCCTGAGCAGCAGCAGTTTCATTTCTCCCCCAGCCTGATGTGCGACTACACTGCTATATAGTGGCCAGTGGTAGTGCGCAGGCAAGGAGCGTTATGGGGGGAGGGGGGAGGGATTGCCCTGATACCCCCTGGATCCGCCACTACATGCACAACACTTCCCCAGCTACTGGGTTGCCCTCAGTCTCACATGCACATTTATACCCCTTTTACACTGACTTAAAAAGGTACATCAACCCGGAATTTTTGTCAGTGTAAACGGATCAACACGGATCCAGTGACCCGGGAATCCGACTGGTATGATTGGCCGGCTTCAGGAAGGGTTCCGGACTATAGACAGACAGTAATTAGTTAGACAATGTCTAGATAGACACCAGATGTTAGACAAGGATAAAAGTTCAACATAGACAAAAGTCAGACACACTAAAGTTAGACAGGTACAAAAGATCGACAGGGTCAAAAGTTCGACATGAAAAAGATCGACACAAAAATGGTCGACACATTTTTTTGTTTGTATTAGAGACAATGGACTGCAACTTTAACCGCACAGGAATTAGTTTTAAACATAAAGTTGCAGATGAAGCACAATAGAACTTGGTGTGAGAAAATGTCGTTGCCGCTGCACTGTAGCACTTCGTATACAGATTCAGACTGAGTCGCACACAAATGTTGCACATAAAACTGATAAGTGCAAGCTAGCAATGTAGTTTTGTCACTTTCAGTTATTTTATTTTATTTATGCCAATATGATCTACATTTTGAGCAAGACGCTCAGGGCCTGATTCAGAGCCGGACGCTATTTGCGAACGGTCGTTCAGAAAAAGGGGCCGGCTATTTAAATTGAGCGCTCGCTCTTTGCGGTCTGTTGACGCCTCTATGTCTGAGCGAGCGAACGAAACATGCGCTCGCTATTTTGTAAAGACGCCCCCTGGCCGTTCGCATCATACGTCATCTCCGCTATTTATTAGATTAATCGAGTACATCGAAAGGCGTCTGAACTGCTCGCAGTGCTTGTGGTAGGTTTTAATTCCCGCTATCACTGCGAGCAGTTCAGGCTAAAAGACAACCAAGTGACGTGGTCGATGATGCTGGTTTGTTAATTATGCACACCCATTAAAAGCCCTTTTGACCATTTGGCACGCCTGCGTTCGGATCTCCACTCCCCGTTTTCAAGCACCTTCCCCTGTTACCACCCACAAACGCCTCATTCTGTCACTCAAATTAGCAGGCCCTCGCTGTTTTGCGAGCGCACGATTTCCGACCGCAATGACTGGTTGGCACATGCACATTACGAACCATACGCATGCGCAGATGTGCGAACATCGCTCAGAGCGAGCGAGCGGCCGCTTACGAGCGGCTCTGAATCAGGCCCTCAGTGCGGCCAAGTCTCCTAGGGCCTGGCGGCGAAAGTTCAATCCAGAGGCAAGTTATTATTTGGTGCCCTCCCTCCCTGATACCCTTGATGGAGGGGAAAACCAACTGATGTGGGTGGGGAGCCCTCCTGATCAGCTAGAGAGGAAAACCACCTGATGTAGGGACTTGGGGCCTGATTCAGAGCCGGACGCTATTTGCGCTCGCTCGTTCAGAAAAAAGGGGTGGCTATTCAAATGAACCGTTCGCTCTTTGCGGTCTGTTCACGCCTCTAGGTCTGAACGAGCGTACAAAACATGTGGTCGTTTTTTGGAAAACTACGCCCCCTGGCCACTAGCATCCTACGTCATGTCTGCTATTTAT
This sequence comes from Taudactylus pleione, assembly GCA_031769625.1. Taxonomy (NCBI): domain Eukaryota; kingdom Metazoa; phylum Chordata; class Amphibia; order Anura; family Myobatrachidae; genus Taudactylus; species Taudactylus pleione. Next base: position 5,254,395 of record JAUIMM010000372.1, on the reverse strand, counting down.
TAGATTAATCGAGTACATCGACCAGCGTATGAACTGCTCGCTATTCTTGTGGTTGGTTTTTCCTACCACAATCTTGCGAGCAGTTCTGACTATAAAATAACCCTGTGACGTGGTCAGTGACGCTGCTGTATTAATTATGCACACCCATAAAACGCCCGTTTTGACCTTTAAGCACGCCTGCGTTCGGATCTCCACTCCCCGTTTTCAAGCACCTTCCCCTGTTACCACCCACATTTGCCTCCTCATGTCACTCAAAATATCAGGCATTCGCTATTTAGCGAACAAACGATTTTTGGCCGCACTGACTGGTTCGCGCATGCGTATTACGATCCATACGCATGCGCAGTTGTGCAAATATCGCTCGGAACGAACGAGCGGCCGCTTACGAGCGTCTCTGAATCAGGCCCTTTGGGGACTGAGGCCCTGGTTCAGAGCCTCTCGCAAAAAGCGAGCGCTAGCTCTGAATCAGGGAGGCCTCTTTTATTTATAAATCCGGCCTTCTGGCCGCTCGGTAAGCTGTGGGTGACCACCCACAGCTTTTCCGAGCGGCCAGGTGATGGTTGCGATGGTTCCGACCATCGGGCTTGCGACGAGCCCCTTGTGGTAGGGTCTCCACTGTCGCAAGCCCCAGCGAGCTTCCGGCTCTAATAGAGCCGGAAGCTCACTGCTCACTACTGACATCACTGGTGATGTCAGTAGGGCCGCCCACAAATGGCAGGCATTCCTTCAGGAACGCCTCTGTTTGTAAAGCCACCCCCCTCAACATCGACAGCCACCCCATTTGTAGCGAGCCCCAGAGCGAGTGAATTTCTCACTCGTTCCGGGGCTTGCGCATGCACAGTGCACACGCCGCACGTGTGCACTGCCTGGCCATCGACATGCTTGCGAGCAGGTCTGAATCAGGCCCTGAGTTTGAGTCAAGAGTCTGTAAGACTGCTACTGTGGCGGAACTACAAATCACAAAATGCCCAGCCTACTGCTGACTGCTTCACATGCCGGGAAGTTGCTCCACCAAAGATCTGCCCCCAGACTCAGGCTAGAGCTGCCACCAGGGAGGAGTGGGACGGGGAGTTGTGAGTGAGGGGGGGCCAGACGTGTCACACTGGCATGGGAAGCTGCTGAGGAGCAGCAACATCAATGAGCGAGGACATGCTATAGATAGACAGAAGCGGCATCTGATGGTCTGACATGGAGCCCTCCACTAGTGTATGGTTATGGTGGCTTTTCAGGTCCTGGGAACGGTACACTCTGGGTACATATTTACAGCCATGAGTGGGGTGAATATATTGTGGGCAATGGAGAAGGTACCCCTTCAGTTCTGGCGCCCGGCGGCAGGCACCTCCATTGTCTCCCATAGTTCTGCCCCTGTCTGGCACACCAAGAAGGCCTGTTTGGTGTGACTGAAGCCACAGTGTATGAGGAAACATTTGTACTACATACATACACACATACTCAAATACATACAGTTATACACACAGGGCCGTAACTATAACTGTAAGGGCCCTATCGCTAATTTTTTAAATGGTCCCCTATCTCTCAACTAATGAGGGAAAACTTTAAGGTTGCCACAAAAACTTCTGCAGCTTCAGCTGCAGTCTATTACTTACAGTCTTGTACAGAGCTCTAGGAAGCTTACCTTGTACAGCTTCCAATGTGCAGCTCCTTTGGTTTGCCTGCTTCTTCTCTGTCCGGCTGCATTGCTTGTGACCCTCTGGCTCTGCCTACTATAAGTATTTTTAAAGACGGTTTTGTTTAATCACTAAACAAACCCAGGTGTTAACCAGGTGTAATTATCCAAAGAGTATTTATACAGACCACTGGGACATTGTGCATTCATGCTCCTGAGGAAGCTGGGGTTATATCAACCCAGGGAAACGCGTTGAGCTTTTACATACACCACCTTGGATTTATATATGGACTGCTGATTCTTACTCACGGATACCTACTTGGACCATTGTTTCTCCGGATCATCTGATTGCGGCTTATCACCTATGGACACCCGTAGAGCATCTAAATACAAAGACTGTGTGCTTATGGACTTTGGGGAAACATAAGATCTAATGGTGAATATTGCTGCCTACTACATAGGGGGAGGTCCTAAATCCAGTAAGCCATATAAGGAACATTAGAGGTGGATGCTTTTAAACATTATCTGAATTTTTTATTCAAATGTCTTTTTTGTACATCTTTTTGGCTTGAAATAGATAGCAATAAAAATACCTTTAATGACAACACCATCTATATGAGATAATCTTTTATATGTTTTCAGCCAGCGCTGGTTTTTGTTTATTTGCCACCCAGTAATATGCATTAGAGAGATCTGACCAAATTCTGTCCGACTCAGAATTGGCTGTAGATATGAAAAAATGTGTACACTTGTTTCTACATACTGTACATGCTGTATACTAAAACTCGTTATTTGCATCCGTGAAAAGAGATCAGAATCGGCGCCCTTGCAGGTGTGTCTGGGTGTGTCGTGTGTGTGTAACCAAAGTTATTCATTCTGGATGCAAAATTCAGATGGTTCTCCTGCACATTGCATAGTGTAGGTGTAAGTGACAATGATGCTGATGATGGTTGCTCCTGTGTACAGATAAAGTGGGGCGTGTGATGGGTTTGCATTAGTACATGTTGTCACTGTAGTATCCCATTTGCAATCCATTCGCCTTCAGAACGTGTCTCAAGCACACTTGGTTCAGCAATCCTGCTTAGTGATCGTGAAGTACTAGAAATGTGTTGTGGAATCTTTAACTACTTAACTGACGATTTTTTACCAGCAAAACCAGTCAGATATTGTCAGGTTTTATAAGTATTTTTAAAAATCTACCTAAATATTTATTTGAAAAAAAAAAATATGCCTAGAGGATGCCTCACACAACCAACATGTCCATAGGCCCCCATTTTAAAATAACTTTCCACCTCCCCATCACTAGTGTCATTTTTTTAATTATTATTTTAAGCCCCCCTCCCTTCCGGATTTTACCCATCCTTAACACCCCCATACTCCCCTGCCAGCCCCTAACTCCCTGGAACCATACACAACACTCCTGCCCCCCCTTCCCCGCACCAACATGCAGAGTGCAGCGGGGCCTTTGTCATAGGAATGGCCATTGGTGGGTTAACTATCGATGTAAACCACTGATGGTACCATCAATAGTATACATCTATGGTGTGAAACAATTATCATGAAACCATTGATGGTTTCACCCATCGATGGCCATCCCTGCTTTGTCAGGGGAGACTGATGATCAGTCCCCCCTGCTGAATGAGGCAGGCTTTTCCGGCGACTGCTGCTCTCCGCCGGGTATATGAAGGGGAAGGGCAGCCCTGGCTTCCCCAGTGGCTCGGCAGAGAAGGGCAGTCCTGGCTTCCATGGCGGGTCAGCTCTCTGAAGCCGCCAGGGAACACACGTGAAGGAGGGGGGGCGTACTAGTTTCCCCGGTGGCTGCTGCTCTTTGCAGCCACCAGGTAAATGCAGGGGAAGGGCAGCCCTAGCTTCCCAGCGGCTCATTTCTCTGGAGCTGCCAGGAGGGGAGTGCCACCATGCTGCAGTGAGTGCAGAGCAGAAGGTGTAGAGGGTTTGGGAGATCCATCTGAGATTGGCAGCGAGGGAAAATTATCTTCCCACAGGAGCAAAGTGGGTGTTTCTGACTGGTCGCATCAGATGTGACCATGTCAGGGAAAGCCCAGCCTTGTTTGGCGCCATCTGATGCGACCATGCCAGGCAAGTGGGTAAACATCAGTAAGTGAAAATGATGGATGTTGTTGAATTGCAGTGGGTATGGTTAGCAATTAGCATGATATCGAGCCAATGAGCAGTTAGAAAGAAATCTGTAGGACTGGTACATTATGTCTTACTACTCTAAAAAAAGATTTGCCAAGTACAAATATCTGATTAACTATTCTACTCGACAGTGCACCAACTGCACTGTCGAGTAGAATAGTTAATCAGATATTTGCACTTGGCAAATCTTTTTTTAGAGTAGTTAAACATAATGTACCAGTCCTACAGATTTCTTTCTAACTGCTCATTGGCTCGATATCATGCTAATTGCTAACCATACCCACTGCAATTCTATGGTGAGGTGTACATACATGCCTGAATCAGGCAGAGGCATTCAAGGGCTTGTTAACCAGGCAGAGGCATTCAAGGGCTTGCGTGCGATAAAGCAAGTGTGCAGAATGGGTCCTGCACATACGCAAATTCCCGATAATAGGGAATCTGCATTCAGCAGTGCACTTATGTGCACTGCTGAATCAAGCCCAAGATCTTGCATGTTTTCACCAAGCAAACATATTTACATAAAGATAATGCAGAGTCGTACACAAACCAAATCATCTGTACTTGCATGTACTGGACTGTTATGGTGCGTACACACGGTACGATTTTAATGAACGATAACGATATTGATCAACGATAAATCATTTATATCGTTCATTTTTATGTGGCGAACGATCAATGAACGACTAACGATGCGCGTTCCCGCATGGACGATAACGATATCTATGGTCATCCATACATGCAGGCCAACTTGGATGATTTCATCACGATTTGCATGTTAAGAGATGTGGCAGGATGACTTCACTGAAAGATATCTTTAAGTGCCAATATCGTTTGTCCTACACTACAGAAAACTTCAAGTGAAATCGCTCAGCGATATTGTTGGTTGTGCAGATCGTACCATATGTACCCAGGATTACTGTGTATTCCCAAGTAGGTCACAATCAGAGGGCTTGTCGATGGAATTGCAGGCTGTGCAGAATTATGCACACATGGAATCACTCCTGTTTGCAGATGGATATTTTGCCCCATGGATAGCAATTATGCACGTATGCAATGATAATGATGACTTCTATGAAAACACTTTGGCGATTTTGCCCATATAATACAGTTGGTTCAGCATGATCTGTTATGGCGATTACTATATTTGTTTCTTTCCCTTTGAAGTTGAGGAGTAGGTTAATTTTTGGTTTCCAAAATTATCTTTTTGTCTGAAATATTTTACATAACTCTTTTTTTAATAGTCAGTGGCATTATCAGTCTCATTGATGAAACAATAGGAAGTAAGGAACATTAAACATGTCCACTGCTCACAGTTATCATACAGGTGTTTACACTGTTCTCTTTAATTGTTGCATTATAAATAAATTTTCAATTTATCTTTCATGTTGACAGTAACATGTTTATTGGGATACTCAGCCAATTTCAGGCAAAACAACCTGACAATCATTAATAGATTAATGATGTAAGGAAGCATTCTAGAGAACATAAGGGTTTTCGGAACTGACATATTTTTCAACACCATACTATTTTTTCCCTTTTCATCTTAAGCCAATACTAAAATATTCATTGGATCCCATGCATGGATATATATTTACGCAAAATACTCCATTCAATGTGATTCTTCAGAGCTGATGTATTTATAAAGCTGCCACTTCAAAGGAATTCTGCATATTAATCTTATAAATTGACAATGTACATGGAAAATTATGAAAACAACAACAGGTGACTGAGACGTGCTATCAGGAGAGCTGCTGGTAAAAGGGGTTGTCACTCCCTAAATAGTAGTAAAAAACACAAGAAGAAAAACCAGTGCTAAATTAAAAATGAATAGTCCCGCAAAAATCAATGGTTAGACCCCGTAAATGCAATAGGGGGCTGAGTGGGTATGGGAAGTTCCATATGTCCCACTTGGAAATGGCAATTGGCCACAATGATGTAACTGTTAGCGGCAACACTTTACCAGTTCTTGGTTGAAATGGCTGTTTGGGAAATCCTCTGGCATCCAGCAGAGATGGTGAAATGGCAGGCTGAAGCATCTACGGCTGCAGGGGTAAATCCAAGATGTGTAAACTCCGGGTGGAGAGTGTGTACCAAATATTTCAAAAGTATTACAAAGGTCCAAAGGGCAATTTGGTGGAGGATTTCTGAAGGGTCTCGACGCGTTTTGCTGAGCAATGGCAGCTCAGTTTCATCAGGAGCGTTTCGCTGAGCAATGGCCGCTCAGCTTCATCAGGAGCGGCCATTTCAACCAAGAACTGGTAAAGTGTTGCCGCTAACAGTTACATCATTGTGGCCAATTGCTATTTCCAAGTGGGACATATAGAACTTCCCATACCCACTCAGCTCCCAGTTGCATTTACGAGGTCTAACCATTGATTTTTGCGGGACTATTCAGAGAGAGACAAGTTTACCTATACACTCAGCATTGGTCCTAGGTGGACTTCTATCACATCCAATTTGTGTTCATGTTGTGTCTTAAATGTTTGTATGTCCTTTAGACATTTTTACATGTGTTTATATGAGTACATATATGCTAATTGTATTCTTTTAAGTGCTAATTAGTGCAATAAATGTTCTTCTGTTACCTTTTAAATTTGAAACCATCCATCAAGCTTCATTCATCTATTTTATTTCATTTTTAATAATTTAGCGCTGATTTTTCTTCTTGTGTTTTGTACATGGAAAATTGATGGCCATCTTTGTGTATCATCATTTTGCCTCTAAGTGGGATTATATATACAGTATATATAAAACAATGTAGACAGGCGGCACACATTGCAAATCAAAACAGAAGACCGGCGTTCACCGACGTTTCAATGTTTATGTAAACATTTTCCAAATTTTTCCTTTTATGCCCTGAGGAAAATGCTTACATAAACAATGAAATGTCGGCGAACACTGGTCTCTTGTTTTGATTTGCAATGAGTGCCGCCGGGAGGGGTGGGCTAATTGGGTTGTTATCAGCACTCATCTTCTTCAGCAGGCGGGGGGCGGCCATGGGGGGGGAGGGGGGTTATTGGCTGTTTCCAGCAGCACTCACCTGTTTCAGTAGCCACAGGGAAGCGGTGGTGGTGGCCGCAAGGGGAGGGGGGCAGTTGTGGGTGGGTGGGGGAGTTAGTTGTTTCCAGCAGCGCTCACCGCTCACCTGCTTCAGTAGCCACTCAATGGGGGGGGGGGTGCAGGCAGCAGGTCAATACTGTTTGTTCCCAAGGGGGAGGGGAGTCGCTAGGTATCGGATACAGCCACGGGATGGCTTCCGTATGGGGGAGGCTGGGAGGGTGATGTGATGTATGCACTATATAAATAGCAATGAACAAATATGAAGGAGCTGTGCTCCATTCCACCTTATAAAAGTCCCTTTAAATAGATGAAGGATTTGAAATATACGCGGACCACCAGCCACTGCTGATTGTCTGCGAGTCCGCATGCTCCGATTGGCTGGCAACAAGTGCCAGACTTAAATGATGGCAGTGCTGTTTCTCTCAACTCAAGGGCTGCGGCTGTGCTGACTGCCAGTGCGGCACCAAATCCAGGCGTGTGGCTGCTGGAGGCACACGTGGAGCGTGAGTTGCTGGGGGGTGGGCATAATGTGTAAAGGGCATTACTGTGTGGCATAATATGTAAGGGGCTTTACTATATGAGGCATAATGTATAACGGGCACTACTACTCCGTGGCATATACTGTATGTATGTAAGAAACACTACTGTGTGGCATAACGTGAATGGGCTCTGTGATGTAACATGAATGGGTTCTGTGGGGCATAACATCAATAGGCTCTGTGTGGCGTTACCTGAATGGGCTCTGTATGGCGTAACGTGATTGGGCACTATGGACCTCATTCAGAGTCGGTCGTTGCGGCCGCACAGTCGTAAGGGAAAAGGGGACGGATATGCAAATGATGCACTCGCAAGTTGCGTCCTTAAGATCGGATCGTTAGCTGGCCGACCAAGGGGAGGATGCGGCCATAAGACAAAAAATATGCCCCCTTCTCGTACGCATTACACGTCATCTCCGGGCATATAAGGATTAATCGAGACCATCGGGAACCATCGGAACTGGTCGTAGAGCTTAAGGTTGACCATACCCTCTCTTAAGCTCTACGATCAAGTCAGTGTAAAAACCTCCCATGTCACGTGTGCCATGACACTACTTTGTTAATTATGCACTCCCATAAAACGCCGTTTGCGTAGTCAGGCAAGCCTGCATTCGGATCTCCACTCCCCCGTTCACAAGCACCTTCCCCTGTTACCACCCACAAACGCCTTATCCTGTCACTCAAACTAACGACCTGGCCAAGTTGAAGGAGAGAGATATTTCCGATCCTAACAGCTAGTTTGCACACGCGCATTGCGAATTTTACGCATGCCCAGTTTAGCGAACATCGGTGGCGTACGACCGTGCGGCCACAACGACCGACTCTGAATGAGGTCCTATGTGTGGTGTAACCTGAATGGGCACTACTGTGTGGTGTAACGTGACTAAGGAGCACTACTGTGCGGTGTAATGTGACTAATGGACACTGCTGTGCAGTATAAGGTGACTAAGGGGCACTACTGCATGGCATAATTTGAAATGGGGGTATATTGTGTGATCACACCCATTCCCAGTGAGAACACACCTGTTTTTTTGGGGGGGCGTGCGTTCTCCCTTTTTCAATTATGGATAGGAGCACCAATGCTATTTATGTACACAGGGCACAAAATGTGTAGTTACGGCTCTGCTTTGGTGTGCACAGATGTGTCCTCCTTTGTATTCAGCATCCCCTGTCCTAAAAAAATTCTACAGTGAACACTATATAATCCTCTACACCTGTTAAGCTAGGGCTTGGTTAATTGGGACAAATGCCTTCCCTTTTCTTTGTATGTAACCTACAGTTTTAATAAATAATTTTGTATTTACACTGTGTTTTTATGTTCCTTTTTAATGCTTGTAATGTCAGTAATATTTAAAGTTTTACAAAGTTGAACATAAGGAGGAATAAACATGACAAATAATGTAAGGGGAATAAATCAGGAATCAAAATATAGTGTTATAGATTGTTTGAGGAAGGGGGGCCCCAATCGGTGTCTTGCTTTGGGCCCCATGAGGTCTAAATCTGCCTCTGCTCAGACCGGGAGCGGTCAGGTCTGGGCCAGGGCCATCTCTTCCATTGGGCTTGTGGGCAGTTGCCCAAGGGCCCGGAGCTTGCAGGGGACCACCAACCCGCCCCACTACAGTCGCGAGTACTCACCTCAGTCCCAGTTCCACGTAATCTCCTGGCTTCAGACCAGTCAGACAGAGTCTCTATGCATGTATGGGAGGTCTGATGGGCATGCAGGAGGGTTTCATTTTATTGACCATTTACATTTTTTTCCCGTGAATGGGTGAGTAGGGGCCCCAGTGCATTGATTTGCCCAGGGCCCACACTGCTGTTAAGACAACCCTACTCTGGGCCGTCCACTGCCAAATGTCCTCTGCCCACAGGACTTCCGCTGCCACCTCGGATGGTCAGGACCATCTCTTCCAGTGGGCTTGTTGGGCAGTTGCCCAAGGGCCCGAAGCTTGTAGGGGCTTGCCAACCCGCCCCCTTGCAGCCGCGGGCAGTTGGTAAATTTATGATATTTTGATAAGACGGCTGCCGGTGCACTGTATTCTGATCTAACTTCCCCCACCCAATCCCCCACCCCGGTGACGAGTACTCACCTCAGTCCCAGTTTCGCTTCATCTGCCGGCTTCAGACCAGTCAGACAGAGTCTCTCTGCATGTGTGGGAATTCTGATGGGCATGCAGGAGGGTTTAATTTTATTGATCATTTACATTTTTTTCCCGTGTATGGGTGGGTATGGGCCCCAGTGCATTGCTTTGCCCAGGGCCCACACTGCTGTTAAGACAACCCTGTGGATGGTTGCATCTGGGAACACTGCTGACAGGTGAGCTGTGAACTCTGCTGACGGCCACTGCTGCTCATCATCTTCACAGCTCCTGCTGTGACAGGCTTCCTGTCTGGCTAAACCCCTTGTGCCCGGCAGCCTGTCATAGCTCAGCTGCCATTTAGGACATAGGGGGTGAGCACTCAAGAAGAGGAATCAGCAGACCCCCTCTCAGTTTGCCGGCAGCTCCTTTTATATCTCTCTCTCAGTCTCTGCCCTTATTTTCCTGAGAGGAACGCACTCACTCCCAGCTATATTACACTGCCCCTTCCATCCACACACTGAGGCACATCCTCACCACAAAAAGAAGTGCCACATCAACCCATATATAAACAGATGAACCACATATACCTATTATACATGAATGAAATCATATATATATTTTACATATTTTTCCTTCTACATATTGAAGCAACACATGCATGTTTACTAATATATGCAACATACTTCTTCCAACTTTAACTAGTTAAATCCCCTCATGGGTAAATATATGAAATATACACCCATATATGCATTCTTATTAATACGGTATATTTTTCTAACCCTTATCCTGGGTTACACATATATATATATATGAATAGGTGAATAAAGTCAGCTTTCTACATTTATAAAGTCCGTGGAGTGCCGCCTGTTGCTGTTTTTACAGACCTCGTGTTTCTACATTATATTAAGGAAGACACCCCGGCATTACTGCATTGGATTTGAGAGTGCCCCTCTACATGCTCTATATATATATATATATATATATATATATATATATATATATGTAAGAATAAATTTTACAGTTGGTTTACAATTGATTATTCTTTTTAATGAATATTTAAATATTAATGGTGGGCTTTTGGCCTGATTTGTCCGGTTGACTCTCTGGTGCGAGGGTATATTTTCAACACGACCTGAAAGAAGTGATCGGAAACATGGAGAAAATTATCTTCGAGTTCTCACTTTTCTGTGAAGGAGTCCTAGAAAATCTTTGGAATTCATCTTAAGAAAGGACTTTTCCATTATTCTACCATCCATCCAGGACTGATCCATTTTATTAAACTTTTACATTTCTAAATTGAACTCTATGGTTTTTCCACATAATTTAATGTTTACTTTAGATACTAATAGGTGGTTCACTGATTAAGGTGACCCATTTAGAATTTAAGGTGAGCGCTCTCTCACTTTCACGTTCAGAATCTTTCCAGAAGCCCTTCTAACAGTGGCTAATAGAGAGGAGCAGCAGAGTTATAAAATATTGTATTAATTGTTTACGTTTTAACTAATTTCTAGCACATACTTGGGGCTTTTCGTGTATATATATAATATATATATATATATTTATATGTATGTATGTATGTATGTCACCCAGCCCGGCCGCTTTCAGAGCTGAGCTCGTCCTCCTCGGCTGCTTTTGGGCGCAGTGGTGGGGCTGCGGACGGCACATGTATGACATCACATGCTGTTATGTCACATGGTTGCCATTTCTAGTGTTTTAACTGACGGAGGCCTTGGGGAGGGGGTGTGTGTCAGCCCACCGGAGTTTGAGCCGGGGTGGGTGTCAGCCCGCCAGGGTTCCAGTGAGGCAGTGGACAGCTGCGGCGCTGGCAGGCAGCACTGCAGCAGGGACCAGCAGACTGTCCACCCGCCCCATTGCTAATCTGGCCCTTGCTTGCTGGGGGTTGCTTGCTGGGCCGGCGGACCCCCTAAGCTGCCAGACCCCATAGCAAGCGCACCCCTTGCACCCTCTATAATTACGCCACTGGTTATTAGTAAATTTCATAATAATATCGGTTTGGCCATGGTGTGATTGGAATATAATGTAGGGCCTGATTCAGTGAGGAATGCTATTGTTATCGCAGTAGCGATTATGCACGCAGTCTCACTGCGAAAATATGCTAATGATTGCAATCACAATGCTGTCGCAGCCAAATATAAGGATGCCCACTTTACCTTACACACATCCGTAATACTTTGCAAGTCTACGAAACTATCGGTAACATCGAATACAATCGGAGCCTCACGCGCATTTGCTAACCAAATTTTAAAGATCTATTTTCAAGGGGCAACTTTTTTTTAATTTGCCATTGGCGCCATTAACCCTAGTTACACCTCTGCCATTGTATGTAGGGTGAGTGAATACAGTGATATTTATTGATCTAAGGAGGCGGGGCCCAAACCAGTGTTTTGGGTGTTTGGGATCTCTGGCTCTGGCTGCACAAGATAAGAGTGGATTGACAGTATTTTACAGTACCAGGGAGATGCTCTGTGAAGGACTCAGTGTCAGTTATCTGCAATCAGTGCAAAGGGGCTGGACACTGAGGCACGTGGGGACTTCCACCAACAGTTCCAGAAACTAAGTGTCCTGGATGAAACTGTAAAAGATTATCACAGAGTCAGAGGCAACTGCAATGGTTTATTTTGTTACTGGGATGGCTAATGCTCTTCATGACATTTGTGTCAGTTGCATTGCAGCCTCTAGCAGTATTGAGTAAGCCTCTGATAAGGTTATACACACAGCACAAAGGGGTCTATTTACTAAGCAGTGTTAGGAGACAGAGTGAAAAGTGATAAGGTGCCAGCCAATCAGCTCCCAACTGTCATCTCACAGGCTGTGTTTGAAAAAAAAAGACAGTTGGGAGCTGATTGGCTGGCACCTTATCACTTTTCACACTGTCTCCTAACACTGCTTAATAAATATACCCCAAAGTCTGCTATGAAAAACTCTGCCAATTGTCACAAGCAGCTTTTTTAGATGCACGGTGGTAGAACTATAATTCGCATGAGTTGTTATATTCCCTGTCAGATGCTGTTGCTCGGTCCCTGTGTAGTTGACTTGGTTTTGACAACTAGGCTGTCGGTATGGATCACGATAATTCACTGCCATTTCCCGTCAGAGGATTTGTAGGCTATGGTTTAATAGACAAATGGGCATAAGTGCTCTCCACTTCCTATGCCATCTGCCGGTGATGTCACTGTGGTATTATGGAATATAAGGAAGCCCACATAAGTCTGCCTTGCTTGACTGTTGCAAGTCATCTCTATATCATTCTGTAGTTTGACCAATCTTCCAGTCTTCCTACTTAGTACTTATCTGCACTGTCGTTATATTGACTCCTGTATGCTGACATTGTGCAGCCGCAGCAGCACCACAGTGGCCCGATTCAAAGTAAATAGTGTCATCCAGCCCCCTGGCACCAGGAGACTGGTCTATTATGCCAGAAGTCTGGGAGAGATCCCCAAAATTTGGGAGTCTTCAGGGCATTCCGAGTGAGTCGTATGAATTAAAGGCTCTACATATGCCAATTTGCCTCTTCTTGTACAGTATTTCACACTTGACTGTTGATATTGGACTGTCAGCTTGATTCCAGCAGCATACAGTAGCATGTATCTGTTCTTTTTTTTTTTTGTAAGTCATAAAACAGATCAGTGTGGTGCGTTTTAGATTTGTTCAGGGGAAGAAGAGGATATATACTGTATCATGCAGCTGTCAGCCAGATGTATGATAAGCTGGATGTCAACCAGTCCTTTAGAGTGTTTCTCTCTGTCCCCTACTCTTACTGAAACTTTCTATCTCTGACACCTGAGTCACTTCATTATTGTCAGGCTTACAACAGATTGCTGACTTACATTCCCTGTAAAAAGGTCTGGAGAAAGCAGCAGATGCACATTAGGTTCATGGCAGCATCAATTTAATTTGCACTCATTGTCTTCTTTTTGTATGTTTGTGTTTTATGGGGTTTTCTTTTCTTATAGTTTGGTTTAGGGGATGCTGAAAATATAGATTAGGGGTTGCTTTTATATTTTTAGTTTAAGAAGCCTATTTATCAAATAATATTTTCAGGATATTCCCCAAAAACAGCAGTTTTCAGGGGATACTCGCAAATATTAAGTATCCCCCGATTATACTATGGAGGGATCAGAGATATCTGCTGCGTTCCCTCCATCTCCAACAGCAGTCACAGCCCCTGTAGGTTTCTATGAGGGACTGCAAAGCTGTTAGATTTACCACGCTCCAAAATGCTGTTTGTGATAAATATGTGCCTTAGGGGGGAATTTATCAAAGCTGGGAGAGAGATAAAATTGTAAAAAATAAATTACCAACCAATCAGCTCCTATAATTTTTTAAACACAGCCTGCAAAATGTAAATTGGAAGCTGATTGGTTAGTACTTTATCGCTCACAATTTTATCTCTCTCCCAGCTTTGATAAATACCCCCTAAGTGTTTTTAAAAAATAAATAAATGAAATAAGATTTTGAGTACTGTTTATGAATTTCATAGCTTATGTGTTACTAACTCTAGTGGCTTGAACCTAAAGGGAAGGGTGGTCCGTACCTAGACATTTTGCACCTTATTTAAAACCCAAGCAGCCATCAATTCCCACCCATACTATCCGGTACCATTACATGCATTCCCACTCCCCTCACCCAGTTTCGTCACCACTTAATAATACTGCGTGCGCTGCGCTGGAGGGAGTCATTGCCAGGAGTCTGTGCAGGGATCAGGCACAGGTACCACTGTGACAAGTGAAGGCCTGTCAGGTTGTCTCCTTGTCTTCATGCCTTATGATATAGATTAATATGTTCTATACTTTGTCAGAGGTCAAAATATGTACAATTGTTGCAGAGAAGAGGACTCAAACACAAATAACCTTCAATAAAGGCAATGGAGGAGATTTACTACAGTTTGATCCAAGTACATGATTTTAAACCACATTCCCAATTTTTATATGTGGAAGGGGAACCCCACTTCCCCTAGCTTAGCCCTAACACTCCCCGGGGGGGGTGCCTAACCCTAAGTCCCCCCGGGGGTCCCTAAAACTAACCCTGGCTATGTGGATATTTACCCCTGGTATTGGACGATCGGTCCGCCATCCTGTCTGGGTCCTGGCGTCGGGATTAACATAGGCGTCGGTATTTCGACGCCTATGTTAGATCCCTTGCTGGGATTACACTGTTGGGATTGTGACCAGTGTGACTGCATCCTGTGGAAGGTATAGAAATCATTCTATATATTAAGTGCAGTCTGCCACACTACATTTCAAACCACCACTTTTTGGTAGAATAAAAGAGGTGTGGTAAACACAGGCCAGATAGGTGAAACTGCATGATGTTTAAGCTATTTTGCATAAGAAAAACCCTCCCTTTCATTTTCCAGTGCTATTCAGCCCATTCTTCTGGGGGCCCTGAAAAAATTATTGGGCCTCTGCACCTGTAGATAACAGGCCAATGCTGAGCAGCTTTGGACACCTCCTGGTATAGTATCTCTGGCAGGTCTGGATCAGGATTTTTTTTTTTAAATATAGTGAAAGCCCTGACTGCCCATGTCTGTTCTTGCATGCTTGCGCTAGTAGAACTACATGTTCCAGTATGCACATGGGCCACAGTACATATTTGAATTTGTAGTGCCACAATTGTGCCCGGGGCACTTAAGACAGGAGGGCCCGTCCTACTCCTCCGGCCCTCCCTTTCTGGTGAGTGGTGCCCCAATCCGTTGGTGGCACAGTGGATGGATGGAAAGGAGAGGGAAACGCAACAGGAACAGAGAGTAAAGGAATACGTGGCATGGTGCCACGCATGCTCAGAAGACATGTCCGAGGTTGCGCCTCCGTGGAGAGCCACTAGGTCTTAAAGCCTGGCTTTGCTAATAGATAATGCCCCTTTAAGTAAAACTTCATTTTGGCCATTTCTATTCCTTTATAAATTGGCAGCGATATTTTTAGTAAGGCAAATAGTGAAGTGCTGTACAAACTACCATACATTTCATGGTTGCAATGAACGGCAGATTCTTAATACAGCCATTCAGAATGGAATTCACATTAAAAAAATATATACATTTCATAATCCACCCTCTAACTACCACAATACTAGAGCTTCATGTTCAGTACCAGGGAAATCCTTCTCTGCCATGGCAGGCATTGTTCTCTTCTCTATATAACGGATGCCCTGTATGGTTGGAATAAACACACAGCTCAGTACAATGTGTTGATAAAACTGATTTGACAAGCCATGGCAGCTGCTCAATGTGCTTTATTAACACATTGCATTAAAGGTTGTATTCATTCACATTTTGGGGAGTGTCAGCCCTGATGAAGTTACAGTAACAGCACTGGCAGGGTTAAGTTTATGAAGTGTTGATTTTCTAGAAATGGGACCTACAAGACTGTCCTAATTTGTGTTAGGAGGATGTTTAAATATTATCGGTATAATAATCATTTCAGGTGAATCATATTCTTTAAGCTATTTCATTTTCAGAATGCAAGAAGTAGGGCTAATTCACAGTATTTGGGCAAAATTTACTAAGCGGCAGTTTGACGGCGGGTTCTATTCTATTCTATTCTAAACCCCGACGGTTTGGTGTCGGGTTCTATTCTGTTCTAAACCCTGGGGGTTTGGTGGCGGTTTTGCAGCGGTTTCTAAATGACAGCCCTGTTCTATTCTATTCTAAAATGTGTTTTGATGGCAGTTTGTTTTGGCCTTATTAAATTTGCAGATAGCAAAACCGCTGCCAAACCAAGCCAAAACACATTTTAGAATAAAAATGTTGTTTATGTAGTGGAGTGTGAATGTGGAAAATTTTATATTGGGAGGACCACTAGATGTTTAAAAATACGGATTAGTGAACACCTTAATAATATAAGGAAGGGATTGGAGACCCATTCTTTATCGGCTCACTTTAAGAAATACCATAATTGTGCGATTGGAGAAATAAGGAACTTTTATGGTATTAAAATTTTGGGGGATTCAGTACGATGTAAAGATGTGCAAAGTAGATTGGCAAAAGAAGAAATGAAGTGCATATTTACTTTTAATACCTTATCCCCATCAGGTCTTTGGGCCTGATTCAGAGCCACTTGTAAGCAGCAGCTCGTTCGCTCCGAGCAATGTTTGCCCAACTGCGCATGCGTACGGATCGTTATACGCATGCGCGAACCAGTCAGTGCGGCCGAAATTCATGTGCTCGCAAAATAGCGAATGCCTGATAATTTGAGTGACAGGATGAAGTGTATGTGGGTGGTAACAGGGGAAGGTGCTTGAAAACGAGGAGTGGAGATCCGATCGCAGGCGTGCTTAAAGGTCAAAACGGGCGTTTTATGGGTGTGCATAATTAAAACAGCAGCGTCATTGACCACGTCACTGGGTTATTTTATAGCCAGAACTGCTCGCAAAATTGTGGTAGCAAAAACCAACCACAAGAATAGCGAGCAGTTCATACCCTGTTCAATGTACTCGATTAATCTAATAAATAGCGGACATGACGTAGGATGCGAGCGGCCAGGGGGCGTAGTTTCCCAAAAAACGACCGCAAGTTTTGTTCGCTCGTTCAGACATAGAGGCGTGAACAGACCGCAAACAGCGAATGGTTCATTTGAATAGCCACCCCTAGTTTCAGGACGAGCGAGCGCTAATCACGTCCTGCTCTGAATCAGGCCCTTAATCTTGATTTCGAAATAAAGTGGTTTTTATGAGGGTCTATTGTTAATGTTTTATGAGATTTTATGGGCATTTTATTTGTTTACCTTTTATAAAAAAATTGTATTGGTAATATTTTTTACTAATTTGTCCCCTTTTTGGGTTTTAGATAATCCCACATTGATATATATTATCTGCATATTGTGAAGGACTATTTGGAACTCTGAAAAAATTAATAATTCGGATATAAGGACTTCACCAAAATGGCCACCACCATTTGCGGTAGCGGACTTCCGTATTAGCATTGATTAAGGCGGGAGCCTTAATGAAGGTGGGCGGATCTAAGTCCTGGAGTGGATTTGGGTCTGTCTGTTAGAATACAGTAGACAAGTTAGGAATGTGCAGACTAGATGATCCATGTCTAGTTTTAGGTATGATGGTTGTTTTGTATGTAGGGTATAAATGTTTTGGTGGGATGGATCCTCCCTACACCTTGACAAAGATACTCTGTATCGAAACGCGTTGGTGGGGAGGACCTCTTGCTGTATCCTGAGCTTGCTATGGTGGCTGACGTGTTTTCCTGACCTGATATCCGGATCATATTACATCTTTGCACAGGTCAGGTATTCCACTTGCTTCCACTGTGTTGTTTGGGAAAAACTTTTAACTTATGTTGGAATAAATAATTTTTTGGAAGCTAAAGAGAATTAATTTCCTTTTATCCGTATGGTGAAATTCCCATGTATGAATAATTTTGGAGGGATAAGAGAACCGGGGGAGACTGGTTTAAGAGTCTGAAAGATACCTTTATGTGCATTTCAAGATTTTTGTTCATTGTAAGTGAGGTTCGTCCATACATAAGGTGGAGGTGAAGGGCACACCATTCCACTTGGTGGAGGACTGCTGGGAAAAGAAACCTTTATGAACACAACACAATATTGATTTCTGTGAGTGGGGTGCGCTACCCTCTTTCTAACTTCATAAGAACTATATTTGTAAATCGTTTGAAGAAGTACTAAGTGTTTGTGATACTAGACCATGAGTTTTGTTTGGTCTCTCTCTTTTCCGGTGGAAACTATCATAAGAGAGAAGTTGGAATAAAGGAGAGTCTAAGGAGAGGAGAATCATTTCATCATATTTGAAAACTCCGATAAGAAAATTCTGTCTGCATTTGGACTCATTAAGAAAATAAGTATTGATAGAGAAAAATTGGAAATATTACATTTGGTGTTTTTTCCCGTATTTGTATTAATGTTTAGCACCTTGTTCCCTACTATATTCAAATTTTGTGTAACATTTTAGAATAGAATAGAACAGGGCTGTCATTTAGAAACTGCTGCAAAACCGCCACCAAACCCCTGGGGTTTAGAACAGAATAGAACCCACCACCAAACTGCCGGGGTTTAGAACAGAATAGAACCCACCACCAAACTGCCGGGGTTTAGAATAGAATAGAACCCACCACCAAACCCCTGGGGTTTAGAACAGAATAGAACCCACCACCAAACTGCCGGGGTTTAGAATAGAATAGAACCCGCCGTCAAACCGCCGCTTAGTAAATTTTTCCCTTTGTGTGTTATAAACTATTTAACTGTAAATATGGGTTTTGATGAATGTGATGACACTGGTATATCTTTTGCATATTGAACAACTTTTTTCCACATCCTCCTAAAGTGTAACTCAGCAACTGCAGCTGATATAATTTATTTTAATATAAAGATCAAAAAAATAATGCAATTTGTAACATAATACATGTGTTTGCAGCATAGCATATTATTTACAAATCTAATGTAACAACATTAGATGGTAAAATGATCAGATTGATAAAGATTATAGTCTAAAGCAAAGGTTCTCAAACTCGGTCCTCGGGACCCCACACAGTTCACGTTTTCTAGGTCACCCAGCAGGTGCATAGGTAAATTCATTACTGGCTGACACATTTTAAATGATCCATAGGATGAGCTAATTATATCAATTGTGAGGAGATCTGGAAAAGATCCACTGTTTGGGTCACTGGCGGATCCAGGGGGGGGCGATTGTGGCGATCGCCCCCCCTAGAAGTCAGACTTGGCTGCTGCAGGACAGCACAAACTCCACTGCCGCAGGCATCAGGGAGAGATCCGGACACTAGAGTGTGACTAACTGTAGTAACAGGTGTCCCCTGTCTGTGTGCAAGATATAAGGAGTGTCAGCCATTTTCCCGAGGACCAGCCCCCATCAGGGTAGCATGCTCGGCTCCCGAGTCCCGCATGTCGCATCAATAAACCCTCAACCCTTCCTTCAGCTCTGCTATAGTTGGTGAGGTCCAGGAGCTGTGGGGAGTTAGCAACTGGTGAGACTGGAAGAGGGGACTGATGGGGGAGAGTGCTGGGGCAGAGACAAGCAGAGTGCAGGCTGTAGAGGTTCTAAAGTGCATCAAAGCAGAGTACCCGGCTTAGGGTACTTCCTTATATTTTAGTGTTTGTATATATGTGGCTATCTGTGTGTGTATATATGTGGCTATCTGTGTGTGTGTGTATATATATGTGGCTATCTGTGTGTGTGTATATGTGGCTATCTGTGTGTGTGTGTATATACATGGCTATCTATGTGTGTGTATATATGTGGCTATCTGTGTGTACATATGTGGCTGTGTGTTTATATGTGGGTATCTGTGTATATATATCTATGTGGCTATCTATGTATATATGTGGCTATCTGTGTGTGTGTGTGTGTGTGTGTGTATGTGGCTGTGTGTATATATGTGGCTATCTGTGTGTGTATATATGGCTATCTGTGTGTACCTATGTGGCTGTGTGTTTATATGTGGGTATCTTTGTGTATATATATCTATGTGGCTATCTTTGTGTATATATGTGGCTATCTGTGAGTGTATATATGAGGCTATCTGTGTTTATATATGTGGCTATCTGTGTGTGTGTGTGTGTGTGTGTGTGTGTGTGTGTGTGTGTGTGTGTGTGTGTGTGTGTGTGTGTGTGTGTGTGTGTGTGTATGCTTTGACAAAGTCTTATCATGCGCCCTGTTTGTAATATATAAAGGTTTGTTGGAAATGGTGAATATAGCTTTCTCATGGTTTCAAACTAGGGCAGAGATATATCAGGCACTGTACCACTATCACACCCACTTAACTGGCTGGCAAGGCAAGGTGTTAATTCAATTAATTGGAGGGGGAGGAGTCGGGACGGGAAAGGGGAGGAGTCTGTGCTAAACAGTAAATCGCCCCCCCCTCAAAAAAAAATTGATTCGCTACTGGTTTGGGTTCCTGAGGACTGAGTTTGAGAACCTGTGGTCTAAAACTTAGGGAATCTAAATACATCAATAATAGCAATCAGGAGTGCAGAGAGAGGGGGTTCCGAGACTCCCCAAAGATACAGCCAGCCCACTAAAGATGCTATGACCATGCCCTCTTCAGCAGTGCAGCTGTACAGTATCAACAGATGGGGCCCGATATTCACAGCACACATACTTGCCGACTTCTCCAGGAGGAGGCAGCCAAGTTTGCGGGGTGTGTTGTGGGAAAATGGGCGTGATTGCATCATTGTGGCCGTGCCCCCACTACACAATGCAGTGATTAGCAGGGGACAGGTCACGATGATGCAATTCAATGAAAATTGCCTTTTCGACCACCTGGACTACCCACTTTTGCCGGGTAAGTGGGTGATGTGTGGGTGAATGGCGGCTGAATCGGGAGACTTGCCCACTCTTCTGGGTGGCTGGGAGCACCAACCACTGTTCAGGAGCCTCCTTGACGTTTTGGGAGATTAGGCAAGTATGGTTTGGCAATGTGCTTCCTTAGTACCAAACCCCAAAATTTTGTCAGGCCGGCCCTGGCAACGATTGAGATAATAGTGATTCCTTTCCACCCTAACACCTCCAGTGTGATAAAAAAAAAAATAGACGCACAGGGAAATTTTACCACACAAACTCATAACGTGAAACTCTTGCTTCTATCATGAAACTGGGATACGTCAGACAAGAAAACACATAAGACGTAGAGGTCCCATGTGTCTCTTGTCTGTTTTATAAGATGGATATTTTCATAGAATTCAGATTATTTATTTAGTTAAATTATAAGAATGAGATGAAATAGGTTTCTATAATAACTTTACAAACTTTGGCCATCAAAAATCAAATTAGGGTAGATTTTATTGACAGGGCATCAAGTCACATAAGTATCCTGTCACATAGGTACACCAAATGCAGAGGGAGGGGTATTGTCCTGGCCTAAAAGGTGCTGCAACAAAAGGCAAGTAGAAAAGTGACAGGTATGTCAGTGATACTTCTATAATGGAAAGGTTACTGGAAGCCAGTGAACAGAGAGAGAGGATCAGTCCAATATTCCATCAAGAACAAATGATCTGATCACGTCTCGTGTCATATCTCTAGAATGTCTCCACAGAGATCAGTCCCCACAATTCACCTTACT
This sequence comes from Taudactylus pleione, assembly GCA_031769625.1. Lineage (NCBI taxonomy): Eukaryota > Metazoa > Chordata > Amphibia > Anura > Myobatrachidae > Taudactylus > Taudactylus pleione. The sequence goes on along the minus strand of JAUIMM010000372.1, from coordinate 5,232,879 downwards.
CACCTTGTTACATACTGAAAGGTACTAGGAAATTTGTATTCATGTCATATTCTATTTGTCTCTGCGACATCCACATGCCAATCTTACTGTATAATGCTAGCATGAATAAAGCAAGTATACATTATTGAAAAGCATATGGAAGGTGTCGCCTTGAAAAAATGATGCATGAAGATTGCTATCAACTTCAGAATAAAAATGTATTCTTAACCTTTTCAGAATGCTTATATTAGTATTATAATTCAATATATCTACTTGGCCCAAACTACTGACCTCAGTACCTTTGTTTTTGTTTATCTATCTATCTATCTATCTATCTATCTATCTATTATTCATCTATTATCTATCTATCTGTCTGTCTGTCTATCTATCTATCTATCTATCTATCTATCTATCTATCTATCTATCTATCTATCTATCTATCTATTATTCATCTATTATCTATCTATCTATCTATATATTATTCATCTATTATCTATCTATCTATCTATCTATCTATCTATCTATCTATCTATCTATCTATCTATCTATCTATCTATCTATTATTCATCTATTATCTATCTATCTATCTATCTATTATTCAGCTATTATCTATCTATCTAGCTATCCATCTATCCATCTATTATTAATCTATTATATATCTATCTATTATTTATCTATCTATAAATCTATCTATCTGTTATTCATCTATTATCTATCTATTATCTATCTATCTATCTATCTATCCATCTATTATTTATTTATCTATCTATCTATCTATCTATCTATCTATCTATCTATCTATCTATCTATCCATCTATTATTTATCTATTATCTATCTATCTATCTATCTATCTATCTATCTATCTATCTATCTATCTATCTATCTATCTATCTATCTATCTATCAATCTCTACCACTTTATATAGGGGACAGTGGTATTTAAAATGGGAAAAGGGAATGCTTCCTTTGTATTTTTTCTTACAGCTGAAAGCTCTAGGGAGAATCCCGTCTATTCAGACGTAAAAAGTTTTGATGTCAGGCAACAGCTAAAAAGTGGATCAAATTACGTGAACGTTTTCTATATTTATCTGTGTGATTTAATGCTGGGCAGAGGGTTTAAATGGCATCAAACAGTTGGTGTGAAGTAGAGAAGTGCAGTTGCTGTATAGCTGTTGAAGAGTAACACATCCTAACACTTTTAAAGTATGGAACTCTTTGAAACCAGTCCCTATTTCTTTCAAGATCAGAGATTTTATGACAACGAAAATTATTTTTCTGCACGGCTCCCTACATATGAACAAACCGGATTTCAAGACCGTGGGTCAATGGGCATTTGTTCTGATGGGGTTATACTACAGGGATCAGGGATTGAAGAGAAGATCTCGCCGCATCCCAGTGTAAGCCAGCAAGAACATTGTCCTGGTCAATGCTTGCCATGGGCCTGCAAGATGTGCAAACGGAAAACAGTGTCCTTGGATAGAAGACGGGCAGCTACTCTCAGAGAGAAACGCAGGTTAAAGAAAGTAAATGAAGCATTTGAGGCCCTGAAAAGAAGCACTTTGTTAAACCCTAATCAGAGACTTCCTAAAGTTGAGATCTTGAGGAGCGCCATTCAGTATATAGAACGTCTGCAGGCTCTGCTGGCTTCTCTTAACCAGCAGGAGAGGGACCAAAGAGATCTGCTGTACATGAGTAATGGATCTCAGCGGGTGGTAAGTAACATTTTGTATGGAAAAGTAATGTAAAAACCATATCTTAATATTTTACAGTAATAGTTATACATCCATATGCCGATATAAAATTGTACACTTTTACTAAAGCACAAAGAGTCTATACACATTTTATATATGTCAAGGCTATGGCCCTGATACATGTGTAAAATTATATACTTGTGTATAGCTAAATAATGATGCTAAAGTCTCTTTTTCTACACTGTGACCTTGACAATGCTCATTGGTGTCCCCAGCATAAAAATTTAGTCGATTCAGTGTAAGGACTCACTGTGACTTTATAATCCTTATTGTGAATACTGGGCCTGATTCAGAGCCGGACGCTATTTGCGCTCGCTCGTTCAGAAAAAGGAGCCGGCTATTTAAATTGAGCGTTCGCTCTTTGCGGTCTGTTGACGCCTCTATGTCTGAGCGAACGAACGAAACATGTGCTCGCTATTTTGTAAAGACGCCCCCTGGCCGCTCGCATCCTACGTCATCTCCGCTATTTATTAGATTAATCGAGTACATCAAAAGGCGTCTGAACTGCTCGCAGTGCTTGTGGTTGGATTTTCCTACCGCAATCATGCGAACAGTTCAGGCTAAGAAACAACCAAGTGACGTGGTCGATGACGCTGCTTTGTTAATTATGCACACCCTTAAAACGGCCATTTTGACCTTTTGGCACGCCTGCGTTCGGATCACCACTCCCCGTTTTCAAGCCTTCCCCTGTTACCACCCACAAACGCCTCATCCTGTCACTCAAATTAGCAGGCATTCGCTATTTTGCGAGCACTCGATTTCCGACCACAATGACTGGTTGGCGCATGCGCATTACAACCCATACGCATGCGCAGATGTGCGAACATCGCTCGGAGCGAACGAGCGGCCGCTTACGAGCGGCTCTGAATCAGGCCCACTGTCAGTAATAGATCATCATTACAGAAATAAAATACACCAACAAGGATTTTTTTATAAATTTTTGCTTGATGAGTGTGCTGGAGTTTAGTACTTTGAGTTGGTATGTTTTTAATTATTTTAAAGGTAATTAAGTATAACATACTAAAAAGTTGAATTTTTTTTTATTATAGATATACTTATAAAAGTAACTCTATATATAACTAAAAATTTGAAAAAATACTATACATAACTGACAATTTGTGAGGCCAAAAAAAACATTATTAGCTAATACTATAAAATTGCTCATAGTTTCCTGGTCTAATGGTTTCTATGAATAACTAAAATATACTTGATATTAAATATTTATTAATAATCACTGCGTGGCTATTTTCATACTGACATACTATGATTGTGTACCATTTAATGTTTTTTAATTCACATTTAATAAAGCTGATTATATACAGCTACAGTAATGTGGAATATGTATGTACAATACAAAGGAAAAAAACATTAAAGGTTGATACTACTACTACTACTACTACTATTACTACTACTACTACTAATACCATTATTTCTACTATTGCTGCTACTTATACTACTGCTGCTACTTATACTACCGCTGTTGTTACTACTTCTATTAATAATACTAATTTAATAAGTAAGAACAATTAAAATGTAACAAAATTAATCTTTTCACAGTTTCAGCCACCACTTTAGAATATAGCACATGGGCTGTCACTGATGACAATCATTTTGGTTACACATATCACTGTCATTAAGTTGCTTTCCTCCTTTCTACATCTGAGCAACACTTCAACTACTTAAATATGTCAGTGCTAATAGGTCTTACGGATGACCTAATGACCTCCTGAACTAATATGCCATATGGTCACTTGGTAGGGAATGAGGAGCTGGTGAGTGTGACATGGAGCAGAGAGCATGGGGCAGCCAGCCAGGGGCACCAATCCTTATGACATTATAGCAAATCAAATTTAAAATCTCATTTATGATCACACAAAGTTTCCATGAGTTATTTTGCTAAAACCTGCTATACAAGTATAAAGTAAGTCCAATTAAAATAGCACTTGCTGTTACTAGATATTGATATTTTTTAATACAGACGAGCAAACAGTGTCATAAAATGGGGATTATACGGAGAAGTTTAAAGATTTAACAATTACACGTAAAGGATATTGGGTCTAATTCACTACCGATCGCAACTGCGATTGCGCACGCAATAAGCCGATTGTTTGCGTTCTGCGCATGCATATGCATTACAATGAACGAAGACTCCACTGCGATCGGGACTGCGATCTCAGTGACTTTGCAGACCCACCACAGAGATTGACAGAAAGTACCGTTTGGAGGTGGTGACGGGGGGGCGGGGTGGACAGTGAAACGCAGGCGTGCCAGTGCATTTGAACGCCGTTACAGGGCATGCATAAATTAGCCACTGCAATGCCATACGCAGCTTGGCCCATCACTGCGTGCGATGAGGTTAGTAATTTCTGAGTAAGGTCAGACCTTGTGCAAGTGTGCGTGAGGCTGCGATGGTACTCAGTGTTACCAATGGTTTTGCAGTCTTGCTAAGTATTACGGATGTGTGTGAGGTAAAGGGGAGTCCTTATGTTAGGGTGCGACTGCAATCATTAGCATATCTTCACAGTGAGACTGCGTGTGTAATCGCTATTGTGATCGCAATAGCGATCCTTACTGAATCAGGTCCATTGTAAGGTTTTTCCTCTTAGGGAATTCATGTGTCTAGAGAATGTTATTACTTGGTGATGATTACAAACAAGCGTTTAACTTTTCTTTCAAAACATTTGGCCATTGAGTGGCCACTGTCAGTTCAAACATGAAAGGGCAATTTACTAAAGGGGCAAGTATTACCCCAGTCTGGAGGATCCAAGACGGCGAGGAAACAAGTGGAAAATAATTGCATACAAACACAGATCTGTGAAGCTGAGGTAGAAAGTACGGCATTTCTAAATCAGTCCTTAAATTATTCCTTTATGTTTTTCCTGCAGATGAGTAGAAAAATAAACCTGCTCATACATATATTGATGAGTAACGGTAAAGGGCTAAGTAGGTGGTTGTATGATTTATCCTGCATCATGTATTCAGTGAGAGGAGCTGCAGTCTCCAGCTTTCAATGTATCAGTTTACCTAAACGTGTCTGTCCATTTACTCAGCCAGTTTGTTCACATACAGTATTTACTATACTCGTGTGTGCTGTAATAAATGTTTTTCATTCATAAGGAAATCACCAATAATCCTTCCTCTATATTTGTTCAATTTCCATTTATTATTTAAGGGCAGCAGTTGCAATGACGATCATATCTCGAGCAATTTCATTTAAATGAAAATAAAAGACAAACATTTGGCTTTAGCAAGTATAATAATTTGTGGATTAAGGTTCATTGTTTATAAATTTGGAAATATTTATATATAGATAACGAATATACCAACTTAGTATACTATACTGCAGCTTTTTACAGTCTAGTTAAAGGGACATTGGGCCTCATTCAGAGGTGGTCGTAGGATGCAAGCGGTCGTTCTGAAACAGGGCGGCCGCTTGCATCCTGAACGGCCACCTCCATGTCGGTCGTTAGGCTGTGGGTTAACACCCACAGCTCTAATGACCACTAAGGGTGATGGTCGCGATGGTCAAGACCATCGTGACCATCGGGGCTTACGACGAGACCCTAAGGTGGGGTCTCGTCAACCTTAGGCCCCAGGGAGCTTCCTGCTCTATTTGAGCAGGAAGCTCCTCACTGACATCACTGATGATGTCAGTGGGGCCACCCCCAAACGGCAAGCGTTCGGGCAGGAACGCCTCCATTTGGTCGGGCACGCCCCCAGCCCGCCCAGCAAACGGAGCAAGCTGTCACTCAACATCAACAGCTCGCCCTGTCTGCTACGAGACCCCTAACTACGGATCACCCGTCGTTAGCCGGGTCTCGCGCATGCGCACAACGGAGCCGGCTCCGTCGTGCACATGCGCACTGGAGCAACATCGACCCAGTTGCAAGCTCGTAGAGCTAACGACCGGGGCTGAATAAGCTCCATTATGCCCAGCACTTATTTCAAGAGTAATGCATGCAACTATGGATTATATTGAATTTACTTTGGCAACGCAAACAAATATAGTATCTACTACTCATGTTACATTAGGCATCTTTGCACATAGATCAATGAATAGACAGTTTCCAAAACTCAAGTACTAGATAATATGCATTTTCTATCAATAAGGGATGTTTTAGTTATCCAGACTTACAGTATAGTATTACACTAAATTGCTTTTTATTTTGGTAGAATGCTGCATTGTCTGGAAGACTATTTTTTTAAATCTATTTATAAAGTTATTTATATAGCACACATATATTCTGCAGCATTTAACAGAATATTTCAGTCACTCACATCAGTCCCTACCACAGTGAAGCTTAATATCTATATTCCCTACCATATTTTTGTTAGAAGTCAATTAACCTGCATGTAGGTTTTTGGACTGTGGGAGGAAATAGTAGCACTCAGAGGAAACCCTAGCAAACACAGGGAGAACATACAAACTGCACACAAATGGACTATGACCGGGAATTGAACTCATGACCTTAGTGCTGTGAGACAGTAATGCTAATTACTATGCTATCCGTGCTATTCACTAGTAGGATAGTAGGTTTTCAAACAAGTGCAACATTTTTTAGGGAGTAAAATGCTAATGAGATAAAATTGCAGACAGGCACTGCTTCCTGGGCTCATATTCATCTTTGGCAACTGTCATTATTTAATGGAAGTTAATGGAGCATTTTCATAAAGACCACATATGTTAGTTCCAATTGCTCCAGACCTCATCAGTTCACAAAATAGCAGTGACTATAAGTGGTCTATTTATCAATATGCAGCTATAGAACATACTTTCTATCTCCACTTATTGAAGAGATAAAAAGTCTTATATTGAAGAAAATTACCAATATATGTTCTCTGGGGCAGCTGCCTGGCAGTGATAAGAGGACTCTTACTGCTTTGCTGGCCAGTCCTAATTCCCTTGAGATTGCGATAATGAAAGATGATTGCTAAAGTACATTTACCACCGCAATTCTTCTTAAATAGGATTCCCCTTGCAAGAAGTATGTAGCGAAAGCTATCACTGATACCTGTTAATAACTATTGTCAGCTGGCTGATTTTTGACAGATTTATTTTATTATTTTACAGAATTAGGGGTTTATTTACGAAGTATCAGGTTCTAAAACCCAGTGCTTCTGATGTTTATTCACAAAATTTAAAAGGGCAATGCTTTTACTAGCAGGACATGGCTAGTAACATCATGGCCTTTTTAAATATTGGACATAAACACGATCAGAAGCACTGGCTTGTACAATTGGGTCAATTCAATTAGCCATGAGGTGGGTGAGTTGGCATTGCAACTGTGTGAAAACACAAGTAATGACACTTAAACTTGCCCAATATGGCCCCTGACTCTCAGACTTTTGTATGCAGTCCTCATAGGCATATAGCTGCACTAACTCACACTGACTCGTGGGAATGAGCTAATTGAATCGACCCCTTAGTGGCCTGGAGAGAGAACACTGCCCTCCCTCCCCTGCCCCAAATTTGGCATGGTTGAAAGTAAGTACCAAATATTATCTAAGGTCATGGTATTTGATAATTAAGCCAACATGTATAAATAGTGTCCTCTATCATTCACCTCTCTGCTCTGTGTTACCAAAGCATCTTAAAATTGCTTGTGAAGCGTATGTGTCTTGCCGATCATTGATCCCTATGAAAAACTTGTGTATTTGTTCACAACTTAACTAGCCGTAAAGTCTGATGTACTAGAAATATTTATCATTTAGATGTGCTGGTCTATAATGTGTGCTAAGGTCTGAGCAGGCAAGAAAGTTATTATATGGTTCAATAATCACCAGAATTTTGTCATTCCTGACATTCTCTGCTCAGAAGAGGTTGTGCTGCAACCACATTAGCCAATGGGGAATGAGGCGTATCTGGAATTAAACTAGTGGAGTACACAACATGAACTGAGGCAAAGCCCTGTCCTGCCATCTCACACACAGTGTCCCCCAGTGGAGGGGAGGTTGGGAGGCATAGGCAAATGCAGGGGGGGGGGGGTTCCGTCTGACTGGAAACCCCCCTCCCAAGCCCACACCATGACCACAATAGAAATAGTAATTTAATAGAATGTTACTACTGCTGCATGTTCTTCTCAGTATCACAAATTAAATAATTAGCACCACCTGTGGATCTTTTAACATGTATCAGTCAGTAATAAATAACCTGTGCACCAACTAGGAGATCTGGAAAACATTCACTTTTAGGGATATGTTGCTATAGAGCCCAATATGTACATATATGTCCAGGGCAGTGCTACATTTTTCTGCTACTCCCCCAGACTCCCGGACTTGCTCAATACTCTGGAATGGTGCCCACATCTAAAATAAAAACATTCAGCTCAGGCAGGATGGCCCTACTGCCGCATATAATGGCTTCTGTGATTGCTGGTCCTCTATATGCTGGAATTATGACACACAATATACTTTGTATGACACATATTAAAGCTGGTTAAGTGATAATTATGCCCTCTTCATGGACTGGCCACACTCACTCTAAAATCAAGCATTTGGAAACCCCCCTCTAGAAATCCTGCGTTTGCCACTGGGAGGCCCCCTCTTATTTGCTGCTTCGCAGTGCAAGCGGTGAATAGATGTTGTTTGTCTACAGGAGAGAGCAACTGAGGGCATGTCCAGCAGCAGCACTGGGCATGCCCTCAGCATGACAAAAACGGGGGAGGGGGGGCATGGCTCGCGGGTACGGCTTTTCCTAAAGAGGCCCTGATCCTTTTTTGGAATGTCCGGATCTTTACATTTGGGAGGTATCCATTAATAGCATTTGCGTATAACAAAATGGCATCATGGCCTCCTTCCCACCAACCAAGCTGATACTAAATCAAAAGCACACACACTTTTAATTAGTCCTTATTAGTAGAAGTCATCCCGACAACAGTAAACAAGGATACTGATCTTCACATAAAAGAATCAGATCAGTGCAGTGTGACAATTTAACATACTAATGAAAATAAAACAAATTATGTAAACGCTTTGTACGAGTTAGCATGGTTCTAAAATGTCTGTTTAATGTTAATTTATTAAGGAGTGTAATCATTATGATAATTATCGGGGTCCAGATGAACTCACAGCGAGTGCTGGAGCAATTCATCATTGCTCCGGTGCGGAGACAGCTGATCCAAAAATCATCTGTCTCCCTGAATGTTTTTACTGCTGAAACTTAGCATTGCAGAGTCTGACTCTACAGTGCTAGTGTGCCTGTATGAATTAGAGTTCATGCAGGAGCACAAAACCCCGGCGTCCAGCAGAAGGAGCTGGACAGGGATGGAGAGATCTGAAAGAAACGGGAAGGAGCGGATGTATGAGACACCATCTGAGCACGGCATCCGGCAGAAGAAGCTGGACAGGGATGGAGAGATCCGAAAGAGAAGGGAAGGAGCGGATGTATGGGACACCATCTGAACATGGCGAATGCTCCCGCAGTCAAGCTCTGAAAATATTGTAATTTTCCAAGCTTGATGAATTTAGTTCCCCATGCTTGTGTATGGTTACAGCGCGGACACATCGGGAGAGACAGGTAAGCAGAAGATATCTGTAATAGCTACTGCATTACCTTCATGATGAATGACCCCAATAGTTCTCCAAAATTAGGTGAAAATTTTAATTTTCAGCTGCTTTTGTAGAAATTAAGTGATAATGAATAGACCCTAAATAACATGCAATTTGGATGACTCAGATCAAATAGACACTGTGTCCTCTTCAATTCTCCTCTCATAATGGTCCTAAATGCATGGCAGCTTTACACCAATTACTTTACCCTCAGATACCAAGCTATCAAGTCCACATCACTTGCCAACAGTACAGTTTCCATACAATACAGTGATGCCATAAGTCAAGACATTCTCAATTATACATAGCATTCCACGACCATGACAAGTCACTCGAGGTGTGAAGCCCCAATAATGTAAAGCATGCCACCACCTCAATGGTGTAACCATCTAAAACTACTGCCAGCTTACGCATTACTTTCCTTTCTGAAATCAACTACCAACTATTTAGTTTTAAAAGCATTTAAAAGCAAATGATTCTTTCTACCCCACTCTGCTAACTTCACTAGCTTGTTTGAACCCTCATCCAGAATTGCATCACCATACTTTTATATGGTGATGCTCAGCTTTCCATTCCTCTGCTGCATACAGATTCTCCATCTCAGGATAGCGTAATCTGTACTGCCAGATGAAAAGAGCAGGGAAGTTGAATACTTTCTTGCTCTCTGCCCGGCACTTGTCACTGGCTCCGCACCCTTTCCCAGACCAGCAGCCAGTGACACATGGGGAGGGGGTGACTAAGTGGGCACCCATTGTCCTGGGGGGCGAGGGTGTGGGCTCTTCCACAGGCACCTACTACCACTGTGAGGGTTGTGGTTGTTATTGCAGGGGATCTTTTGACACTGGGGGGCTATTTTTTATGGAGTGGGGGATGTTAAATTACAATGGGGGCCTATGGACAGGGGGGTTGGGGGATGCAAAACTTCCACTATGTGTCAGTGTTCTGCCTAGGATCGGTCGTTACTCACCCCAGCTTCCCCTGACTACTTCTGCGGTCAGACGTCAGGTGCGACGGCGAGTGACGTGCTGAGGATTCTACCTTAGGTGCTCTGGGATTTCCATGTGTGGCTCTGTGTCTTGGTTACCGGGGTTACCGTCACGGGCGCCGCCTTGATGGTCCTTCTCACCTGACTGTTCCTTCAACCAATGGTAGCGTGGTCTCGGTCAGCTGATGCTGTCCTCCTATGAACTGCTACCATAGGGTATAACTATATATACTGGGCTCTGTACACCAGGAAGTTGCATGTACAATGTCATTACTACTAGTGTATGCTTGCCGTCACTTCGTTCCAGGTTCCTGTTCCTTGCTATTGAATCTTCTCCAACTTCGATCACCCTCCGGTGCTTCCCTATTCGCACTCCATGTACTCAGTGCACTTCAACTGAGTACAACCACTGTGTCATCCTCCGGAGCATCTGGCATCGCATTCCGTGTACTCAATCCACATCTCCTGAGTACAACCAGTGTGTCATCCCCCGGTGGGTCCCAGTTCCCACCTCGTGTACGCAGTACAACTGAGTACAACCACTGAGTCATCCTTCTGTTCCAACGGTGCACCAGGATCCACACTCCATGCATTCAGTGCTCATCTATTTTAGTGCTATCACCATCCTCCTCCAGTGCCAGCAGAGTATCCTACTCCTCCATGGACCTGCCCTCTTGTCTTTCTGTATATCACTTGAGGAAGCAATCCCCATTGTGCCAACTCTGTACCTTTAGGTATAGAACCTGTACTTGTACTTCTCCAAAGTACTATACTTCCTTTGGGACGTAGCAGTGTACCTCTCTCCATTTCCCACTCATATCAGATACTAGGGATGTGCGCCGGACCATTTTTGCCGGATTTGGATTTGGTTCTAATTCGTCGTCTGGCTTTGGATTTGGATTTGCCAAACTGCGGTGACTGGCTTTGGATTTGGATTTGGATTATTTTACAAAAATTGTCAAAAAAAGCTAAAATCACATAAATTGGGCTTTTTTTTCTTACTAGAGTATTATTAACCTCCATAACATTAATTTCCAGTTATTTACAGTCAATTTAGACCACCTCACAGTTGAAATTATAGTTTTCACCATTATTGGCCAAAGGTTGCAGTGAGCTGACTGGTTACCAAGCGACAGAGCAGCGGCACAGACCCCACAGTTTAAAGCACATCTATGACACATGCCACACATCAGTGGCAGAAATGAAAGGTAGTGCAAGATGGAATGGTCCTTGGGCCCTCCCACCCACCCAGTGGGTTACGGCCAACAGAGTCACAGTACTTGTATACACAGGTGGCTACGGCCCAAGAAGTAACAGTGCACAATCTTATTCACATTACACCACACATAGTGCCCCTGATTCACATTACACCATAAAGTAGTGTCTCTTATTTATGTAATGACACACAGTAGTGCCCCATTTACACAATGCCCACAGTAGTGCCTCTTTTACACAATGTCCACATTAGTGACCCTTATACACAAAGCCCACAGTAGTAATGCCCCTTATACAATGCTCACAGTAGTAGTGCCCCTTACACAATGCCCACAGCAATAGTGTCCCTTACACAATGCCCCAAGCAGTGGTGTCCCTTACACAATGCCCTCAGTAGTGGTGCCCTCTATGCAGTGCCCCTCAATAGTATGCCCCCATTAGTAGTGCCCCTAGTTTTATGCCCCCAGTAGTACTGTCCCTAGTAGTATGCCCCCAGTAGTAGTGCCCCTAGTAGTATGTCCCCAGTAGTATGCTCCCATTAGTAGTGTCCCCAGTAGTATGCCCCTAGTAGTATGCCTCAATTACAAGTGCCCCTAGTAGTATGCCCCCATTACAAGTTCCCCCAGTAGTTGTGCCCCCATTAGTTATGCCCCATGTAGTATTCCCCCATTAGAATAAGTGCCCCCAGTAGTTGTGCCCCTTGTAGTATGCCCCCAGTAGTTATGCCCCTTGTAGTATTCCCCCATTAGAATAAGTGCCCCCAGTAGTTGTGCCCCTTGTAGTATGCCCCCAGTAGTTATGCCTCTTGTAGTATGCCCCTATTAGAATAAGTGCCCCCAGTAGTTATGCCCCTTGTAGTGTGCTCCCATTAGAATAAGTGCCCCCAGTAGTTATGCCCCTTGTAGTGTGCCCCCATTAGAATAAGTGCTGCCAGTAGTTATGCCCCTTGTAGTGTGCCCCCATTAGAATTATTGCCCCCAGTAGTTGTGCCCCTTGTAGTATGCCCCCATTAGAATAAGTGCCCCCAGTAGTTATGCCCCTTGTAGTGTGCCCCCAGTAGTTGTGCCACTTGTAGTATGCCCCCAGTAGCGCCGCCTTACACAGAAAAAACAAAACAAAACTTACCTGAATCCCCGCTCCTGCTCGTGACCGAAGCCGTCCGCTCCTCTCTGCACTATGGGAGAGATGTCACTCGTGACGTCTCTCCCATCACCCGCAAGGGGAGGAGCCGGAAGACGGAGGTCATGAGTGAGCTCCAACCGGCTCACTCCGTGCAGCAGCCAATGAGAGTCTGACTGACTCTCATTGGCTGCTATTACAAACACACAGCTGCCGCTGGTGGCTGTGTGTTTGTTTCTGTGTAGGGCAGACCGCTATCACAGTGTTCTGCCCTACACTAGAGGAGCCCTGACATTGGATTCTCTCATGAGCATCCGACATCAGGAGGCCGCCGTTTGGCCCTGAACGGGGATCCGAGTCAGGTGGGGAACACCCGAACAGGGTTCGGATGGACTCAGATCCCCTTGGTTCGGAGCGGTTCGGATTCCACAGAATTCGAACCGCTCATCTGACCAAAGGGCCGCGACCTGGTTGCCGGGAGCAGCTAAACCCATATCCCGCTTGGAGGGGTCACTGGTAAACACCTCCTGGTAAGTTAGACTCCGTGCCTTTGGTCAGGTCTCGTCAACATCCGATACTTGTGGATGAGGAGAACTTACATTCAGGCCCCTCGCCTCCGATTCCTCCCTCAACCCGGGACCTCAGCTTTCAGCCCCTCAGTAGGGGATTCCACGGAGCCGGGCGTGACACTACGTATTTTTTTTAACTAAAATCTTTAAATATATTTACAAAAATACTTTTTATACTTTTTAAAACGACAATTTCTGTGTGGTTTTAACAAAAAAATTGTCAGCAAAGTGGTTAAACGAAAAAAACTAAAATCAACAAATAAAATTCTAACATAAGACATCTGCTCTGAGTCAGCACAACAAAACAGTATGTCATCCGTAAAGTGATTTTCCCTGTAAGCAAATTTAAAAACTTACTGTATAAGGGCTGCTTAGTTCCCAAATTACCAAGCTCTGGTAGCTAACGCCATCTCCAGATGTAGGCTAGAGTCCGCAAAAGGTACAGGAGAGGGTTCCGTAGGAACCCTCCTTGCACTCTCTGCTCAAGCATGCATGGTCAGCAGACCTTGCATGTGCAGCAGTGCATCCGGCTCCCGAAGGTGAAGTGATTGCATTAGCAGAGCCCTTGTCCCTGCGGGTGTATTTTAATACATCCAGGTGATCTTTAATTTCTTATTGTAGCGACAAGAAATTATAATTATCAGATCTAGAACCCAATAATTGATAAATATGCCCCATAGTAACCAATGAAAAAAGAGGGACTTCAAGAGAATTAGTGATTCTCTGGAGCACCCCTGCTCTTAATAAGAAGAAGCAGAGATGACTACTTCTGCAGAGATTTGTGAATAGCAAACTAAAGATTTACTGTATGGCTGACACAGATTTAAGTGTCCAAGCCAGATGATTTTCGCTCTGAAATGTGATTTGATGCATTATATGATTTGTGCTGGTCCAACAAAACAGTCTAACACTATATTAATGTATACGGTATTGGGAAATGCTAACATCTGGCTGTTAGATTTATTACTCCTATATGTTTATAAACCTCTTGTATTATTCAGCGTTAAACAGGAAACACAGTGTAACTTCTTCTGGCTTCTGTTTTTTGGATGTTTTTTGTTTTTGTTCAAACTAATTGGACCTTTTCATATTTATTGCAACTAGTTAACATTCCTAATGTTGATAAAAATGTAAAGCAGTTGCATATATAGGGGGAAATTCAATTAGCTGTGATAATGTGATAACTTAACGTGCGGTAAGTTATTCCACCCTCTGCGGGTTATACTTGCTAATTGCGGATATGCGCATTTGCGGTTTTTGCTCAATCCTATTGCAAAAGATGCAATGCGGCATTCGCGCAATCATTTTTAGCAGTGGTACCCACGATAACTATAGGTAAAAATGGGGAAATCTGCCTGTACCCCAAAAAAAGCAAAACTGATATAGGATAAGAATATAAAAGTGTATTAGTGACACTGATAAAAGTATTTGGGGTTCCGCAAATATGTCAAATGGCTGTTAGATGCATGTTTGTAAAACAGTGAAATAATGATAGAAAGCAAGTGTTTTTTTGAAAAATAAATGTACTTTTTAATTGGGGGTGTATAAAATTGCCTATGAGGATATATTTGTGTCATTTAAAGAAACTTTTAAAAAACCTTCAAAATACCCACCTGGAATCTTAAACACAACTGTCCCATTCATTCAGCACCCCCATATACCAGCCCCACATCAATTAACCCATTTTTCTGCACTTTTCATTTTTTCAACCCAAAAATGACACGTCATTATTGGCCAAATTACGTAAATTAAAAAAAATTTTTGGTTAATTATTCATTAAGTAGGGTGTCCCAGTGGGTCTGAACTAGGGGTGAGCGGGTTCGGATTTCTGAAATCCAAACCCCCCCGAGCCCCCCCCGATCCGAGGCCGATCCGAGTCAGGCTCGACTTTTCCCGCCTGACTCGGATCTGAAATCGAGGCAAAACGTCATCATCCCGCCTTCCGGGTCTCGCGGGTTTTGGATCCTATATAAGGTACCCGCTCACTCGGCTGTGGACAGTGAAGAGGGAGGGTGGGAGTTAGGGCTGGCTGGGCTGTGTAGTATAGTGTAGTGCAGAGTAGTGTTGTGTTGTGCTGTGCTGTGCTGCTGTTTTCCACTACTTCAAAGTCCATAGGGGCTGGCTGTGTTGTGCTGTGCTGCTGTTGTTAATAGGGGCTGTGTCCACTACTTCAAAGTCCATAGGGGCTGGCTGGACTGTGTTGTGCAGTCAGTTCTCCATAGGGGCTGTGTCCACTCCAAAGTCCTGTGCAGTGTCCCAGTCCTAAAGGGGTGCTGTAGTGTTGTCCAGGGGGTGCTCTGTCCATCAGGGGTGCTCCCCCCAAGTGCTAAAAACATAATATTTTTTCTGTGTTTGTGAATTGTGTGCGCAGTAGCCGCACGTGCATCAACAAAGTAGTGCCAAGCGTGCACCTGTGTCATAAGTAAAGGGCCGGCTGGCTTGACCGTTAAAGGGTGCTGTAACCCCCAAAGTACACTCCAAACCAAATAACAAAATATTTTTTCTGTGTTTGTGAATTGTGTGCGCAGTAGCCGCACGTGCATCAACAAAGTAGTGCCAAGCGTGCGCCTGTGTCATAAGTAAAGGGCCGGCTGGCTTGACCGTTAAAGGGTGCTGTAACCCCCAAAGTACACTCCAGTCCAAACCAAAAAAATATATATTTTCTGTGTTTGTGACTTGTGTGCACTGTGGCTGCACGTGCATCAACAAAGGAGCAGCGCCAAGCGTGCGCCTGTGTCCCATAAGTAAAGAGCCGGCTGGCTCATTTCTTAAAGGGTGGTGTAACCCACAAAGTACACTACTCTCCAGCAAAAATAAAAAAATATTTTCTGTGTTTGTGTGCGCTTTAGCCGCACGTATATATCAATATAGCATAAATGGAGGACCAAACTTTCTCTGATAAAAATAAAATAGGGAAAGATCAAGAACCACTTCCTCCTAGTGCTGTTGCTGCTGCTGGGAGTTGTTCATCATCCCAGAGAGGAAGTAGGAACACCACCACTTTTACTAAACAATTGACCCTCCAACAGTCCCTAGCGATGAGGATGAAGTACGACAGCAGTCATCCTGAAGCAAAACGTATAACTGAGGCCTTGACTGCTATGTTGGTGTTAGACGTGGGTCCGGTATCCGCCATTAGTGCAGTGGGATTTAGACAATTGATGAAGGTAGTGTGTCCCCGGTTCCAAATCCCGTCTAGATTCCACCTGCATCCTCAAAGCAGCAGCGACAAGCGTGCATCTGTCTGTTAAAGGGTGGTGTAATCCTCAAAGTGCGCTCCACAAACAATAAAAAAATTCTTTTTTTTTTTCTGTCTTTGTGAAATGTGTGGGCTGTAGCCGCACCTGCATCCTTAAAGCAGCAGCGACAAGCGTGCGTCTGTCTGTTAAAGGGTGGTGTAACCCTCAAAGTGCGCTCCACAAACAATAAAAATATTCTTTTTTTTTCTGTCTTTGTGAAATGTGTGGGCTGTAGCCGCACCTGCATCCTTAAAGCAGCAGCGACAAGCGTGCGTCTGTCTGTTAAAGGGTGGTGTAAGCCGCAAAGTGCTCCAAAAAATAAAAAATATTTTTTTTATGTGTTTGTGACTTGAGTGCGATGTAGCCGCACGTGCAGCAACACAGTAGCAGCGCCAAGCGTGCGCCTGTGTCATAAGTCAAGGGCCGGTTTGGACATCTGGTCCGGACTGAAGGACATGCCAACAATTTCTGACAAGTCTACTGTCACTGCATATGATACTGTCCTCAAAGCAGCAGCGACAAGCGTGCGTCTGTCTGTTAAAGGGTGGTGTAACCCTCAAAGTGCGCTCCACAAACAATTAAAAAATTCTTATTTTTTTTTCTGTCTTTGTGAAATGTGTGGGCTGTAGCCGCACCTGCATCCTTAAAGCAGCAGCGACAAGCATGCGTCTGTCTGTTAAAGGGTGGTGTAACCCTCAAAGTGCGCTCCACAAACAATTAAAAAATTCTTATTTTTTTTTCTGTCTTTGTGAAATGTGTGGGCTGTAGCCACACCTGCATCCTTAAAGCAGCAGCGACAAGCATGCGTCTGTCTGTTAAAGGGTGGTGTAACCCTCAAAGTGCGCTCCACAAACAATAAAAAAATTCTTATTTTTTTTTCTGTCTTTGTGAAATGTGTGGGCTGTAGCCGCACCTGCATCCTTAAAGCAGCAGCGACAAGCGTGCGTCTGTCTGTTAAAGGGTGGTGTAACCCTCAAAGTGCGCTCCACAAACAATAAAAAAATTCTTTTTTTTCTGTCTTTGTGAAATGTGTGGGCTGTAGCCGCACCTGCATCCTTAAAGCAGCAGCGACAAGCGTGCGTCTGTCTGTTAAAGGGTGGTGACACCCTCAAAGTGTGCTCCACAAACAATAAAAATATTCTTCTTTTTTTTCTGTCTTTGTGAAATGTGTGGGCTGTAGCCGCACCTGCATCCTTAAAGCAGCAGCGACAAGCGTGTGTCTGTCTGTTAAAGGATTACATCGGTGACAGCATCCAAGTAGGCATGTCAGACAGTCCGTACCTGTACTGGCAGGAAAAAGAAGCAATTTGGAGGTCCCTGTACAAACTGGCTATATTTTACCTGAGTTGCCCCCACTCCAGTGTGTACTCCGAAAGAGTGTTTAGTGCAGCCGGGAACCTTGTCAGCAAAAGGCGTAGGAGGTTGCTTCCACAAAATGTGGAGAAGATGATGTTCATAAAATGAATTATCAACTCTTCCAGGGAGTCCAGCCTCCAGAACGTACAGAGGGACCTGTGGTTGTGGATTCCAGCAGGGACGAATTAATACTCTGTGAGGATGAGGATGTACACAACACTGAAGAGGGTGAGGAATCGGAGGATGAGGACGACATCTTGCCTCCGTAGAGCCAGTTTGTGCAGGGACAGATTAATTGCCAGCTTGTTTTGTGGGGGCCCAAACGAACCAATAATTTCAGCCACAGTCGTGTGGCAGACCCTGGCGCTGAAATGTTTGGTTTGTTAAAGTGTGCATGTCCTGTTTATACAACATAAGGGTGGGTGGGAGGACAATTCCATCTTGCACCTCTTTTTTTTCTTTGAGTTATGTACTGTTTGGGGCCTAGTTTTTCAAACTGCCATCCTGTCTGCCACTGCAGTGTCACTCCTAGATGGACCACGTGTTTGTGCCGCCCACTCGTATCTCTTAGCATAGTCATCCAGCTACCTCGGTGCAACCTTTTGGACATAAAAACACTATTGTGAGGTGTGAGGTGTTCAAAATAGACTGGAAATGAGTGGAAATGAAGGTTATTGAGGTTAGTAATAGCATAGGAGCAGAAAAACACACAAATTCTGTGATTTTAGCTGTTTTTATGCTTTTTAAAAAAATTACAGATCCAAAACACAAAACCCAGAACCCAAAACACGGAAGGGTGGTTTTGGCAAAACCAATCCAGATCCAAAACACGAAGAAAGATCCAGATCCAAAACCAAAACACAAAACACGAAAAGTGGCCGGTGCACACCCCTAGTCTGAACCAAGTCCCAACATTTTTAGCCAAAAATAGGGATTGTGCACTTCTACTATAATTTGGTTACACATGGATCCCATAGACTACTATGTACTATATAATACTCAATGATTACAGTAAGAACTAACACTCCAGTATAAACGCCAGAGTGTTGTGATTACTGACATTTGTGGCTTCTATGATGGGACCAGAGCCATTTTAATAAAGGGGTAATTTTCTGTGCTTACCAGAGCACTTGCCAGTAATATAACCTGGATAAGAAAGCTTCTATTTTAGCCCTGTGCTGTTCCCAAAAACTAATAGTGCCATTGTTTCAAAGAGAGTCTCATTCAAAACTCTATTTAAAAGCTAAAATTAAATAAGTAAATAACACTACACCTAGCCTAAGACGTAGCACAAACATAGCCATAGCTCAAGTTCTAAAATTATTCTAAATCCAAGAGCTCTGATAATTTGCCTTATATTCTAAAAATATAATAAAACATTTGCACAGACTAGTTTGTATCAGTGGAAAAATATTTTTGTTCTCTGGAAAGCTAAGTATGTTCTACTTTGAGCAGGACTGTTCTTTCCACCAGGAAAGGCGAGAAGCTCATTTTATGTGGCCCCTCAAAGAGAGGGCAGAGACTAGATTCTCATCTCGCCACCTGGTACCTGCTCCTTACGCCTCTATCACTGTTCGCTTGCTGATTGCAGGGAGCTCGAGTGTGATTCCTTCAGCCACACCACTAGCAGTGCTGTAGCTAACAAGGCATGTGGAGGAGCTACAGATGAGTGAGGACATTTCTTATCCGTTTCCTCTCTTTTCCATTAATTCTGTTCAACAGATGATGCTCTATATTCCATATAAGGCCCCCGGAATCATGTGGTCTGGCCCTTTTTTTCTGCTAGCCTCATCTGGCTAGCAGGGTGCCTAGAATGGCACCCTGCAGCCAGAATCTATGCAGCAGTGCCATCTGGAGCATCCTTATGACACTTCAGGTGGTCACACTGCTGCCCTTACAGCTCCCCGGATCATCCTCAGGATGCTCAGGGCATTGTTGTAATCACTGTCAATTGTGGCCCCGCCCCATGTGACATCACACAGAAAGGGCGTGGCCTGCACCGGGCCGGCGAATAATGTTATATATATCAAAATGGCCCTCGGCAGAAAAAAGGTTCCCCACCTCAACATGACTTCAGGAGGGAACTTTTGTTGTTTTATTTTTCATTCAACACCTTAGGTGGCCTAATGGCATGAAATCCCCATGCTTTTGGGATACAATAATAATTTTCCCTTGTGTTTTGCAAAAGTGTTTGGCGGCCCACTATTGTGATCTTAGCCCTGGGCTAACTAATGTCTTAAAACAGTCCATGGAGGAATCTTTCAAAACATGTCATTTGATGAATGTGGGTCTGATTTGGATCTTAAGTACAAACAGAAGACCAAAAACAAGTATAAAATAAGAGCTTTTTGCCTTTGACAAGTCACAATTTACAAGGTAGGATAACAGAATAATAATTAAGTAGACATGTTTTTAAAAGGGGTGTGTAGTATACCTATTAACTCCTGAGTTAATATAGATTTTAATCCAAATTATGGGGAATATTTATCAAGGCTTGGACAAAGATAAAGAACCAACCAATTAGCTCCCAACTATATTCCCAAATATATTCTTATTTGCATTGGGGTGTGTATAGTTACTTAAATACATGAAAGTAGAACAGAAAGACATTTTCTGAGATTCGTCTGTTTCCTCTTCGCACAATTATGCAAATGCAGATATAGGCAACACGTGATGGCCAAGGATCAAAATTTCTGTATGGAAACAATGTTTGTGAGAATTCTTCTGGTCTGTGATGTCTGTAACTCAACCCTGATTATTTGCACCTACGCAAATAAGCCACTAATCTGTACATAATTTGTCACAGATCTGCACAGATTGCCCACTGTTATATAATAATTGAAGTTGGGTTGATATTGTGTTATTATAGTCTACAGTATAACAGTGGCACATGTACATACTTTCCTACTGTAAGTGGTAGTCAGAGGACTAGCGTGAAACCATGGCACCTGGAGAAAGTGCATGTTGTAGCGCCCCCCCCCCTTCCTGTACTCAACTGTGCCATTGGCGTATGGCCAGCCTGCGGGGGAATACTGATAATGAAGAGTATAACAGTAAACAGTGGCAGTATCACGCTGGGCATTGAGGTCCCATTGGGGGAATAGAATGCTTCTGTGATCTGACATTAAGGAGTAGCTCATTTGGCACTGCTTTATTTATGTATAGCACCTAGGATCTGACTTTTATCTCATTTGAATCATTGTAACTAGTCAATAGAGCAGATTGTAGAGCAGATTGTATTATATATTCTGATCATTTAACTTAAATTGACAGAAATTATGTGCTAGAGTGAAATTCCATAGGGTGCACAGCTTATTACTGTGATTACTGTCCCAAGCAGCTTTCACTGGAGTGGGAACACCTATGGGACGCTCCCTTCTCAGCTATGCTCCTACTTCGCAAATATACATTGCACCTATATTAATGTGAGTACTACTAATCATGTTCTGTCTACCACCTTTCAAATAACTCTTTGTGGTCATGCCTAGGAACACCTCATTACTTTAAATAGCAAAGCAGTGACTTTTTTTTAAACTCATACCTGCCAATAAGAAAAGGAGCTGTGAGGGGTGGTGACAGAAGCCAATAAGAAAGGAGAGGGGAGGGACAAAGAGTTGATCAGAGAGGGGAGGTGACAGAAGCCAAAAAGAAAGGAGTAGACAGGGGCAAAGAGCCGATCCCATGGTAGAGAGGGGAGGAAATTAAAGAGGTGAGAAGTGAATGTAATCAATCTGACAGGAAAGGGGAGGTGACAGAAGATGATCACAGAGGACGGAGGGCTGGAGGGGAGGCAAAATGGGCAGCTTAAGGTAGCATGAAATGTAGAAACGGATCTCAAATCTGTAGCTTATTTAGGATATAGAGCAAACAATCCGAGATAAAACCTACAGGCGGTCGTCATACTGTGCAGCGCCCCATGACTTCCTGAACCTTGGATGGCGCCCCCTGTCCAGTTTGGCGCCCGGAACTCATGCTCCACTGGAACTACCCTACCCTTGCTACTCCCCTGGTGGTAGTAGGTAAACACTCCTCTGATCTTCAGTGGGCTTGTCCTGCGCTGTATACTTCCAGGTCATTCGTACTCTTTGGAATTTAGGATTTTCTGGATAAGGATGATTTTCTATAAAATCTGCGCATACATTAAAATATTACCCCTGTCTCCACAAAGTACCTGGTCAGTAAATTGTTTAGCAGTGCTCCTCACAGTGAGTGTCGCAAGAAATGTACCATCATATATTTTGCATTTATGACATTATTATTATTAGTAGTAGTAGTGGTAGTAGTATTTTATTGAAGCATGATATCAAAGTAACAAGTACCATCAACTGAAATAAGTTGCATATCATTTTACATAATAAAAAAAAACACTTAAAAAAGACCATTACATGCAGTGGTGGAACTGTGGGAGACAATGGAGGCAGCTGCCGCCGGGCTCCAGCCCTGAAGGGGGAACCTCCTCCATTGTCTCGTTCCGTGTCCTCCCTGCTGTGCAACCAAGGAGCCCAGGGGGGGATGTATCAAAGCTTACCTCCTCCCCTGCTCTGTGCTCTGGTCATGGGACATCACGTAAAATCTGTCTGCGACCCTGAGCCTGACTAAGCTGGGAGGTGTGGGCGTGCAGGGAGGAGGACGGTGCTGCTATGACAAAGTGGAATGACCTGTGGGCAGGGCCAGATTAACAATGGGGCGGATGGAGCTACAGCTCCAGGCCTCCACATAAAAATAGGCCCATCAACATGACAGCATGATTACCAGATGCCTAACTGGCCATACATTTTAAGTATTTAAGTCGTTTTTCTACTTCTCCCCACCCAAAAAAAAAAAAATGCAATTTTTCTATTTCTATGTAGTTAGGGAGACATTGTGTTCATAGTGTAGGGGGTGTACACATACACACCAAGGTGACTCTGACCACACCCAGCACCGATCACAGCTCTTCCCCTTCTCAATATAGGCCCTTGAACATTTTCAGCTCCAGGCCCTCCCCTTAATCAGGCCCTGCCTGTGGGAACCGGGAGACAGTGCAGGCATGCAGGGATGACAGCGCGGCTGTCACTGACAGTCTGTGTGGAATGGACCGCAGGAGACTGGGCGAGTGTGCAGGGAGGACGGTGTGGCTGTCACTATGTGGAAAGGAGGTGCCGGGAGACTGTGCGTGTGGTCATAAAGAGAGGTGGACGGCGCAGCTGTCATGGTGTGCGGCGGAAGATCAGCAGATAAGTAGCAGTGGGCTGGGCAGTGACTTTTGAAGAGTGATATAGTTAATGAGCAAGGTATATCACTCTCTCATCATTATACATTTAATGAGCAAGATAGTGTAATGATGGTGCATTAATGTATTTAATATAGATTAGATACACCTCCAGTGCTACCAAATATATACATATATATATATATATAAATGTGTGTATGTATATATATATATATATATATATTTATATATATGTGTGTGTATATATATATATATATATATATATATATATACATATACATATATATATTATATATATATATATATATTTATATATATAGTAACAGAGACGGCGGCACTCAGAGAATAATACAGATTACCAGCAGGTAAATTTAACTGCTGGTAATCTGTATTATTTCCTGAGTGGTGCCGTGTCTGTTACTGCATTGTTGGGTCTCGGCTGAGATCCTAATACGGAGGGCACCAGCACCATTATATCCTATACTTGGAGTGCCACCCTTGGAATATTATATATATATAATATTATATATATGTATATATACAGGCCATAGCTAGGGTAGTGCGGCCGGTGCCATCGCACAGGGCACCACAGGTCAGGGGCGTTGTTTGGACCTGTCAAATTTCTGTTATTATCATTCTTGCTTGTAGCTTCCTCTTATTTCGTCCCCAGCATCTCCTGGCCTGCCCTATCTCTTCCCTGGCCCTTCCCCATGAAGCCATGGCCCTTTTTTGGGTGCATTATGTCTCTTTGAAAAATGAGGGGGACGCCATTGCGCTTTCTGGCACAGGGCACCAAAAAGTCTAGTTACGACTCTGTGTATATATATATATAGATATATATAGATATATATAGTTTTTTCCCATAGCACTGGTGGTGTATCTAATTATCACATTATTATTTGTTGAAATAAAAACTAAAAAAGATGGGAACTGTCATTTTGAAATCCAACTGAAAAAAATCATAACTCCGATAGCTATCTCCCAACTCAGGAAGTAAAGTGAGACATTTGTAATCTTTCTGTGCTTGCAACATGTGTTATTTCACGGCAGACCAGATGGACCAAGTAGTCCTTTTGCATAACCATATGTCAGGTTTACAAAGTCCAAGAGTCGGCATTTATCTTGCCTCCGGGTAACTGGGATGAAGTTACGCCACTGATTACATGAGTAGAATTTTTTTTTTTTTAAGAAATAGTTTCCAGACAAAGGAAGCTAACACATCAATAGATCAATAGTCTGTATTGTTCCCTAACCAGGAAAGCTAACAACAAACATATTCATGTACCACATCAACAAACGTCTACAAATCTATTCATGTGATTACACAAGAATTCTGAACTGGACTGGCATGTGCGATAGTGACTAAAGATTACAGCTCAATCAATCTCATGTGAGGTGTACCGGGTCACCCTGAAGAAGTAGCCTTGTTTCAAACCATAACGTGGTTGGAACCATTCTGGGTTTTGATTGGAAGCGACAATATTTCAATAAACTCTCCCAGGTCTCAAACAAGTGTGTACACCTTTCTTTTCCTTTGTAAGGAAGCCGTAGCATAGAGGCTTCTTTACCATTTCATATGATATCCACATTTGTAGCACACTCTTCCGCATCACTGAGGAAATGGGCAGTCTTAATTTCTTAGGTTCCTTTGAGATCCTAAGTACACTGGGGAGGATTCCCAAAACAGCCCATCCGGGGGTAAGCAGGAAAAAGCTTACAAGGAGATCTGTTGTGTGAACTTCCAGACGTTTTCCAAAAAACTGTATAGGTCCGCATTCTATCCACACATTGAGGACAAGTATGGTTAGTACTCAACCCTATGTGGACACGCCTCCATGGATACATGTAGGCTTTGTGAAATATATTGTAAAACATTTCCTTATAAGGAATTGCAAGTTTAATTGTCATGCAGGATGCGTAATAGATGCTCTGTTGTCAAATCAGGAAAGTGTTCACTCCAGCTAACAATAATAGCAGTGGTTTTGTATGACTTTATTTATAACAGCAGCAATTCTAACTTTTTTATTCTGGGTTTTATTTGGAATTTTTTTATAACAGCTTTTACTGGATCAGAGTGTCTATAACTTTAATAATTTAAGAAATGGTGTGATATTGCACATGGTATCACTGCAAACGTCAAAGGCAATGTTATATATACCTATTTACTACATAGAAATTACTTCAATATATAAATATAAAGGAATTATTTATGTTGAAACGTTTGCCTTTATTTACCATTTACTTTCTTTCAATAGTTTTATACAAAAAAATCTGTCAGTTTTATTTCATTTTTTTCTACATATTCTTTATTCCTCCAGGTTTCAAGTGAATGTGGATCAAGTTCCTCGTCTTGTAGCCCTGAATGGAATGAGTCTGACTTTAGTGGCAATCAAAGTGGTAAGTGGAATGATCGTGTAGATTTGCAAAAGTCATTATTGACCTGTAAATGTCTAATACTTACATTCTTGTAAGGTAATCCTAATCATCACTATGTTACATTCTGTACTGCGGACAATTTAACCTACACATGGAGAGAGATTGTCACTGTTGAAATGCTGCAAAGTCAATAAGGGCAACATTTTTCCAAAATATTCACTAATTAAAAAATAATGCCCTTTGCAAATTAAGTTATGCCTAAAGAACATTGTTGAGAAGAATACTTTATAGATCAAAACTTCATTGTGACACCTCTGCTATGCAAAACTAGTCCCCTTATTCTCCATAAGTGGGAGTCAAACAATATAGGACTGGTAAAGGTAGTGTCAGCACTTAAGATATAAATAGTCAAACACCCTCTTACCCAAACAAGAAATATGGACAGCAATTGGCAAATAAGGAATGACGAAAACAAAGATTGATAATCAATAATCAAATGATTTGTCAGTTAGATTAATGGCATCTAAATACAACTCAAATGTAAAAATAACAAAATCGTTTTCACTATTGTTGACAACAATGGTTAGAGGAATAATTGAAAATACAAATAATTAAAAAAACACAATGGGGCAGATGTACATACTAAGGTTTGAAAAGTGATAAATTGGAGAGTGATAAACTACCAACCAATCAGTTATTAAATGTAATTTTTCAAAAACAGCCTGTAACGTGACAGGAGCTGAGTTGCTGGCAATTTATCACTTTCCAATGTATCACTTTCCAGAGCTTAGCACCTCTCTCCAATTATCACAAGTTAAAATTCAGGCATAAAAATAACTCTATAAAAGAAAAATTTAATTCTCACTTAAAACTGCAACGCGTTTCACAGCACCTGGCCGCTTCCTCAGGCAGTGTTGAATGAGGAAGCAGCCAGGTGCTGTGAAATGTGTTGTAGTTTTACATTAAACAAACATATAAACATATTAAATTACTATTAAATATTGTTTGAACAATATTAAAGTTACATAAAATTTAGATTTAGGAGCCATCTAGATATTGAGAGCCCTGGAACCCAAAAATGTCATACAGTATGTGTGATAAATACTCTACCAGGAGGCACATCCTTTTCACGTGAATAGGTTACTACTGTACAGTCATCATTATACAAAGTAATGTGTAAACTACACAGCCAATTCCTTCTTTCCATTAGCATTTGAACTAACTATAATTAAATATTGAGGGAATTTCTATTTTAAATAATCCCTGTGCTAAATTGCTAATATAATCTGACCCCAACACTATAACAATATATCAGGGTCCCAGCATTCACATGTACTTGCTACATCTGCCAATCTGCCGTGGAAAGACCCCCATAGTGCCAAAGGATATGTAGTTATGAAACAGGCGGATGTATGACCGCTGGTCTCAATACCGACAGTGTAATCCCGGCAAGGGATCTAACATAGGCGTTGAAATACCGACGCCTATGTTAATCCCGATGCTGGAACTGTGACAGGACATCGGACCGATCATCCAATGACAGGGGTAAGTATTCACGTAGCCAGGGATGGGGGGGTTAGGTTTAGGGACCCCCCCAGGGGGATTTAGGGTTAGGCCCCCCCCCGGGGAGGGTTAGGGTTAGGCTAGTGGAAGGGGGGGTTAGGTTTAGGCACTAAGGGGGAGGTTAGGGTTAGGCACCCCCCCGGGAGGGTTAAGTTTAGGGTGTGGGGAGGGGGGTTAGGTTGAGGCACTAACGGGGGGAGGTTAGGGTTAGACTCTAAGGGGGGAGGTTAGGGTTAGGCACCCCTAAAGGTGGGTTAGAGTTAGGGGGGGAGAGGGTTAGGAATAGTAAACTTACCTCCGCTGTCGGGATCTTCTCCATCGTTCTGCCGGCGTCGTGATTTGAACTGCCGGGCTCACGTCCGACGGTCAAACATACTGATTCCGTGTCAAAGGTGTCTGACAGGTCAGAGGTATGGCTATATGTGAATGATAGGACCCTACTAAATAATGGTATGAGTCCCTGAGGCATCTCACCAAAGTACTTTTATTAGGAATGGAGGTTATTTAATTGAGGAGCATTCTAATTTAGACAAAAATCTTACAAATATGCAACAGGTGAAATAATGAATTTAAAAAAGTACTTGGGAGTAAAATGTATGCACAGCAGATGTGAAAGGATTTGCATGAGAAAATAAAGTGTAAATGAATTGTTTTTCCAGCAGGTCAAAATATGTACTTTATGTTAATGGATTAAATAAGAACAGAAATCCCTTCAGGCCCTCAGCTTCTGCATTGCAAATTATATGCACTGTTTAAAAAATCACATGCCCCCAATAAATGATTTGTGAAGGTCATACTTGCAGTAATACACACTAATGCACACTAATAAAGTGCCGGCCAAATCACAAAAGACTAATAGTCAGCTATGTGTGTGTGTGAGCACAGTGACCCAACAATGAGGACATGTCGTTTTTTTTTTTAAAGGGCCAGGTTAATGCAGCAAATAAATGAACTCTCAGGGGTGTTAGTACCTATAAAAGTCTGGCTCTTACATTTCTGTGATATCCAACCTCTTATTTTATCATAAAAAATAATTAGGATGTATTCAAAATAGTTTTCCTGTAGAGGGTAATTAAAGTTGCTTGAATTTTTAGGCTGGATACACATTTAGACAACGAATCGGTCAAATGGCAAGCTACTGTATAGTATACCCACTTACCAATCTGCTGCTTTATATATCTGGGCTGACATCGCAACTGGACAGGCAGTTAAATTTGCCTGCTCAGTTGAAATGTCATTGTCAGCGGTTCCTGCAACAAGTGTACGGACGGTCGGCGGGTCATCTGTACACACTTGCACCGATATACCTTTCAGATATATTGGAATTGGCTGTGCTGCAGGGCCGAACTGATATGTCTGTGAATTATATAATTCACAGACATATCGGGTTTACACACCCGTCAATGCACTTGCGATACAGTATATTGATCGGCGATACGGGTGATATGTCGCCAAGTGTGCACCCATTAGACTTTAAGAGGCTTATTTATTAAGAAGCAGCAGTAGGAAAAAGATTTCCTATCTCAGAGATAAAATAAATCTCCTATTGCCGCGATGCTCAGCTTTCTTGCAATACTGGCTGTCATCAGGCCAGAGCCTGTTTAGATGGTGAAAGGGAAAGTAGGACAGCCAGCTGAAAAGGTACTGCTATGTTCCTGATTAGTAAATTCCTACCGGCCTGGGCACTTCTTAAATATTGGGCAATTTTCTTATGATAATTAGACCTATAAATCCTGTAGTGATTAGCCTCTTGACCATCGGTGTTAATATTCTGGTTAAAGTGCCCCATATATCATGCGGCCGTTTCACCGATTCCCCAGTGAGACCAGAACCGCTGATCCGCCGGTCGGAAATGGCGATCTACAACCATCCATGATCACCAATCCGTTTTGGAATCAGTAAAATTCTATATGTAAAAAATCACAGATTTGCTGATCATAAGCATATTTTGATCATGATTGCCAAATTAGGGAAACCCAACATTTTGGATTTCACCGATGCCCTGACCTTAGCATCTGGGGATTTGGGAATTGGTCCAATACATTGCAGATGTATTGGGGCCTTAAGTCGCATTGTTTAAGCAAAACTTATTTATTAGGAACAGTAATCACAGGCAGCAGACTGTCACAAACATCTTAATCCAAATAATGCAGACTACAGGCTCACTAAAGTGTTTGTGGTGTTCAAAATAACAGGACATCAGAGTTTTCAGTTAAGTGAAGATTTTTCACACAGTTTGGGGAGATTAAAAATATAACCAAAATTATATAAATATGTGTTGCAGCAGGGTCTAGTTTAGGAGGTTATCGATGCCATTGCCTGGACTCAAAACAGTTTGGCATCTTGGAATTTAAAATAAAAAAAAGGTTATTGCAGCCTATGTTTAATTCTGCATACATGTAGAGACACAGATAAAAGCAGTCTCATAAACATTTGCTGTGAGTCGTAGGCAAGAACACTACACATCAAACCTACTGTTTGTTTCTGGCATGATTGTGTTCTTATTCCATACTGTATACTCAAAAGAAAAAAGTGACAATACGCAGAATAAAAAGTGCTGGTGCTCTCCTAAAGGTACTGATTACTCCTGAGTTCCACTACAAAAAAACACTGTATATTGGCCCTCATTCAGAGCCGTACGCTCTGAGCAGAGCGCACGCTCTGAATGAGGGCCGCCCTCCATGAAAATGGAGCGTCCTCCTGGACGCTCGTATAGCTGTGGGTCCCCACCCACAGCCTATACGAGCGTGCATTTTGATGGCCGCAATGGTCGTGATCATCGCGACCATCGAAACTGCGAGCCGGAGCCTGCGGTTGAGGTTTTCAACCGCAAGCTCCGGAGTGATTTTGGCTCTATCAGAGCCAAAATCACTCCCACTGACATCACTAGTGATGTCAGTGGGCCGGCTTCTGACGGGAGGCGTTCCCGTGGGAACGCCCCCGTCAGGGAGGCACGCCCACCAAAGGGGGCGTGCTGTCAATCAACATCGACAGCACGCCCCCTTTGATCAGACACAACGAGCGAAGGACTTTCCTTCGCTCGTCACGTCTGGCGCATGCGCACGACGGAGCTCCCTCCATCGTGCGCATGCTCAGTGCATAACATCGACCCACTTGCGAGCGGACAGCCGCTCGCGAGTGGGTCTGAATCAGGCCCATTGTGCATATACCTTAAGAGTAACAGGTTTGAGAATTTGTGACAGTTGAATTCCACTATAAAATTCCTATACTTGACCCTGTGGTGGAAAATATATCTTGTTCCATATGACTGGTTAGTAAACACAAAAGACAGTGATATTTACAGAACTTCACTAACCGAGTGGATGCAAGTATAATTTCTAAAAGGCTGTCAATCTAATTCTATCTGTTTACTCCTTCAGAACATCTTCTAAGTGATGATTCCTCTGAGCAACGTGACATGACATCACTGTCTTCCATTGTTGAAAGCATTACATCTGGAGACGTGTCTATAAATTATACTGAGCAGCATCTTGGGAACTAATTTCAATATATGAAAGGTTGAACTTGGAGGACCTATCTCTTGTTTTCTATGTAACTTAAGCAATCAATGCAGATATTGTTGTGGACCTCCTGTAAGCTAATAGAACATCGAGAGCATGATATTATGGACTCATAGTCTTCTAGTACTGTTGTCTGATGCCTTATAAACACAAAATAGTATGACCCGTTCAGTTTCATGGCTACAGAGTGTTTAGTGACTTAGTAAGGGACATTTGGAATAGTACAGTTTAACCAATATAAATATATATTCTAAATTTAGCTTGTCCAACCCAGTCCTAAGGGTAGAGATAAAAAAATAATAATAATAATAATAATAATAATAATAATAAAGTCCTCGGTCAGAAACATAGCTGGATTTCCTGAAACCCTACTTTTGATATAATGGGATGTTGTCAGCTCTGACAACAAATATAGAAATAAGCAATGGTGTAACTCCCAGAGACAATGGAGGCGCCATGTAAAGCAGCACTTGTGTGGTTCACAGAAGAAAACGAGTGTGACCACTGATCTTCAACTGCAGCTCTGTAGCGGTGCACCTGCTGCTGCTACATAGTTGACCTGGTCTGTCCCATGAGCCCTGCTAACACCTGCACTGCAGCAAGCGACGGTGCACTCGCCACTGTTGCTTGACAGTGAGCTGGGACCCGAGACACCTGTCTGATCTCCTATCCCAGGCACCACCGGTACAGAGAGCCACCCACCATAACCTCTGATTCAGCATCACAACCAACAGCGACTCACCAACATATGCTGCTTGCTGCAGAGTCGGCTGAAACTCGGTGAGTCTGTCTGACTCTGACCCACCAGCTGTTGTCACACAGAATACGTGGAGCCCTGGAACAAAATTTACATTTCAGGCATAATTATAACTCAGGGTCTGTGCCTAATTCGGCGCTGCCAAGGCTAACCTTGTAAAAGCCACAGTGAAATGCACGTTGTTGTCCAACTGTGTGCCTGATTGCTCATGTACAAATTGTGAAAACTACATATATATGTTATTACCTATGGACTATCTTTAGGAGAACTATCTCTAGGTTTTCATACTGCAGGACCCCGGGCGTATCAGCTCCGAATTAGGCACACATGTTCCTGTACAATTATACCTGATTTGTAGATTATCATACACATCTAGACCCCATAAAATCATATTCATATAATCTCTCTAAGTGCGATTGCTTATAAATATATATATATGTATATATATATATATATATATATATATATACACAGTATATACATATATATATATATATATATATATATATATATATATCTATATATATATATATACTGCATATACACATACACACACCATACTTGTTTTCCCTTTTTTGGAGGCAGGCAGCAAACTCTAACTTGCCTCCGGGCGAATGGGATGAACTTCTGCCCTGAAAGTAGACACTAAACTACCCAATTAATGTATTTTTATAGTCATTAATTTAGAATGTAAGCTCTTTGGGCCATGGCGCTTCCATTTAGTTTCATTACTACTGCACAAATGCCCATATAGTCTGCACTTGTCCCTTGCCTGTAGCTTGTCATTTTGTAGAGTGATGTTTACTGTATATTGGTGGTGCTACACAATAAGTATATGCATTCTTTTTTAAATAGAGTACAGTGAATAAATAAATGAATGATACTTAGCATATTGCAGCTGTTCCTTCAGGATGAAAATCCCAGTTATCTTTGTTCACTCCCAAATTGTAGACATTGGAGACATTTACTTACTGTATATCCTTTAAATATTAGAGTCCATATGAAAAATTACCATGGTAATTCTCCTAGAAAATGGGAGGAGGGGCAAAGCACAGGATCATAGCAAACAGGTTAGAAACAGAGATTGAGAAGCAAATTATATACCAAACTACCTAATTACAGTATAACTATAAAGTACATTTATCTCACTATGTATTCCGCACTTACTGTTCACACATCAGAAACACTGCCAAGAAACTTTAGTTTCATTCAGAGTTTATTAGATGTTAGATCCAAACCAAAGCTTTCGATTAAATGTTACAGAGTGTTTTATGATTTTGAAAGAGAATTGATTGCATCACTAAAAAAAAGATTTTTGTAACATTTTCTTGAAACTTTTCAATGCCTTTAACTACCTCCCAAGGATGTGGGTTGGACAATTCTGTATTACATAAATATGAACAATTATTGACATATGATGATCAATTTTTCTCTTAAGAATTATTGTCTTTATGTGCCATATTTAACTGGCCCTTAATGTGGCCCTATGAAGGCAAACTTATTTAATTAAATTATTAAATTAAATATAATTACACCTAATTAATTTAAAATAAAAATAGATAATTTTATTTAATGTTCAATCCAGGTCATATTTATTAAAATTAAATTAAAAACATTATAAATAAACCACCAAGAAAATATAAATTAAGATTTTTGACAATGCTAAAAAAAACTTCTGATAAATTCCATCTTTTGGTATAAGAATGTTTTGTAATATATTTTCATAGCCATTTTTATTAAAGGGGTGTGTTTTTTGTAGAAATAAAAGGTTTTTTTAATAGTTCGTGGGGCCAATTTTTGTTTGTTTATTAATTGCAATACTGTTTGACCAATTTACTGTAACATGATTTGACAATCTTTTTTATTAAATGTGTGGGTTTGCCATCTTTTTTAATTTTTGCTAACTTATTTGTATGTTTTTTTAAATAAAAATGTCTGATTATGTATTGTGCATATGCATTTATTTAAATTATTTACAAGCTAATTTACTAAACATGTTTCAAAAGTACTTTATCATTTAGAACTATCAAAAACCAGTGACTTATAATAGGTTTACACAGGGCTGAATTATCCACAAGGAAACCTAGGTAACTGCCTAGGCCCCTGTGGACCCTAGTGCACTCTTCCGCTGCCAAAATGACAAAACATCATAAAAATGATGGAGAGATGGAACAAGGGGGGTTCAATGAGAGTTTTGCAGGTCAGCCCTTCTGGGGTTGCATGCTGCAAGCCCAACAACTCTGCTCAGGATCACAGGGGGTACTAGGGATGGAGCTTCATACATACCCGCAGCCCTACACACCCTCCCTCTCTCATACATACACACACCCTCCCTCATACATACATACATACATGCACACACTGACACACACTCCCTCTTTTATATATACGCAGACTCACATTTCTCATAGACATATACTGTACATACACCCATAATTGCCTCCCCCAGCTTCCTCTGTAGCTATGCAATGCAGGTAGGGCAAGCCTGTGCTCTGATTGACTGAGTGACTGTGTGATGTGAGACTCAGACAAACAGAGCAGAGAAGTGACTGCTGAGGAGTTCCTTGCTACTAAGGACACTCCTCAAAATTCCTGGCTGTCCTCTGCTGTAGTATATGAGGGGCAGGTTCATAAGACTGCTCTATGAGAAAGAAGGGATGGAGCACTTCAGCTGCAGTGCAGAGAGCGTGCGCAGACCTATGGTACTGATTCCGATATCCAAAGACAGAGCAGCAGGACCTCTCCTGGTGCATTGTCTATTAACCATGGAAGTACTATTACAAATGCACATACAGCACTTGCCTACTTTTGAAAAAGCATTTCAGGGAGATTGTGAAAGCAAAACCTATGAGTGCGGTGGTTAAGTGGACGTGTACTGCTACATCTGAGAGGTGTGTCATAAACCTGACTTACATCCACATGTAAATGAGCCCTGAAGCAGTTAGTAAGATCTACTTGTTGATTATATACTTTTCAGGGCTTGTTCATGTATTGGGTATTACAAGTGGTTCCATATAAATGGCCATGAGAAACCTTACTTGAAAATGCATGTAACCATAGGGATCATTGTGCCTTATAACCAATGCAGACAAATGGCACTGATTATACCATTTGAATGTATTAACTATATATATATATATATATATATATATGATTTATTTGTTTTTCCAAGTATATAGCAGCTATATAATGTGGGTAAGGTGCAATCAGATAGACTGCTGGACTCTTTAGGGAGTCAGGGAGATTGCTACTATTTCAGGGAGTCTCCCTGAGGGAGAGTTGGCAAGTTTGCAACAATATCTAAACATTCAATAACTGTACACATTTATACACATAACAAAACCCCAAATCCCAAAAATCCATAATATATTTTTACATAAAATAGCTCAAAAATAAATTGGTTACATTCACCACAAACAAGTAAATAAATAAAAATTCATGGTTTACATCACCAAATAGGACAGAGAGGGGCATATTAAATTGAGGGTGAAATTTTGAAAAACCTCACATGGGGTTTTTCCATAGCCAGAAGGTTTTTGCTATTCAGTTGTTAGGGAGAAATCGAATTCGTGGTAATTTCTATAGGGATTGCCGCTGTTTTTTTCTCGCAGTCCCCCAGCAGGTGCAAAGTCATGGAAAATTCCCGTTATAACTTAAAAATGTAGGGCGTCTCTTCAGAACTGCTTGGACACAGCCCCTAATGACTAATAAGGAAATTGGAAGTTTTCAATTAGTTTAATTAGTTCAATAATAACGTCATTATTGCTTGTTAAAAAATGTCCTCAAATTACCCCCATATTAACTTTTTTGTTCATTTATGCATCCCAAAATTAATCACACTATTTATTTAACAAAAAATAACTGCTTTAAATCAATTTTTAATTTTTTTTTAAATTGGCCTTAAATTATTCCAAAATCCCGTTTTTCAATTTTTTTTGCATTTTTAATTTTATTTGTTTGTAATTAAACAAAAAAGTTTGTTTTTTTAAATAATTTTTTCCTTTTTTCTTATTTTCAAAAAATGCACAAATCAGCCATTTGAAATATGAAAAAATTTTACTTTTGGACAGCAATAAACATTATGTTACGACTAGGCCTGTGCAGCGCCGGAGGTCGCAGACCTTACCTGTCCGGGCACTATGGCGGGGTCCCTTTGGCGGGGGTACTTGCTTCCGGTGTGCGCGGGTGCAGGTGAGTCCTTAAGGATGGTGGCTGGACTGCGGGCTGTGGTTCATGACACTCAGTTACTGGGCACCGCCATCTTAGATTTGGGCATGTGACCTGTTCTGCCTATCCGGTCACAGCATCATCCTGGGAGTCCTAGCAACCAATCATGTACCTCCCTTGGGTACTTAAGGGCTGTGTGGAATTCCTTTAGTTGCCAGTGCAATGTTGTACACAGTGCAAGCTGTGTGCTAGTTCTCAGAGCTCTCTTGTGTTATTGCTGTATCCTGAAGTTCTAGCTGCACTCTGTCACTGCTCAGTTTGCTTTAGTTCCAGCTACAATCAGTCACCACTCAGCTTTGCTTTAGTTCCAGCTCTTAACCCCTATGTGAGGGGTGAGTGCGGTGCAATGCCTAGTGCCGTGCAGGTGTACGTCTGTTACTTATCTTGCGTCGCACCCTCTCACCTTCAGGCCGTGTGTTGAGCAGACGGTCCTGGAACCTCCAAATAGAACACGGACACGATGACCTAGGGGGAAGGAGACGAGGTGAGTACCGTCCTTCCTCACGTCGACCGACACGCCCTACCGAACCGGGGGATAAATTCAGGTTTTAAGTGAAGATCATCATTGGCACTTTTGGCCTCAGATCCCGAATTTTCACCTATCGGTACTCACGCACCAGGTGAAGATCCGTCCTTGCACCGGGTTGCAAAGTTCACCGTCCGCCCATAAAGAAGGAGAGATAGTGACAAACAGGGAGAGACATTACACACAGATATTCCTCACTGTGTCCACTCTTGCTCTTCGTCCGCTCACTCGCCTACAGGTCCCTGTAAGGAGATACACAACACAGCCGTGCAGGGCCTAAACCTATGTCAAGCAACTACACATACTAAAACGGCATCACCCTCAACCTACAGTGTGTGTAGTGCGACAGATATAACAACAACTAAACTTTTGCCCTGCACGGAACACCAATCACAGACTAAATATACAAGAGTAAAACACGGTACTGTCTCTTTAAATGTCTGCCACCTACCTATCCAGAGCTGGCCAGCTCCTCTTCTCGGTGACTGGGGAAACCACTACCTCATGGGTGGAAGCCGTACAGCTCTCCACCACTGCTCACACCTCTCATCCGCCTCTCTGTTAGCGCTGCAGCTAATGGGCTCAGGGCCCTGGGCCTAACGCCCAGGGTCTTACCTGCGGCTCCGACCTAGGTGCCTGCCAAACGGTGGGCTCTGGTAGTGGTCTGGGCCTAATGCCCAGACCACTTATTATGGGGCTCAGGCCTATTTGCCTGCCTATCGGTGGGGCTCATATATAGGGCCTAGTGCCCTCCTGTATTGGTACAGGCCTATGCCTGATTTATGGCCACGGGCCTGGTGCCCGCCTACTTTATTGAGTAGTGACCTGGGCCTAGTACCCAGGCCACTTATACCAGATTAAGAGGGGATCCTTTTATGGGGCCTAATGCCCGCTACTGTGCCCTGGGCCTTGTGCCCGACTAATTGCCCACGGGCCTAGTGCCCGACAATGCTCCACGGGCCTAGCGCCCGACAACCCTGGCGGTCTAGGGAGGGGGGTATATGGTGGGCCTCACGGAGGGCCTACCTGCTACGTTGGAAGAGGCTGCGGGGGGGAGCTTTGTGACGCTCTTTCACTTCCCACCCCCGCAGTCCTCTCCGGTCCTCAGCCGCATTCTTCTGCCGCTGGCCCGTCCTGGCCAGCGGCGCCGCCTCTTCTTCTCTTCCTCCAGCCGGCGCCGCCTGTCTTCTCTCTTGACAGTGGCGTCTTCTGGCCTCTTCCGCGGCCGCCGCCCCTGTTGCCGCGCCGATCTTCCGCTCTTCGGGAGGTCTTCTCTCCTCCCTCTCCGCCGCCGAACTAACTTTCCCCACTCGGCGCCGTCTAATACAAGACGGCGCGAGTGGGCGGGGCTATGACGTGGCGAGCCGCGATTGGCTCGTCGCGTCCGCCTCTGATTGGCTGCTGGCCCGCGAGCCAGGTTTGGCTCGCGGCCAGAGCCAAACGCCCGCCGCACTGACTGCCGTGCCCAACGCCTGACCGGCGCTGGGAGCAGGTACTCTGTCCCAGCGCCGGCTACCTGCCGCTTCTTGGCTGCCGGGCGCCAAGCTTCTCCCGGCGCCAAAGTACCGCCGGCACTGGTGGAAGAGACCGGGCGGTCCCTTAACCAGGTGCCCGCGGTATCTGCACCGACGCTAGGGACATTACTGTCCCAGCACCGTCAACGGATGTGTCCCGCAGAGGACACATCCCCTCTGCCTGCCCCTGCACCTCGGCTGATGCTGGGATCAAACACGTGATCCCAGCACAGCCTTCCACACCTAAGTCTCCTGATTGCTGTGTCCACCGTCCTGCTTGCCTCTTCCTGTTGGAGAACCTGCTATTCCCGTGGTTCTAGTGTCCCCTCCAGTGTTACAGTTCCTAAGTCTGACATACTCCACAATTTCTACAGTTTTCTACTATCAAGCTTCCTTCATTTAATCTTTTAATCATGAATAACACCCCTCTAAGGCCAGCTTCATTTCAATACCAAAAGCCCGTCCTACAGTGATCACCTGTCTTCACCCCGGGTCCAAGTTCAAATCAAGTTCTGACAGTTTGCACTGGCCCTATGGATTCGGCAAGTGGACAGGATCCTGGAGCAGATCTACTGCAAGGTATTGCCAACTGCTTAGAGGGACTAGAAGCCTCACAGCGGCTGCTAGCTCAATTCCTTCAAGATATGTCACTCCGTCAGGATGTATTGCAAGCTTCCCTTGTTACAGTGAACATTCCTGCAGCTACTAATCAATAAGCTGCTCCGATTGCTGCCGCTCCAGCCACTCCATCCCATCTGCATTTACCAACACCTAACAAATTCGATGAAAACACTAAAATGTGTTGCAGATTCCTCAATCAGTGCGATGTCCATTTCACGCTCCAACCTGCGAACTTTCCTACCCCTAAATCTAAGTTCGCCTATATAGTTTCCCTTTTGTCTGGATCCGCTCTAGATTGGGTTTCACCATTATGGGAAAGGTCAGATCCATTACTGGATAATTACACGGACTTTCTGGCATCCTTCTTGAGGATATTTGATGAACCAGGAAGAACAACCAGGGAGAACAACATCAACATCCGCTGAAAACATGCATCTCCGTCAAGGGAATCGTCCAGTCAGCCAGTATGTAATCCAGTTCCAAACTTTATCCTCAGAGTTGAAATGGAACAAGAAAGCTCTGATCTTCGCTTTTTGGAGTGGTCTTTCGGATCGGATAAAAGATTACCTCGCCACACGAGATCTCCCTACCAGTCTAAATGACATTATTTCTCTTTGTAATAAAGTGGATTTACGATATCGTGAATGACAAATTGAAAAAAATATGGGTGATCGTTTCAGATTTCATCCTATCAATACCCCTATAACTTCCTCGTCAGAACCTGTGATTGATGAAAACATGCAGATTAACCCTGCTCGTCTCACTACTGAGGAACGGCAAAGACGCCGGCATAAAAACTTTTGCATGTACTACAGAGAGACTGGTCATTTAGTTGCTTCCTGCTCCCACCATCCAGGAAACCTCCGCGCCTAACTGGCTCCGGAGACACAAGGTTGGGAGTTATGTCATCATCTCCATTTAAAACCAAATCAGCTATGTCCATTACTCTGGAATTAGTAAAATGTTCTCTTTTTCCTTGATTCAGGGGCTGCCGAGAATTTTATTACCGCAGAGCTTATCCGAAATTTCAGATTCCAGTTATATCACTCGATCATACAATCACCCTGTCAGCAGTGGACGGCAGTCAAATTGCCAATGGAATTGTTTCTCTACAAACTCAACCTGTACAAGTTCGTTTGGGGGCACTCCACTCAGAATCCATACAGTTTCTTGTCATTCCCAAGGCCTCTCATGGAATCATTCTGGGCTATCCTTGGCTATGTAAGCACACTCCAAGAATCAATTGGAGCTCCATGCAAGTCCTGTCCTGGGGAGATGCCTGTCATGTATCCTGTCTTCCTTGTATTAAACCTATTTAAGAGATTAACACATCAGAAAATATGCAGATTCCCATCCAGTATATCTCCTTTAGTGACGTCTTTTGTAAAACCAGGGCTGATATCCTGCCTCCACATCAGGATTGGGATTGCCCCATTGAGTTGGTACCTGGCAAAACTCCTCCGCGAGGCTGTACTTACCCGCTGTCTTTACCTGAGACCATGGCTATGTCGGAATATATACAAGAAAACCTACAGAGGGTTTTTATTCGATCTTCCACTTCTCCAGCTTGTGCAGAGTTCTTTTTTGTGTCCAAAAAGGATGGAGGCCTTCGACCCTGCATTGATTACCGATGCTTAAACGACATAACTATTATGAATTGATACCCATTACCCCTCATCACTGAACTTTTTGACAGAGTAAAAGGGGCCACATTATATACAAAATAGGATTTAAGAGGGGCATACAACCTCATTAGAATACATCCAGGCGATGAATGGAAGACCGCCTTCAACATGCGGGACGGACATTTTGAATACTTAGTAATGCCCTTCAGCGTCTGCAACCCACCCGCTGTCTTCCAAAACTTTGTTAATGAAATTTTCTGAGATTTACTGTATGTATCTGTAGTCATTTACCTGGATGACATCCTAATTTTTTCCTCCAGTCTTGAAAAACATTGGTCTCAGGTGAGGGAGGTGCTGAGTCGCCTGAGAAGGAATCACTTATACTGCAAGGTGGAGAAGTGTATATTTGAGGTATCTTCCATTCCATTTTTAGGATATGTCATCTCAGGTTTCGGCCTAGAAATGGATCCCAAGAAAGTACAAGTTATCCTGGACTGGTCTCGTCTCAATTCACTGAAAGCAGTTCAAAGACTCTTAAAGTTTGCCAATTACTACAGGAAATTCTTAAAAGGATTCTCATCCCTAGTGGCACCTATTTCAGCTTTGACCCGCAAGGGGCTAACCCTTCTCAGTGGCCTCCCGAAGCTGAGACAGCCTTCCACATGCTGAAACAGGCTTTCATTTCTGTACCCATCTTATGACAATCTGATATTTATAGTCCTTTTTTCCTGGAGGTAGGATGCCTCATCTGAAGCTGTGGGGGCGGTACTATCACAGAGATTCAAAGATAATAAGGTCCATCCTTGTGGATATTTTTCCAAAAAGTTTTTACCAGCCGAGAGAAACTATCCTATAGGGGAACAAGAACTATTGGCAGTCAAATTAGCCTTCATAGAATGGTGTTATCTTCTTGAGGGAGCTAAATTTCCCATCACCGTATATATGGACCATAGGAACCTACTATTTCGAAAGAACATTCATCATCTCAGTTCATGTTTGGCTCGATGTGCTATATTGTTTTCTCGATTCAACTCTACTTTGACCTTTCGACCAGGATCCCTATACCAAAAGGCTGATGCTCTTTCTCATTCCTTATCCTCTGACAATCTCTCAGAAGATCTTAAAGAGTCTACAGTCTTAGAGCCCAAAGTTTTTGCTACTGTTCACATCCAACCACCTCCTGGAAAAACTTTTGTAACACCAGATCTACGTAAGCAACTTCTAACTTGGGCACATACTTCTCACTTTTCAGGGGACATGGGCATCCGTAAAACTCTGGAATTTTAACAGCGCTCCTATTGGTGGCCAGCCATGAAGTCTGATGTTGCAGAATTCATCTCTGCTTGCACTCTATGTGCCAACATAAAACATCCAGACAAGCTCCTGCAGGAGAGCTTAAGCCTCTATCCATTCTGACTCATGCCTGGTCTCATTTGTCTATGGACTTTGTAACAGATTTACCCATCTCCAATGGCTATACCACCATTTGGGTAGTTATTGACCGATTCTCGAAAATGGTGCACTACTTCTTCTAAAAAAACTACCATCTGCTCTTGATTTAGCCCAACTCTTC
Organism: Taudactylus pleione; assembly: GCA_031769625.1. NCBI lineage: Eukaryota > Metazoa > Chordata > Amphibia > Anura > Myobatrachidae > Taudactylus > Taudactylus pleione. The sequence goes on along the minus strand of JAUIMM010000372.1, from coordinate 5,191,603 downwards.
GTTTGTCATATATTTCATTTACATGGACTTCCTACTGAAATTGTTTACCGAGGAGTCCTGTTTGTGGCCAAATTCTGGAGAGCCTTGTACTCCGTTCTACAAGTCAAACTGAAATTTTCTATGGCTTATCATCCCCAAACCAATGGATCTGCTGAAAGGGTGAATCAAGATCTTGAAACCTTTTTACGGATCTATATGTCATCATCTCAGGATAACTGGTCTCTACCTTGGGCCGAGTTTGCACACAACAGCTCTTATCATTCTTCCACTGGACAAACCCCATTTTTCATAGTTTACAGACTTCATCCCAGAGTTTAAGGATCTACCGGTTTATGATGTTCCAGCCGTGATATCAACATTACAAAATTTTTCACAAGTTTGGACTCGAGTCCATTCTTCCCTTCTAAAAACTGGCAGATAGGAAGAGTAGGGCTGTTCCCAGTATGAAAGTAGGAGACCAAGTTTGGCTATCTACTCGTAATCTACGGCTCAGAGTTCCTTCAATGCAGTTTGCTCCCCGCTTTATTGGTCCCTTCTCCATCACTGAAGTTATCAACCCCGTGGCTTACAAACTGAAGCTTCCTCTTTATCTCAAAATACCAAATTCTTTCCATATCTCCCTATTAAAACCTCTAATTCTCAATCGGTTCCTCAAAGTTTTGCCGCAGACTCCTAAAGTTCAAACAGAGAGAGGAGTTCAAAGTTAAACAAATCTTAGACTCATCTTCGTTATGGACAACTCCAGTATCTTCTAGATTGGAGAGGTTACGGTCCTGAAGAACGATGTTGTGTAAAAGCAGAGGATGTCCATGCACCATGTCTGGTTCGTAAATTCCATACCGAGAATCCAGGAAAACCAAAAAAGTGTCAGGAGGTCACTCATAAAGGAGGGGATACTGTCACGACCAGGCCTGTGCAGCACTGGATGTCGCGGACATTACCTGTGAGGTGAGTCCTGAAGGATGGTGGCTGGACTGCGGGCTGTGGTTCATGACATGCAACTACTGGGCACCGCCATCTTGGATTTGGGCATGTGACCTGTTCTGCCTATCCGGTCACAGCATCATCCTGGGAGTCCTAGCAACCAATCATGCACCTTCCTTGTGTACTTAAGTGCTGTGTGGAAGTCCTTTAGTTGCCAGTGCAATGTTATACACAGCGCAAGCTGTGTGCTAGTTTTCTGAGCTCCCTTGTGTTATTGCTGTATCCTAAAGTTCTAGCTGCACTCTGTCACTGCTCAGTCTGCTTTAGCTCCAGCTGCAATCAGTCACCACTCAGCTTTGCTTTAGCTCCAGCTCTTAACCGCTCGGACTCCTGATTGCTGTGTGCACCATCCTGCTTGCCTCTCCTGCTGGAGAACCTGCCATTCCCGTGGTTCTAGTGTCCCCTCCAGTGTTACAGTCCCTAAGTCTGACATACTCCACAATTTCTACAGTTCTCTACAATCAAACTCTCTTCATTTAATCTTTTATTCTTGAAAAACACCCCTCTAAGGCCAGCTTCATTTCAATACCAAAAGCCCATTCTACGGCCATCACCTGTCTCCACCCTGGGTTCATGTTCAAATCACGTTCTGACACATTATCACTGTTACTCAATATTTTTTTTATTTTTGGGGGGTACAGGCTGTTCTACGAATTTTTTTTAAAATACCTGCAGGTTTTTGTGGTAAAAATTACGGTAACCCTTTTTTGCAATTGGATGCAGCGGGTATCAGGAGCATGCATACCCGTGGTAATGAAAAATGGTCGCTATACCCGCATTCATTTTTGCAGCCAGAATTACTTGGCCAATTGACTATGCCCCAGAAATTAGTATTTTACACAAAGTAAATACACGTAAAACCATAGTGATAATTGGGATTTGCTGGCTAGTGATCCGTAAGGTTATGTTTTGAACCTGTTTAAGGGGGGGAGAAATGGGTAGCCGCACCCGTCTCCACAAGGGACCTCTGGCATACTCTCTAGCTCCTATGTTCTGTACCAGTCCTGGCTCCTGCCCCAATACACACACAAACATGTGGCCTCATCTACTCTCACTACTGCCTTTAATCAAACAAATGAGGTTTGTTGTAATAAAAACAGTCGCAGTGTTCCTTCACCCGCCATTAATGTAGATGATTTTAGTAAAAAAAAGTTGAAAGTAGTAAAGAGAGGTGAGCGCAGGGGCACCAAGAATTGGGGAGTGGGTACTACTTACACATGCATGGACCGGCTGGAGGGGTCTGGCGGGGGGGCCCGGCCAGGTCAGAAGTACATCTGGCAAAGAGAGAGGAAACTGCTGCTTCTCAGTGACAACAGTCTCTCTCCCAGCCCAGTACACGCTGCTGTGTACTGGACTGCGGAGGGTCCAGGGAGGCTGCTACTGAGCAGCAGCCTCCTCTCTTTCCCTTTATGCGGGACGATCGCACTGTTTGGCCACCCCTCTGGATCTGCCCACTGATTGGAAAAATCCAATCACCTTCCAGCGCGGATTAGACTTTTTATTATAAAAATGTGAGCGGACATAGCCATGTTCCCTCCCTTTATCCGGGCAATTCAATGCTCTTGACGGCCCTGTGTGTGTGTTCCTGTGCGTGTGTGCGTGTGTGGGGGGGGTTACAACGTGGGCTTTAATTTGACATTTTTACAGTTTTCATCATGTATATAAACAAAAGTATCCCCCAACTTAAAATGTAAGGTCAGAAATAAACAATTCTAGAATAATATGGACCCTGCACTGTACTATTATCACCGGTATACTGTACTATTGTCACTAGTATATGTATTTAATAATCTGCACAGTGATAGATTTTTCTTTAACATTGCAATTCTTTGGGAATGCAGTTGCTGCAAATATTTTCTTTAAATTATTTGTAATTATTTTGATCTCTGTGTCTCACTGACACGAGGTGCATGTCTGCTTTCCACTTCTGAAAAAGGTTTCTATTGTCGCTACTATGTGCACTATTACTGTCCAAAATGTAATTGCAATATTGGAAAAAGTAAAAGTGTCACTTCATAAAACTTTAACATTTCCAATTTTCACCTTAAATACTTCTTATTTAAGCCTCATTTAAGGCTTGATTCACAGTTGAACGAAAAGCATCTTCCCATATTGAGAAATAAATCTTGATTTCAACTTGTACTAAGATTCAACCGCATCAATGTGAACGTATCGCCACCATCCCACTGGTGAAAGTAGTTGTCATCATCATTAGCACACATTTGCACCTACCCTCCCCTTGGTGCATGAGATCTGACTGATGTTGGATGGATCCCTGCATATGCTCACTTCTCAATAGTCCACAATTCCATCAACACACCCACAATAAACTTACCCTATGTGCAGTGCAAATGCATAGGTGTCTCTGGGAGTGGTGACACCCAGTGCGGCACTTACTGACCTCTCATGTGCGTCTTCAGAGTGTGCACATTAAAGGGAGTGTGACCTTGTGCCCACAAGGCTATGCCCCCTCGTGGGTCAGTTTGGGGGCATAACCATGTGTCATGCCCCGTCTTCATCATGCTGGGGGCTCTGCTATTTTGATGTCACCTTCTCGAATGGTGTCATCCGGTGTAGCTGTACCCCCTTGCCACGTTAAACCTTCCAATTCGCCTGTAATTGCTCTAAGCTACATGCACAAATGCGTGTACAGTTTGGGAAACATCGCAGGGACACCCATATGTACTCAACTACTAAAAAACCTATCGCAAAGGTACTAAAAATAATTAATAATAAATAAAGAATTGAAGTGATGAACCCCTATTATCAAAATATCTTTTTTGAAGTCAATTCATGTAAGGGGGTGTCACTCCATGATATGGAAGGTTTTAACCAATATATTGGGAGTCACAGACACAGGGCCTGATTCAGAGATGGACGCTCTGAACGAGCGCTCGCTCTGAACCAGGGCATTTTTTTTTTTCCCTCGGCCTCCTGGCCGCTCGCATAGCTGTGGGTGACCACCCACAGCTATTGCGAGCGGCCAGGTTGATGGTCGCGATGGTCAAGACCATCGCGACTATCGGGCTTGCGACGAGACCCTTGTGGTAGGGTCGGGTGGCTGCAAGCCCCAGAGAGCTTCTGGCTCTAATAGAGCCGGAAGCTCTCCCACTGACATCACTGGTGATGTCAGTGGGGCCACCCACAAATGGCAGGCATTCCTTCGGGAACGCCTCCGTTTGGCCAGCCACCCCCCTGCTCGCCTACCAAATGGGGCGAGCTGTCAATCACCATCGACAGCTCGCACCCTTTGGTGCGAGACCCGGAGCGACGGAGCACCCGTCGCTAGCCGGGTCTCGTGCATGCGCACGACGGAGCCGGCTCCATTATGCGCATGCCCAGTGGGCAAACATCGACCCGGTTGCGAGCACTCAGCGCTTGCGACCGAGTCTGAATCAGGCCCACAGTACAAAGTATATTATACAGGTGTTTCACTAGCTATTGGCCCAAAAAAATTTCTTATAACTTTTAAAGTAAGTGACGTAATTTAGTGACATATTCCACAGACATACATTGGCCTATGAGAAACATGAGGAAGTCATAGCAAGATATATACAAATATTCTCAGCGCTAATTCAACACTTAAGTTAAAAATGCTACACCTGCTGCAGAATAATAGAGAGGTATTGCCCACCTCATAAACACTAGAAAAAATAGATCACAATTCTGCGCTGGTGCATGTATATAATCATAGAAACATTTATTCAGCAGTAAATATCTTATAAGATCAGGTCAAAAACCAACTTGTATAAAAGGTTGCTAATTGCAGCAATATAAGATAAAATTGACACAATTATAAAAGTAACATACAGAGTTGCAACAACAAAAAAAGATCCAATAAAAGATTCCCCTCTGTACTTGTGTGCCATGAGAGTCTGTGGCTTGCTATGGTACATTTTCCCTTTTAACAAGCCCCATAGGAAGAAATCCAGTGGTTTAAGGTCAGGTGACCTTGGCGGCCAAAGTCCCTTGGAAATGACACAATCATCAAAGAATGAAGCAATTTCAGCCATATTGGCATTGGAGGTGTGGCAGGTGGCACCATCCTGCTGAAAGTGACTCAGTTTTCCAGTACGTCTGGACATCTGGACAATAAATATACGTTTTTTAGCTGTGTACCAGTTCATATCGGCACATAACACACAGACACGATGAACATGGACGCCACAGTACACAACACCATTGTCAGAAGCAGAAATACCTACTGACTAGCAGTGACGGCTCCAGTGGCCATCATAGGGGAACCACACATACTGTCATCCTCACCATTATAGTCCACATTATAAGGATATCCATACTTGATAATAGGCGACTTACAGTAATTAATACCTCAGTCAATTTGATTTAACCATATGGACTCAAGCATGTATATCATTAAAACCTGGACTGTAATGGAAGAGTTTGTGAACCTCTGGCATAGAGGAAGATATGGGTGAAGAAATTACTTATACCAACTTTGTTCACCCTAGTGTTCTGTAATAAAATGTGACTTTCACTAGTAGTAAGTTCATAGGTGGTTCACCTTACTGAAGTAGTTTTCTCTTCATAGGCACCTACTAGCATCTTAGGACTAACATTACATATTACAATAATAACACATATCATCAGCATTAAACCTACACCTTAGTGTTTAAATGAACTCCCCATATACAATATACCAAAATTGGTCTTACTTATACAATTAGCTTTAACCAAAATATTAAATAAAAACAATGCTATAATCAGTTTAAGGGCTCTATTTACTACAATCCACATTTTGAATGCAGATTGATGTGTGATATTACCAAGTGAAATCGCATTGCGAATTCAGGCAATATCTCAGGGATTTACTAAAAATCCCTTGCAGGGATAGAGCTTGCGATAAAGCTATGTCCCTGCGAATCCCCTCCGCACTCTTATCACGGTATTTTCGCAAAAAATACAGTGAAAAGTGCCGACGCATGCGCCGACCGACTGTTGCTAAGCCCTGCCCCCATCGCTAAGCCCCACCCCTGCAATCACGAACCCCCCGTGATCCCCCCTCCCACCCCCATGACCACCTCTCCCTAAATTACACTTACCTGCAGTGATCGGTGCTCCGGTGATGTCATCCTTGGCTCCGTTCAGCTGACATCCCATCCTGCACTGGGACCCAGTCAGGTGATGACCGGGCCCCAGTGCAGGCTGGGAGACCAGTGGACTGGAGGGGAGACATCACTGGAGCCCTGATCACCGGTCCCTGGACTCAGGTAAGTTAGTTTTTTTTGTAACTAATTTTTTTTTTTTACAGTGTATCAGCATGCGGTCTGTTTAGACCACACAGCTGATCACTGGGGCCGGCTCCGGGTTCTGCTCTGCCCGTTAGAGCAGAGCAGGAGTCCGGTAACTGGGGAAGACCCTGGATAACGCCACCTCCATGTGGCGTTATTATAACAGGGCTTTCCCCGGTATTTTTTTCACAATTTATTTTTAGTAACTTTATCCAGATCACATTTCCCATTACAATTATGGGAAATGCGATCTGCTTACTAAAAATAAGTGATAATTAGGGGTTGGAGTAGAATTTTACGAATTCTACTCCAATTGCCCTTTAATAACTTTGGGTGATGCTAAAATAATGTGAAAAGGGTGTGAAAACACCCTTTTTCACTTTATTTTAGTAAAAATAATGTTAATAAATAGAGCTCTAAGTAACTAAAGTATTGCTGTTGCTATTACAATTTGTACCAAGTCTGTAAGTGGCCACTGATTTGTTGGTGCACATAGATGTCAGTTGGAACTCAGGTTTTAGTTTGTAGTAATCATTGTGATCTTCTGAACTAGGTCTTATTCAATAATTTCTGTTTAGAAATATTAGTTCAGTTAACGTAAAGTTATTCCTTCAATTTCCGGATAAGACCAAAGGTGATTGTCCCTCTGTAGAATTTTACATGTAAACCATTACCCTGAATATCTTCCTCAATGGGGCTGTTTTATTACACAGAAATAACATTATGCTAATTTCATCTGATGTATTTATCTAATGTTAAATATAGCAGTCAAGGCTGAAGAGCATAAGGTGGTCTGTAGAGATACTGTCACTATTGTTGCACCATACAGTTTTTTGTACTTTGTTATAGTGCCAAATTGATTTTCACTCCAGGTCCTTTCCTAAATATTTGAGTCCAACTTTAAAGGAAAGTCTTTTATACCCCTTTCACACCAAAATCCCCGGTTTGAGATGGGATTTTGAATACACATGTCTTAGCTGAGTTACAGCAGGTCTTAGTGCCCGCTGCAATCTCCCACCTGGGTAGTGCTGGAGTGAGGCAGCGTAAGAACGCACTCCTTCTAACAATGGTGACCTTGTTCAGAAGTGACTCTCCTGCAGCTGCTTAACTGGAGGGATGGGGGCTTTAGGGTGATTTCCCCCCTTTGTAGCATGGTATCCTTCACTGTCACATCAAAAATGAGCCAGATGATAAATGGACCTTGCATGCATTTCAGTTAGCTGAAATCAGACCCCAGCACCAAAGACACCAGGAAATATCGCAATGTCGTACAGGTTTAATATAAGAAAAATGGGATTAAAAATTCATACATGAATTAAATATAAATACACATATTACATAAGATCACCCAAATCATGAAGGCTGGAACCATCCACAACCAGCAAAAAGGAGCTCCAAGCTAGCGTGGGACTTTAGAATGATGATGTCACAGTGATAGTGATAGCATCCAGGCATTCCATTGTTGTCAACTTCCTCGGGGACAAGGTTTCCATTAAGATAATGGTACTTAAATAATGCAACTCCAAAACATATTAAATTAATAATGGTGTGACTAATTAAAATACAAAACACTGTTATTGTCTTATACATGTTACATATAGAGATAAAATATAGAAATTGGTATAAATGTCTCACCCAAAAAGGAGGCCATTACTGTACACTTACAAAGCACCACATGAGACATATTGTTATCAACATGCACCCTAGGAAAAAGATGCCAATAAGTCTCATTGGATGATAAAGTCATATGCTAGCCTGGACTGGAAAGGGATATTATACTCCAACAAAATGGCTATTACCTAGGAGCAGCCATATTTGAGGGATTTTGATACAATTATAACAAACTAGTCTCCAACAAAATAGTGGAGTCTATTACCTAGATGTGGCCATATTTGAGGGGTTTTGCTTATATGAGATGAAAAATAAAATTAATTTCTGTGGCCACATTTGGAAAGATTCGCCTTCTTTAGAAATTGTTGCCTTCCTTAGGTGGATATAAGATATAGGGCCTGATTCAGAGCCAGACGCAATTAGCGCTCGCTCGTCCAGAAAATAGGGGTGGCTATTCAAATGAACCGTTCGCTGTTTGCGGTCTGTTCACGCCTCTAGGTCTGAACGAGCGTTCAAAACTTGCGGTCGTTTTTTAGGAAACTACTCCCCCTGGCCGCTCGCATCCTACGTCATGTCCGCTATTTATTAGATTAATCAAGTACATCGAACAGGGTCTGAACTGCTCGCTATTCTTGTGGTTGGTTTTTGCTACCACAATCTTGCGAGCAGTTCTGGCTATAAAATAACCCAGTGACGTGGTCAATGACGCTGCTGTATTAATTATGCACACCCATAAAACGCCCGTTTTGACCTTTAAGCACGCCTGCGTTCGGATCTCCACTCCCCATTTTCAAGCACCTTCCCCTGTTACCACCCACATACGCCTCATTCTGTCACTCAAAATAGCAGGCATTCGCTATATTGCGAGCACATGAATTTCGGCCGCACTGACTGGTTCGCGCATACGTATAACGATCCGTACGCATGCGCAGACGTGCGAACATAGCTCGGAACGAGCATACTGCCGTTAGCGAGTGGCTCTGAATGAGGGCCTTAGTCCCAAGCAATTGCTTACAGATGGTTTAAAGGTTAAAAGCAATTTATTACAAGCAGTGATATAAAAATAGTAGGTAGCACACAAACAAAAAGACTTATCTGCCCTTATCTACCCATAGAGGGGTCTCTGGTACAGGATCTCAGTTCCAACATGTTTTGTCTATGGAAATCACTTCAACATGGGCTTCATCTCCATGATGAAGTCTTAAAGCAATTGCTTGGGACTAAATGTTCCTATGTATGTTTTTTAATTCCATTTATTTGGTGTTACTGCAGTGTATGTTTTATCAAACAGTGCACACTATGTTTTAGTTTCTTACCATTTACATATATTGTATCATTTGATGGGTTTTTTGACCGAAGAACTACAAACAAGATAAGTCAGTATTTCCTTTTTTTCCCCCACTGTTGGGTTGAATTTATATACAGTACACACTATCAGGCTATCTATATTGACTACACTGTTCATGATATCCTTAATTCGTGACTCACCATATATATATATATATATATATATATATATATATATATATATATACATATAAAATCAAATGTCCTGACTGACTCATTGACTGACTGGCAGACTCATCAATGTCCAGCTCAAACCCCCAGACCTAGAAACATGAAAATCGGGGAGTATATTCCTTTCATGATGTAGGTGCCCAATAAGAAGGGATTTTTCAAAATTTGACTCGTAATGGGGGTGAAAAGGGCTAAAATGTTTCCTCCTCTGTGCAATGTACTGACTGACTCATTGTGGCTGCAGCACAGTTCAAGATTCAAACACCAACTGTCATTCCAAGTGCTGCTTTGAATAGTGAGGGAAGGGAATGTGTTACTGCAGAGGTGAAAGAGGAAATATGTTGTAACAATAGTGAGAAGGGAATTTGTTTCTAAACAGGTGAGGGAGGAGAATGTCAAATGTGTTGCTATGGGATGAGGGAAGGAAATGTGTTACAACATGGGCGAGGGAGGAGGATGTGTTACTACAGGGATGAGCAGGGTAATGTGTTACTCCAGAGGTGAGGGAGGGGAATAAGTTACTACAGGTGTGAGTAAAGGTAATGTGTAACTACAGGTGTGAGGGAAGGATTGCATTTCTACACAGGTGAGGGAGGGGAATGTTGAATGTGTTAAAAACATGGGCGAAGGAGGGGAATGTGTTACTACAGAGATGAGAGGGTGTAATATATTAGTACAAAGGTGAGGGCGGGTAATGTCTTACTATAGCAGTGAGGGAGGGGATACAATATATATATTGTTACCATGTGGGGGCACTCATTGCTGATCCAATAAAGAGTATGTGTGTGACAGCCGACATTTCAATGTTTATTTAAAACATTTTCCTCAGGGTGCATAAAACATAATTACACTTACCAACTTAAGTACCAAACAGACCCCCGCCATCCATGATGCTGGACCGCCCGCTCCGGTGCTGCAATCACGTCACCAATCACACGAGATCCAGCAGCAGGGACAGCGCACTGCATGAGCTGCAAATAACAAGTGTGATAGGTAACTGGTTGTCAAGGAAACCCATAAACAAACCCATATGAATACAAACAGCATTAATCAATAATAGCTATACATGCCTGTAGTGTATTACAGTCTCTCAAATACACCACAATTGTATCTTGAAATATCAATAGAGCATGACCAGCATGTGTGAAAAATTCAAATATATAAACACACATGCAAACCAAAGAAATCACATGGAGCCTATACATTACATGCAAAATAGTCTTTACATGGCCACCGGTGTACACTACTACCTGATAATATGTAATATATAATATCTATACCGATTATGACAGACCAACTAAGAGACACCGTCCTACATATATTAGAAGATTGGCTAGATAATATAATGCCATTTCTGGAATCAATGTCACAATATACAGACAAGCAAATAAATAAAAAAATAAAAAAATCATTAATTCATTAACCTGATTAATGCTGTGGTAAATGAGCTACAGCAGCAAAACAAATTTAAAACAATAAAAATTTTCAAAACACAAAATTATAAAAAACAAGACAATCCTAAAGTGTCATTCAGGCCTTTTGGGGACAAGGTCTTCAATCGATGTATCCATCTGCTTTCTGCTCGTAATAAAATCATTACATTTTAGCACCTTGGTCTTGGCCTAAAGTAATAAGTCCTTCGCATATCCACGTTGATGGAATTTCACAACCATGTTATCTAGTTCTGCTTCTACTTTTTCAGCTTCACTCGTAATCCTACATGGCTGAAGCATTTGTGAGAAAGGCAGCCCTCTTTTCAAGGGTAATTGCTCGATGTGAGGAGGAGATTAATGCAATATGTAAGTTTAGCGAACAATGATGCATAACTTTTCTATTTGACAAGTGAATACACACATCCAACTAATGAACCTGGTGGTAATCTGTGCATGATGTGAGTATTGCTGCTGATGGAGAAGCATTTGTTGTTAATAAGGATTCCAAAAGATCTTGAGGACCTGTCCATAGCAAAAATAAATCATCAATGTGTGTAACTACACAGGTGAGGGAGGGGAATGTCAAATGTGTTACTATGGGGTGAGGAAAGGGAATGTGTTACAACACGACGAGGTAGGAGAATTTGTCACTGCAGAGGTGATCGGGGGTAATATGTTACTTCAGAGGTGAGGGAGGGGAATAAGTTACTATATGTGTGAGTGAGGGCAATGTGTTACTACAGGGAGGGATTGTTTTTCTACACAGGTGACGGAGGGGAATGTCGAATGTGTCAAAAACATGGACGAGGGAGAGAAATGTCTTACTACAGAGGTGAGGGACTGTAATATGTCAGCACACAGGTGAGGGAGGGTAATGTGTTACTATAGCAGTGAGGGAGGGGATACATTACTATAGAGGTGAAGGATTAATGTGTTACTGGAGTAGTGAGATGCAAATGGAATCAGTAAATATTTATTTATTTATTAACAGTTTCTTATATAGTGCAGCATGTTCCATTGCGCTTTATAATTGGAAACCTTTATAGAACAAAACAGGGTAATGACAGACAGACATAGAGGTAAGAGGGCCCTGCTTGCAAGCTTACAATCTATAGGGAAATATGCATTGATACACAAGGATAGGTGCTATATATTGCAATTTGGTCTGGCCAGAATGCAGAGTTTCTTGGTGGGCTGCATGATCCAGTCACACAGGAATGTCGGCCAAATGTCGGCCAAATGTCGGCCAAATGAGTATGTGAAAGAAAGACAATGTGTGAGGTTATGTGTGGACTGTGAGAGGGGATGTAATAAGACATGGAAGCTATGAAGGTTATGTGGTCGGTTCTGGAATCTGAAGAGGTGAGTTTTCAGGGATCGCTTGAAGGATTGAAGACTAGAGGTAAGTCTTATTGTGCGTGGTAAGGCATTCCATAGAGTGGGTGCGGCCCAAAGAAAGTCCTGTAAAATGGGAGCAAGTAATGCATGGGGATGAGAGACGCAGATCTTGTGCTGAGCGGAGAGGTCGGGTTGGGAGATATTTTGAGATGAGTGAAGAGATGTATGTTGGTGTAATTTGATTAATGGCCTTATGTGTAACTAACAGTAAACCGGCAACCAACGGAGTCACTGAAAGAGTGGGGCAGCAGATGATGAACATTTGGCAAGGAAAAGCCTCGCAGCTGCATTCATAATGGATTGTATTGGAGATAGCCTGTTTTTGGGAAGACCAGTAAGGAGACTCTTGCAATAGTCAATACAGGAAATAATGAGTGCATGGATTAGTTTTTGCAGTGTCTTGTGTGAGATATTGTCAAATTTTGGATATGTTTATTAGATGTATGTAACATGATTTTGAGACAGATTGAATGTAGGGAGCAAAGGACAGTTCAGAGTCAAGGATGACACCTAGGCAGCTTGTGGGGCGGGGTGGATTGTTGAGTTATCAACAGTGATAAAGAGATCAGGTTGGTAACTGTTATTGTCTGGTAAAAATATAATTAATTATGTTTTAGAAATATTAAGTTTCAGGTGGCGAGATGACATCCAAGATGAAATGGCAGAAATACATTCAGTGACACGGACGACAAAAATACAGATGGTGATAAATCTGGAGAGGATAGGTATATTTGAGTATCATCCGCATACAGATGGTACTGAAATCCAAAGAGCAGATTCGTTTGCCAAGAGAGGTGGTAAAGATTGAGAATAGCAAAGGCCCTAAGATAGAGCCTTGCGGTACTCCAACTGATAAAGGTAGCAAAGAGGAGGCAGAATCAGAAAAACTAACAGAAAAAGAGCGATCAGATAGGTAGGAAGTGAACCAAGAAAGAGCCGTGTCCTTAAGACCTAGGGATTGTAATGTTTGTATGAGAAGAAAGTGGGCAACAGTGTCAAAAGCAGCAGAGAGATCTAAAAGCATTAGGACTGCGTAATGGCCTTTAGCCTTGGCAGTGACCAGATCATTTACTACCTAAGTCAATGCTGTCTCTGCTGAGTGCTGGGAACAAAAGCCAAACTGAAGTGGGTCCAATAAGTTGTGGGTGTTAAGAAAGTGTGTGAGGCGAGTGTAGACATGTCTCTCCAGTAGCTTGGAGGAGCATGGGAGCTGGGAGATAGGACGGTAATTTGAGAGAGTGTTAGGGTCAGAATTTTGTTTTTTCAGAATGGGAGTATTCACTGCATGCTTGAACAGTGATGGAAAGATGCCAGTAGAGAGAGAGAGAGATTACAGATTTTAGTTACGGTTGGGATAAGCGTAGATACTTCATCTTCATTTGTGAGGACAAATGAAGAGAATGTGCCAGAAGGTTCAGGTAGGGAATTGAGCAGGTCACTTGCTGAGGAAGAACATACAATTTAATTTAGGATATTATCAATCTTGTCCTTAAAATAGGAAGCAAGATCATATGCACAGAGAGTAGCAGGTGGCATTGGTGAGGGAGGGGTAAGAAGCAGTTTAAATGTATTATAAAGTTGCTTGGGGTTAGAGGCTTGAGCAGAGATAAGAGTTTGGAAATCTGATTGTTTGGCAGTGTCTAGAGCAGTACGGTAAGAGTTGTAGATAGTCTTATATCTAGTCACATGTAGTACGAGTCTTTTGCCACTGACATTCTACTTTACGTGAGAGTTTTTGTAGATGCTTTGTTAAGTTAGAATGCCACGGTTGACGTCTAAGTCTACGCAGAGTGTGATAGGTAGATGGAGCTACTTCATCGAGGGCTTTTACTCATATCTGGTTTAGGTGTGATGCAGCAGTCTCAGGAGAAGTGAATGTAGAAATTCGTGAGAGTCGTTGTTGTAGAGAGGTAGATAGTTGTTGAAAGTTAATAGCATTAATATTTCTGCAGGTTTTAGGAGGTTTGGTTGATTTCACTGACATTGAGGTTGATATAATGGAGGAGAGCGTGCAAGTGATAAGGTTGTGATCTGAGAGAGAGAAAGGAGCATTAGTCAAGGCAGTGGCCCTCCTTATGAGTAGAGGAGTCAGTCCATTGGGAGAGGCCAAGAGAGGAGGTTAGAGAGAGTAGTTTGGAAGCATGAAGAGATTGTGGACTGTCAATGGGGATATTGAAATCACCCATAATGATGGTGGAGATATCTGAGGATAGGAAGTGAGGGAGCCAGGCTGAAAAATGTTCCAGAAATTGTTGAGGTGGCCCAGGTGGGTGATAGATAGCAGCAACTCGCAGAGAGAAAGGGGTGATTATGTAATTGTAAGTGAAGGTACCTGTGAGAGAACAGTGAATGTGAAAGATTGGGAGAGTAATATTCCTACCCCACCTGCTTTACAATTACCTGGCCTGGAGGTGTGTGAGAAGTGTAGGTTACCATGTGAAAGTGCAGCAGGGGAGACAGTGTGTGATTGTGTGAGCCATGTTTCTGTTATTGACAGAAGGTTGAGGTTAGTTGAAATAAAGACGTCATGGATGGATGTTAGTTTGTTGCTGACAGAGCATGCATTCCATAAGGCACATTTTAGTGACTTGGAGGGAGAAGGGATGCACGCACTGTTTATGAGGTTAGCTGGATTTATAGTTCGTTGTGGGTGTGGCATGTGGGTCGGACCTGGATTTGGAGATATGTCACCAGCTAATAGAAGCAACAGGAGAGAGATATAAATATATTTGTGGGATTTGTCTGAATGATTTTTATGGCGAGAGGTTGTAGTTGTGATTGTCAATGTGTATAGATAATTTAAAAGCTCATGTGTGTTTGTAAGAGAGAAAAGTAATGAGGCAGCAAAATGTACAGAAGGTTGAGCTGCAGGGAGAGTAAAGGATGTAATAGTCTTAGAGATGATTCCATGGAGTGAGATCATTAATAGAAGTTTTTGATACATTTTTTCAAAACTTTCAAAAATGTACAACACACAAACTACTCTTAAGGAATGATATTGTAATTACCTTGTCTTAGATGTTGTTCAATGTTTGTTCAACTGTTTTATAACTGTTACATAAGTTAAACTTTGTGTTAAAACACACTCTAGCTGCATACACACACAACGATTTTGTTACCAACGATTTTATGAACGATTTTCTGTCAGATTATCTGTCAGATTATATGTCAGATTTTTTAAAGTGTAATGAATGATTTTTTGAACTACAAATGATTTTGTAACTTCCCTTAATGAAATTTGTTCAGTTGGTCAGTCAGAATGAACTACAAACTACAAACGAGAACGCGCATGAACAATAATCGTTCATCGTTATAACTCAGAAACTGAACTTTTTTTCAATGATTTAAAGATAACGGCGTCGTTATAGTTAAATTGTTCAAAAAATCGTTATGTGTGCATGCACCTTTAGTGCTTATAATACACGGCTGCCATTGTCATCTACGGCTGCCTCTATACTGATTCTGAACTTAAAGAAAGTCTGATTGAGACATACTACAGCTGAGCACAAATGCTCCACTAATCAAAGAAGAAATTTAGCACTGGGTTTGTGTAAACACAAGCAGTATCCTACAATAAACTAGGCATCACTGAACAACATCCCCCACCCAGGTAATACAAATGACAATCAAGTCATTACATCTCAATCTTTCCTAACAGAAATAAATTCCATTATTTATTTATTTATTATTTATTACCAGTTATTAATATAGCGCACACATATTCTGCAGCGCTTTACAGAATATATTTGGTCATTCACATCAGGCCCTGCCCCAGTGGAGCTTACACTCGATATTCCCTATCACATGCGCACACACATACACACTAAGATTAAGTTGTGTTGGGAGCCAATTAACCTACCAGTATATTTTTGTAGTGTGGGAAGAAACCAGAGTACCCGAAGGAAACCCACGCAAGCACAGGGAGAATATACAAACTCTGCACAGGTAGGGCCGTGGTGGGATTCGAACCCATGACCTCAGTGCTGTGAGGCAGTAATGCTAACCATTACACCATCTGTGCTGCCTTATGTAGAAATGTAACAATAATAATAATAAAATGTAGCTTGCAAGATGGAAATGGGTAACATACTATTTAAAACCCAAACAGCTGATCTGAGTGATTGCAAAGCACTAGTAAGATTATGCAGCTTGGAGAATAGGTACCGTAACACACCTGCAGGGATGAAAATAAATATCTAAGGTTTAGGTAAGGCTGAGCACATCAGCTAGTATATACTGTATATATATATTGTCGAAGCTGGTTTAGTGGCTGAGACAGAATCAGTGTAAAATTAGCTTGGAGCGACGCCATCTTGCAAATGGCAACCAGACTCCATCTGAAAAATAAGAATCTGCACGATGCCATTTTGCGAATGGTCGTCCAGCGCCATTTTAGAGAAACTTACACTTAAGTACATACAGCGATGCTATTATTAGCATCATGCGATCGCATATTTCACCATACCCCATACACACATTAAAAATACGCACATTAGCGAATGCATAATATCCTGCATGCGAATGCTGTTTATTAGCTGCATGCATACGCATCTACCCCAAGTTAAAAGTCCTCACTACATAAATCTAACTAGCATCTTTTCCCAAACCCCTAATACTTAAACTCTGCACACTCACATAAAAGGTTCCATAGCTTCAAAGTGTAATATTCAAAGTTTATTCATTTATTATTAACGTTGTGGAATAAATATTATTTAATATCTAAGGTTTAGTATATGATAAGTAAACCGTGTTTAGTGTTGTACTAATCTACTCTTTCTCAACAGCTTTCTGGTGTCATCGGTGAGAAGATCGCAACATGCGTTCGCAACTTATGGACTGTAGAGAGTTAAAATACTAAAATGTACTTTGCAATATTAGCAGCTTAGATTTGCATGCAGCCGGAAAAAGGAGACAAAAAGGCTTTTGGAGGCTGACCTGTGTCCATTTGAACTGAAGTGACCTGTTTAGTATTTGTATCACACTGTTGGGATAGGAGTTTAAAGGTGGGGGTTTGGGAGGCCCTTTTCACAGGTGAGGGGAGGAGTATGGCATTCTGAGAACACACATGCTGGCAGACACACTTGGAGGAGGGAATTAAGAGAGAGAGGTCTTCCTATCACAAGACAAACAAAAATGGGACTTTGTACCCCTGGAATATCACTAAGTATATTGTTGCTAAACTGTACAGTAGTTAGTCTATTTGGGTCTCTGTAGCTAGTTGTGTGTTTTTATCTGTAATGTAGCTTATAAAGATTGTATATAACAAGTTTGTAGTTAAAGGAATTCATAAGTCTGTGTTAGCATATAGTGGATGATATAGCTAGCCTGTAAGATTATCATCCACGCTGCAGTGTACAATTGTTTTTGTAGTGTGTGAAACAGAACTTTGGTATTTGTAATGATCGGTGTTGGTTGATATAATTGTGTTGAGATCCGCTGGTGAGCTGTGTTAGGACCTGGAACCAAGTTCCAAGCATTGGAATGGTGAATTACTACCGTAGTAGTTTGATCATGGCTATAAGACTGGCATAGGTTTGGTGTTATTTCAGTGTTATGATAGAATTGTGTATTGTGAGTACTGGTATTTTGGCCACTATATGGTACTTACTATCTGAATAAGTTTGTATAGTACCATGAATGTAATCATAGGCTGGTATCGGTGTTATATCATGGAAGTTTAATTAATAACAGCTTTGAATGGTACAAGTAATAACCCTGTGTAAGATAGTTAAAGATGGCTGCCAGCAAGTGGGTTAGACAATGGCATTACATGTGATACTCCCCTCCCCCCCCCCCATTGAAACATGTGCTTGATTCATGGAAGTTGTGAATTAATAGTCTTGTAATTATAGTTATAATTCTACTCAGTTTTGTTGTTGTATAGTACAAATAGGTTGTTGTAGTTATTATAATTGTAATCATTAATGAATATATGATTTACAGAGTTACAAAATTATGTGCGTTTTCAAAATGGAGTTTGTCTAGAGACCATGTGGTTTGGACAATAGGGCATGGGTAATTCCCAACCCCCCCCCCCACACACACACACACACACACACACCCTCACCAGCCATCTTGGACATGTTTTCTCTCTCTCTCTCTCTCTCTCTCTCTCTCTCTCTCTCTCATCGCTGTTTTATGCATATGTATAACTGTACCTTGGGTCTGTATAATTTCTTTGCGCTAAATTGTCTTTAGATCACAGCGTGTAACCTACTGTTTTTATGTTGAATAATATACTTTGTGCTTTGGAAACACATTTTCAAGGTCTGAAGGCTTTTATTTTACTGTATGACTGCGTATGCAAATAGCGTAAATTTTAGAAGGTATAGGCAGGACTTAGAAGGTATAGGAAGGATTGTACCAGAGGTTTAATTACGATATAACAATATATATCCTGACGATATATGTGACAATACATCTGAAATGTTGATGATACAGTTGGTGTTTGTCTGAACTTTTTTGAAATCCGGGGAGTGCCGCCCTATGTTGGAAGTTTTGTACTATTGAAGTCTGAATGATTCCCGGGAGGGCACCCATGTTTAAGGTATATTTTATATGGAGTGCAGGTCATCTACCATTATTTATTTTATATATATATAATCACCAAGGAATGGCGACACTCTGCGGCTTGTAGAAATGCTAGAAATGTATTCCTTATTCCAACATTTCAAGTTATTGACTTGTCATCAGGGATACTAGTCGATAACTCGAAACGTTGGAATAAGGAATACATTTCTTGCATCACTACAAGCCACAGAGTGCCACCACTCCTCGGTTATTACGGTTATTATATTAGGACAGATCCTGTCCATGTAGGGCACCAGCGCAAAAATCATTGGAGTTTATTAAGTGAGTGCCGGGACTATTGTGCTATATATATATATATATATATATATATATATAGGCAGGACCCAGTTTCATGTTTAAAATGTATGCAAGCTTGAGCCCAAGATGGCAGATCAAGTTCATTTATCTGAGAATCAGTGTAGGGACTGGCTAGATGATGACCGTGAAGCGGTGGCCAGCTTAACAAATTATTGCAATATTTTGGAACCAACATTCCCTATGTTCAAAGGAGTTGCAGTTTGAAAAGCATGTGAGTGCCGAGTTTGTATGATATTTTTTATATATATATATATATATATATATATATTTATATATATATATTATATTCCATGGCCTGGCACTTAGGGATCTGCAGCCGGTGCCCTCACAAGTGAAGGATACAGAGTGGAGATGCATCACTCATGGCTTAATTAACATTCCTTGCGAGTGGATGCAATATCAAAGTTTCAACAAAACCGAGCACAATCTTAATATAAAATCATCAAAATTAAATAGTGCAATTAAATTACAATATTTAAATCAGAATTGAACTATGTACAAAACCTACACAATAAAGCATGGTATTAAACACCTATATATATGCTATATAAATTTAGCAAAGGCGCTATCAAGAACCAATTGGGTTCTGAATACTTATGAAAAAGTTGGTAAAATATTCATAATAGGAGACTGATTGAGAATAGTAATGCGACCATTTAAAAGAGCAATAATTTATTGCCATATTATCAAAAATAACCAAAAGAGATACACTCATTGAGTCCTGTAGGTTGTATGACATCCAAGCGTGCAATCCAACGAGCCTTGCATTGCAATAATGTCACTGCTCGATTCCCTCCTTAGTGAGGTTGGGATATGATCTATCATCCTATAACGCAAACTGGTTAAAGGATGCTTTTTTTCGGCAAAGTAGCGTGCCATTGACTGTTCACTAGTTCCTCAACTTAGAGCACTGCGAATGGTGGAGCGATGAGTGATGAGCGAAGAGGTGGATCCTATTCATGGTTTTTACATTTTAGGCACACCTGTCTTAACAAAAAAATTGCATAGATTACGGCCTCTCGAATAACATGGCATAAGGGTCGTATTTGTAAGATGATTGAATTCATCTGTTGTAATGATCGGCCATTGATTCTTCGAAATGTTATCAATTAATGGTGAAGCCACTATATATCTGTTAACCCAAGGGAACTTGCATTTAACAAAGGAATTTGTGGGGATTTTCTATACATAGAAAGAACCTTAGTTTTAGATTCCAATAGCGATTTAAGAGAGTAACCTCTGGCAACGAATTTCACAATTAATTGGTCTGTTTGAATTTCTGCTGTCTCTGAGTTACTATTAATTACTATTAGTTACTACTAATTCATATTTATTACTATTAAGGCCTCTGATCAATGTTTTAGGATGGCAACTATGTACTTGTAAAAGCATTTTCCTATCAGTGAGTTTTGGATATAATGTTGTGATGATTTTATTATCAATTAAAGAAATTAAAGAAATATTAACATCCAAAAAATTTTATTTCTTTTTGATTAGTTATATAAGTGAATGTAATAGGATGTTGTGTAGATTATAGGTTTGTATGAGATGTTTAAAAGAGGACTCTTCACCTGTCCAAATGATGAACAAGTCATCAATGAAGCGTGTGAACAACAGAATTTGTGCTTTTATTTGTGGGTCCTTGAAAAAAGTTCCTTCTCAATAGCAAACATTAAAATATTGGCATAGACTAGGGCTCCGCTAGAACCCATAGCACAGCCTTTGGTCTGCAAAAAATATTGTTTATCATAAAGAAATTTTTTTTGGTGAGGATTAGTTCAAATAAAAATAAAATAGAATCAATAAATGTACAAGAGTACAAGTTAAGTAAGTCAATGCAAGTGAGCCAACAATTCTCTGGTATTCCTGACAAAGAGTTCAATTTGTTGAGCAAAGTTGTTGTATACAGTAGAAAACTCGGTTATTTTTGAATTAGATGTTTTAACAGGAAGTCCAGGAAGGTAGCCACTTGTTGGAACAAAGAGCTTCTCGCAGCTATGATAGGACATCCTGGAGGGGGGTCCAACCCTTTATGAATCTTTGGGATAGTGTAAAGATAGCAAAATGAGACCTGTGTCCAATGCTTGTTGTAAAAGCTCCAGCAGTTGTGTCTTACAGACCATTGTGGGGTTATTCTGAAGTTTAGTATAGTTGTCGCTCAGCTTCCTTTCTGTATTCATCAAGATCTTGTAGGACAATGGCTCGACCCTTATCCGCAGGGTGGATGATCAGGTTATTGTTCTGTGACAATGATGTCAATGCCTGAAGTTCTAATGCTGACAAACTAGGGTGTGAGATATTGTTTAACATGCTAGAGCTATGTACATCTTGTTCTAAGATCTTAATGCTGCATTATTGGATAATGGATAAAAGGAGGAGCGTGGACAATACTGTTTGAGTTGTTTGTTTGTTTCTCTTCTTTGAAGAACTCTTTGGGCCAAATGTAATAGGGAGAGAGTTTAGATAATCTGAGAGTTTAGCAGTAAACTCACACTTTTTAAACTCTGCTAATGTAATAAAGTCCGAGACTCAAAACACTCTCACACTTTAAACTCTCATCCAGGTGTTTTCCTATTTTGAAGATAAAACTCGACCAATGTGAGAGTTTACTGCTAAACTCTTACATTTTCTAAACTCTCACCCTATTGGGAACCGGTATGATTTACCACCGGACGCATGTTCAGCGGTTGGAATCCCGACACCAGCATCCCGGCAGCAGTGAAAATCCCGATTGTCCTCATGTAATTATTAGCTAACCTAATTCTACCCCCTAACCATAACCCTCCCTTAGGGGTGCCTAACCCTAACCTCCCCCAGTACCTAAACCTAACCCCCCCTTCCCTGCTGCCTAAACCTAAGTCCCCCGGGGGGTGCCTAACCCTAACCCCACCTTCCCATAGCCTAAACCTAACCTCCCAGGGGGTGCCTAACCCTAAGTTCCCCCCGGGAGCCCTGAACCTAACCCTCCCCCCTCGGGTATCAGCGCTCACCGCACGGAGTCCCTCCGATCGGGATGCTGGGCGTCAGTCTCCCGGCGTATGTCTGTCAGGCATCAGCATACCGATGCCTGTCTTTAGACCCTTGTCAGGATTAGGTCCGCTGGCTTCCCGACTGCATACCCCTTATTGTATTTGGCCTTTTGAGTTTTAACTGTCTTTGTAGGAAATATTTCTTAATATTCCATTGAAATTCATCAATGGAAGAGACAAATGGGAGGCCTTTACTCAGAAGAGCCCTGGGAGTGACTGCTTGCTGACAACTGAACAGAGTTGCCTTGGAGCCATGACGGAGGGGTAACCGTGTCTGCAGCTGGGATAACCTGCTTGTTTCATGTCCGTTGCTATTTCTTAAAACCTGCTTGTAATTGTCTTGTATTCAGCCACCCTGGGATGTCTGATGTTATTAATGTCTGTGCTCAATTTGTATTGGATATCTTTTAATTTTTAATGGATGTTTTACATGTGTCTCAAGAGATGTTTATGTACTTTTATATTTATTAAAACTGTATTATACTATATATACTCTTTTCTCTATGTTGAGATACTTCTCCTATGAAATATTAGAGAGCCCTTTTATGCAGACTAAATCTGTAGCAGGATTAGAGGACACTGTGTAAATTGTAACTGGAGGAGCAACCCAGTCTCTACATGATTAAGAAGCACTGGCTAAGTGGTGTTTTTCTTATTCTTGTGTGCACATAAAGACTGAAACGTTGATATTGCATCCAGTCTCGCTATGAGTGACGCAACTCTGCTCTGTATACTTCTCTTGTGAGGGCACCATCTGCAGATCTCTAAGTGCCAGACTATGAAATACTATACATATATATATATATATATATATATATATATATATACACAGTGGGAAAAATGGACAGCAGCACTGAGGGTCTTGAAAGCAAATGATATATTGTCACCAATTCACCAATGTTTCAGGGCTAAGATGCCCCTTTGTCAAGGTACAACAAACAACTTTGAGTACAATCTTACCTTTAGTAACTTCACCCCTTAACGTGACTAACAGCCTCGTGGGACCCGCACGTCTGCACACTGCAGGGTGCGTCCCTCCTTGATGACGTAGGGGCACTCCGTATACTCCCACTGTCATAGCAACAGAACACAATGGAGAACCCTTCCTTCTGGTGGCTGTGACACAAAAATAAACAACTAATGAAACACCCACACCGGTTAAAAACAATAAACAAATACATGTATAGCTAGCTGCAAAGGTGCAATATGATGAGCGTTCTGACTGAGCCACAAGTGCAGGTATAGGCAGATGTCAAATCTATAGTGCAGGTACAGTTATAGCATATGGATGGATCAATATCAGTGTTGGGCAGAACTGAGAAAAATACTACAAGAGGGAGATCAGGTACATCAAAGTGGCTCTCTACCAGTTAGTATACAAAATACATATCAAATGATGTTAAAATAATTCTAATGTGAAGCTACCGATGTAAATGAGAGCAAAAAAGTGTGATGGTATAACGGATGATAACAGGCACTAAAGGTGACTTTAGTTTGGTAAGTAGCACCATCGCATGCTACACTTATTTGTCATTCAGTCCTTTAGGGTGGATTGTATCCAAAGTCATAATCCATCTTGCTTCTAGCCTCAGAAATTGGCCTGCTCTGTCTCCTCTTCTCAGGGATTCCGGTATGTGATCGATTATTATATGCTGAAAATTTGATAAACTATGTCCCCCCTCGACATAGTGTCTGGCAACAGGCTGATCTGTAGGTTTGCCTGATAGGGCAGCAGGTATCGCTGAGCGGTGTAGCGCCATACGTTCACGCATGGTTCTTGTTGTTTTGCCCTCGTATAGCATTCCACAAGGACAGATGATAATATACACAATAAACGAAGTGGTACAGGTAACTACGTGTCGAATCTTATATTGTTTGCCACTGTGAGGATTTTTAAAGACTGATCCTGTTAGCATATTGCGGCACGGGGTGCATTTCAGGCACTTAGACCCTTATTGAGTATTCTCATTTCAATTTCACTACAGGATCTACGTGAACATTTCCAATATAAACAGAACCCTTCCACCAATAACAAATTTACACATTTGTAACAGTATTGGAGTGCCGAATCATTGGTCCTATATATAATATATATATATATATATATATATATATATAGTTATTGTAGTGCCAGACCATGGAATACTATGTTTGCAGTTATCACACTGGAGTGATGTCTCCTGTCTAGGCACCCATCCTGGATGTTGTAATACTGTCATCATCAGAAGCGTTTTTTTTCTCTCTCTCTCTCTCTCTCTCTCTCTCTCTCTCTCTCTCTCCCTCCCTCAAGAGATGGCTGAGGAAATAAGCAATCAGCTTAGCCATTTACAATTCCCAGTTGGGGATACCCTATCATATTCAGAATCTGAAGCAGAAGGTATGAAGAAATGATGAGGCAGAATCTACATCGAATTATATAATTTTTTGCAATCTACTTTGCCTTAAGAAAAAAGAAGAGGATTTTTACCTACATGGGTTATCACTGAGTGATTATCACAAAATGAAAAAAATCCCCAAAGGTTTTCGTGTCTGGAATTGTCCAATAATAGGAGGCTTTCATCCCAACTTCTGCAGGCGTTGAATCGCAATATTGAACAAGTGTTCGTTCGACCTCATGCTATTGGTCATCAAACATACACAAAAGAAGTACAGACTATTAAAGAAAAAATCACCTCATATGAATCAGTTCATTTGCCTGCCTTGCCTACAGACTCTGAGACTGATTGGATAGATAAATTAAAGTTACAAGCTTCCCAGTATCAAAGAGACTTGATAAAATGTAAAAAAGAAAAACATAAAAGTGGAGTTGGATTACGAGAAGCATACAATCTATAGATGGCTTTCAAGTACTCGTCCTCAAGATGACAGACACCATTCATTCTTTAGGAGGAATAGAATATTACACTTCCGATTTGAGATGGATTCCTCTCAGGATAATATAAGTTCGAATAGTGAAGTGGAAAAATGGGACCAAGTTTCTGGCCATTTAGAGTACTTATGAGAGCCACAAAGTCTGGGCGAAAAGGAAGTATACCAGAAGAGGGCACCAGAACAAGAGGCAGAGGAAAAGAGGGAAGACCACCATATGCAAGAAAAACTTAATTTTCAATCTCTCTTCCTATGAAATCCCAAACAGTGAATTTAGGCCCTCATTCAGAGCCGTACGCTCTGAGCAGAGCGCACCCACAGCCTATACGAGTGTGCAGTTTGATGGCCGCGATGGTCTTGACCATCGCGACCATCGCCACTGCGAGCCGGAGCCTGCGGTTGAGGTTTTCAACTGCAAGGCCCGGAGTGATTTTGGCTCTATCAGAGCCAAAATCACTCCCACTGACATCACTAGTGATGTCAGTGGGCCGGCTTCTGACGGTAGGCGTTCCCTTGGGAACGCCCCCGTCAGGGAGGCACGCCCCCGGCACGCCCACCAAAGGGGGCGTGATGTCAATCAACATCGACAGCACGCCCCCTTTGATCAGACACAACGAGCGAAGGAAAGTCCTTCGCTCGTCGCGTCTGGCGCATGTGCACGACGGAGCTCCCGCCGTCGTGCGCATGCGCAGTGCACAACATCGACCCACTTGCGAGCGGACAGCCACTCGCGAGTGGGTCTGAATCAGGCCCTTAGTCTGCTCAGTAAAGGCCTATCATTTATCCCTTATATCCCTTTTGACGAATTTCAATGGAATATTGAGAAATATTCCCCACAAAGAACGTTAAAACTCAAAGAGTTCTACAAGGAAGAGAAACAAACAGAAAATTATCCTATCCCTAAACAACTGTTTGTCCACGCGCCTCCTTTGATCCATTATCCAATAATGCAGCACTAAGACCATCATGTGAGTCTTAGAACAAGATGTACAGAGTCTCGGACTTTATTACATTAGCAGAGTTTAAAAAGTGTGAGTTTACTGCTAAACTCTCAGATTATCTAAACTCTCTCCCTATTACATTTGGCCCAAAGAGTTCTTCAAGGAAGAGAAACAAACAAACAACTCAAACAGTATTGTCCACGCTCCTCCTTTTATCCATTATCCAATAATGCAGCATTAAGATCTTAGAACAAGATGTACATAGCTCTATCAATACAAACAATATGTCACACCTTAATTTGTCATCATTAGAACATCAGTCGTTGACATCATTATCACAGAACAATACCCTGATCATCCGCACTGCGGATAAGGGTGGAGCCATTTCCCTACAAGATCTTGATGATTATAGAAAGGAAGCTGAGCGATAACTATTGGATCAGGATTTCTATACTAAACTTCAGAATGACCCCACAATGGTCTCTAAGACACAACTGCGGGAGATTATACAACAAGCAGTGGACACAGGTCTTATTTATGATGAATTAATGAACATACTTATTCCAGAACAGAATTTCCTATTGTTCCAGTTATTTACACTATCCCAAAGATTCATAAAGGGTTGGACCCCCCTTCAGGATGTCAAATCATAGCAGCGAGAGGCTCTTTGTTCCAACAAGTGACTACCTTTGCTGGACTCCCTGTTACAACCTCTAACTAAAAAAGAACCAAGTTTTTTACTTGATACAACAGAATTGCTTAACAAATTTAATTCTTTGTCAGTAATACTGGATAATTGTTGGCTCGCTTGCGTTGACTTAGACAACTTGTACACTTCTATTCCCCATGTATTTTACTTTTATTTATTTATTTATTACCAGTTATTTATATAGCACACCCATATTTGGCAGCGCTTTACAGAGAATAGTTGGCCATTCACACCAGTCCCTGCCCCAATGGAGCTTACAATCTATGTTCCCTACCACATGCTCACACACATACACACTAGGGTTAATTTTTGTTGGTAGCCAATTAACTTACCAGTATATTTTTGAAATGTGGGAGGAAACCGGAGTACCCGGAGGAAACCCACGCATGCGCAGGGAGAATATACAAGCTCCGCACAGTTAGGGCCGTGATGGGAATCAAACCCATGACCTCAGTGCTGTGAGGCAGTAATGCTAACCATTATACCATCTGTGCTGCCTCACCAAACTAATCCTCACAAAAAATTGTTTTCTTTATGATAAACAATATTTTTTCCAGGCCAAAGGCTGTGCTATGGGTTCTAGCGCAGCCCCAGTCTATGCCAATATTGTAATGTTTGCTATTGAGAAGGAACTTTTTTTCAAGGACCCACAAATATCAGCACAAATTCTGTTGTTCACGCTCTTCATTGATGACTTGTGCATCATTTGGAGAGGTGAAGACTCATACAATCCTATAATCTACGTGAGTTATACAACTAGTCAAAAATAAATAAATTTTTTGGATGTTAAAATTTCTTTAATTAATAATCAAATTGTCACATCATTATATTCAAAACCCACTGATAAGAAAATGCTTTTACAAGCACATAGTTGCCATCCTAAAAGCATGATCAATGGCCTCCACTATTCTTAGATGGTCTGGGTGAAAAGAATTAATAGTAACTCAGAGACAGCAGAAATTCAGACCAATTAATTGAGAAATTCGTTGCCAGAGGTTACTCTCTTAAATCGCTATTGGAATCTAACATTAAGGTTCTTTCTCCACAAATTCCTCTGTTAAACCCAAGATCATTACAACAGATTAATTTCTTCATCGTAGAAATATGAACATTATTCCATGCTATTTGAGAGGCCGTAATCTATGCAATTTTTTGGTTAACAGAGATGTGTCTAAAATTTAAAAATCACCAATAGGATCCATCTCTTTTTTATCTAGTAAACTAGGTTGTATTATATGTTCATGTGTTACATGTCAGTTGTTAATTGCATAAGACTCCTTCCCCCACCCTCATACGGGAAAACTTTTACAGATCCGTCACCAACTTAATTGTAATTCCACCTGTGTGGTCTACCAAATTGTATGCCCACCATTCGCAGTGCTCTAAGTTCAGGAACTAGCGAGCAGCCGATGGCTCGCCACTTTGCCAAAAAAAAGCATCCTTTAACTAGTTTACATTACAGGTTGATAGATCATTTTCCAACCTCATTAAGAGGAGGGAATCGAGCTGTTAAATTATTGCAATCCGAGGTTTGTTGAATTGCCAGCTGGGATGTCATTCAACCTAGAGACTCAATACATGTATCTCTTATGATAGTTTTCTATGATATGGAAATAAAATTTTTTTCATAAGTATTCATTACCAGGATTACCCATAATTGATTGTTGATGGCGCCTTTGTTATATTTTTATAGCATATTTGTCGGTATTCTATTCCCTGCTTTATTGTGTAGGATTTGTACATAGTTCTATTCTGATTTAAATATTGTACTTTAATTGCACTATTTAATTTTGATGATTTTATATTAAGATTGTTCTCGGCTTTGTTTAGCTTGGTAACCTGGGTGATAGTGTGCACTTTGGGGATGCGCCAGAGCCGCGCATAGCCTGTGATGATGTCATCCTCCAGCGCCGCCGCATACGGTGGAGTTAATGCCACTCCTGCAGGAGCTGGCTACCACAGCTGTTACTAAAACTAGACCTGCCAAGGAAAGTGACTGCTAAGTCACCCCCTCGGCGGTAACAGCTGAGACCCCTTTCCCCTGACAGCCCTTTGTGACATTACCATCTCCCGGCCGGCAGCTGCAACTGTGACTTTTTTTTGTAAAAACTTTATCAACACACTTTACAATGACAACAAGCACTTCCTTCTTCTCCAGTGAGGAGAAGCAGATACCGGCACTACAGTATACGATATCAGCGCTGGAAAAGACACCTGACAATAAGTGCCCCCTCCTCTTAGTAATAACTGGGACACTTAGCGCTGCCATAGGTGTCTATAGCAGCGCTAAGTGACCCAGGTGCAGTGCGATGTTATAACCTGCACTTACCACTGGTAGGCTGCAGGCAGAGAAAATCTGTTTAGTACATACTGAGAAGTGGTATGTACAGGGACTTTCTCTGCTTTTAGAATCTCTAACCCCTTATCTCCCCTTAGTACATCGGGGTTTATGTATCAAGCAGTGATAAGTGTGGTGAAGTGGATCAGTGGAGAAGTTGCCCATAGCAACCAATCAGCTCCTACTTATTATTTTAGAGACTGTACTTGATAAATGCTACTTTAAAGCTGATTGGTTGCAGCTGATTGGTTGCTGTGGGCAACTTCTCCACAGGTCCACTTATCCACACTTTTCACTGCTTGATACATAAACCCCATAGACCCCAAAGACTGAAACGCTGATATTGCATCCATTCGCAAACAATGTTTACTAGGCTATGAGTGAGTTATATTTAGTATACAGTGTTTGTTGTGTGGATGTCCAGTAGAATAATGATGATAGCACTCACCCAAATGCATATTGGAAGGATTCCGGCCAATTCAGGATCCACGGAATTAAGTTATGTTCTTCATTAGAGTAGCAATTGCATGGGAATATAATCCAACAACATTGTTTCAGTCACAATGGAGACTTTCCCCAGGGGCCACCTACCCAATCCTACATATGTTAAATAAATAAATGAACTCTGCACTAACTGGAAATTGATGTCATTCTGTATTTCCAGCAAAATAGAGATAAGGGAATTATTGCTAATATTCTTAATTG
Source organism: Taudactylus pleione (assembly GCA_031769625.1). NCBI lineage: Eukaryota > Metazoa > Chordata > Amphibia > Anura > Myobatrachidae > Taudactylus > Taudactylus pleione. The sequence continues at coordinate 5,161,932 of JAUIMM010000372.1, read as the reverse complement.
GCTTCAATGAATATTTCATTTCTTCCTGTTTTTTTTTTTCTTTTCTTGAATTAATGGATATAGAACAGTGTTTTGATTCATGCAATCTTTTATTAAAATGACATATGTCTTTCTCTGTCTTCTCCAGCTGGTAATTGAGTATTGTGCCACTGCTTGCTGCCAAATAATTGCTTTATTATGTCTAGCATAGAAATCTTACTAAATATTTGTATTACTAACTGTAAGTTTCATTGCAAAATGCAAAATACATTTATTTTCCAACACTTATGCAAGTTGTGTCAATTTACTCTGATTAGAGGAGTATATTAGGAACTGCAGTTGTTGAATGGATTATGGTTTTACAATTGCTGAATTGTTATTTTTTGCATTGTTTTTAAAGGCATATTCCACCTTCACACAACGTTAATGTATTCATATATAGATATCTTCCTCTAACTTTTAGCACGCATATCACTTTAATGCTGCATACACACGGAACAACTTTAACAACCATAGATATCGTTGATAGATTTCCCTTGCAGATCAAATGATTTTGGTTGTACATACTGATAGATTATAGCTGCATACACACGTAAAGAGTTTCTGTCCAACCATCCAACTAGTTGATTGGTTGGAATGAAAATCTGCTAAGGTATGAAAGCAAATGACAATCAGCAATTTGCTCCCAAATGCTGGAAAATGGACAAAAACTGTTGTTTGAACAAATTGTTTAGATCAAACATTTAACAAACTTGTCTACCAACCATTTTCATCTGTTTTCTGGCATTTAGGAGCAAATTGCTGATCATCAGTTACTCCCATACGTTACCAGATTTTCATTCCAACCAATCAACTAGTTGGGTGGTTGGACAGAAAATCTTTACGTGTGTACCCAGCATTAGATAGATATTTCAGTGAAGCTATCTTTTTACAGGCAAATCTTTACAAAATTGTCCAAGTTGGCTTGCATGCATGAAAGACCTTAGATATCATTATCGTTCATGCGAGAACGCGCATCGTTGGTCATTGTCAGGTTGATCAGGTTGGTTGGCAAAAAGTGAATGATATGAACGATAATGATATGAACGATATGAACAATATCATTCAAATCGCTCATAAAAGTCGTACCGTGTGTAGGCACCATAACTCTCTAGGGTCATTCTGAGCCTGATTCAGTGGTGTGCACAGATGAGGCCACAGCTTGCCCTTTTTTCCGCCTTCGGGTCAGTGTCTTTATGCTAACACAGCAAAAGATTCTCAGCCTACTGAGAAGTCCACTGGCTGTGGCTCTATTCCGATGCTGTGGCGCTATTGGCACTATTGTGTCTGACATCACCACTGCCTGCACTTCTGACACAGGCCCTCTGTTTTTCAATTCAGTGGTGCACGTAATGTCGATGCTGAATGCAGGGGTTAAATATTTCAGTCTGCACATGCACACGAGTCACACTGAGCATGCGTACCGAAAATTTAGGGTTTCAATGGGCGTTCCTGGGAGGTAACATGGGGATAGCTAGCGGGCATGACTCAGGTGTGTCTAAAGATGCATAGGCGGCCATGTTCAGACAGATAATCTGCACCTCCATAGGGCTAGTACAATTTTCGATGGTGCAACCAAAGGTACGACCAATGGTGCGTCTTAATACGCACAGCGGCAGATTAGCGCTGCAACCAGTGGGCATCTCTGTACAAATACCAATGGCAGCGGCATTAGCATAAACACACAGTCACTGCTGCAATAGCGAGCACCTCTAAATCAGGACCAAAGCTTTTATATCATCCATGTATGTACTTTACCTATCTGGTGCCAAGTGTACAGTCTTTATTCACTGTTGTTTACAGTGAAAACAAACTAGATATTATTATAAACATTTTTTGTTTTTTAAAAGAGATAGCTCCTATCTCCACAAGACATCCCATGAAATCCTACTAGTAGATTTACCTCTCAGTCTATGGATGTGTCCTCATACATTCTTGCTGCAGTCGTGCCAAACTGCCTCTTTTGACACGCCAGGTCCCGTGACTCTGCTAGCGCCGAAAATGCATCTTAGTCAAAATGTGAGTGTCACGGACCGCCGGCCGATCTCTCCAGATACGCCAATCTGAGAATCGCCGCCCGTGACTTTTAACTCAGCATGTGGTTAAATAAACCTGATAGCTGCCATCAGCAAAGGGGAACTTTAGTATTAAATACAGGGTAAGCCTTTTCTCTTACCTGCTATATGATTATGCACACTTAGTAAAAATAGGTAACATGGGCTAATTGAGACCTTGGGTCATAAAAATACAGTTCCAGAACTAAAATGAATGTATTAATTCAAGAAAGTCTTCAAAGCTTAGTTACAAAAAGTTACAAGAGTACAATAATATTAAAATAAAAGGGTTCACACAAATTACTCACAATTTCCAAGAAATAAAAGAAAATAACAAATTTGGAGAAACGAACCATACCATGATTCGGGGATGAGGCAATCCCAATGACGAACTCTGGATCAATCTGTATCTTGTTGATAGCCTCTACCAGAACGAACCACAAACTATAGTTGCATCACATACTTATGCTTGCCTTTCAGGCACACCCCGATCCCCCTCCCTGAGGTGATGTTAACCCTTGTCAGCTCAGAGAGAGTTGTCCTGCTGGCTGGAGCTTTGGGGTCTCTCTGTCACTTGGGCAGGGGTTATTTTATGATACCTTCAGTCCTGTTAGAAGTTGAGCTCCAAGACTTATGTCAATAAACATATCCCTGAACTTAGGTGAGGAAATACACACCTTTTGAAGACAGTGTGTGTCACGACCAGAGTATCTCGGCATGGTGGTCGATGGGTATTACCTGTGAGGTCACTATGGCGGGGGGCATCTGGCGGTGGTGCTGGTGTTTGGCGAGGGGCATTGGCTGTGCGTGGTTCTGTGTGGGCATGTTGTCACTTTGGGCTGGTGAGGCCTGGTGGTGCTTCCGTTCTGCTCTGGCATGGGCGCCGCCATCTTGCCTCTGGTCACGTGACCTAATCGCCCAATCCTGGTTTGTCACATGCTCTCTCTGGCCAGTCACGGTACAGCACTTGGTATTTAGGGAGGTTCAGAGCCTCACTTCATTGCCAGTGCAACGTGTTTCTCAGCATAGCTGAGAGAGTTCCCTGTGCTCACCATCTGTTCCTGTGTAACGCTACCTGCCTGCCTGCTTGTCTTCTCCTACCCATGCTGGACTACTCTGCATCTTCCATTGCCTTAACCTTGCCTGAGAACCTGAATCTGCTGTTCACCCTGCACCTTGCCTCCACTGACATTCTGCTGGATGATTTTCCCTCAGCCTGCATTTTCATTTCAACCACTACACCTGATTTCCCCTGACTGTCAGTAACTGGACATTTCCCTATTAACCAGAAACTCACACTGCTGGACCAGTCTTTTTTTCACCACCCTCACAAGACCCGGATACTGGACTGCTCCTATCTGCCACTACCTGGACTTTTACTCATTGCATTCACCTCAGTTCCCATTTGCACTTTAGTGCCATCCCTGGACTTATTTTCTCCCATTGTTCATGTCTGCCAAACCACTTATTAAAAGTTCCACGTTTTGTTTTAAATCTGCTTCTGTGTCTGCTCCTATCACCACCCCGGGCCCACAACAAAACCAGGACATCACAGTGTGTATCTGGTATAAGCAATCCTGATTTGATCTCTGTTCAGAAACAGTACACAAAGCTCTTAATGACTTATTTTAGCAGAGCCTGGTCAAATGGCTGGTAATTTCCTGGGTCATCTATCCTATGTGGGATATACACGTTGACACAATTATAACTGAAGCAGGAATGCAGAACTTCCTAAACTCTTTTCAACCCATATTCAAAGGCTTGTCACCCTTCTCACAAGAATCATAACAACCAAGTAAAAAAAAAAGGGTAAGTTACATGTTTATACCAATAACATATCCTGCACAGTTATGCCCATGCGGACGCCAAAATCCGCTTTTCGCTACTAGGAAGCATCAGGAGACTGTTGTTACAGTATGTATGTGACACTTGTATATCTGTTCTGTCCTCGGGTGCTAACACTGACAGATTTTTAAACATTATTCCTTGAAAATTTGTAATACTATTGGGTAAACTGTAATTTTAGAACATAGCTGAAATTGCTGTCACACTTTTTCTTGCTCTGCCATGCATAATAGCAGCAGGCAAATGCGTGTTTGCTGGGTGGACGGACCTGAGAGAGGGGAGCTAGGTCACAGCACCGCCCCTTAATCCAACTCTGCTGCCATGTCCTCCACACATCCTCCCACAGAAGTCCCAGCAGGGCAGGCAGCAACGCAGCTGCAGTTTGACTGTTGTAGACAATGCTGCGTGACTGGGTACACGGGGAGGAGCGGGCCCAGGAGGCAGCTTTGGCCCCATAGCAGCAACACCACCTGCATTAAATGGTAGTTACGCCTATGGCTAAAACACTACCACCTGACCAATGATCTAAGGATTTACAGTAGATTATACCTTCTCCCTAATCCATACAGAGACAGATCATCACCAAAACCTGGACTCTGACATATCCTCAGGTCCATAGACACCTCAGATACTTTCAATGTTTAGATTGTTCCAGGAGATGTAGATCTGAGATCTGCTGCAAAATTGGATAGGAATGGTGGCATATATTAAGTGTTGAAACTGCGTTCAGATCTCCAGTAGGATTGAGTCAACAGTCTTATCTGGAGTTGGATCCCCGCAGGATTGGACAAGTGTGTACCCATCTTACATTAAGTCATTCAGGGGTCTATTCATTATTACTTAATATTCTCTGGAGGTGATTAGGTTTAGAGCTCGCATGGAGTTCTACATAATTACCGGAGGAATTAATCATTCCTCCTCTCCATAAGTACAGTATCTATTCCGAAAAGCTGTTATTGTTGTGATGAACGCTTTTCGGAAAATAGATACTTTTCCTTACCTGAATCTGCTACCGTCCTTGTCTCCCTGCTCCTTCAGCTCTTTCCCTCGGTATTGTGTCCGGCCCCCACCCTCGCTGCCCACTCCATCCACTTTCCCCCACAACCACAACCCTCCTCCCCCACCCGAGCATGTACTGCCCGGCTGTCATACTTATAGTGCACAAGATGCTGGCGCTTTCCCCCTACATGACGTGCTGCAGCCGGACCGGGCCCTCAGTCTGCTGGGCTGTGACAGGACACAGCCGGCGGGGAGATGGTGTGAGCTGGGCAGAGGGGGCTGCAGATTTAATTATTTTTTTAAATACTATCCTATGTTCTCCACGCCACCGCATGCTGCAGCTGCGGGGAAGCGTCTCCCCTCTGTCTTTTCCCCAGTGAAACTAATAAACAGTTAGTTGAAGAAGCACTTACAAGTGTCACCTGGGGAACAGAGGGGAGACACTTTTCGGCAGCATGCAGCAGCGGTGAGAACACACAGTTCAGCCAGAGCAAGGGAGGGAGCCCGAGGAAGACCTGCAGGTAAGTGTATCTCCCGCTGCTACACATGCTGATAAATTTCCTTTGTGATATTCTAAGTACATACCGCGGTAATCAATCATGGTATGTACTAGGGATGTGCAGGCTCGGTTCTACTCGGTTCCGTTCGTTTTTTTTTCCCGAATCTTATTGGGTTTCAGCTGTCACGAGTTTTGGATAGCCAATAAGATTCGGTAAAAAAAAACGAACGGAACCGAGCCTGCACATCCCTAGTATGTACCCAAAGAGGGGTGGGATGTACCGCATTGAGAATGCGATGCTTAGTACATCCCACCGACAATATTTTCAGTATATTGCTTTAGCAGATGCAGAACTTAGATGTGCTGCAAAATTGGACAGGTGTGGAGCTATATATTGGGTGTTGAAACTGTGTCCAATTCTCCAATAGGATTGAGTCAGCAGTCGTGTCTGGAGTTGGATCTACGGAGGAATGGAGAAGTGTGTACCCATCTTAAGTAATGCAGCATTATACATGATGATTCATTTGTTTTATCTATTGTTTATAAATTGAAATCTGCAGATAAAATGGAAGAAGGTGCCTAAAGGTATCAGGGTGACAGGCCAAAATGTATTATATAGTCCTTACCTGAAGATATTATTTAGATTCTATTTATGAAGATGTTGCTGTTCAGCACCTTATTAGAAAATGTAATCCAAAGTCCATATCAGTAATAGTTATTCAGTCTCCTAAATAAAGCAGGATCTACTCAGAGAGTATCAATGTAGGAAAAAATTAATTAGCATTATCCATTTTTCTGAAATAAAAACTGCATATAAAGTGGAGGGAGGTTTCTAAATAGGTAAGGGTGACAGACCAAAATTTATTATATGCTCCTTACCTGAAACTGTTTTTCAGATTCTTTTTCTGAATATGCCCCTGTTCAGGACTTTATTGGAAAATATAATCCAAACTCCATATCAGTGGTTGTTATCCAAAAATAAAGTAGGAACTACTGAGAGTATCAATGTAAGAAAAAAGGTCACCACAAAATGTCTGCCAGTAACTGGGCATCCTTTATATAGGGCTTGGACCTGCAATGTGACATGACAATGCATGCAGGAAGCAGCTAGAGATGGCTGTAGCTTAGATCAGCTCTGGACGTAGATGCCCTGCAGAAGCAGTAGATTTCCAGTAGGTTTGAGTCTGCAGTCTTGTCTGGAGTTGGATCCCTGAGGATTGGACAAGTGTGTACCCATCTTAAGTCATTCAGCATCATATGAGCTGATTAATTTACTTTATCCACTGTTTTCATTTTAAAACTACAGATAAAATGGAGGGAGGTTTCTGAAGGAGTAAGAGTTACAGGACCAAATTTGTTATATTCTCCTTACTGGAACCTGTTCTTCAGATTAATTTTCTGAAGATGTTGCTGTTCAGCACTTTATTGCACGATGTAATCAAAATATCAGTAGTAGTTATCCAAAGTCGCTTAAATAAAGCAGGAAATACATAGAGGGTATCAATGTAGGACAAAATGTCACCACAAAATGGCTGCCAGTAACTGGGCATCCTTCTTAATAAGGCTTTGACCTTCATTGTGACATCACAATGCATGCAGGTAGCAGCTAGAAATTGCTGTAGCTTAGATCAGCTCTGGGCCCAGATGCTCTGCAGAAGCACTCTGTTGAGAATTGAAAAACCAGGACTGAGGAGATGGCAGTGTAATTCGATGCAAGGTAAGGACCAGGCCCCAGAGACGTCCTGCGCCCGTAGCAGCCCCATTCTTTGCCCCATTTGTAGCTATGCCCTTGTCAGTGAGTGGCAGCTAGTCTGTCAAAGATTAGAAGTGTTTAGGTTGACACAATCCTTTCAGAAGATTCTTTTAGCAGATGCAGATCTGAGATCAGCTGCAAAATTACACAGGTGTGGAGGCATATATTAAGTGTTGAATCTGCTTCCAGGACTCCAGTAGGATTGAGTCAGCAGTCTTGTCTGGAGTTGGATCCCCGAAGGATTGGACAAGTGTGTACCCATCTTAAATCATGCAGCATCATATGAGATGATTAATTTACTTTATCCACTGTTCTAATTCTCAAACTCTAGATAAGACGAAGGGAGGTGTCTGAAGGCGTAATGGTAGCAGGACAAAATTTGTTATATGCTCCTTACCTGAAACTGTTTTTCATATTAAGAAGTTGCTGTTCAGGACATTATTGGACGATGTAATCAATAGTCCATATCAGTAGTTGTTATCCAAACTTGCATAAATAAAGCAGGAAATACTCAGAGATTATCAATGTAGGACAAAATGTTACCACAAAATGGCCACCAGTAACTGGGCATCCTTAGCGCTGTGACCTGCATTGTGACATCACAAAGCATGCATGCAGCAGCCAGAGATGGATGTAGCTTAGATCAGCTCTGGGCACAGATGCTCTGCACATGCACTCTGTTGAGAATAGAAAAGCCGTTATTGAGGAGATGGCAGTGTAATTCGATGCAAGGGAAGAACCAGGCCCGAGCGACGTCCTGGGCCCGTAGCAGCTAGTCTGTAAACATTGAAAGAGTGTGTATGGTGACACAATCTTTTCAGTAGATTGTTTTAGCAGATGCAGATCTGAGATACGATGCAAAATTGGACAGGTGTGGAGGCATATATTGGGTGTTGAAACTGCGTCCAGATCTCTAGCAGTCTTGTCTGGAGGTGGATCCCCGGAGGATTGGACAAGTGTGTACCCATCTTAAGTCATGCAACGTCATATGAGATGATTAAATTACTTTATGCACTGTTCTAATTCTAAAACTACAGATAAGACGGAGGGAGGTGTTTGAAGGGGAAAAGGTAGCAGGCCAAAATTTGCTATATGCTCCTTACCTGAAAACGTTTTTCAGATTATTTTTCTGAATATGCCCCTGTTCAGGACTTTATTGGAAAATGAAATCCAAAGTCCATATCAGTGGTTGTTATCCAAAGTCTCTTAAATAAAGCAGAAACTACTGAGAGTATCAACGTAGGAAAATGGGTCAACACAAAATGGCTGCCAGTAACTGGGCATCCTTTTTATAGGGCTTGGACCTGCATTGTGACATCACAATGCATGCAGGCAGCAGCCACACGTGGCTGTAGCTTAGATCAGCACTGGGCCTAGATGCCCTGCAGCAGCACTCTGGTGAGAATAGAAAAGCTGTGGCTTAGGAGATGGCAGTGTAATTTGAAGCAAGGGGAGGACCAGCCTACAGAGGTGGCCTGGGCACATAGCAGCACCCATTCTATTCACCTACTGTAGCTATGCCCTTTGTCAGTGAGTTGAAGCTGGTCTGCCAAAGAATAGAAGAGTGTGTACATCGACACAAATGTTTTATAAGAATCTTTTAGCAGATGCAGATCTAAGATCTGCTGCAAATTTGCACAGGTGTGGAGGTATATATTGAGTGTTGAAACTGCGTCAAGGTTTCCAGTAACTTCGAGTCTGCAGTCTTGTCTGGCGTTGGATCTCTTAGGATTGGACAAGTGTGTACCCATCTTTTTTTTTTTTTTTCAAAATATCTTTATTGAGTTTTTCATAACTGTTTTACAAAAAATTATACATACAGTAGTTCATGTATCTGATAAATGGTATTTGTCAAATATATCAACAGAATATAGAATTGTTTATAATATAGAGTGTCGAAGGCGGATAATTATCTGAGACAGAATCGGTATAAAATTAGATCTGCACAACGCCATTTAGCGAATGGCATCAATACGCCATTTTGCGACTGGCCGCCCAGCGCCATTTTAGCTAATCTCGCACATCATAAGTATATATGGCGATGCTATTATTTAGCGTCGTGCCATTCCCACGCAATAGAAAGATGTTAAAAGTCCTCATTAAACAAATACAGGCCGTCACTAAACATATAAAATGATAAACCCTGCAAAACACGTACCATGGTGTACTCCACAAACACATAGTCGCACAACGCTAACTAGCGTATTTTCTCGATACCCCAATAATAATAATAATAATAATGATAATTTTATTTATATAGCGCTTTTCTCCTAAAGGACTCAAAGTGCTTTACATTTACAGTACAAAATACAAAACAAGCTTAAACAAGGGACATTAGTGAAATGCTTGGGTGAATAGGTGAGTCTTGAGTCTATTTTTGACGGATTCTAGAGTGGAGGCCTCTCGAACTGTGCGGGGGAAGTGATTTCCATAAGGTTGGAGCCACAAAACTGAAAGCTCGACCCCCAGACGAATTCCGTGAGATTCTAGGTACTGTTAATAGTCCTTCGTCAATGGGTCGCAGTAATCGAGTGGGACAGTAGGGAATCAGAAGCTGCTTCAGGTACTCTGGGCCATGGTCATGAAGGGCTTTGTAAGTTATTAATCCAATCTTGAAAGCAATGCACCATCTGACAGGCAGCCAGTGAAGGGAGTAGAGAATGGGTGTTATGTGGCTGGAATGGGGCTGGTTGGTTAATAGCCTGGCAGCTGCGTTTTGTACCATCTGCAAGCGGTGTAATTATTTTGCTGGGAGACCGAGGTAGAGGGCATTGCAGTAGTCTAGGCGTGATTATATAAATACATGTATGACTTTAGGCAGATCTTATGAGGGAATTAAGTGCTTGATTCTGGCTATGTTCCTCAGATGAAAGAATGAGGATTTGATTGTGGCTGATACCTGATGTTTAAGTGTCAAGCCACTATCCAGGACAACACCAAGATTCCGCACATGTTTAGTGTTTTGTAATTCTGAACCCCCAAGCGTAAGTCCTGTTAGTTGGCTATGCTGTAGCCCTGTCCTGTGACCTATCATAAGAACCTCTGTTTTATCAGGGTTCAGTCGCAGCCAACTGGCACTCATCCACTCCTGAAGCTCAGCTAGGCAGCCATTTAGGGTTGTTATTGGGTCATTAGTACCTGGAGCAAAGGACAGGTACAGTTGTGTATCATCTGCATAGCAGTGGTAAACCAGACCTTATTATTTCACCCAGTGGCAGCATGTATACTGCAAAAACCATGGGAGATAGTATAGAACCCTGTAGAGACACCGCATGGAAGTGACACTGGTGATGAAGAGTTTACTCCAGAAGAAACTCTCTGTGATCTGCCAGTGAGAAATGATTTGAACCATCTAAGGACTGTGCCATCCAGTCCACAGAAATTTTTCAGGCACTCAATTAGAATCCCATGGTCCACAGTATCAAATGCTGCTGAGAGATCCAGAAGGATTAAGATTGAACAATCACCTCTGTCTCTTGCCATCAGAAGATCATTAAGCACACATACCAGGGTTGTTTCAGTGCTATGTCTTCTCCTGAATCCTGACTGGAATGGATCATAAATATCATGGGTAGACAGGTGGGTTTCCAGTTGCATTGGCACCACTTTCTCAATGATCTTTCCTAGAAAAGGAAGGTTTGATACTGGTCTATAGTTGGTCATGCAGTTGGGGTCTAAATTAGGTTTTTTAAGAAGTGGTCTAACAATTGCTTCCTTTAGTGGTTCTGGAAAAATGGCTGTTTGCAAAGAGCATTGAACTATTCTTGCAATTACAGGGCCAATAATGTCTATACACCCTATGAGAAGCTTGGTTGAGGCAGGGTCCAGATCACAGGTGGTGGGTCGCAACATTCTGATAATTTTAGCAATGTCTTTTGCACACATTATGTCAAAGATGTTCCAGGGAGACAGGTGGCTTACCTTGGCAGGCTTGGTAGTTTGGCACTCCTTTGATGGCACTGTGGGGATTCCAGCCCGGATGGAGGATACTTTATCTGCAAAGAATTTTGCAAACTCATTGCATCTTGACTGGGAGAGGGTTTCATCATGCTGCAGGCATGCTGGTTTGCAAAGCATCTCCACTGTACGGAAAAGCTGAGCCGGCCTATTGTTTGCTGCCTTGATCTCATTTGAAAGGAACTCTGTTTTCTTACGGGTGATTGTTGATTGATATTCTCTTATATGTTTGATTAGTGTTAACTTATCCTCTACCAGGTTCGTCTTCCTCCATCGTCTTTCAAGTCTACGCCCCCTTTTCTTGAGTTCACTAACACTATTGTCAAACCAAGGGGCTTGACAGTGTGGTATGAGGGGTCGTATACGCACAGGGGCAATTATATCCATTGCAGCTGTCACATCCCTGTTATAGTAATGGACAAGGGAACAAGGATCTTCACAGGCTCCCATTACCGCAGAATGATCCAGGTTTGCTGCAAGAGCCTGGGGAGTCATGCCCCTCCTTGGATGATACCTTGTCAACTCCATGGGTAAAGTTCTATTTTGTTCTATTTAAGTTCTACTTACACACTGCACACTTACATAAAAAGGTTCCCTAGCATTAAAGTGTAATATTCAGTATTAGTAATGTTGTGAAATAAATGTTATTTGATATCTAAGGTTTAGTACAAGGTAAGCAGACCGTGTTTGGTGTCGTTCTGATCCATTGTGTCTTTGCAGATTTGCGGTACTGTCGGTGATAAGATCGCAACATGTGCCTGCAAACTATGGACCATAGAGAGTTAAACATTAAAATATACTCTGTAATGTAGCCATCTTAGATTTATTATGCAGCGGGAAAATGGACATTAAGGGTTGTTGGAGGCTGGATTGTGACCATACGAACTGACCTATGAACTGTACTGTAACAGAAGAACCAGGAAGAAGAACAAATGGAATCATGCCAATCTATTCTATTGTATTACCTATCTCTGTAAGGGTATATATGTGTGCTCTCTGAAACTGGATGCTAGACTTCTTGCTTTGCTGTTGACGGAGGATTCTTCTTTGATGCCGGGAACTGGGTCCAGAGCGCATATAATTTATTTGTGCTAATTGTATTTAGATCACAGCGTGTAACTATCTGTTTTTATGTTGAATAATAACTCTTTGTGCTTTGGAACCACAATCAAAGTCTGAAAGCAATTATTTCTTGTGTGACTCATAACGCTAAACAGCGACAATTATTTTAGAGTGTATAGGTAGGTAGGAATCGATAGTTAGGAATCGATAGTTGGGGGCTCGCAGTGTGAAATCACGCGACTGGTCACTCGGTAAAACTCGGTCAGCGATCTCTCAGCAAAAGGGTGGAGATGCCATAGCAGGAAAGAACGCATTGTGCCTTTGAAAATCTGCTACCACTTTGTTACTGAGAGCCCGCTACCCGTTATTATGTGGCTCAAGGAGTGCTGATTAGAATCCAGGGACAAGGGAGGAAAAAGTTTGTTTTCCTTCGTTGATAGAATTTTATGTTAAAAAGGGGAAGTTGCAGAGTAAGGGTAATAATATGTTTGGTGTAGTAGTCGCAGTATTGTGTATGCGACTAGTCGCACAATAGCATATACATATTTCCTGTATTGCTGCCACGTGTTTTAAACAAAGCCGTTGAGATTGCTTGGTGATATTGATAGATAACATTGTTGTAAATATCTTGATCAGTGTTGCCATCATCTGGGGAAACGTGTATTTTTCTGCGCAGGAAAAGGGTGTGTAACAGTGAATATTTGTTGGTAGGGGTAACATGTTCCCTAGTTAAGGGTCTCGTAGAACCCTTAAGTGCTAGGTACCCAGTGTCGGCCTAGTGGCTCGGTAGTAGATACCGTAGTCTATACACATAAGCAGATGTAGTTGTTGTCTTTGTTGTATGTTCGGCTCTGTGATTGCAGTATTCAGTGATCAGTTAGGGTTATTTGAGCCTCAAAACCCATACTATCCACAACCACCATATTACCTTCAAAATTCTTATCCACACCCACAATCTTACTAAACCACTCAACCCACACAGCAACCCTTTCACCCACCCCATTCACGAAGGTGCTTTAACTGCAACCAAGTGGGACATCTAAGTAGGAACTGTAAGTTGAAGTAGGTAGGACCCCCTAAACAGGGAGTTCCTGGATATCCACATAAGGGATATACACAGAGTACAGGAAATTTTCAACAGTCACCAGCTCCAATTGTGGCCTTAAATGCTGTATTGGAGAGTGAGAGTCAACGCTAGGGGTTAGGTCATACCTGTAGTCTACAGGTAGTCAGGTTAATGGGAAGTACTAGAGAAGAACCGGTGATGATGGTTGATGTAGCTGGTACTAAATATCCTTTTCTTGTAGACACAGGGGTGACCATATCAGTGATAAAATCTCCAGCTAATTTACAGGTGACCAGCGAGACAGTACCAGCAATGGGTGTAACAGGTAAAGTGCAACATTATCCTGTAACTAAATCCACAGAGGTTACTATCGGGCCATTGCATACCAGGCATTCTTTTATCCTGGCAGCAGCGGCTCCTACTAACCTACTGGGAAGAGATTTGTTAGGTAAAATGGGATGTGTCATATATTGTACCCTTGATGGTATATTTCTAGACATTCCAGAGAGAGTTGTACATGAGGTGAGGGATATGTTGGACACTCTCCAAAGGATAATGTATCACTCTACCGGTTCAGGTAAAAATATACCCCAGGTAGATCAAATGTTATCCCAAATTCCAGATTCACTTTGGACCAAGGATGGACAGGACACTGGATTAATGGCAAATGTAGCTCCGTAATGGTAAATTTAAAAAGCGGTAGGCTAGCTCCAAAAATTCCCCAGTACCCATTAAAACAGGAGGTAGAGTTAGGGGTTTATCCCATAATTGAGCGTTTATTACAGCAGGGAATTTTAGTCCATACAGCAAGTGTAGCCAACAGTGCCATCTTTCCTGTGAAGAAGAGTGGTAGGAGGGGTTATAGGCTGGTACAAGACCTTAGAGGGGTTAATAAGGTAGTAGAGAGCCAATTTCCCGTAGTGCCAAATCCAGCTGTCATTCTTATGCAGATCCCACCAAATGCAACCCATTTCACTGTCCTTGACCTCTGTTCTGCTTTCTTCTCTGTACCTCGTCATTCTGACTGTCAGTACCTATTTGCTTTTACATACAGGGGTGTACAATACATATGGACCCGATTGCCCCGGGGTTTCATAGACATCCCCAGTATCTTCTCCCAGGCCTTACACGACTGTTTACAATCTTTTCAACCTGCCAATGGGTCTGTTCTACTACAATATGTGGACGATTTATTGTTATGTTCTGATTCGTTTATGTCATGTATGAATGATACTAAACTTTTATTGCTTCAACTCTCGCAAACAGGACACAAGGTTGCTAAGGACAAACTACAGCCATGCCAGTCCAGGGTTAATTACTTGGGACATTGCCTAACCCAGGGGTTACGACATCTGACAAATGACAGAATCCAAGCCATACAGATAATGACACTGCCGCAGAATCAACAGCAAATTCGTACTGTCTTGGGAACGTGTGGATACTGCAGAATGTGGATCCTAGGTTTTTCTATTTTGACCTTGCCATTACAGGACTTAGTCTCTTCCTCAAAGCCCGATCGTGTCATACACACAGAGGAATCAGAGCAGGCTTTCCTTAATCTTAAGGATAGTCTGACAAGAGCACCTGCATTGGGAATACCTGATTATGAAAAACTTTTTGATTTGTATTGTACGGAAGCCTATGGTTGTGCTGCAGGTGTCCTCACACAAAAACATGGTGATGCCAGTAGGCCTGTAGCATACTACAGTGCACAATTGGACACTGTGGCAAGATCACTCCCAACGTGTTTAAGAAGTGTAGCAGCAACTGCTCTATTGGTCAGCAAGAGTGAGGATGTGGTTTTAGGCCATGATATGATTGTCTATACTCCCCATGCTGTATCTGCTTTGCTAAACTCTGCCCAAACCAGACATGTCTCCTCAGTTAGGTTCACAAAATGGGAACTGGCCCTAATAGCACCTGCAAATATCACCATAAAAAGGTGCAGTATGTTAAATCAAGCTACGTATTTACCATATGTGCAACATGATGCACAAAGGGTGGAGAGAGGTGAGTCGCTGGCGATCTGCTGGTATATTGATGCACATGATTGTATGGAATATCTGAATCAAACCTTTACTGCAAGACCTGACATACGGGATGCACCTTTAGAAAATGTAGATGTGACATTTTACATGGATGGGAGTTGTAATAGACAAACTGACACTGGAGAGCTATGTACAGGTTATGCTTTAGTAAATGATGAGGATATTATAGAAGCTGAACCGTTAGGCCCACCACACTCAGCCCCAGTGGTGGAACTGGTGGCATTAAGGAGAGCGTGTGAGTTAGCAAAAGGTAAATCTGCTAATATCTACACTGACTCTAGGTACACCTTTGGGGTGGTACATGATTTTGGCGCTCTATGGCATCTGAGAAAGTTTATGACAGCAGCATGCACACCAATTGCACATTCCAGACATATAAAAGGACTACTGACAGCAATCCAATTGCCTAAGGCAGTGGCGGTAATTAAGTGTAAAGCCCATATATGTGAGGATGGTCTGGTGTCACTGGGCAACATCAGGGCAGACTAAGCTGCAAAATTGGCAGCAGGGTTAAAAGTGAATGTACCAACTGAACAAATGATGACTTTTCAAACGATTGATATGCTGAAATTAATTGAGATGCAAAATTTGTGTTTCATTCAGGAAAAGGCAGTCTGGAAGTCCAAGGAATGTGGGCAAGAGTTCTCTGGAGAGATGGACAGGTAAGCCAGTGGCTCCCAAGGCATACTACCCAAGTCTGGCTGAGGCAGCGCATGGTCTGACTCACTTGGGAAAGCAAGGTATGTGCAAATTGGTGAGAGCATACTGGTGTGCACCAGGTTTTTCTTCTCAAGCGGAAAAGAGAGCAATGTCCTGTCTGACCTGCTTGAGGAAAAACATTGGGAAAACGATCCCTACCGAACCATCCCACATTCCTCTGACCGACAGACCTTTTCAGGTGATACAAATTGATTTCATCCAATTACCACCCTGCAGGAATCTCAAGTAAGCATTAGTGTGCACTGATGTGTTTTCTAATTGGGTTGAGACATACCCAGCTGCCACTAATACTGCTGCGTTTACTGCCAAGAAAATTGTTCAGGAGTTTGTATGCAGAAACGGTATCCCTAGAATTATTGAGAGTGATAGGGGTACTCATTTCACAGGTGATGTTTTCCAAAATATGTGTAAGCTGATGGGTATTAATAGTCGACTTCATACCCCCTACCGACCGCAAGCCAGTGCCAAGGAGGAGAGGATTAACGGGAATATTAAAAACAAATTAAGTAAAATCATGTCAGAAACTGGACTGGGATGGCCAGAAGCACTACCACTTGTCCTTCATAGTATCAGGACAACTCCTAGAACCCCTCTTAATCTGTCCGCCTTTGAAATACTGTTTGGTAGACAACCTCATTTGATTATAAGCCCACAGGAGGACTTGAACAGTAACAACGAGGTAACTGTAAGGTATCTTATAACAATGAGTAAACAGTTAAAACAGCAACAGCAGAAACTGAAATTGTTGTCACATGATATGCCAGAAACGAACTGTCATGATGCTGAACCTGGAGAATTTGTTATGATAACAAATTTCTTGCATTCAGGTTGTTTGACTGATCGGTGGGAAGGTCCGTATCAGGTGTTGCTAACGAGTACAACTTCATTGAAGGTGGCGGAGAGCGATACCTGGGTCCATTCCACTCACTGTAAGAAGGTCAACCAACCGGTGGAGAAACAAGGTGGAATCGAGGCAGATAACATAGACTGTCAATTGCAAGTCTGTTCCGGGAAGGTTAAAGGTTACAGTGAGATACCTGAGCTAAAGAAATTTGTAGATCAATGTTTACAGCAATGGCTTGGTCTGCTGTGGTTATCTTTCTGTTTTCTACCTGATTCCTCATTATCTTGGGTTGTTTCGGGATCTCTGGTTTCTTTGATGGAGGACAGAGGACGGAGAGGGGAGCTGATGGTGATATCAAAGAAATGGAGTCAGGAGAAGCTAAACCTACCTGGGCAGTATCTGACCAAACCAGTACAGTAATTGTTAAGAGATCTGCTATTTTGGATACTGTGTGAAGGTCTATCATCTGAGGATTATTGTATGTGTGAGTTTTGTGGGTCTGTAGTCAATGAGAGATGCATCCAACAGTGCCAACCTAAGTATAACCAGTATTGGGGTGCGTATCCTTTAGAGGATTATCATACCATGGTGGGAAAAATTTTGAACCAAACCAACTGTTGGGTGTGCTCTCACGTGCCCCAAGGACAGCATAATGTAGGATTAGTGCCATTCCCATTAAATGTCTCTGAAATTTTAGAATTACAAAAAGGGAAGACACTGGATGGAAAATGTCTTAACACCAAACCACCCCATTTTAAACTCCACCAGTACCAGGTAGATAAAACACTTTTATGTTTAAACATCACCAACTCCAATGAACCAGGAAGTTGGGAGGTGACTGGGAATAACCAGACGATGACCTTCTCACTAAGAGCTGATCGTGAGCCTATGAATTATGAACTGTTACGCACAATTAGGAAGACACTTCCGGTATAAATATACACTAAGTAACATCAAAGAAATGGTTGGCAGAGTACCAGAAGGGTACTGTGCCAGGGTGATACAACCAGAAATGTGTGTTAGCCAGATCGGAGAACCTGAGATAGGATCATTTGTGAGGGAAATGTGTTGGATGATCATGATGCATTCTATTCCTTATGTTCTCCCCAATGATGTATATTTTATATGTGGAAGGAAAGCGTATAAGTGGCTCTCTCCGAGTTCTGAAGGTTTGTGTTATCTGGGAAGAGTACTTCCAGAGGTTATGACCCTTACACATGGTGAGATGCTTGGTATTCATAAAAACACACCATCACCATATCTTCATACACAGTATGAACAGATAGAAAAGAAATATGATACCTAGTGACGTGCATAAAGCCACACACTTGATTAGTGAGACAACTGGTTTTCAAGTTTTGATAGCATTGGATCCCACCAGGATCGCTCGGGGTACGCTAAATTTTAGATATATCCAAGATCTTGCTAAATTAATAGATAATATCACCGAGATGTATGATGACACATTCAGGTATACAGGTATGGAGTTGCAAGCTTACAAGAAAGAACTTGTGCAACATGGACTAGTGTTAAATTATTTAACAGCTGTCACTGGAGGGTAATTCTGCAGTTAAAATGGGAATTTCGAAAGAACGATAATGCTTCAGTGGCTGAAGTAGAGGAGAAGGTAGAGGAATGGGTTTCTTGGTTGAGCCCAGTGAAATGGTTCTCAGGTCTAGGAGAGGGTCCAGGAAATGATTGTGAGCATAGGTAAACTCCTGATCCTGATACTGGTTGTCATCATAGTAATTGGCTTATGTGTCAGGTGTGTTCCTACTGTGTTGCAATGTGGAACATGTAAAGATAAGGTGAATCAAGGGAATGAAATTAATATGGTGGCCAGTAGTAACAATATGAATACTGAGGTAAATGTAGGACTGTA
The DNA here is from genome assembly GCA_031769625.1 of Taudactylus pleione. Taxonomy (NCBI): domain Eukaryota; kingdom Metazoa; phylum Chordata; class Amphibia; order Anura; family Myobatrachidae; genus Taudactylus; species Taudactylus pleione. Next base: position 5,143,185 of record JAUIMM010000372.1, on the reverse strand, counting down.
TTACAACCCTGAACTAGAAGTTACCATCGTATAATGTATAAGATTTAGACATGCATGAAATGCATTATTAAAATGTTATTTTAAAACATCTTAAATAATGTAATTCCCTATTCCCCCTCAAGACTTCCTTTATAGGATTGGTGAATCCCCACATCTTTCCCATGATCTCTCAAGATCCGTGGTGTGCGTATAAGGGTCGTTTTATGTCCCCTCCTAGAGACCCATTATTGATGGTTTAAGAACCACCTTGTGCCATTCCATAATATAACATTAAATAATATGTCATAATGTAAGCCTAAATTAATTTTAATATCAGCGTATGATAGCATGTTGTTTGCTATCAAAGGGTGGACTGTCGAAGCCGGATAATTGGCTGAGACAGAATCGGTTTAAAATTAGATCTGCATGACGCCATTTTGCGAATGGCATCGAGACGCCATTTTGCAACTGGCCGCCCAGCGCCATTTTAGCTAATCTCGCACATCATAAGTACATACGGCTATGCTATTATTTAGCGTCATGCGATTCCCATGCAATAGAAAGATGTTAAAAGTCCCAATTAAACAAATACAGGCCGTCACTAAAACATATAAAATGATCAACCCTGCAAAACACATACCATGGTGTACTTCACAAACACGTAGTCGCACAACGCTAACTAGCATCTTTTCTCAATACCCCAATACTTACACACTGCACACTTACATAAAAAGGTTCCCTAGCAGTAAAGTGTAATATTCAAGGTTTATTCAGTATTAGTAATGTTGTGAAATAAATGTTATTTGATATCTAAGGTTTAGTACCTGGTAAGCAGATGGTAAGCAGATTTCTGGTACCATTGGTGAGAAGATCGCAACATGTGTCTGTAAACTATGGACTATAGAGAGTTAAACATTAAAAAGTACTCTGTAATGTAGCCAGTTTAGATTTATTATGCAGCGGGAAAATGGACACATAGGGCTGTTGGAGGCTGGATTGTGACCATACGAATTGACCTATGAACTATACTGTAACAGACGAACCAGGAAGAAGAACCAATGGAATCATGCCAACCTGTTCTATTGTATTACCTATCTCTGTAAGGGTATTTATGTGTGCTCTCTGAAACTGGATGCTAGTCTTCTTGCTTTGCTGTTGATGGAGGTTTCTTCTTTGATGCCGGGATCTGGGCCCAGAGCGCATGCGTATGTAACAACTGTACCTTTGGTCTGTATAATTTATTTGCTCTAATTGTATTTAGATCACAGCGTGTAACTATCTGTTTTTATGTTGAATAATAACTTTTTGTGCTTTGTAACCACAATCAAAGTCTGAAAGCAATTATTTCTTGTGCGACTCATAACGCTAAACAGCGACAATTATTTTAGAGTGTATAAGTAGGTAGGAATCGATAAGAGCATATCAATATAGATTGATATAGACCTTAGAATAGAAAGTGTATTTCACTATGTATTTCTTCTTCAAATATCAAACTTTTAAGAAGAAACATTGTAAAAACGTACTAAACTGTCCTAGTCAAGGAAAAAAAGCATAGGGGGAGACATTAAACACAGAAAGACAGACAAGGGGAAAGAACATTAGGGAAGAGTAGCGGAAGGGATATGATAATAGGTGTAAAGTATCTCTGGATTATGAGGAGTATCCGATGATTATCAATCAAACATGTATCTATAGGGAAGAATAGGACCAAGACAAACCTATACATAAAAAAAATAAAAAATAAGATGAGTAATTTGTCATATCTTGAAGGAAAGCTATCAGAATAGAGTTGTGGGATCCTGAGATCCCGGGGAAGTTTTTGGTATTGTAGTATGGCAACCCAATAGGTATGATATTTTCCTAAGGAGGAACCAATCAGTACTCTCAAAGATTTTGAATATTTGTATCTGGTAATCTGAGTCTAAAGATTCAATAAATCTCCCCCATTTGTGGTAGAACTTACTCACTCCTGTTTCAATATCTGGGAGAGTAGAATATCTGTCATTAGTTTTAGCAATAATTCCCTTACTTCTTGAATCGTGGGTTTGGAGTGTGTGGTCCAGTGTCGTAACATTGCCTTTTTTTTTTGTGGCAGTAACAGTTACAAAGAGGAAGAATTTATCTCCCATCCAGCAAAGTTTGCAAATAGGAAAGCTAATGGATCTAATGTGAGATTAAGATGTAATTTACTGTTTAGTTCTATTACTAGTTTATTCCAAAACTTTTTGATTACTCCGCACTCCCACATGCAATGGATAAAGGAAGCATTAGAGCATCTACACCTGCCGCAGGACCCCGATTCAGAGGGAACCATATGTTTGCGTTGGGAAGGAGCAATGTACCCATCTTAAGTCATGCAGCATCATAGGAGCTGATTAATTTACTTTATCCATTGTTTTCATTTTAAAACTACAGATAAAATGGAGGGAGGTTTCTGAAGGAGTAAGAGTTACTGGCCAACATTTGTTATATTCTCCTTACCGGAAACTGTTTTTCATATTCTTTTTCTGAAGATGTTGCTGTTCAGCACTTTATTTGACGATGTAATTCAAAGTCCATATCAGTAGTTGTTATCCATAGTTGCTTAATACAGCAGGAAATACTCAGCGGGTGTCAATGTAGGAGAAAATGTCACCACAGAATGGCTGCCAGTAGCTTGTCATCCTTATATAGGCTTTGACCTGCATTGTGACATCACAATGCATGCAGGCAGCAGGTAGAGATGGTTGTAGCTAAAGGTGCATATCCACTACACGATGAAAGAATGACATCGTTATCGTTCAATCGTTCCTTATATTGTGCAGTGGATATTGGACCTGATTCAGACCTGTTCGCTAGATGCAGCTGCTTGCTCCCAGCGTATGCAAAAACAGCTAAGTGACGTCAAGGGAGGCGATCGCACGGCAAGGCATAAGCATGCCCACTATGTCTTGGCGAGCAATCACTTTGTGTTTATAGACGCCCACCAGCCTGTCTTTAGCCGCTCACTAGCGTAAGTTATCCCCAGGAAGTATATACAAGCATTGGTACATCGGGAACCATCGGATCAGACCGCAGTGCTTGTTGTTGACTGTACCCTACCGCAAGCACTGTGAACAGTTCTGTGTAAAAATCAACCAGGTGACGCTGCTTGTTAATTATGCACGCCTCTGAAATGGCATTGAAACTCCGTTATATAATGAAATTATGCACGCCTGCATTCGCAACTCCACTCCCCGTTACTACTGCCCTGCCCCTGTTACCACCCACAAAAGCCTCTCCTGTCACTCATCCCACTGGGCTGTCTTTGCTGGGCGAGCGAGTGCTACACGATCGCTCAAACTAGTTTGCGCACTGCGATGCATACGCATGCGCAAATGCATAACATCAGCCGCGTACGAGTGAGCGGCCGCTTGCGAACGGGTCTGAATCAGGCACCTTGTACCCACACTGACTGATATGTCGCTCAGTGCAGGCACCCTCCCTCATCCCTGAACATGCACAACCTAACGATATTATCAGGTTGGCCTGCATGTTCAGGCGATGACAGATGCTGACAACGACCAGTGATTCAATGAACGATTGAACGTTAACAATGCTGTTAACATTCAATAGTTCATTTTTATTGTGTAGTGGATATGCACCATTAGATCAATTCTATGCCCAGATGTATGGACAAAATGTCACCACAAAATGGCTGCCAGGAACTGGGCCTCCTTTAGATAGGGCTTTGACCTGCATTGTGACATCACAATGCATGCAGGCAGCAGCTAGAGATGGCTGTAGCTTAGATCAGCTCTGGGCCCAGATACGGTGGGCACAGAATGATCATAGCTATAATCAGCGCTGCGCTTGCACTGCTTTTGTGAACGTAACGGCGCATGCACAGCACTGATTACAGCTGCGGTAAGTTAGAGTAGATAGGGAAAAGTATCTATTTCCCGAAAAGCTGTCATTACAGCTTTTCGGAATAGATACTTATGGAGAGGAGGAATGAAGAATTCCTCCCGTAATTGGGTAGAACTCCATGTGAGTTCTAAACCTAATTACCTCCATTGATTTTTTTTTAGTGTTGATGAATAGGTGTATGTTGTTTTAGTTCTGTAATATCTGTTTTGCTATTCATTCTGATTTACTCTTCTTTGACTATCTACTGGTCCTTTTTTAGCCCACCAGGCCCGACCAGGCCTGACCTAAAACTAGGGATGTGCAGGCTCGGATAGGTTCGAGTTTGCACGCTGAGTTCAGATTTTTCCCTCCAAAAAATGGGACTCAGAAAGAGGCAAAACGTCATCTTGCATGGACAAACATAATCATTCCTGAACTTTTGTCCAGGAATGATGATGTTTGTCCATGCAAGATGACGTTTTGCCTCTTTCTGAGTAACGTTTTTTTGAGGGAAAAATCCGAACTCGGCGTGCAAACTCAAACCTATCCGAGCCTGCACATCCCTACCTAAAACATGTTTTAATATTTTTACAATACTGCCATAAACTTTTGTTTGACGTTGTGTCCCTCAGGCTTTAATGTGCCAAACATAACCAGCTCACCGTGCGTGTTAAGCCTTCTGCCATTGATCCTGCCTATTCCTGTTCTAGCTCCTTGGATTTGGCATATAGTTGAAACAAAGACATAACTAGGCTACCAGTACTCACATGTGCTGACTATTATTATAGTGAAATGTGGTGTTTGGATGTTTATCAGCAAACAGGGCTAAAGTGTACTGTAGAATGCGCACAATAGAGGCATCCTGTCTCTTTCTCTTTGTGTTTAACAAGCTGACATATAGTTTTATTTAAGGATGATTGAGCAAGTTCTAGGAATAAATCACCATCAGTCTAAGTAAATTGTTGTCTTTGTATCAATGTCAGACCCACCAGCAGAAAATGCTCCCTTATATTTGTTCAATTACTGAGATAGCAAAAATCACCTCAGTACATGACAACTCATTTTAAATCCTAAGAATAAGAATGGATCTAAAAAGCTATTTTTGGCTTGAAATTGAACATAGTGAACAATAGGTGATGTACAGTAGATAATTCAGAGGTTTAAATACAATGTGCAGTCCTATTATGGTTAATGAAAATAATAGTTGTATGCAGCTACAGGAGCATGACAGAGCATCTTTGTAATTCAATATACACAAAACAAATGATCAAAGGGAAAATGTGATAATTTAGAGAAATCAGTCATTGCATTCTGAGAAGGCAGCACAGTTATAGCGTTCAGATTTTTAAATTGAGTGGATTTATTTTTATATTTAAAGTATAATAGTAATTGCCACCATTGTATCTGTGATGTGGCTAGTAGCCAGTCAGGCATAGGCATGGGGAACTGCTGGGGACCTGAGACACTTTGCAATAATTGGCAACTGATGAAACCTAGCTCAGCAACAGCTGCCAGGTGCAGATGAGTGTAACTGTCTTGGTTGCTGGCAGGAGAGAACCACTTGGCAGGAGACAGCTTTCAGAGTCATACTATACCTGGTCAATGCTTATTTCTGAAAGGACAGGTTGAGAGAGACAAAGCTGACGTTGATGGGTCGGAGAAAGTAAAATTACTTGGCAAACAAAACAAGCACCAACAGAGAACCGTAAATCTAAACTTTGCAAAGCTTGGTATAAATTAATTTGGGTGAAGTATCTTAGTCCTAATTGCTCTTGACCTTAATGTACTTGCTGAATCTGCAGCAGAGGCATCACAACAGATGGTGACACCCAGTGCGGCACCTCTCAAGCCCTCGCATGCCCTGATGTCATGTTCCCTGATTTGTACCGGTTTGGGGGTGTGACCAAGTGTCACGCTCCTGTCCGTGCCACCCTAGGGGGCGTACCCAGCGGTCCGGGAGCTGCTGGGAAGCCCCCAGCCTCTCCCAGCACAGCGCATGCGCATCATGAGGATGTTTAATATTTGCATGTAGCCCCCAAAAACTGGTGTTTCTCGCTGCAGCTCTGGTCACACACCCTGCAGTGGCACACTATAGGCCCTTCATAAATTCCAGCTCTTGGCCTATGTGAACCTTAATCTGGCACTGCCTCTAAGAGCTCTATTTATTAACATTATTTTTACTAAAATAAAGTGAAAAAGGGTGCAGAACATCTCTTAAAAAAGATATAAAGTAAAAAAAAAAATTACCTGAGTCCAGGGCCGGTGATCGGTGCTCCCGTGATGTCCTCCCTCCAGGGCTCTGGTCAGCTGGTCTCCCATCCTGCACTGTGACCCTGGTTTGCTGCTGCATAGAACAGCTGACCGGGTCACAGTGCAGGATGGGAGATCAGCTGACCGGAGCCCTGGAGGGCGATGATTGGAGGTAAGAGAAATTAAGGGGGGGGTCATGGGGAGGGGGCAGTTGCCGGGTTTTGAATCGTGGGGGGGGCGTTGCGGCTGCCAGTCGATGCATGGGCGGCACCTTGTCACTGAATTTTTTCCGAAAAATACAGTGATATGGCTGCGGAGGGGATTCGCAGGGACAGAGCTGTATCACAATAAATCCCTGTGATATTGCCTGAATTCGCAATGCAAATTCAGTCGGAAATATCACACTACAATCTGCATTCTAAATGCGGATTGTAGTAAATAGTGCCCTAAGTCTAATGGTGCATACACACGGTCAGATTTTTCCTTCAGATATGAACGATAACGATTTAAAAATCGTTCAGTCGTTCATACCTGAAGGAAAATCGTTCATATCTGACATGCCTGAACGATGGACGATCAACGATGTGCGTTCCCGTTTGTCAGATAACGATATCTGACATCTGATGGGTTTGCAGTCAGACTTGGACGATTCCATTCATTTTAATGCACTCAAAAATCGTTCAATCGTTCAAATCGTTCAGTCGTTCATCTGACAAATCTGACAAGTCTGACAAATCTGACCGTGTGTATGCTCCATTAAGCTGCATACACACACGATTTTTTTAATGATTATCGTTAAACGATATCATTTAACGATAATCGTTTGAAAAAATCGTTCACTTTTTGAGTCAAATGATGAACGATTATCGTTCATGCACGTTCACGTTTGTAGTTCAGTCAGACTTGTCAATTGAACGATTTTCATTAAGGGAATATGCAAAAATCGTTTGTAGTTCATAAAAATCGTTCATTACACTTTAAAAAATCTGAAAGATAATCTGACAGATAATCTGACAGAAAATCGTTCATAAAATCGTTCATAAAATCGTTGGTAACATTTTTTGTACTTCATTTTATTTATTAAGCTGCATACACACACAACGATTTTGTTACCAACGATTTTATGAACGATTTTCTGTCAGATTATCTGTCAGATTATCTTTCAGATTTTTTTAAAGTGTAATGCACGATTTTTATGAACTACAAACGATTTTTGCATATTCCCTTAATGAAAATCGTTCAGTTGACAAGTCTGACTGAACTACAAACTACAAACTACAAACGTGAACGCGCATGAACGATAATCGTTCATCATTTGAGTCAGAAAGTGAACGATTTTTTAAAACGATTATAGTTAAACTATATCGTTTAACGATAATCATTAAAAAAATCGTTGTGTGTGTATGCAGCTTCACTCTACAGTTAATTTCTGTCAGGGCTATTTATCAGGCTGAATGCTCCGAAACACCATTCTTGAAGGTCTCCTGAAAAATTACGTAATCAGATACAGAGTTCCAGAACCCCTAGTAAGTGCAGCATGCAGTGCAATTACTATGGGGCCCGGGCAATCTACAGGGTCTGCCACCCTACACACATTCTATGGCCACAATCATAGGCTCAGCCCTCCCGTTCAGGGCCGTGGTGACTGCCTCTATGTCACCATGGAGCGGGGCTATATGGGATGCTGGATGCTGTAGCTGGGCCAACTTTGAACATGTGTGTGGGTTCCCCTCTGACTCAGTGACCATGCATCTCTTTGGTGTAGCTCAAGTTGCACCTCCTTTGCCTGGCTGGCCCCCAACTGTATGCAACCCAGACACCCCTTCCACATCACTGTGTAGGAGCCCCGGAGCCTCTATAGGTGGGGATGCATACGCGCATGCAGGGGGGGTTTCTGACTACCTAGAAACCCCCCCTGGCCACCGCGCTGCTAAACGATATATATATATATATATATATATATATATATATTTATTTATTTTTTCTAAAGAGAGGGAGCACCAGAGTTCAGGTAACTGTCCCTGCTGCTATACTAGGTGGGCTGACTGAATGTAGGGGGAGCTGCAGCGCGCAGCCCTTCCCAGGCGCAGGCAGTTGCCATGGAGCATTCTGAGAGGCTGAGCAGCCGAGGGTGTCTCACAAACTGTATTTCCGGCGCTCTCTCTCCCGCAGCAGCAAGTGAGTCTATCACGTGGGGGGAACTCACCAACTGTATTCCCGGCTCTCTCCCCCAGCAGCCGCAAGTGTGTTTATCACTTGTGGGGGTCTCACTGAATGCATACCCAGCGCTCTCCCCGGATCCGCAGGTGTGTTTATCACATGTGGGGGTTGCCGGCGGTGAAGAGGAAGGGGGAGCGGGAGGGGGGTCGTCTTTGCGAGTGTGTGTGTGTTAGTGTGTAGTCCTTGTCAGTGTGTAGTCCTTGTTAGTATGTAGTTTTTGTCAGTGTATGTGTCAGTGTGTAGTTTTTGTCAGTGTGTGTGTGTCAGTGTGTGTGTGTGTCAGTGTGTGTGTGTCAGTGTGTAGTTTTTGTCATTGTGTGTGTGTCAGTGTGTAATCTTTGTCAGTATGTGTGTGTCAGTGTATAGTCTTAGAGTGTGTGTGTGTGGCAATGAGTCTGTGTGTAGTCTTTGTCAGTGTGTACGTGTGTACTCTGTCAGTGTGTAATAATATAATATATATAATATTTGTATATTTATAACTCAGTCAGCATAAAATAATGTGGTATATTAATGAGACCTCTTTATGATTTAATTTCATTGTTATGTAAGGAAACATTTACTGGTTATTACAATTTTTGGTACTTCCGTATCTTTGCGTCCCCCTGGTTACGGGACTTACATATCTTCACTGAATAGTGAAGATACGTAAGTAGCGTAAACATCAGGAAATACTATTTGGCCCCTTGCGGGCTCGGTGGATCGCTTTGCTCGCCACATTGATTTATTACCCCTACATGCCCACTTGAATGGTAGGGAATGACGGAAGGTAGGTAATGACGTTGGACATTAGCGTAAAGATGAGCCAGTGTCCAACGTCATTCCCTACCATCCAACATCATTCCCTACCATCCAACGTCATTCCCTACCTTCCAAGTGGGCATGGAGGGGTAATAAATCCATGTGGCGAGCGAAGCGAGCCACCGTGCCCGCAGCGTGGCGAGTGCAGCGAGCCCGCAAGGGGACGAATAGTATTTCCTGAAGTTTACGCTACTTACGTAGCGTAACCAGGGGGCCACAAAGATACGGAAGTACACAATTTTTTTTGTGTAAATTAGATGCTCATTGTTTGTCATTGTTCTTCGTGATTCCCTGTGACTACTCCATGAAAAGGTCCATCTTACCTGGCGCACAGACTCTCTCCTATATTTTATGTTCACATGATTTCAGTATCTTACTCTTAGTATGTGGTACTGTAATGCATGTGGAATATATTTGACACCTAATGTATTTTTGCATTTATCACATTGAAGGCAAAGGCTGAACCTAAGCTTGCTGTGCAGTTTGTACGTATATATATATATATATATATATATATATTGGAAACCCCCCTTTCAAAATCCTGCGTTTGCCACTGGGATGCAGCCGGCTCTGCTGTCCTCTTCAGTGATGTAGTCCACTCCCTGTCCCTGGTGGGCCTCTCTCCCAGATGGCTGCTTTACCGTGGATCTCTATAACACAGAGCCGGAATGTTCACCTTGTCTGGCCTACTGCAATGGATCCATAGAGCCAGCATCTCTCTGCTTCCTTGGTCATCAAGTCCTCCAGTCGCTTTAGCCTGCTGTTGCTGTCTCATATTGCCGTAACTGGCCCTTCCTGCATAACTGTGTGTCTGGTAACACAATCTGGTATCCTGCATCTCAACTGTGTCTGTCCTGCAGAGCTGTCAGCAGTGCACTCTCCCTGGGACTTCTCTACAATATCTACTCCCGTGCTATTTCACTGAGTGGACACTCACAATCTCAGTGCCCCCTGCGGTGCCCCTGCATTTTCATGTGGCAGGTGCTGCAAAACTTTCGGCCAGAGCATCCAACACACTGAAGGGGGGGGTCTCTCCTAACCTATACACCATTGATCCTACACACTGAATGCCCTACATTGGCATCATAAGGATAAGTGGATTCCGTTTGGCTTGCCCCTTAATTACGAATGTGTGTGTGCTGTGTGGTAAGGACCGCTGTGTCCCTTATGGTCCTCGGCAGCAAACTGCTTCTTTCTCACAGGCACTATTAGCACTGCTCCCTGACTCTCCTTCTTGTTTCTCCTCCTCCATCTGTTTACACAGTAATAGAAGCACACAGAACCTATCTCTGACCTCTTCCCATAGTGTTCCTCTGACTACTCCTACCAAACTGAGCCTTTGACCCACCTTCCCATGTGTATCTCTGAGCCCCCTAACAGACTATGCCACTGACCCCATCTACCTATGTGTACCTCAGACCCCCCCAACCCATGTCTGCCTCTGAGCCTCCCTACACATGTGTGCCTCTGAACCACCCTCCCCGTGTGTGCCTCTGACTCTTTCTTACAGTGATCCCATCGCCATCCCCAACTGTGCCTTTGCCTCCTACCCAAAGCTGGTGGCTGACGATTAATAGTAGTGTGGGTGAACAAAGACAAGACTGATTTCTATCATACAGTTTTGAAAAAAAATAATATTCTGAGCAAATCATAATAAATAATAGTTTTGGTCCCATTTATTGTTTGTCCATTTTATTGTTCTTGTTTGGTAGAACAACTAGAAGGTATGGGTGGTTGTATAAACATTGATGTTATACTGGGACAGAGACTATCTGCAGTGGTAGCATGCAAGGAAGCTGCACTATCAGCAGCTAATATAAGCTGTGCTATTAGCTGAATTATAGCAGGCAGGCTGTGCTATTATCTGTATTACAGCAGACAGGCTATGCAATTAGCAGTATCAAGGCAGATAGTCACATAACAGAATGCTGGCCACTCTTTTCTATATCTTGCCTATATACTAACCTCAGGCAAGGATGAATATCTGCTGAGGAGTAGGCAGCAGAATTTAGGTGGGCCAGTGACAGCGAGTAGAATGACCCTGCTCTTCCAAGCCAGTATCACCTTGGTCTGACTGACCAGTTCAAGGATGCTTTGGTCCAGTATCCTCTTCCCGAATCCCTGGATTTTTAATGCAACTCTCAATCCACATTGATCGGTGGTACAAGAAACGTTGCTTAAAGAAGGACAGTGGTGCCCAGATATCTACCTTCAACATCCTTGGATCTACCTAAACCCATGCAGATTTGGACCAACAGGTTATCTGTGGAAGAACAGACCAGGAGTCATACCCAAGGTCTGCTGTATGTCTCTACTGTAGCAATAAGGGTAATTTCATCAAACAGTGTCTTGATAAGTCGGGAAACGCCCAATTGTTAGGGAAGAAATTCCTAGTTCTCCACCAACTTACCTACAAAGTACAGTACTATTAATTTATCTATCCTGCAAACAATCTGCTCCTGCCCTGATTGACAGCAGAGCCGCAGGGAACTTTATTGACACTAAATTGGTAGACGCGTTGGGTATTCTCTTTCTGTCACTTACTACTCCTATTTTTGTCTCAGGATTGGATTGCAAAACTAATTCCCTTAATCTTACTGTGGTTTATTTACACTCTGAGAAAATATCCTTTTATGTTTTTCAAACTCCTTATATTTCAATACTCCTAGGATACTGTATCCTTAGTTTTCCTTTACAACCCCAGTACCAATAGGATTGCCGGGCAGATTACCAGTTGAGGACAGATTTGTCCAGAATCCTGCATGTCCTTGGCTATTTGTCAGCTAAGTGCTATCACTGGGATTTCCTTCCTATTATGTAAACTTAAGTGATGTTTTCAACAAGAATGGTGCTGATGGTTTACAGTACCACCTCATGGGACCAATGAATGCACCATTATCCTGGTACCTGGTGCATAGCTTTCCATAAGGAAACTCTTTTCACTTTCTCCTTTTGCATTAAATGTCAGGGCAGTATTGCTTTTCAATACCAAGAGGATAACATCTTACGCCCATGCATTGATTATAGGGACTTGAACCTAATCCAGGTCAAGAACAAATACGCGTTACCACACATCTCAGAGCTATGTGACCAGCTAAAAACGACAGATTTATTTATTCCTTTAGGTCGTTCCATTGACCGACATGAACTGGAGAGGGACTGATCCATCTGTCTGGTCTGCCAAGGTTGAGGTCTCCCGTCTTCTGAAGCAGACATTCTCCACTTCTCCAATTTATGCCATCCATTCCTAATCCAGAATTACAGTTTATTGTGGAGGTTGATGCCTTGGATGTAGGGTCAGGAGCCATATTGTCTCATCCTTGTGTCTTCTTTTCTTAAAGGTTTTCATTGTCAAATTAGAATTTGAATAGAGAGGTCACTGGCTGGAAGGGGTGAAACACAAGATTTTGGTCTATACTGTTCACAAGAACCTCCAATATATCAGCTCCACTAAGAAGCTAAATTCTCAACAGGCCTGGTGGTCACTATTTTTTCTAGATATGATTATTTTATTATCCAGGTTCAAAAAACTTTAAGCGAGACACCTTATCCCGAGTTTCCTCCTCTCTCATCCTGATATCTTGCCTAAAGTTATGATTCCACCACATAAGATTGTGGCAGCTCTCTCTCATGATTTGTCCAATCAGATAAAAGCAGCACAAAATAATGCTTCACCTAAGACTCCATCTCATCTATCCTTCGTTCCTACTACAGTACTACAGATGTGTCCACATACATCTTACTTCCTTGTGCGTTAAATAGTTCTTCATGCCGTGTCGTGACTCGTAGCGCCGAGCATCTTTTTGTGCAACTTTTTATTGTCAAATGCATGTGATTCGCAAAGGGATGTGAAAAGGAAGCACAAGCAGCTTCTGCTAATTACAATGGTATGTGGCATGCCTATGTACTGTGTGCAACTGCGTGTGTATCTGCATGCGAAATACTATGTTACAGTGTCAGCGGCTGTGACGCTGTAACGTGCCAACTGTCATCAGATTCATACTTTGTTTTGGCAGCAGTGTCTATTGTAACTGGGGCAAATAGACTAATCTCGCACACAACAGACATCACGGAGAATCACCAACGAATGTAACTAGTCATAAACGCTGATTGGAAAATTTGAGTTTTTCCTCATAAAATGTTCCAGCGATATCCAGTGACTTTGTTTAGAAGTTAAACATGATTCTTAGTAAAATTACCCTTAATAATTATAAATAGTCTTGTAAACTAATTTACACTAAGGATGTTTGAATACTCATGTATCTTTTCTTTCTCTGGGGCATATTTATCAATATTTTTTCTGGTAAAAAAAAAAATTGAAAAAGAGTGTTATCACACCCTTTTCACACTATTTTAGTATCACCTAAATGTATCAATGGGCAACTGGAGGAGAAATCGCAAGTGTCTCCTCCAAGACCATTTTTTTTAGCAAGTAGATCACATTTCCCATACTTGTAATGGGAAATGTGATGTGCACAAAGGGCCTGATTCAGAGCCACTCGTAAGCGGCAGCTCGTTCGCTCCGAGCGATGTTTGCCCAACTGCGCATGCGTACGGATCGTTATACGCATGCGCGAACCAGTCAGTGCGGCCGAAATTCATGTGTTCGCAAAATAGCGAATGCCTGCTATTTTGAGTGACAGAATGAGGCGTATGTGGGTGGTAACAGGGGAAGGTGCTTGAAAACGGGGAGTGGAAATCCTTTCGCAGGCGTGCTTAAAGGTCAAAACGGGTGTTTTAAGGGAGTGCATAATTAATCCAGCAGCGTCATTGACCACGTCACTTGGTTTTTTTAACTCAGAACTGCTCGCAAAATAGTGGTTGAAAAAACCAACCACAAGAATAGCGAGCAGTTCAGACGCTGTTCGATGTACTCGATTAATCAAATAAATAGCGGACATGACGTATGGTGCGAGCGGCTAGGGGGCGTATTTTTCAAATTTACGTTCGCATGTTTTGCTCGCTCGTTCAGACTTAGAGGCGGGAACAGACCGCAAAGTGCGAATGGTTCATTTGAATAGCCACCCGTTTTTAGAAAACGAACGACCGCAAATAGCGAGCGGCTCTGAATGAGGGCCAAAGTTACTAAAATACAATTGTGAAAAAATAGCAGGGAAGCCTAGAGATAATAATGCCACCTGGAGATGGCGTATTTAGAGCTTTCTCCCATATTACCTACTCCAACTCTGCTCTGATCAGCCTTATGTCTCTAAATAGACCACTGGCTGATTACAGTAAAAAAAAAAAGTTAAAGAAAAAAACTTACCTGCACCAAGGGACCGGTGATCCAGTGAGCTCCTCTGTGACTCCGGTCAGCTGATCGCCGGGCCATGTTCTATGACTCCGATCATCTGATGTGTAATGTAATTACAGCAGTGATGTGCGGTGAGGTCAATGGCTGGGGAGGCACACATGGAGATGGTGGGTGCTGGAAGCCTGTCTCACCCCCTACTCATTGTAACTCTCCCCTCACTACACTAAGTTTCAGTGTCCATTGATTCTCCTACCTGCATCACTGTGTCTTCTCTTGCTGCTGCGGACTGAGTTTCAAACTGTAAACACTGCAGTGCACTTCCTGGTCACATGACACATCCAAGGTGTCCATCAGTGCTCTAGGCACGCCCCCCATATTCAGAGGCATGCCTCTATTAGCTCTCTTTCTGTGCAGCTCACTGCCCATAGTGTGGCCTCGCCCCCAGCTCTGTAAGCAGTGTCTGACTATACAGAAGCAAGGCTGAGCTGTGTTCTGCATCATCTCTCATCTCCCTGCAGTCCCAGGGTGCTCCACAAAGCTGGTGAGTGTTATCTATAAAATGATTACAATAAACAAAGAAGATATGTATAAGTTATAAATATCTTCTTTGTATTATTCTAATCATTTTTATATCAAATCTCAGGAGTATGACAGGGGAGGCTCTGTCTCACCTGTCTAGACTGACTGCATATTCATGGTTCACAGCACACATCAGATGACCAGGGTCACAGAGCAGGAACCTGCAATCAGATGACTGGAGTCACAGTGGAGCTCACTGGATCACCGAGGTAAGTGCAAGGGGAGATGTAAGGGGTGGGTATAGTGGTAATTGGCGGAAGCACATGTGCAGTCATACTTTTGATATTTAAAAAAAAAATGTCCTTGAGAACTATGCAGAGAGGATTATATGCAAAGTAAATTTAGGCAAAAATTTCACACCACAACTGTATTTTTAATGCGGAATGTGATAAATATGCCCCTATGTCTAATACAACATTGTCTAAAAAAATTAACTTATCTCTCTATTAATTTATTAAAGAGATTTTGTGGAAACTCCTCTGAAAATAGCAAAATTCTAAATTGATATATTAAGATGGTCCCTTTATTTTTTAACCATAATTGTTCCCTTAGAAATTAATAGGCATTGTAACATTGCCTTATTTATCAAACTGTTAAAAGCATAGATTTTTGGAGTTTGGCTCAGTATAGCTAACACCATCTTTAGGTGGTTTTAGCCATTGTAGCCTATAGACTACAATATCACAATTTTTGGGGGAGTAGGATTCAAAGGACCAGTCCCTGGTAGTGACTGCTTGTACTTGCTCAGCCCATGGCAGTAGCTCTGCTGGGTGTGAACCTGGAAGTACAGTAAAGCAATTGCACAGATCATTTTTCTTTTTAGACTTCGTAGAGATGGGCAACTATCAGAGCTAGTACATACCCTGATAAATAAATCCTTATTTCACTATATGCTGCAAAAAGTCATTATAATTATCAGGTGGGAAATTCTGTCCAATTATAAGTTCTAGAGATGAGCGGGTTCGGATTTACTCGGATTTACTCAGTTCTCAAAATGGCATTTTATTGGCTATCGGCTATCAAGTGTTTTGGATAGCCAATAAAATAAATCCGAACTAATCCGAACTTGCGGTAATGTGACGATAAGAACCGAGTAAATCCGAACCCGCTCATCCCTAATTATAACATGCCCCTATGTCTGAGTTGCAGACTCTTGAATGCATACATAATTTAAAATGCATGAAATGTTTAATATGTGTTTTAAAGTTTTCATTAAATTTTATAACTTGCCTTGTTAGGTAAACATGATAAATACACGTTTGCCTTGTTAGGTAAACGTGATAAATACATTAATGGCTTGTGTTACAGATATAAGCTTAAAATCACTTTTATCATATTAAATATAAATGTATTATCTAATTTTAATCATACAATACTGTGAATTTTTTAATTTGAAACCATCATCTTTCCACTGAACCATATCTTTTTCAATAAATGAGGTACTGTAGATTGTTATGAATTAATTATCTACAGTAATTTTTCTCTCTGTCTCATATTCAGATTGACCATATGAGCCTCTGATGACTATATATAAACTGCTTTTGTTTTCAAGAAGTAGAGATGTGCGCCGACAACCATGATTTGGTTTTGGATCTGTATCTCCTCTTGTTTTGGATCTGGATTGGTTTTGCCAAAACCGCCCTTGCGTGTTTTGGTTTTTGGTTTTGGATCTGGATTTTTTTCTAAAAAAAATCTTAAAAACAGCTAAAATCACATAATTTGGGCCTGTTTTTGTTCCTACAGTATTATTAACCTCAATAACATTTATTTCCACTCGTTTCCAGTCAATTGTGACCACCTCACAGCTCACAATATTGTTTTCATCCAGTTTAGGCTGAAAATTTGCACCAAGCTAGCTGGCTGACTGAGCAGCAGCGGTGGGTGGCACAAACACGTGGCAGTTCAACTTCCAACATGGCACATCAGGAAGCAAATGTTTTTATTATTCAAGAGGCTTGAGGGAGTTGGAGTGTGTATATAATTGAAGGCAGGGACAGGAAGGGTTGATTGGTAGTAAATTTAATTTACATTTTTTATTCTGAAGTATATTTATGAGGTAGAAGAAGAGGGGAGGAGGGGAGGCATTTACAAAAAATATTTTACTCATTCACATCAGGTCTTGCCCCAGAAGAGTCCTTGAGCACCATGCCTGCTACTGCTGCTGGGAGTGGATTTTCATCCCAGAATGGGACCAGGAAGACTTTTAGTAGTGCTTTCCAAAACAATTAACTGTTAAATAATCCTTTGTAAAGATTCTACTTGAAAAGCATTTCCCAACCTGTACATGGACATTAAAAAAAACATAGTTAATGGCCTCCAAACTGCTGTTGTACCCACTGTCCACTTAACCAGCACAGATGGACTAGCAGAACAGAGAAAATGCAAGTTTTCAGATTTAAGGTCTTACATTGTGTCTGTGAGGTTCTGAATTTGTTGTGGACCCGGGGTGGTGATAGGAGCAGACACAGAAGCAGACTTAAATAAAAAAGTGGAGTTTTTAATAAGTGACTTAGAAGACATGGGAATGGCAAATAAAAAGTCCAGGTATAGCACTAAAGTAACTGTAGTGGGGGTTAATGGGAAATGTCCAGTTAGTGACAGGCAGGAACAGTCCAATAAACAAATATGGTGAGCTGTAACAGAATGCAGATATGATGGGCTGTAACTGAATGCAGGAATGATGAGCTGTAATGAGTGCAGGTATGGTAAGCTGTAACAAATGCAGACAGAGGTAATGAAGTCCAGCTGGGAGTGAAGGGAGGCAAGGTGCAGGGAACAGCAGGTTCAGGTACTCAGGCAGGTGAAAGGTATGTGGAGGGTGCAGGGTAAATCCAGCAGGTTGGAGCAGGCAAGGTTCAGGCTAGTAGCATAACAGACAGGCAGGCATGTAAGGCACAGGTACTCTCTCTCTCAGCTGCAGCTGAGAAACACGTTGCACTGGCAAAGGAAGGAAGGCTATGGACCTTCCTAAATACTCAGTGCCACGCTGTGACTGGCTGGAATGAGCACATGACCTACCAGGATTGGACAGCAGGAATCTCATGGCCACAGGCAAGATGGCGGTGCCCATGCCAACGGAACGGAAACACCGCCAGACCTCACCAGGCCTAGTGACAATGTGCCCGCACAGAACCATGCACAGCCAATGCCCCTCAACAAACACCAGCACCGCTGCCAGAGACCCCCCTTCACCGTTGACTACCATGCCAAGAAACCCTGGCCGTGACAGTGTCTTTCTTGAGAATCCTGCACCTGCTTCTTTTGCCAGGAGTGGATTTTCATCCCAGAAGGGAACCAGGAAGAGTGCTTTCCCAAAACAATTTACTGTTAAATAATCCTTTGTAAAGATTCCACTTGAAATTTTTTCCCAACCTGTACAGGGACATTAAAAAAAACATAGTTAGTGGCCTTCAAACTGCTGTTGTACCCACTGTCCACTTAACCAGCACAAATGGACAAGCAGAACAAAGCAAATGCAAGATTTCAGATTTAAGGTTTAATCTTACTTTGTGTCTTTCTTGAGAATCCTTGAGCGTCATGGCTGCTACTTGGAGTGGATTTTAATCCCAGAAGGGATGAAGACATTGTTTCTTCTTCCCAATGGACACAGATTGGAAGAGATGTAAAGAGCTGTTGATAAGCAAATTGTCAGCTCAAGTGGCACATGATGCAGCGATGGCTGCTCCTTCAGTTTCTCCAGCAAGTTCTTCAGCTGAGAAAAAACTAAAACAACCACTGGTGATGCAGTTGAGTCAACACAACCAAGTTTTGACATCTGGTCGGGTCAGAATTGCCTACAATCAATAACACCTCTACCGTAACTCCATCTGATATGGTCACCATTCAAAGAATGGTTGAGGACTATTTAAAAACCTTTAATAATAGCATGCAAATAGACATGTCAGACAGTTATATTTTTTGTATATCTGTATCACCTTAGATCCTTTCCCATCTTGTGTTTAATTCTACATTCTGCTACCTGTTTGGGCGGGTATAGGGTTTGAGATTGGGCTGACACAATTTATCGTTCCACAGAATTCTATTTATTTTCCCATTATGTCAGACAGTTGGTTTGACTACTGGCAGGAAAAAAAAAGCCGTGAATCTTGTCAGTGATCGGCTTATGAGACTACTTCTCCAAAATGTGGAAAAGATGATATCCATAAAAATGAACTAAAAATACTACAAGACCTTTACCGTCAATTATGTGCAAAATTACAGTTAATAGTGGATTCCAGCGGGGACAAATTAATATTGTGTGAAGAAGATGATGTATACATCACCCCAGATTATACCAGCACCCAAGCCTATATTATTATCCCATCCTGTGTTGTGTACAGGTTGAGTCTCTCATATCCAAAATGCTTGGGACCAGGGGTATTTTGGATATCGGAATATTCCGTGTTTTGGAATAATTGCATATCATAATGAAATATCTTGGGAATGGGACCCCACTATACACACAGCATGCATTTATGTGTTATATACACCTTATACACAAAGCCTGCAGGTAATTTTATACAATATTTTCAATAATTTTGTGGCTCAAGCAATGTTTGTGTACATACATGAAATTAATTTCTGTTTCATATACACCTTAAGCCTGAGCCTGAAGGTAATTTTATACAATATTTTTAATAATTTGTGCCTAAGACAAAGTGTGTGTACACTGAACCATCAAAAAGCAAAGGTTTCATCATCTCAGTCATGCCAAAATAATTCCGTATTTCGGAATATTCCGTATTTCGGAATATTTGGATACGGGAGACTCAACCTGTATAAATTACACCTGCGCTCCCTGTTAGATTGGGGATTCATTGTCTACTTTAGTGGATGTGAGATCCATTTTAGTCCATATCACCACACCCCCTACACATCTTTTGACCTGGGCTACAGGAGGAGCAGCTGCACTCTTTAATTCGTTTGCTTGGAGTTGCCCCTCTGACTTGCTGAAATTCAGGCAGAGGGGCCATGGGTAGAGAGTAAGGACACTATAATCAGAGAAGGCAGTTTTAGCTGCTTTATTCCATTTTTTAAACCATATCCTCTATTTTCACCTTTTGAAAATATGCTTATGTGAATCTCAGCAGAGGCGTTTGTGATGTCATTATGTTTAATATATTATGCACGTTATTTAGCACTTTATTGTGCTCTTGTAGTCGATGTGTAGACTAATAATTTATTCATGGTTGAGGAAAGAAGTGAAAAGTTGAATTTTTTTATTGCTAACTTTGTGTTATTAAATTTTAAAATTGTGAAGTTTCCACTTAGTGTCACAATATTTTTTACGAATTCACTGCATTTTCCACTTACAGTGTGACAATATTTTTAACAAATTCACTGTTTTCCACTTACAGTATGACATATGTTTTACGAATAAACTGCGTTTCCACTTAGTGTCACAATATTTTTTACGAATACACAGCGTTTTCCACTAACAGTGTCACAATATTTTTTACGAATACAATGCATTTTCCACTTACAGTGTGACAATATTTTCTACGAATACACTGTGTTTCCACTTTGGTGTCACAATATTTTTTACGAATTCACTGCGTTTTCCACTTAGTGTCACAATGTTTTTTACGAATTCACTGCGTTTTCCACTTACAGTGTGACAATATTTTTTACAAATACACTGTTTCCACTCAGGGCCTGATTCAGAGCCGCTCGTAACCGGCCGCTCGTTCGTTCCGAGCGATGTTGGCACAACTGCGCATGCGTACGGATCGTAATACGCATGCGCGAACCAGTCAGTGCGGCCGAAAGTCGTTTGTTCGCTAAATAGCGAATGCCTGCTATTTAGAGTGACAGGAGGAGGCGTATGTGGGTGGTAACGGGGGAAGGTGCTTGAAAACGGGGAGTGGAGATCCAAACGCAGGCATGCTTAAAGGTCAAAACGGGCGTTTTAAGGGTGTGCATAATTAATACAGCAGCGTCATTGACCACGTCACTGGGTTATTTTATAGTCAGAACTGCTCGCAAGATTGCGGTAGGAAAAACCAACCACAAGAATAGCGAGCAGTTCATACGCTGGTCGATGTACTCGATTAATCTAATAAATAGCGGACATGACATAGGATGCGAGCGGCCAGGGGGCGTAGTTTTAAAAAAAACGACCGCATGTTTTGTTCGCTCTTTCAGACCTAGAGGCGTGAACAGACCGCAAAGAGCGAACGGTTCATTTGAATAGCCACCCCCTTTTTCCTGAACGAGCGAGCGCAAATAGCGTCCGGCTCTGAATCAGGCCCTTAGTGTCACAATATTTTTTACGAATACACTGTGTTTTCCATTACAGTGTGACAATATTTTTTACGAATTCACTGCATTTCCACTTAGTGTCACAATGTTTTTTACGAATACACTGCGTTTTCCACTTACAGTGTGACAACATTTTTTGCAAATACACTGTTTCCACTTAGTGTCACAATTTTTTTTTTACGAATACACTGTGTTTGCCATTACAGTGTGACAATATATTTTACGAATTCACTGTGTTTTCCACTTACAGTGTGACAATATGTTTTACAAATAAACTGCGTTTCCACTTAGTGTCACAATATTTTTTACGAATACACAGCGTTTTCCACTTAGTGTCAATATTTTTTTACGAATACACCCCTGCAGCCCCTGCCCCTGGATGAACACAGAAACTCCTGGATGGACACAGCAGCCCCTGCCCCTGGATGGACAAAGCAGCTCCAGCCCCTGGATGGACACAGAAACACCCGGTTGGACACAGAAGCCCCTGCACCTGGATGGACACAGAAACCCTTGGATGGACACAGCAGCCTCTGCCCTGGATGGACACAGCAGCCTCTGCCCTGGATGGACACAGCAGCCCCTGTCTCTGTATGGACACAATAACCCCTGGATGGACACAGCAGCCCCTGCCCTGGATGAACACAGCAGCCCCGGCCCTGGATGAAGCAGCAGCCCGTGGATGGACCCAGCAGCCCCTTGTGGATGAAGCACAGTCCTGACAGCCCAGGACTCAGCAAGCAAATGGCGCTGATCACAGTAGGGGAGGGACTTTTATACAATCCAAAACCCGTGAGAATCCGACACAGCGGGATGATGACGTTTTGCCTCGCTTTGAGATCCTTGTCAGGTGGGAAAACCCGAGCCAGAATTGGATCTCGCCCCGGAACTGGAAATTCGGGTGGGACCGGTTCTCTATCAAGAATTGTGAATTACATTTGTTTGAAAGCCTTTAGAAATAGTTTTTTGTTTGCCAGTATGTGAGACAAAAGAATACTATAAGACATTATACTGAAGTGTTCTGCGACCTATTTTTGTTGACAACATGACAATGAGGCCTTTGCTCCTTACATTCAATTTATATCCAAATACTGTTACATAAAGCTATAGTATCAAATGAGTAAGTGGTGATAACATACAGGATGACACAACCTGTTAGGGTTAATTTGGCTATCAATATGAAATGCCAGCGGACATGCTTGGAGCAGTAGTCTTCCAGACAAAAAAATAAACCAGAGTATATAGAGTATGTACTTTGGCCAAGGTACTGTACATGTGGTGTTAAATATGTAACGCAGTTGTTAATTGTTGCTGGTGGCGGTTAGCCCACATGTGGTACAGCTGATTGAATCAAGTAAAAGTATAATTTTACATGAATATCACAAGTGAGTGGTATGCAGAATATATAAGTATTTGCAGCCTGGAGCTTAGAGTATTGCTGGGCATTGTAGTGAGCTGGAGGTGATTGCGATAAATACACTGGTGGATGGTGCCCTATACACTAGCGGTGGTGATACAGTGTACTTGCTGTTAGCTATTGCAGATCTGTATGGCTCAGTATGCTATGAGTACACCAACCGTCCCCATGGAAACTAGGAAGAAAAGACATGCAGGACGTAGGGCATGCACAGTAGCACATATCAGCCTGTCTAAGTGACTCCAGCAGGTCCTACTGATGGCTGAGTCAGTCTACCTTGTCAGGATACTGGGAGGAGGCAGCACTCCTTCCAAAACCCCCTCTCTCTCGATCCATCCATCACAGGACACAATGGGTTGGGCATGATATGTAGACATTCATAATGTTGACATTCAACATGCCAACATGAAAATGTCGGCATGGTTATAATGTCGGCATTGACCATGTCGACATTCAACATGTAGACAGTGATGAAATGTGAACATGTTAGAATGTTAACATATCATACCTGGTGGCCCAGCGTTGTGGTGTGGACATTATTAATGTCAACCTTTGACACAATATGAGCATCAACAAATAAAACATCAACAATTCAAATATGTTCCTGTCCACATTCCTGCAAGAAAACACTCTGAGCATTGAAAATCAGACTTTTGGTCAACATTTTACTGGATACATAAACTGCACTAACTAAAGCATTCTCCACCAATTCTCTGATAAAATGGTGTTTAGTAGGAATGCTGGAGCAGCCTGGAGTATAAGGGGTATTGCAGGACATTGTAGTGTGGTGGGCAGGGAAGCCGTCAGGGGGGTACTGCCCGGACAAAGAGAGGGGCCCGCGCAGGGATGGACTTACCAGCTATCGACAATGAGCTAGGTGCCATTAATGATTCAGGTCCTCCTGCTCCCTCCCCGGCTGCTCTGTGTGCCTGTAACACGAGTGAGAGATCTGACAGGCTGAGGCTGCACCAGGGACTAACAGAAAATGGCTGCCCCCATAGTGGGCTACACAAAGATGGCTGCCATCAAACAATGGGGAGCTAGGTTTCCTTGCCCAGGAACCCAAGAGGCTGGAGAAGGCAAAGAGGATGAGGCTTATTGGGAGAAAGAAGAAGATAATTAGGTGAGTAAGAGCAACTATATTGTGTGGCATAAATCTTACAGGCAGATGTGTTTCTGTGTGTGTGTGTGTCAGGAAACTGTGTGTGGGGTCACTTATACACAGAATGGGATGTGGGGGGATCGCTGGCAGAGAAAGGTGAATGTGGGGGGATTGCTGAGAGAGGGGATTATGGAGGGGATTGCTGAGAGAGGGGATTATGGAGAGGATCGCTGACAGAGAGAGGAATGTATGGGGATGTCACTGAGATGGGGGAATGTGGGGGATCACTGAGAGAGAGGGAAATGTGGGGGGATCACAGAGAGAAATGTGGGGGGGGATTGTGGCTGCCCTGTACAAATATTTATTTTTTTTCTTATTGCAGCAAAGCGCACATGACGTCATGACATCACGTGTGCCGCACCACTGACCTGAGAAACCAGCCGCAGTATAAAGGAAAGCAGACAGAAGATACAGGAGAAGGTAAGTGTCTGTGGGCTGTAAGGAAATGTGGATAGACAAAAGGGGTGCTGTCTAGGGAGACAGAAGGGGTGCTGTCTAGGGAAACAGAAGGGGTGCTGGCTGGGGAGACACTGCAGGGTTTGAGTTGAAGAAACATGGGTGGGGGACCTGACTATTTTTTCAGTCCTGGCCCTACAATCTCTGATGGCTGCCCTGGCACTGGGCAGTAAGGATTCTGGATTTGAACCTCTATATGCTCCTACCTATACCTTCTAAAACCTGCCTATAAACCTCTAAAATTGGCGCTATTTGCGTACGCAGTCATGCAGTAAAATAAAGACTTTAGACCTTGAACATGTGTTTCCAAAGCACAAAGTATTATTCAAGTAAAGTACAGTCAGTTACACGCTGTGATCTAAGTACAATTTAGCTCAAAGAATTATACAAACCCAAGATACAGTTATACATACGCACGCGCTCTGGACCAGATACCGGCATCAGCAAGAAGCCTCCGTCAATCAGCAATCAGCAAGAAGATTCAAGACTGGGGTCACCTCACACACATGTATACCCTTACAGAAACAGACAACACAATAGAGAGGTTTGTTGCTGATCCCATTGGTTCCCTATCACAGTGCATTTGTCACAGGGCATTTAACAGGTTGATTCAAATGGACACAGAACAGCCTCTAACAGCTTGTTGCCTCCGTTTTCCCGCCTCATGCAAATCTTGGCTGTTGGTTTTACAATGTACATTTTGGTGCTTTAAGTCTCTTCGGTCCATAAGTTGCGAATGCATGTTGCGATCTTCTCACCGATGATACCGGAAAGCTGTTGAGGAAGTGCAGACCAGTACAATACCAAACACGGCTTACTTATCATGTATTAAACCTTAGATACCAAAATAGTCTTTATTTCACAGCATTTGTAATAAATATATAAAACTTGGATCTTATACTTTAAAGCAATGGAACCTTTTGTGTGAGTGTGCATTATGTAAGTATTAGGATATGGGAAAAGATGCTAGTTAACGTCGGGCAGATGCGTGCGCACTATAAGCAAATGAATAGCATTTTCATACTGGGCCTTATGCATTCGCTAATATGCGACATGTTAACAGCGCAACTGTGTGTATTAATGTGTGTATGAAGTATGGTAAAAGATGCGATCGCCTAATGCTAATAATAGCATCGCCATATGTACTTAAGTGTGAGTTTAGCTAAAATGGTGCTGAGCGGCCATTCGCAAAATGGCGTCTTGCCGATCTCATTTCCAAAATGGTGTCTTGCGGCCATTCGCAAGATGGCGTTGTTTTGATCTTATTTTAAGCTGACCTTGTCTCAGCCAATTATCCAGCTTCGACAGTCCACCCTTTGATAGCGAACAACATGCTATTACACTCTGATTTAAAAATTAATTTAGGCGTACATTTATATATTACTTAATGTTATTATGGCACAAGGTGGTTCTTAATCCATAAATAATGTGTCTCTAGGAGGGGACATAAAACTACCATTATACGCACACCGCAGACCTTGGGAGATCATGTGAAAGATGTGGGGGTGCACCAGTCCTATAAAGGAAGTTTTGATGGGGAATAGAGACTTACATCATCTAAGATGTTTGAATGAGAAAAATAACATTTTAATAATACTTTGTATGCACATCTAAATATAATACATTATATGATGGTATTCTCAAGTTCAGGGTTGTAATGCAGTTCTATATTTACCTCAGTATTCATATTGTCATTACTGACCACCATCATAATTTCATTCCTTCGTTTTACCTTATTCTTACATTTTCCACACTTCAACACAGTAGGAGCACACCGGACACATATGCCAATTACTATGATGATGACCAGTATAAGGATCAGGAAGTTGCCTACGCTTGTGATCATTTCCTGGGTCCATTTCCCTAGGCCTGAGAACCATTCCACGGGGTTCAACCATGACACCCATTCCTCTACCTTATCATCTACTTCAGCCACTGAAGCGTTATGGTTCTTTCGAAATTCCCATTTCAGCTGCAGAATTTCATCCATCTTTCCGTCTATTACCTCCTTGGGATCGCTGGTATCATTGGTGACATAGGTGCAACACTTCACTCCAAATTGGGTGGCCAAAGTTACGCAATATCCTCCAGTGACAGCAGTTAAATAATTTAACACTAGCCTGTTTTGCACCAGTTCTTTCTTGTACGCTTGCAATTCCCTACCTGTATACCTGAAGGTGTCAACATACATCTCGGTGATATTATCTATCAATTTAGCAAGATCCTGAATATATCTAAAATTTAGTGTACCCCGAGCGATCCTTGCTACTAAAACTTGAAAGCCAGTTGTCTCACTAATTAACTGAGTGGCTTTATGCAAGTCACCAGGTATGATATTTCTTTTGCCTCTGTGTTCATACTGTGTGTGAAGATATGGTGATGGTGTGTTTTTATGAATTCCGAGCATTTCAACATGTGTGAGGGTCATAACCTCTGGGACTACTCTTCCCAGGTAACACAAACCTTCGGAACTCAGGGAGAGACACTTAAACGCTTTCCTTCCACATATAAAATATACATTATCGGGGAAAACATAAGGAATAGTATTCATCATTATTATTAAACACATTTCCCTTGCAAATAATCCCTTTTCAGGTTCTTCCATCTGGTTCATGCAAGTTTCTGGTTGTATTATCTTAGCACAATATCCATCTGGTACCTTACCAATAATTTCTTTGGTGGAACTTAATGTATAACGATACCTAAAGTTTCACCCATTAGATTTAATTGAGCGTAACAGATCATGGTTTATGGACTCATTATCAGCTCTCAGTGAGAAGGTCATTGTCTGATTATTCCCCATCACTTCCCAATTCCCTGGTTTATTGGGGTTGGTTATGTTTAAACACAAAAGTGATCTATCTGCTTGGAATTGATATAGTTTGAAATGAGGTGGTTTGGATGAGAGGAATTTTCCATCCAAGGTTTTCCCTTTTTGCAATTCTAAAATTTCCGTGATATTCAGCGGAAATGGCACCAACCCTACATTATATTGACCCTGTGGCACATGTGAGCACACCCAACAATCAGTTTGATTTAAAACTTTGCCTACCATGCTATGATAATCCTCTAAAGGATACCCACCCCAGTATAGGTGATATTTAGGTTGGCACCGTTGTATACAGTTCTCATCAACTAGGGACCCACAAAACTCACAAATACAGGAATCTTCAGATGATGAACCTCCACACCGTTCCTGAGTATCTGAAATAACAGCTCTCTTAACAATTACAGTACTAAGATTGGTCAAACACTCCCCTGATTGGCATAGCACTCCTCCTTGCTCCACTCCATCAGCGCTGCCATCAGCTCCCATCTCCTCTATCGGTCCCCCGACACAGAAATCGGACATTCCCAAACCAACCAGGATGGTGAACGCTCTAGAAGAGAATATGAAAATGAACACAGCAGGCCAGTCCATTGCCATGACAAAGACCTGTAAATTTCTTTTAGTTCAGGTATCTCACTATGACCTTTTCAATCCTCCCGGAACAAGCTCGCGATCGACAGGTCCACGTTATCAGTCTTGTCTCCGCCTTGTTTCTCCACCGGTTGGTTGACCTTTTTGCAGTGAGTGGAATGGACCCAGGTATCTCTCTCAGCCACCTTCAAAGATGTAGTACTTGTCAGCAGCACCTGGTACGGACCTTCCCACCGATCAGTCAAACAACCTGAACGCAAGAAATTTCTGATCATAACATATTCTCCTGGTTCAACATCATGACAGTTAGCTTCAGGCATATAATGGGACAACAATTTCAGTTTCTGCTGCTGTTCCTTTAACTGCTTACTCATTGATATAAGATACTTTACAGTTACCTCGTTGTTACCCTTGAAGTCTTCCTGTGGACTTATAATCAAATGAGGTTGTCTACCAAAAAGTGTTTCAAAGGGGGACAGATTTAGAGGGGGTCTAGGAGTGGTCGTTATGCAATGCAGGACCAATGGTAATGCTTCTGGCCAATCTAGTCCAGTCTCTGCCATGATTTTACCTAACTTATTTTTAATAGTCCCGTTCATCCTCTCTACCTTGGCACTGGCCTGCGGTCGGTAGGGGGTGTGAAGTCGACTATTAATAGCAATCAGTTTACACATATTTTGAAAAACATCACCTGTGAAATGGGTACCCCTGTCACTTTCGATAATTTTAGGGATACTGTATCTGCATACAAATTCCTGTACTATTTTCTTGGCTGTAAACGCAGCAGTATTAGTGACCGCTGGGTAGGCCTCAACCCAATTGGAAAAT
The DNA here is from genome assembly GCA_031769625.1 of Taudactylus pleione. Lineage (NCBI taxonomy): Eukaryota > Metazoa > Chordata > Amphibia > Anura > Myobatrachidae > Taudactylus > Taudactylus pleione. The sequence continues at coordinate 5,114,693 of JAUIMM010000372.1, read as the reverse complement.
ACATCAGTGCACACCAATACATACTTGAGATTCCTGCAGTGTGGTAATTTGATGAAATCAATTTGTATCACCTGAAAAGGTCCGTCAGTCGGTGGAATGTGGGATGGTTCGGTAGGGATCGCTTTCCCTATGTTCTTTCTCAAGCAGGTCAGACAGGACATTGCTCTCTTTTCTGCTTGTGAAGAAATACCCGGTGCGCACCAGTATGCTCTCACCAATTTGCACATACCTTGCTTTCCCAGATGAGTCAGACCGTGTGCTGCCTCAGCCAGGCTGGGGTAATTTGCTTTGGGGGCTACTGGCTTACCTTGTAAGTCCCTCCAGAGCCCGGAGGACTCTGCCCACATCCCTTGGACTTCCAGATGGACTTTTCCTGGATTGAACACAAATTTGCATCTCAATGAGTTTCAGCATATCAATTGTTTGGAAAGACATAATTTGTTCTGTTGGTAAAAACATTTTTAACCCTGCTGCCCATTTTGCAGCTTCATCGGCTCTGTTGTTTCCCAGTAACACCGGGTCACTCTCACATGTATGGGATTTGCACTTAATTACTGCCACCGTTTTGGGCAGTTGGATTGCTTTTAGTAATTGTTTTATGTGTCTGGAATGTGCAACTGGTGTGCCTGCTGCTATCATAAAATTTCTCAGACGCCATAGAGCTCCGAAATCGTCCACGACTCCGAACGCGTACCTAGAGTCAGTGTAAATGTTAGCAGATTTGCCTGCTGCCAATTCACACGCTCTTTTTAGTGCTACTAACTCTGCCACCTGGGCTGAGTGAGGAGGACCAAGGGGTTCAGCTTCTATGATGTCTGTGTCATTTACAACAGCATAACCTGTACAGAATTCACCTGTGTCTGTTTGTCTTTGACAACTCCCATCCATGTAAAATGTCACATCCACATTCTCTAAAGGTGTGTCATGTATGTCAGGTCTAGCAGTAAAGGTCTGACTCAGATATTCCATACAATCGTGTGCATCATTATGTCCGCTGAACTGACTTCCCACCAGCAACTCGTCTCCTTCCACTCTTTGTACATCATGTTGTACATGTGGTAAATACGTTGCTGGATTCAGTGTACTACACCATTTAACAGTGATGTTTGCAGGTGCAATTAGAGCTAGCTCCCATTTGGTAAACCTAGCTGAAGAAACATGTCTGTTTTGGGCAGAGTTCAGCAGAGCAGATACAGCGTGGGGAGTGTAGACAATCATATCATGGCCCAATACTACGTCCTCACTTTTACTAACCAATAGAGCTGTCGCTACTACACTTCTTAAAACACGTTGGAAGTGATCTTGCTACAGAGTCCAATTGGGCACTGTAGTATGCTACGGGCCTACTGGCATCACCATGTTTTTGTGTGAGGACACCTGCAGCACAACCATTGGCTTCCGTACAATACAAATCAAAAGGTTTTTCATAATCAGGTATTCCCAATGCAGGTGCTTTTGTCAGACTATCCTTAAGATTAAGGAAAGCCTGCTCTGATTCCTCTGTCTGTATGACACGATCGGGCTTTGAGGAAGAGACTAAGTCCTGCAAAGGCAAGGCCAAAATATAAAAACCTGGGATCCACATTCTACAGTATTCACACATTCCCAAGAAGGTACGAATTTGCTGTTGGTTCTGCGGCAGTGTCATGTTCTGTATGGCTTGGATTCTGTCGTTTGTGAGATGTCGTAACCCCTGGGTTAGGCAGTGTCCCAAATATTTTACTCTGGATTGGCACTGCTGTAGTTTGTCCTTAGCAACCTTGTGTCCTGTGTGTGAGAGATGAAGCAACAAAAGTTTAGTATCATTTAAACATGACACAAACAAATCAGAACATAGCAATAAATCGTCTACATACTGAATTAGAACAGATCCATTGGCAGGTTGAAAAGATTGCAAACAGACGTGCAAGGCCTGGGAGAAGATACTGGGGCTGTCTATGAAACCTTGGGGCAATTGTGTCCATGTGTATTGTACACCCCTGTATGTGAAAGCGAACAGGTACTGACAGTCATGATGAAGAGGCACAGAGAAGAAAGCAGAACAGAGGTAAATTACAGTGAAATGGGTTGCATTTGGTGGGATCTGCATAAGAATGGATTGGAAGAAGAAAAGGATTGTTGTGTGGGTTGAGCAGGAGGGAGAGGTGGTGGGTATGGGTAAGGATATTGAGGGAAAGGATATGGTGGGTAGTATGGGACTTGTGGTTGTGTAGAATAAGTGGGATTAAGGCTGTGTTTGCTGTGGTGTAGGATTAGTGAGGACATGTAACTGTTCAGGTGCAGGTGTGTGTGTGGGTGCAGGTGTGTCTGCTGGCTGTGATGTTACCGTCATTCCTTCCCGAGTTTGAATACTGACAGCCATTAGTTTCTCTCTCTGGGTCTCTCTCTTCTTTGAGATGTTTTTGTCATGTTCTATGGCAGATTCTATGAGGGTATCTATTGTGACTTCCCTCCAGCCAGGCTGTGAGGTCTGCACCTGGGTTTTTAGGTTCTCTTTAAGGCCATCCATGAGAATGGTGATTATCATTCCCCTGTGGTGAATGCTATCTTTAATGTCCTCTAGTGTACTGGGTGATAGCCTGCAGAGCCCGGTTGCAATAATCTTCTGCAGATTCACTCTCTTTTTGCTTTATGGAGAAAATTTTGTTCCAGTTAACTACTACTGGAAAATATACACTCAATTGAGTTATAATACGGGTAATGTTACCTTAGTTTACTTGGTCTGTTAAGGGAACGTCACCATCCAAGACACAATCCGTGATAAATTTTGTCACGTTGATATTGCGTGGTAGACAGGCCCTTAACACCACCCGCCAATCTTTATTGGTGGGCTCATGAGAACTACCCAAATTTCTCAAAAATCTTTGACATTTGGCTAATTCCTTCTTGGGATCGGGGAAATCATTTATGATGGAATTTAGCTTCGCTCTTGTCCAAGAACAATGCATTACCACTTCCCTTGTAAGTACAACTCTGTTCGCATCCGCATTTCCATTCGGAACAGTTATTGTCCGAATGGGATGCAGACCGGCCGCATTGCTACATTTGATCTTATTACCTGGCTGTGGGTTTAGTCTGTGCAACGTATAGTATTAACAACTTCCTCCATGGGCGCAGAGGAGTTTAACACTTCCCGTGCTGTTACTGATGGAGATGGTGGCACCACTTGGGCTTGTCTTGGTGCCACATCTAACATGTGTACAGCATGGGAAACGGCAGACATGACAATAGGCTCATCATCCACATCATAAACATTTTCCTTATGGCTACTTAAGAGAGGGTACAAATTGCTTGTTACATTTTTATGGGTTTTTTCAATAACTGTACCTGCACCCCCATCCATGTAAGGTGGTGGTGGTGCGCATGAACTGCTGGCAATACCCTCCGCAATGCTACCTTGCCGCGCATGCGCACCATTTTGCGGCTCGCACACATTGCAATTTAGCGCCGTGGGTGTATTTTCTGGCAATGCGTTCGCAATGCTAGTTTGCGTCGCTTGCACATTTTTAAGCCACGCATCCCCTTCATGCTGCCACAACTTTAAATATTCATAATATTTTACCTTTTTCCCTTTAGAGCGCATCAGACTGATGTGATCCCGGACATTATCCAATACATCTTTATCAAAACTACCAATTCTGGGAAACGGTCTAACACTTTTCATCGTTATTTTAAACCATATGTCATAATACCTTATTGCATAAGCACCGTATTTAGTATGCATAATAAGACAGGCCGAACCAAGCGGCGCTTCCATTAGCAGCACATCATTGTCTAACATTTCTATTGTTTGCGTGGCTCCCATCTTGGGACAACTCCTACGTTTTTCAATAAAAATTTAATATGGTGAAAGACAATCAAGATACTTTCACTTACCTGTGGACGCCTTTGAAAAAGGGCGTATCCACGAACCCTATGGAGGACCTCCTCTCACCTTTGGGAGAAAAGCTGCTCCCACACAGAAAATCCCTTTTTGACTACGTTTCAACTGCTAGTACCCTTTGTTTTCCAGTTGATTTCGTCCACCCTCTCACCAGCTCACAATCATAATCTAACCAAAATTATGCGGTTCAATTATAGTGTTCAAATAAGCCTAACAGATCACACACATTGATTACGGAACACTATAATCACGCTGGGAGCTGAACCCTAACAAAAATAACAACCCATACACCTGCCTTGTGTAAAGTAAACGGTAAGCTGCTACCGAGTCACTAGGCCAACTTCCTGCGCCTAGCACTTAAAGGTCCTACGATACCCTTAACATTTAGGTCCCTTGTTACACCCTAAACAAATACTCACAGTTACACACTTTTTTCCTGCGCAGAAAAATACACGTTAATCCAGTTATTGGCAATTTAAACCTTAGCGGCTTTGTTTAAACACATGGCAGCACTACCAGAAGTACGTATACGCTATTGTGCAACTAGTAGCATACACAATAATGCAACTACTACACAACCGTATAACTTAACGTTAGCTGCGTACGCAAAAGTGCGTCTCTATTACGCACGCAAAAATGCGACTCAGCTGCGTGCGCAATACTGCAGCGCCTTTTTAGCGTGAAATTCTATCAACAAAGGAAAACAAACTTTTTCCTTTCTTGTCCCTGGATTCTAGTCAGCGTTCCTTGCTCACACGATAACGGGTAGCTATCTCTCAGCACCGAGTGGTTGCAGGTAAACTGCTTGTGGCCACCCTTTGGTGAGATATCGATAACCGTATGTATATCGTGTGAGTAGGTAAGTGATCTCACACTACGAGCCCCCAACTAAGGATTCTGGATTTGAACCTCTATACGCTCCTACCTATACCTTCTAAAACCTGCCTATTAACCTCTAAAATTGACGCTATTTGCGTACGCAGTCATACAGTAAAATAAAGACTTTAGACCTTGAACATGTGTTTCCAAAGCACAAAGTATTATTCAAGTAAAGTACAGTCAGTTACACGCTCTGATCTAAGTACAATTTAGCGCAAAGAATTATACAAACCCAAGATACAGTTATACATACGCACACGCTCTGGACCAGATACCGGCATCAGCAAGAAACCTCTGTCACTCAGCAATCAGCAAGAAGACTCCAGACTGGGGTCACAACACACACATTTAAACCCTTACAGAAACAGACAACACAATAGAGAGGTTTGTTGCTGATCCCCTTGGTTCCCTATCACAGTGCGTTTGTTATAGGGCATTTAACAGGTTGATTCAAATGGACACAGAACAGCCTCTAACAGCTTGTTGCCTCCGTTTTCCCCCATTAGGAATATGGGAAAAGATGCTAGTTAACTTCGGGCAGATGCATGCGCACTAAGCTAATGAATAGCGTTTTCATACTGGGCCTTATGCATTTGCTAATATGCGACATGTTAACAGCGCAACTGTGTGTATTAATGTGTGTATGAGGTATGGTAAAAGATGCGATCACCTAATGCTAATAATAGCATCGCCATAAGTACATAAGTGTGAGTTTAGCTAAAATGGTGCTGAGCGGCCCTTCGCAAAATGGCGTCTTGCCGATCTCATTTCCAAAATGGTGTCTTGCGGCCATTCGCAAGATGGCATCGTTTCAATCTTATTTTAAGCTGATCTTGTCTCAGCCAATTATCCAGCTTCGACAGTGGCAAGAAGGTGTAGAAGGTGCCCTGGTAGTTAGTATGGATGTGCGTCGACCCCCATGTTTTGTTTTGGATCTGTATCTCCTTTGAGGTTTTGGATCTGGATTTGGTATTGCAATATCGTCCTTGAGTGTTTTGGTTTTGGATCTGTATTTTCTTTAAAAAATGTATAAAAACAGCTAAAATCACATAATTTGGGCTTTTTTTGTTCCTACAGTATTATTAACCTCAATAACATTCATTTCCACTAATTTCCAGTCAATTTTGACCACCTCACAGCTAACAATATTGTTTTCATCCAGTTTAGGCCCAAAAGTTGCACCAAGCTAGTTGGCTGACAAAACTAAGTGGCAGCAGTGGGTGGCACAAACATGTGGCAGTTCAACCCCCAACATGGCACATAAGGAAACATGTTTTCATTAATCAATAGCCCTGAGAGAGATGGAGTATGTATACAGTTAAAGGCAGGGAAAGGAAGAGTTGATTCATAGTAAATTTCATTTCATTTTTTTATTGCGAAGGGAAGGAGGGGAGAACATGGGTAAACAATATGTCCCATGTTTTGTCCAAAAAGTCAACTTGGTGGTTCAGAATATTTTTAAACTTAAAGGGGGATGCAGGAAAGCTGTCTGTGGCCATAAACATTTGTGGACATCTTCGGCATTCAGCAACCACATGTCAAAGATTGCAGCAACTGTGGCAGTTCAACTTCCAACATGGCACATCAAGCACAAATGTTTTTATTATTCAAGAGGCCTGAGGGAGTTGGAGTATGTATGTAGTTGAAGGCAGGGAAATTAAGAGTTGATTAGTAGTAAATGTAATTTCATTTTTTTATTCTGAAGCAAATTTATGAGGGAGCAGGGGAGGCAATTACAAAAAAATATTTTACTCATTCACATCAGTCCTTGCCCAAGTGGAGCTTCTCGAGGCTTCCAAAATTTTTTAAAAGAATCAAAGTGGCATGCAGGAGATGATGTCTCTGGCAGCACACACAATGGAAGCTCTGAACAGGAAGGGGCAGAGGGATTTTAAAGTCTGGTACTAAATATCTTTTATCATTGTGCTTCTGGGATTATGTATGGGAAGGCTGGGAGGGGAGGAGGAAGAACATCTCTAGATACCATCACAAAATAGCCTCTCCATTTGGTGTTTGAGTTGCATCTGACCAAACATGGTTGTTATGATCAAGGAAAGCCAAGCCCACCAGGTTGGTATATAAAAGTCAAGGTTGAAAAATATCTATTTGTGATTTTAGTTGAAATAAACACAGTATGAAAAAAAAAGAAAGCATCATAGCAGCGGCACAAAAGCACAGCAATTTATAAAAATATAGGACATCTATGAATCATTTGCCACACAGCAGTAGCAGACAGGATGGCAGTTTAATAAACTATACAATTAAAAAAGTCAGGCAGCATTGTCCCAAACAGCACATAATGCAAAAAGAGGTGAAAGATGGAATTGTCCTTGGGCCCTTCCACCAACCCATTATGTTGTATATAGTAAACATGGCATGCACAGTTTAACAAACCAATCACTTCAGCAACAGGGATTGCCAATTGTGGCTGAAGACATTGGTTTGTTTGACCCCCACAAAACAAGCTACCAACGGGCAGCTGACATTGCTGGCAATGATCTCTCTGTGCACAAGGTGGCATTACAGAGGCAATATGTTGTCGCCATTATCATCCGATTCCTCTCCCTCATCAGTGTGTACACCATCTTTACACAAAATGTATTCATCCCCGCTGGAATCTACCATTACAGCCTTAGGTGCCTCTATAATTTTTGGATGTAATTGGTCTTCCTTGTGAAATTTGTAGTTCGTTTTGATGAACATCATCTTTTCTACATTTTGAGGAAGTAGCCTCTTACGCTGATCGCGGACAAGGTTCCCCACTTTACTGAAAACCCTTTCTGAGTACACTCTGGAGGGTGGGCAGCTCAAGTAAAGCAAAGTCAGTTTGTGCAAGGTCCTCCAAATTGCCTTTTTTTCCTGCCAGTAGTGAAACAAACTGTCTGACATGCCTAGTTGGACACTATCATTAAAATAGTCCTCAAACATTCTTTGAATGGTGACTGTTTCAGATGGAGTCACAGTAGAGGTCTTATTAATTATAGGCATGTCAAAACTTGGTTGTGTTGACTTATCTGCTGTCACTGCGAATGCAGGGCGAGAAGTATGCCGGGCAAGCATTCACTTAAACTCCTCCTACCTCCTGTCCATCATTCTGGGAGTTATCCGGAATGGCTCCTGCATCTATATCCTTCTGGTGCGAATGCTTGCCCGATGCTGGTGATAGCGTTTCACGTGTTTCCGATTCTGGCATTGTCTCCTGTAATCCAGTGGAGTTCCCAGTATCCAATCAGCTTTGTTATTCCTGCTGTTTGTGTTATCCAGGTGGCACGGTCCGCACATATACTACCTGCTGTTTGTGTCATCCTGGCGGCACAGTCTGCATTTCTATTTTCTGCCATTTGTGTCATCCAGGTGGCACAGACCGCACTCAGTGCCCTGAGTGTGCAACCGAGCATCCAGCGGCTTGTGTCAACACAGCGGCACAGGTCGCACTGCAGTATATGCGATTTTGTGTACTGCCGCTAGTGTCATCCCGGTGGCACTTGGTGCATATCGGTTTCCTGGGTATGCAATCCTGTGTACTGCAGCTAGTGTCATCCCAGCGGCAATTAGCACAACTTAGCATTATAAATATGCAAACTTGTGTACTGCTGTTAGTGTCATCCCGGTGGCACTTAGCACATCTCAGCGTCCTAATTACACAAACTTGTGTATTGCCGCAAGTGTCATCCCGACGGCACGTAGCGCATCCCAGCGTCATCTAGCCAAGTCTACCATCACTCAAGGTTGTTACACAGCCCAAAGGCTGCTACTCAGCCCAAAGGCTGCTGTTCAACCCACAGGCTGCATCAAGCCAAGTTTACCACCCTCAAGGCTGTTACACAGCCCAAAGACTGCTACTCAGCCCAAAGGCTGCTACTCGGCCCAAAGGCTGCATCTAGCCAAGTGTTCCAGCCCTCAAAGCTGCTACACAGCCCAGAGGCTGCCACACAGTCCAAAGACTGCTAATCAGCCCAAAAGCTGCATCTCGTTATTTGGCCCACAGGCCACTACTTCACTTACATCCCAGCCCTCTAGGCTGTTGCTGGACTGAGTTTTTGGGTAACTATCCCTACAAACCTTAACATCTGCATCACCAGTGGGTCTTTATTGGGAAAATTTAGTTTTTTACTGGCAGCAACACTTGCTGGAGAAACTGAAGGAGGAGCCACTGCTGCATCATGTGCCGCTTGAGCTGATAATTTCCTTACCAACAGCTCTTTGCATCTCTTCAGATCTGTGTCTACTGGGAATAAAGACATGATGTATGACTTAATTCTAGGATCCAGCATGGTTGCCAAAATTTATTTATCCAATTGTAAGATTCTGACAACCCTTGGATCCTGGCAAAGCAAATAAAGGACTTGATCTACAAGTCTGACATGCTTAGCGGAATCGCTTCAGCTCAGTTTATCAAGCTGCATTTCCAACAGTCTAATTAAGGAAATTACCTGACTCAAGCTGGCAGTGTCTGAACTCACTTCACAGGTGACTACTTCGAAGGGTTTCAGCACTTTGCACAACATGGAAAGTATTTTCCACTGAGCTTGAGTAAGGTACATTCCCCTTCCTCTTCCTATGTGATAGTTCATTGTGTAGCTTTGGATGCCTTTTTGCTGTTCCTCCATCCGCTGAAGCATATAATGGGTTGAATGCCACCTTATAATTACCTCTTGCTTCAGCTGGTGACAGGGCAAATTCAACATTTCTTGCAGGTTCTGCAATCTTCTACATGCACCTGCTGAATGGCGAAATGTCCAGAAATTTTGCGGGCCACAGAAAGCATCTCCTGCATGGCCCTGTCATTTTAAAAAAAAAATTGCACCACCATGTTGATTGTGTGAGCAAAACATGGGATGTGTTGGAATTCACTCTGCTGTAATGCTCTCACAATATTGATGGCATTGTGAGAAATCACAAATCCCGAGGAGAATCCAAGCGGGGTAAGCCATTTTAAAATGACTTCCCTGAGTTTTTCTAAGAGGTGGTCAGCATTATGCCTCTTAGTAAAACACTGCGCTACCACTTAGTGTCACAATATAGTTTATGAATAAGAAAAGCATAACACACTGCACTACCACTTACAGTGTGACAAGATTTTTTATGAGTTAAACACTGTGCTACCACTTACAGTGTCACAAGATATTTTAACAGTAAAACACTGCGCTATCACTTAGTGTCACAATATAGTTTATGAATAAGAAAAGAATAACACACTGCGCTACCACTTACAGTGTCACAAGATTTTTTATGAATAATAAAAGAATAACACACTGCACTACCACTTAGTGTCACAATATTTTTTATGAACACACTGCGCTACCACTTACAGTGACTCATAATACTTGTTGAACATTACACTGCATTTCCACTTAAAGCGTCAACATATTTTTATTAATACACTGCACTACCACTTTCAGTGACTCACAATATGTGTTGAATATTACACTGCGTTTTTACTTAGTGTCACAATATTTTTTATGAGTACACTGCGCTACCACTTAAAGTGACTTACAATATGTGTTGAATATTACACTGCGTTTCAACTTACAGTGTCAAAATATTTTTTATGAATACGTTGCTACCACTTACAATGTCAAAATATGTGTTGAATATAACACTTCGTTTCCACTTACAGTGTCTCAATTATTTTTATGAAAACAGTGCACTATCCCTTACAGTGTCACAAAATACATGTTTAATATTACACTGCGTTTCCACTTAGTGTCACAATATCTGTATATTACACTGTGGTTACGCTTACAGTGTCGTAATACGTGTATGAATATTAAACTGCGCTATGACTTATAGTGTCACAATACGTGTATGACTATTACACTGGGGTCAAACCGGCAGTGACACAGAAAAAGATAATAATAATATAGTACACTGGAGTACAGCACAAAATATATATATATATATATATATATATATATACACTGGGCACCCTTGGACAGACAGAGCACCCCTGGATGGACACAGCAGCCCCTGCCCCTGGATGGACACAGCAGCCCCTGCCCATGGATGGACACAGCAGCCCCTGCCCTGGATGGACACAGCAGCCCCTGCTCTGGATGGACACAGCAGCCCCAGGATGGACACAGCAGCCACTGCCCCTGGGTGAACACAGCAACTCCTGGATGGACACAGCAGCCCCTGCCCTGGATGGACACAGCAGCCACCGCCCTGGATGGACACAGCAGTCCCTGGATTGACACAGGAGCCTCTGCCCAGGATGGACATAGCAGCCCCTGGATGGACACAGCATCCCCTGCCCTAAATGGTCACAGCAGCCTCTGTCCTGTATGGACACAGCAGGCCCTGGATGGACACAGCAGCCCCTGTCCTGGATGGACACAGCAGCCCCTGGATGGACACAGCAGCCACTGCCCCTGGATGGACACAGCAACCCCTGCCCTGTATGTACACAGCAGTCCCTGGATGGGCACAGAAGCCACTGCCCCTGGATGGCCACAGCAACCCCTGGATGGACACAGCAGCCCCTGCCTTGTATGGACACAGCAGCCACTTCCCCTGGATGGACACAGCAGCCCCTGTCCTGGATGGACACAGCAGCTCCTGTTGTGGATGGACACAGCAGCCACTGCTCCTGGATGGCCACAGCAACCCCTGATGGACACAGCAGCCCCTGCCCTGTATGGACACATAAGAAGTGGATTTTTTTGTTTTATGCCCAGGCATGACAATGGGCTTTTCCTTATCATGGGCAACAACTGTTTCCACTGGGGCTTGATTTACACAAACAACATCCTCATCATCAGCAGCCTCATCATCAACATCCTTATTAGCGTCAGCTACACAAATATCCTCATCCTGGTACATTTCCACAGGAGCATCCTCAATTTCTATGTCAGCATCTTGACTTGTGCTGCTCATCCCCACATTTGCTGAGGATGCACAAGTGGTGGAAGGAGGCTCGTCTTTGAGTACAGTATTGGAAAGGTCAGGCTCACACATGGCACCCACCAACACCCTTAAACTCTCCTCAGGGATTTGTGACATTTCTGAGCGCACAGTTGGTTCCTATGCTTAATGATTTGAACATTTTTGAAATGTCTACAGGAAGAAGGGCTTACATCATCATAAGATGGAGAGCCACCAGTCATAAATAAAGGTCAAGGCCTTAGCCTTGCCACTTCGTGTGGTGAAAGGATATTGCCACTTTTATGTCTTTCTGCAGCTAACTTTCCCTCTGATGTTTTTTTTCTTTACTCCTGTAAAAGATCTTTGATTTTAGATGCCCTGACCTATGCCTTGTATGCCCTTCGACATCGGCTTTAGTAGATGATGTAGACAGACGAGTATCGTCATGACTGGTGGCACTGGCAGCAGCTCCAGCACTAGTATGTGGTTCCTGCTCTCCTCTCAACTGATCGTTCTCCATATTAACAAACATGAATGAAGTGGGGTACAGCACACACGTCAATTTGTACAAATTTTAAATATTAAACTGCAGTATCAATGATTTACAGTGTTACAATTTTTTTTATGAATAAGAAAAACATAACACACTGCACTACCACTTACAGTGTCACAAGATTTTTTTTAGTTAAACACTGCGCTACCACTTACAGTGTCACAAGATTTTTTTTAGTAAAACACTGCGCTACCACTTAGTGTCACAATATAGTTTATGAATAAGAAAAGCATAACACACTGCACTACCACTTACAGTGTGACAAGATTTTTTTATGAGTTAAACACTGCGCTACCACTTACAGTGTCACAATATATTTTAATAGTAAAACACTGCGCTACCACTTAGCATCACAATATAGTTTATGAATAAGAAAAGAATAACACACTGCACTACCACTTACAGTGTCACAAGATTTTTTATGAGTAAAACACTGCACTACCACTTAGTGTCACAATATTTTTTATGAATACACTGCGCTACCACTTACAGTGACTCATAATACTTGTTGAATATTACACTGCATTTCCACTGAAAGTGTCAACATATTTTTATGAATACACTTCACTACCACTTTCAGTGACTCACAATGTGTTGAATATTACACTGTGTTTTTACTGTGTCACAATAATTTATGAATACACTGCGCTACCACTTAAAGTGACTTACAATATGTTTTGAATATTACACTGCGTTTCCACTTACAGTGTCAAAATATTTTTTATGAATACGCTGCACTACCACTTACAATGTCAAAATATGTGTTGAATATAACACTTCGTTTCCACTTAGTGTCTCAATACTTTTTATGAAAACACTACACTATCCCTTACAGTGTCACACAATACATGTTGAATATTACACTGCGTTTCCACTTAGTGTCACAATATGTGTATATTACACTGTGGTTATGCTTAGTGTCGCAATACGTGTATGAATATTACACTGTGCTATGACTTATAGTGTCACAATGCGTGTATGACTGTTACACTACGGTCTAACCGGCAGTGACACAGTAAAAAATAATAATAATATAGTACACTGGGGTACAGGTCAAAATATATATATATTATTTAGCTGTTAGTAGCTTTTTTTTTTTTTTACACTTGGCACCCTTGAATAGACAGAGCACTCCTGGATGGACACATCAGCCCCTGCCCATGGATGGACACAGCAGCCCCTGCGCTAGGTTGACACAGAAGCCCCTGCTCTGGATGGACACAGCAGCCCCAGGATGGACACAGCAGCCACTGCCCCTGGGTGGACACAGCAACTCCTGGATGGACACAGCAGCACCTGCCCTGTATGGACACAGCAGCCCCTGGATGGACACAGCAGCCCCTGGATGGACACAGCAGCCTCTGCCCAGGATGGATATAGCAGCCCCTGGATGGATGGACACAGCAGCCACTGCCCCTGGATGGACACAGCAAGCCCTGCCATGGATGGACACAGCAGCCCCTGCCCTGGATGGACACAGCAGCCACTGCCCTTGGATGGACACAGCAAGCCCAGCCCTGTATGGGCACAGCAGCCCCTGAATGGACACAGCAGCCACTGCCCTGGATGGCCACAGCAACCCCTGGATGGACACAGCAGCCCCTGTCCTGGATGGACACAGCAGCCACTGCTCCTGGATGGCCACAGCAACCCCTGATGGACACAGCAGCCCCTGCCCTATATGGACACAGCAGCCACTGCCCCTGGATGGAAGCAGCAGCCCCTGTCTTGGATGGACACAGCAGACCCTGGACGGACATAGCAGCACTGCCCCTGGACAGAGACAGCACCCCTGGATAGATACAGAACCACTGGACAGACACAACATGTCTGCTCACTTCACTCTCCACAGCTGAAGCGAAATGGTGCCGATGACCGGGTACCTTAATAGTATCCAAAACCCACGAGAATCCGACATTGGGATGATGATGTTTTGCCTCATTTTGGGATCCGAGTCTGATGGGAAAACCCAAGCCGGACTCGGATCCTGAACTTCAGGTGGGTCCAGTTCTCTGAGAACCGGACTCGCTCATCTCTAGTAGTTAGTGGAGCTATGCCCCTTAGTAATAGCGGTGGTAGTATAGGGTATGTGTGGTACTCTGGCCCTGATTCAGAGCTGCTCGCTCTGACAGAGCACTCGCTCTGAATCAGGGGCGGGCTTTTTTTTTGTTGAACGGCCTCCTGGCCGCTCGCATAGCTGTGGGTGACCACCCACCAGCTAAAGCGAGCGGCCAGGAAGATGGTCACAATGGTCAAGACCATCGCAACCATCCGGCTTGCGACGAGACCCTTGTGGTAGGGTCTCGTTGCCGCAAGCCCCAGAGACATTTTGGCTCTAACAGAGCCGAAATTTCTCCAACTGACATCACTCGTGATGTTAGTGGGGCCGACCCCAGATGGAGGCGTTCACATGGGAACGCCTCCGTTTGGGCAGCCACTCCCCTGGCTCGCCCACCAAAGGGGGCGTGCTGTCACTCAACATCGACAGCACGCCCCCTTTGTTGCGAGACCCGGAGCGACGGAGTGCCCGTCGCTGTCCGGGTCTCGCGCATGCATACGACGGAACCAGCTCCGTCATGCGCATGCGCACTGGCCCTCCATCAACCCAATTGCGAGCGCACAGCACTTGCGACCGGGTCTGAATCAGGCCCTCTGTATGGCTCTGTATGGCACTTATGACTGAGAATCTCAGAGGGCACATCGAGTCTCCTGGAACGCAGTGGAGAAAAGGACAGTAGTGCATGTTGGAGGTCAGACCTCCTGCTGAGCTGCAGTGTGTCCTAGAGGCAGTCAGCTTTGCTGCTATACAAATATGAGGCAGCACAGAGCGCTCCTGTCTGCAAGCTATACTGTCTGCAACTAAATCTTTTAGCTGATTCAAAATACTGTATAACCATTGTGAATATTGAAACACTGCTCCTGATTTGCTGCCCATCTATAAATTAAGCAGACTTAACTTTTGTAAATTGGGAAACCTCTACGCAGCACTCCAGTCACTGTAAGAGGGTTTATTTTTTCTATTCGCTTGGGCTACATAATTTCAAGAAGGGAGACCAAGAATGGTAGTATGGCTGCCACTATATTACAGAATATATTAGGTTATCTCAAAATAATGTAATATATAAACTAGAGATGTGTGGGTTCGGATTTCAGAGATCCAAACCCACCCGAATTTAGCAGATCCGAGTCGGATCCAAGCCGGCTTGGATGTTTCCGCCTTACTCGGATCTCTCAATTCGAGGCAAAACCATAGAGACGAAATCTCGCAGCTCGCGAACTTTCGTCTCTATATATAAGGGTCCCGGCTGATGCCATTTCACTCCGGCCGTGGAGACTGAACAGGGAGGGTGGGTAGTGTAGGGCTAGGGAGAGGTGATGTGCTGTTCTGTCTGCTGTGTCCTGTCTGCTGTGTCCTGGGCTGGTGCTAATCCATTCTGGGCTGGTGCTACTGCTGTGCTGTCTGCTGTGTCCATCTGGGCCCATGTTCTGGACCCCCCCAAAAAATAAAAATATATTTTTTTGTGTAATATATATTTGTCTGTTTGCGTGTTAGGCTTAACTGCACAAGATCTAGCAAGTCGGCAACGCAACCTAGTGCTGCCCGACTTCAGTCGTCATCAATCTGTGCTCTGGGCTCAAGTTCTGGAGCTGAAAACAAAAAAAAAACTTATTGTCTTTTTTTTTTCAAATAATTGTCTGTGTGTCTGTGCGTGTTAGGCTTAGCCACACAAGATCTAGCAAATCTGTGCTCTGGGCCCAAGTTGTGGACCGGCAAAACAAAAACATAGTGAATTTTTTTGTAAATATTTTTTCTGTGTGCTCACGACTGCACGTGTGTGAATTTTGTAACCGCACCTTGGCTACACTATTGGTGCTTGTGACACTGCTTCAAGACCGCAGAAAATAATATAAACTGCAAAGTAACATTAATATTATAATGCAGGGGATGCATATTCATATTTTAATAAAGATCGGGTGCACATGTGAATATATAAATAAACTGATCATATATTAATATTTTTACAAATATAGACACATTCATATTTTGATAAATAAATGAGAAACGTATATTAATATTTTATTAAATAAAGTGACCATATATCAGTATTTGATAAATAAAGCAGGAATATTAATATTTTATTAAATAAAGGGACATATATTATTATTTTAACAAATAAGGGAAGGCATATATTAATATTTTAATAAATAAAGAGTACATATTTTAGTCTTTCAATAAATTAAGGGGCACATAACAGTATTTTAATAAATAAAGCGGGCACATTAATATTTTAATAATTAAAGGGGCATGTATTATTATTTCAACAAATAAGGGGAGACATATATTAATATTTTAATAAAGAATGCATATATTAGACTTTTCATAAATAAAGGTGCACATAATAGTATTTTAATATAAAAAGGTGGCACAAATATTATTATTTTTTATAATAGACAGTCATTGTAAATGTCAACAACCAGAATATCGATACCTGATTTACAGGTTAGAATTAGGGCTAGATTAGGGATAGGCTGCTGTTAATGTTAGGGTTAGGCTTAGATGACAAGGATGGGAAAACCCATTGTCGACATGCCAATTGACAACATTCACAATTTCGACATTCTGACAATGTTGACATTGTGTCAGTGTCCACATAGTGAATTTCAACATTTGACATGTTAACATTCTTTGCATGTTGAGATTCTGAATATTCACATTTTGACTTTGAGAAAATACCCTACCCACGAACCATGGGTGACATGACATTCATAGGTGTGGAGGCCCTGACAAGCCTTCAAGTTCTCTTGACTCAGAAACCTTGGACTGCTGTCAGTGTTACGATTCTTGATGTCTTTTGTACTTTTGACTCCCAAATTTTGAAAAGTCCCTACTTTGGACTTTCACTCAAACAATTCAGTCTTTGACTGTGGTCCATGAATGTCTAAAAATTCCCTAAATGTTATGTTTTCAAATTCCCTATCATATCTTTTAAGTGGCTTGCCAAAATGTAATCTAGCAGATGATCTTTTTTGTGGTTGATCTTTCACACTAGTAGTCTCTGGTTCAGATGTATCTCCAGCTGCTAACATGTCTGTCCAGTGACACATAATTGTTCTGCATGTCAAAGTCCAGCTTTTCTGTATCTTGTGCTGTCTCTTTAAATACAACATCCCTTGATTTGTGACAAGTTTTCTTGTAATTAGATTTATACAATCTGTAGCCTCTACTTTCATGGCAATAGCCAAGCTTAATGCACTTTATTGATTTTGAACAGGAACAGGAAGTACAGTACTACGTCATTCCTTATGGGGGTTTTTTTTCTCAAGTTTGTGGATGCTGCATGGAATGAAGAGGACCCTTCCCAAGAATTTAAGTGAGTAATAAATGGGTAAATAAGGGGTTATGTGGTGTTTTTTATATTAAAGGATTTTAAAATGCGGTGTGCATGACTCCTTACAAGTGTAGTACAGTTGCCAGCACCTGTTTGCCATGGCATGCTGACACTTGTGGTTTTCCAAGTGCCAGCATTCCCTGAAAGCCCTTAAAATTGTTCATGACGGGGCTAACAGGGACATACAGAGTGTAAGGAAGGATGTTGGGGTATTTTTACACTAATTATTAACAGTACAACCTACTACCTCTGGGGTGTGGGGAACACATGTTTTTTGCACTACCATAGAGATACAAGCCCTGAGCTGACCAGCCTAGAGCAGGTTGGCACTATGGCAGGAGAACTCCACGCCAAGTGTCCTCCCTGAGATTGTGCTACCAGGCCTGGCTGGTAAAGCCTAAGGGGGGGACTCCGCACTAGTTATCATTTTGAGGTGACCACACACTATTTCTTTTATTTCCATTTTACATGATAGCAGCATTATTGTGGAGGGATTACAGCTGGATAGGTCTTTAGGAAGTGACAGCCGGCAATGACAGGTTCTTTTTAGAGAGTCAAAATGACCATTAGTATGTGTTGCATTTTAGGTTTAGAACACACTGTCATTCTGTGGTGGAAACCATTGCTTTGCAAAACCCTACAAAACCGACCCTTCGTAAAATTCCCCTTATGCATTATTATATTACTTTCCACCCAGCATAGGTAAAACTGGCACTCTGGAAATGTTCATAGAAATCTCAAAATATCTTTCTCTGCTCCATCTGCCACAGTCAATCACAGATGAAGAATGTTAATTCATGTTCCCTGCATGTGTCTGTGATTACATAGAGAGAGCAGACAGCTGCTACTGAATGTAAAGGCCGGCATTTTACATTTCTCAGTGTCAGTCTACCATCTAGAAAATTTGCTCTATACCAAATGACAGACTTTAGGGGTACAATGGTCGTATTATATAAGGACTCCCACTGATTTACGGGCCAGAATAGATCAATTACAGTATTTGGAAATACTGTAATAATAAATAAAAAAGTCCCAAATAGAAGTGAGTCCATAAGTTTAACATTTCTACATGTCTTTGGCTGCATAGTAGGTAAATGAACTTGTGTAGTTATACCTAATGGCAATCTGCATGACCAGTTTAACCTTACCTTGTACATTATTATTAGTATACATTACTATTCTCCCTATCTAGTGATTAAAGATCTAAAATTTTTATTTTTTTATGTTTATTTTCATAAAACAAAGTAAGCACATAGACATTGAGGTTATGACTCTTATGAAATGTGTCCTTAAATCAATACTACATACTGCAGTGAGTGAAAAAACTGCTCCCAAAACTAGGATCAAAAGAGTGTTATTAATACACTGTGTATGAAGCCATCCTACCTGGCTCAGGAGTTTCCTTTGATCTGTTGAGACTCCCCAATGTGGTGCTAAAGGTCAGCAACACAAAACAACTCTGTGGGATGTTCACACTTGGCTCTAGCTTGAGAAGCCCCAGGGTTGGTTTTGACATTCTGTACAGTACTGAACTTACTGATTTACAGTACTAATGAATGGACAGCCAGTCATTTTAGTGTTTTTTACAAGGTTTTGCTAGAAATGTGCAACATAGAGGACACAGGAGTATTATATATTTATTTTAAAAGAAACATTTCAGAAGTTGTAATAATATCAAATAGGTCAGAACTTTAGACAGACCTTTGCAGAAGAGGGGAACATGTAGGATTTCTGCTTTTGTTTCCAAATTTTCAGAGTTTAAAGCAGTGATAGATAACATGATGTACTTCTTAGATGACTCTCTTACCTTCAAAAGGGCCACACAATGGGGCAGATGTATGATGCTCTGGAAAGTGATAAAGTGCAGAGTGATAAATGACCAGCCACTCAGCTCCTAACTGTCATGTTACAGGCTGTGTTTGAAAAATGACAGTGGGTTGCTGAGTGGATGGTCGTTTATCACTCTGCACTTTATCACTTCCCAGAGCTTCATACATCTGCCCCATTACCCCATATCTCAGTAATAAAATAATACATACTGTATAAATAAAACACAGAGAACCCTATCTGTAATAACATATCAACTGGCATTTAAACAGGTATTACTAGCTGTAATAAACAACTGTGACAAGAAAGCAGGAAGGTAAAGTGTCCCTTCACTCTTCAAGCATAGGGGTGGTTGCATAAGTTTTCTACATTTTTGTTGGTGGAAGTGTCCTTTAAACTAGAGTAGTTCAATGTTGCTTTTTAGAAGAACAAAAACATATACTTTGTAGAATACCTCTTGCTGCGTTAAACAAATGAGTCATCAAAAAGGCAAAAATAGAATAACTGATACTGGGTGCAGGCATTCTCTAAAGAAAAGATGATAAGTTCTCACATCAGTATGTTAAATAAGAAACAAAGTTCATATAACTATGTCCTTAGGCTCCTTCAAGAGCAGCTCTGAAGATATCCTGATAAGCTTTCATATTTATCATAATCATACATGTGCTACATTACATATGAAAGCTATTTTTACCTTAACACACTATTATCTCTCTCTCTCTCCCTAGATATATAGATACATATAGATATACTGTTTATAGACACACACACACCTATGCATGTACCATCTTCATTGAGTGCAAATAAGCTGCCTGACATCAAAGAAGCTGAACAGAGACAAATGATATTGCTTAGTTGTATGCATCTTTCAACCTATTCCTGGGAAATTCCACTTAGTAACAGATAAATGCTTCATACTCTGCAAGATAAACATACCTTGTTTCTAACGTATGCTGCATGCATATTTTAATAAGAACTGTTCTGCTGTCCTGGTGGAGCAATTAGTTTCCCTATTGTTACTGTTTCCAAATGTAGTATTGTAGACATAGGCCCGTATTCAATTTGGAGTGAAAAGCCGAGATCGGCGAAAAAGTTTCGCCGATGACGTCATTTTGCAAGGCGGAAAAGTATCGCCGTATTCAATTTCAAAGACTTTCCGCCTAGGCAGAAAATCAATGCAATGTAATAGGCGAAAAAGTTTCGTTTATGAATAGCAGGCGGAAAAAAGTACATAATTGGGGTTTTGGGGTGCAACTTTACGGGAACCGCAGTGCAGCCTTAATACAGTCCCCCAAAGGTAAACTGCGTAAAAATTTTTTAAAAAAGACTTAAGTACACCCCAAAAAATTACTTTCATTTTGGGGGCAAAAAAAAAAATTAGGGAACAAAGTATGCCCCAGGTGTTTTTTTTATTGCAAGTGTTTGCGTCAAGTGGATTTTTTACGTAATTTAAAATGCTACTTTAGCAACTTTAAAATATGCTACCCCCCATTTTCAGGTACCCAAAATTTGCAGGGACTAGTTATTTTCTCCAGAACATAAAACAAAATGCTATTCTTCACCACTTATGCAAATACGCAAAACAGCACCTAATGAGACCATTTAAAAACATCAAATACCTTCAGCAAGGCCAATTCGGGGGTATCCAAAGTGATCGTCCATGTCAGTGCTTTTTTTTGGGTGGTGCCAAGCTGATTACCCCATTTTGGAGAGGACGTTCGACCTGTTCAAGTATCGCCGGGTGCCGTTTTCACGTACTTTCATATTGAATATGGTGAACCGCAGGGACGCGTGCGAAAACTTTCCGCACCCAAAACATGCGATATAGGCGAAAAATCCACCAGGCGAAAAAGTATCGCGGGTACGAAACATATTGAATACTGGCCATAGTGTATAACTCCAATGAACAATCTCCCCCTTCAGTTTCTGTTTTAGCTTGGCATCAATGTAAGTTTAATATCAGCTGGGAGTTATTCAAGATGTATGTTGACTGTAATGACTAACTGTACCTCAGTAACTCTTCAGTTTAATAGCTCCTCCTTATGATGAATATTCTGTGATGAGCATACATCTGGCTCTCTGCTCTGAGGGCCTGATTCTGCAAGGATAGTCATTGCAAAGCTGTACGCAGGCAGCTTTGCAATTATGACCCTTGCAGATATGGTAATGCAGCAGGAGGCATCACGCCTCCTGTGCATTACTTATCCGAGCTGCGTTGTCCAATGCAGAATTGGATAATCTGCGTAAACAGTGGCCGGTTGCGGTGACCCATGGCCAGCGCAGTTTAGAGGAAGAGGCCAGGAAATCTCAGTTTCTCCTGGCTTCTTCCCATCCCCGCAACGGTGGCGACACACCTCCGTTTCGGGAAACAGAGGGCCGCACCACCCACAAACGGCAGCAGACTGTCAATCACTACTGCCTGTCTGCTGCCTGTCTGCGAGCGAGTTAGCAGGACCTGCACACTTGCAGAATGGGTCCTGCGCAGATCCCCAAACATCGGGAATCTGCGTTCAGCAGTGCACTAGCGTGCATTGCTGAATCATGTCCTGAGTATGATTTGCATGCTCACTAATACACCATTCTGCTCTGGCGTGTATGTGCAGGTCAGTGTTCAGTGCCCTGCTTCTTTGTGTAGATTTCCACATCTTTGTTGAGATATTCTTCTTCATTGTCAGACCTCAAGACTTTCAGTCTGTGACCAGTTTGGTTTCTGCTAATCTCAAAATGTGCGTACACACTGGGCGATTAAAGTGAACGACTGAACGATAACGACTTTATCGTCCATTTTTAACATAAAAAAGATGAACGATAATGACGACGCGCGTTCCCGTGGGTCGTTTGTCATTATCGTTCATCAAGTAAACATGTAGGCCAACCTGACGATGTTGTCAGGTTGCTGCATGTTGGGGATTGGGGGAGAGAGCCCGGCGCTGAACGATATCGTTAATGATATAGTTCAGCGGGTGTGATCAATGTCACGCACGACTTTGAGCACACCCTGCCGGGGACACACTAGACGATTTCGCTTAGGGAGCATATCATCTAGTGTGTACGCTCCTTTAGATTCTAGTGGGTACATTTACTAAAGTGAGAGTTTTAAGAAGTGGAGATGTTGCACATAGCAACCAATCAGATTCTAGCTATTACCTTGTAGAAAGTGCTAGATAAATGTTAAGTAGAATTTGATTGATTGCTATGGGCAACAACTCCACTTCTAAAAACTCTCACTTTAGTAAATATACCCCTAGCTATTAACTTCTAGAAGTTGCCAAATAAATGGTAAGTAGAATCTGATTGGTCGCTATGGGCAACAACTCCGTTTCTAAAAATCTGCACTTTAGTAAATATACCCTATAGTGTGCATTTTTCTTCATCACTTCGCTCTTTTCTTTTATTAAACAAATGTGTGTCATTCCTTTGAAATCATAGATGAATGTTAAGAAATAATCTGTATCCACTTATTGATTTACCTTCCATCGGACCACACACATCTGTATGCACCAACTCCAGGAGTGCCTCGGCTCTACTTGCTGATTCTGGAAATGGGCAATTGCTTTGTTTTCCTGTTATGCAGCTTTCACACATGGACCTTTCTGTATCAGTCACTGATATTCCTGGGACTATCCCATTGTCTTATCCAAGGTGACTTCACCTTCTGTGCCAGAGATCCATAAATTGTGAGTCAAAGGTCATCAGAGCATAACACTCTGGTGTGTCAAGTACATATTATTGACAGCACTGGGTACCTGTTGCTATTAAAGTCCTTCTTTTATTTTGTACAATGCACTTCCTTTTGCAAACTGGACTCTGTAACCATTTTGCTGTAGAATACAGATGGCTATATTTGTTCCCATATTAGGTACATAAAGCACATCTTTGATATCTGTAACTTTGGTGTTAGTCCCTATTTTCAAGTGGTTAATGACTGTACCAACTTTTTTTTAGCTGTAAGCACTTAATTTCCAATTCCTTTAATTATTATAAGATCACATGTGTTCAATATAGTGAACTACTCCTTATTGCAGCAAAAATGTCTAGTAGCACCTGAGTCAAAATACCAACAATCTTTTCTGTGGCTGCATGTAACACTCATTGCTGACTCTGTGCTGTTGCACTTCTTACTTGCATAGTACTCACATTTTTTCAATTTACACATTTACATTCAGTTGCTTTGTGTCTTATCTTATGACATACATAACATTTGTGTTTGAATTTTCATAGCACTGGCAGTATCTGCACCCACTATAACTATGCCCATAGTAAATGTGTTTATCAGGCTATTAACACCATGGAGCAGACTTAATTAGCTGTCAGCAGCTTGTGTTGCGCATTTTTTTCCACATATTATGATAGGAAGATTCTGATCGCACCTCCATGGGACTTAGCAAAGTATTGTCGCCATTGCCACTTAATTTAATTATAATTTAATTAAGTACACACAATATAATTTGTTGACCATTGCTTGCTATTGTTTCTGTTAGGAACTAAACTCTGCAATATGGATGTGAGGTGTGTAGTTGAATAGGGTATACTGCCTGGAAAATTTCTGAAGCAGCCCTAAATGGGAATGGAGTCTGTGGAGGTCTGCTGGCATATCTAGATGGGTGTAATGGTACATAAGGGGCATGTGAAAGAGTGTTATGGTATATAATGGGCACCTGGATGGTATGATGGCATATAAGGGAAATCTGGATGGTCTGATGGCATATAAGAGGCATCTAGAGAGTCTGATGGCATATGATACTGTGTGAAAAAGGGAAGCAACAACAAGCTGAGACTTTGGCACAGGTGACTGAAGCATAGCTTCACGCCTGGGTTTAGAGCCACTCCAGCCACTCCTCTCCCCATCACCCTGCTCCTTCCCTCACACTACAGCCCCTCCTCTCCCCATCACCCTGCTCTGCCCCTCACACTCCAGCCCCTCCTCTCCCCCATCACCATGCTCCTTCCCTCACACTACAGCCCCTCCTCTCCCCATCACCCTGCTCCTTCCCTCACACTCCAGCCCCTCCTCTCCCCCATCACCCTGCTCATTCCCTCACAGTACAGCCCCTCCTCTCCCCCATCACCCTGCTCCTCCCCTCACACTCCAGCCCCTCCTCTCCCCATCACCCTGTTCCTCCCCTCACACTCCAGCCCCTCCTCTCCCCATCACCCTGCTCCTCCCCTCACACTCCAGCCCCTCCTCTCCCCCATCACCCTGCTCCTTCCCTCACACTACAGCCCCTCCTCTCCCCATCACCCTGCTCCTTCCCTCACACTCCAGCCCCTCCTCTCCCCTATCACCCTGCTTATTCCCTCACAGTACAGCCCCTCCTCTCCCCTATCACCCTGCTCCTCCCCTCACAGTACAGCCCCTCCTCTCCCCCATCACCCTGCTCCTCCCCTCACACTACAGCCCCTCCTCTCCCCATCACCCTGCTCCTTCCCTCACACTCCAGCCCCTCCTCTGCCCCATCACCCTGCTTATTCCCTCACAGTACAGCCCCTCCTCTCCCCCATCACCCTGCTCCTCCCCTCACACTCCAGCCCCTCCTCTCCCCCATCACCCTGCTCCTCCCCTCACACTCCAGCCCCTCCTCCCCCCATCACCCTGCTCCTCCCCTCACACTCCAGCCCCTCCTCTCCCCATCACCCTGCTACTTCCCTCACACTACAGCCCCTCCTCTTCCCATCACCCTGTTCCTTCCCTTACACTCCAGCCCCTCCTCTCCCCCATCACCCTGCTCATTCCCTCACAGTACAGCCCCTCCTCTCCCCTATCACCCTGCTCCTCCCCTCACACTCCAGCCCCTCCTCTCCCCCATCACCCTGCTCCTCCCCTCACACTCCAGCCCCTCCTCCCCCCATCACCCTGCTCCTCCCCTCACACTCCAGCCCCTCCTCTCCCTCATCACCCTGCTCCTCCCCTCACACTCCAGCCCCTCCTCTACCCCATCACCCTGCTCCTTCCCTCACACTCCAGCCCCTCCTCTCCCCCATCACCCTGCTCCTTCCCTCACACTCCAGCCCCTCCTCTCCCCTATCACCCTGCTCCTTCCCTCACACTCCAGCCCCTCCTCTCCCCCATCACCTTGCTCCTTCCCTCACACTCTAGCACCTCCTCTCCCCCATCACCCTGCTCCTTCCCTCACACTCCAGCCCCTCCTCTCCCCTATCAACCTGTTCCTTCCCTCACACTCCAGCCCCTCCTCTCCCCCATCACCTTGCTTCTTCCCTCACACTCTAGCACCTCCTCTCCCCCATCACCCTGCTCCTGCCCTCACACTCTAGCCACTCCTCTCCCCCATCAACCTGCTTCCTCCCTTACACTCCAGCCCCTCCTCTCCCCCATCAACCTGCTCCTTCCATCACACTCCAGCCCCTCTTCTCCCCATCAACCTGCTCCTTCCATCACACTCCGGCCCCTCCACTCTTCCATCACCCTGCTCCTTCCTTCACACTCCAGCCCCTCCTCAATAAAGGGGGCTAAAATATGCATTAGAAGAAATATAACAATACTTATATTAATGAATAAGAAATAATACAAGGAGCAGGAGACACACATTGATAATAGAATGTTCAGCAAAACTCAGTCAGCCAGCTTTTACACTGACACAATACACAGAGCTGTGTATGCAGGTGCATGTTATTACATACATATACACAGTCGAGTCACATTATTATGACGACCAGCGAATAACCAGAGTAACTGCCATGTGCAGCATGGACAGCATCTAGACAGGCTGGGAGTGACTCAATAAGGTGCTGGTAAATTGGTACAGGTATCTGGAGCCATGCTGACTGCAGTGCATCTCACAGCTGCTGTAGGGTGCATGGTGGAGTATCCATAGAGCGAACACAATGATCGAGGTGGTCCCACATATGCTCAATTGGGTTCAAGTCTGGGGAATTAGGGGGCCAGGAAAGTACTTGGAAATTTTGGTTGTGTTCGTCTAACTACTGTCGGACATTTTAAGCAGTGTGACATGTCACATTGTCTTGCTGGAAGATCCCATCCACCTCAGGGAAGACAATCAGAATTTATGGGTGTACGTGCTCTGCAAGGATGGATTCAAATCGATTGAGGGTGCCTTCCACATGGATGAGTGGACCCAGAGAATGCCATGAAAATACTTCCAAGACCATAACGCTGCCACCACCAGCTTGTGTGCTTCCAGCAATGGTTGCAGGGTGTTTGTTCTCTGATGTTTCTCGTCTGACATGCCAACGTCCATCTGTTCATTGAAGCAGAAAATGTGACTCATCAGAGAAAACAACCCTTCGCCAATCAGCGGAGGTCCAATTCCGATACAGGCGTGAAAATGTAAACCTTTTCCGCCGATGCACCTTCGTTAGCATAGGTGCAGTGACCATCCATTTAATCGGAGCCCCATACGCAGCAGGGTTCACTGAACTGTCATTTTAGACACGTCTGGTGGCCGCCAGGTTCATTTTGATGGTGAGCTGCTCCACAGTAGCATGGTGGTCGGCCCTCATGCACCTTCATAGCCGTCATTCACCTCTCACATCAATGGCACGGGGTGCTCCACAGTTTCCACAGTTTTTTGTAATGGTGCCATTTGTCTAGTCATGATACACCTTCACTACAGCAGCATGCGAACAGCGTTGTTTCAGAAATACTGCCGCCCCTGGGCCCGAAAACCAATAATCATCCCTTTTTGCAACTCAGATAAATTGTCCCATTTACCCATGACAGCAATGAGTGATATGTGTGTAGACAGCCTGTCGCACACCTTATATAGCCACCAAGCCAGCGCACTGCATGTGACGTACTTCATGGGCTTCACGCTA